>CM057453.1:1201157777-1201772222 GCA_016271365.2 Neoceratodus forsteri | reverse complement strand
CTGAAACTGCCCTCCGTCAAACAATTTTGGGCTCAGGTCAAGCAAGTCTGCAAAGAGGTCACCAGAGGGGTGCACTCCCTCTACCACAGAGCTGCTTCTCCTGAGCTGCTGCTCAGAAGGGACTCCAAAATTCCCCAGGCCCAGCAGGTCACAGCAGCTGGAGTGGCTGCCAAAAGAGCAATTCTCTGCAAGTGGAGGATGCCTAACACATCTTCTGTCACTGAATGGTTCATGGCTGTGGGCCAGCTAGCAACCTACAAATGGCTCTCCAACTTTGCCAATAAGTCTGCCAAGTGATACCCCCTTTCTCAACTCCAAATACTGTAACATAGCCCCCTGAGCCCCTTGTAGTGCCAGAGGAAACATGTCTGTACCCAGTGTCTGATCACACACAGTTTTGTG
Organism: Neoceratodus forsteri; assembly: GCA_016271365.2. Lineage (NCBI taxonomy): Eukaryota > Metazoa > Chordata > Ceratodontiformes > Ceratodontidae > Neoceratodus > Neoceratodus forsteri. The sequence continues at coordinate 1,201,771,820 of CM057453.1, read as the reverse complement.
GAACAGAGCATATAGCTATGCTATAGGTAGCCAAGTTATGCTGTCAGCTGTTGTTATTAGGTTAGTTTTTCCTACATATGTTTCTAGAGACAGGTTACCTCTAAGGATACCCCGCATCCTGAAGGGGTCACTCCGGGACATGACTCTGCACTATCTGTCATCTCATCCTCTCTCTCCTTATTTTCACAATAGCACTTGTTCACTTACTACCATTGCACTTATTAATTGTTCTCACAAATTACATTTGTATGCAACACTGTTTGTAACAACTGCCTTAATTAATTGTATGATACTGTATGTTGATCTTTGTAACCTGAATGTAAAATGTCTCATCCCTATTGTATCCCTTCCCCACAGGTCGCACTAAGCGACGAGCAACCTGTTGCTCAGTGTGCCTTCCTGCTGAAACATTTCAATAAATAAATAAATAAAATAAATACCTCACTAGATAGAGTGTGTCATATGTTTCTACCACTGGCCAGTCTGTGTTACATACTCCTGGGTAGTTTTTGACCACAGTATGCTGCATGGACATGCACATTGCTCAGTATAAAGCTTTTATCACCAAATTTGTAACATAGACTTTTTGAGAGCCCACCTCATGAACACTGGCACTGTCATTTTGCTAATCGGTCCCAAAAGGTGATTCCACATAGTGACTGCACATATCACCTTTTGGAATGCAATAACACCCTGACAGTGACTGAATTAATGAGGAGGGGCCCCAATAACCTCATGTTGAAAATTTGGTGCAAAAATTCAAAAAAATGCCTGAGATATGCACCAAAGTTGGAAAACCCCTATTTATGCCATTATACAGCTTACCGGCATTTCTTCAGTTCGCGGTCGGCTTTGAAGAGTGCAGACGTGTTCCTGGTCCACCAAAGATCATCGTGCTGGACTCTGTAGGTAAGTATGGGGTGAGGAGGGTGTGGGGAGGCAGGGCACGCAGAGGATGGGAGTGGGCTGGAGGAGGGAGTAGGATAGACCGCAAGGGACCGTTTTCTTCTTTTACAGGCTAAAATAAAAAAAATTGCAGGATTCTTTTTTTAACAGGGGCATTTGGCATGCTGGGGTGGGCTCTCAGCATACCACCTGAGTGTTTGGTGGGGGCCGAGCCGACAGGGGATTGGGCACCCCCCTTGGCACACAACAAATGGGGGGGCATTATGCCAACGGGGAGTGGGTTCCACCGTCAGCACATGAACTGGGTCAGGGCATGCCGACAGGGAGATTGGGCACCCCTGAAGTTGGCATTGTGGCAGGCAATGACAGCAGTCACTGCTGCCATGTTTACTAGAATGCTTCACCAGAAAAGGAACGTCGGAAGGTGCCGCTGCATGACAAGCTTGGCTCTCATTGCAGTGGACCTTTTCTTAGATGTGCTTGCCACATTACATGTTGCTGGTGTGCACCTGCATGCTGCTTTATTGGGGAATGAGGGACACACCTACTGATGCGTGCCGTGCATTCGCCCACAGTGACCGCACCTCATAATCTGCTACTACTGCAATATGTTGGCTGGTGCGCAAGCGTGAGCCAACATAAAAAGGTGAGGTAGCTAGCCAGGACATACAGTGTATTTATTTGCACAATAGCCTCCATGCACTACTGTCATGTACTGCTATTGTGTAAGTAGTACTAAGATCAATTGCCACATAACAGGTGTCCAAAGATACCTCTGTGGCAAGCACGATACCTCCCCCACAGGACACATGTGCACCTCCCCATCCAATCCTGGTAGTCGTGCATAAGAATGCACACAGACGAGATGGGAGCATCAAGGGGGAGTGATCACACAATGCAGCATTCATGATGTCATCTACAAGTGGCTGAGGGTGGCAAGGATGGTGCATAACTTACTGTATGCTGCATAGAGGGGGGTCAGGGGGGTGAGGGGGTGTGAACAGCAGAGGGTGAATAAGCAGGGCCACCACATCGGGGTCATAAGATCCAGAAGACACCCTAGGGTGAAATGGAATCCAGACCATGGTTCTCCATGTCTGGTTTCCATACCCAAGGGCACCTCCAATTTTGGTGGGCAGGTCATTTTGGCAGCCCAGGAAGTTCATCCAACTTGAGTGGTGTTATGCAATTCCAGGTCCATTAAAAACAAGACTGCAATTATTGCAGATCTTGTGGGAACAGTGGACCTGGCTTGTATTACCAAGACCAGGCTGAATCAGAACTCTGGCCCTATATTGGAGGCTGCAACTCCAGCCGGGTACTCGGTGATGCATCGCTCGAGATTGGATCGCAGGTGGGGGGTGTTGCGGTCTGTGTCAAGACCAAACTTGGCCTCATGAGTGTACCAGTTGAGGAGACTGAGTCATTTGAGTGTACCATGGTAGCAGGTGTAGGCTGTAGGATCACTGTCATCTACCATCCACCCAGAGATGAGAAGCGGTTCCCTCAGGAAGTGATGACCTTCGTGATCTACTTGGCATTTGAGTCACCCAGGCTGATGGTCCTGGGCAACTTCAATGCCTGGGTTGATGATGAACTCTCACAATTTGGACAGCAATTCCTCCAGTTGATGACATCTCTGGGCCTTACACAGATTATTACTGCTGCTACCCATAAACATGGTCACTCTCTTGACTTAGTCTTCCTCCTGGGGATTGAAGCCTCAGACTTGGGGGTGGAATCAGTCAGATGGTCTGATCACTACACCATGGGGTTCAGTTTCTGCTCCCCCCTTCACAGGCCTACCCCTGTAGAGATGATCAGGTACCGCCCTTTAAGAGACGTTAGTTTTGAAGGTTGGCGGTGGTGCTTGACCTACCGGTCCTTCCAGCTTCAAACAGTGACCCAGAGGCCCTAGTGATGGCCTATAATAGAGCCATTTCTGCTGCCCTGGATGTTGTTGCTCCTATCTGTGTTCGTTCTCTCTCTTTGATGGGACTTTGAGGGAGATGTGGAGATTAAGATGAAAGTTAGAGCATTGCTGGCTGAGATCCAGCCACAATGCCGACTACCTTAGATTGATGGACCATTATCAAGCCTATCAATCCGCAATCACCTGTAAGAAGGCAGAGTTCCTGTCTGGGGAGATTGTGGCTGCTTAGAATTGACCAGCTCAGCTTTTTCATGCCGTGAACAGACTGTGCAACCCAGCCTGACTACAGGTTTGAAAAGCCTTTTTGCAAGTGGAGTGCGGTGAGCTTGCTCAATTCTTTGCAACTAAGGTGGCTGACATTGAGGCTGAGCTCCAAACAGCACACTCTATGGGTGTTGCTTTGGACTGGCACTTGGTCGCTGCTCCTCAATTTTTCTGGAGTTTCTTTGACTGCCCGGAGTTCATGGAAGTCATGAGACTTGTCCAGGGTATGCACCCTACATGCTGTAGTTTGGACCCAGGACCAACTACCTGATTATGAGTTGTAGTGACATCATTGGTCTGGTCCTTGCATGGATTGTCTGGTGCTCCTTGGAAACAGCTGAGTTTCCTAGCTCCCTGAAGGAGGTGGTGAAAACACCCCTCCTGAAGAAAGCTTCTTTGGAGCCAGACTGTCATGTGAACTACAGACCAATCTCAAACCTTCCCTTTATAGGGAAGGTGATTGAGAAAGTAGTGGCTGTACAACTGTAGAATCTTTTGAACATCCATGACATCTATGAACCTCTCCAGTCTAGTTTCCAAAAGAGGCACAGTACCAAGATGGTGCTGGTTCATGTGCTCAATCATCTCCTGATGGCAAGAGATCAGAAAAACAGCTCCATCTTGGTTCTTCTCTTATCAGCATTCGACACTGGGGACCAAGGGGTCTTACTCACTCATGTGAGGTTCATCTGTGGCCTGTCTGGTACAGTCATCAGTTGGTTTACATCTTTCCTCACCAGAAGAACTCAGAGGGTGGTGTCAGGGGTCTACTCCTCTGACCCAGTTCCTCTGTCATGTGGAGTGCCTCAAGGATCAGTGTTGTTCCCCATGTTGTTCGCCGTGTATATGCTTCCCCTTGTAGACATTGTAAAAAGGTATGGGCTGAGGTTTCACTGCTATGCTGATGATACCCAGCTCTACCTTTCCTTCACACCCAACTAGGATAGACCTCCCTCGGCATTTAATAACTGCCTTGCCAAAATCCAGGACTGGATGAATTCAAGCTGGTTGAAGTTGAACTCGGAAAAGACTGAGGTGCTGGTTGTGGACTCGGGGCACCGGATAGGGAGGTTGGTGGTAGGTTCTCCCTTGGGTCTTTTTCTTGGGGGCTTATGACTCCTGACCTCTGAACAGGTGCACAACCTGGGGGTAATTTTTGATGAAGGACTGACACTACACTCGCAGGTGTCAGCAGTCATCAAATCCTTTTTCTACCATCTGAGGAATATCTCCAGGGTTAAGCATCTTGCTCTGTCTGGTGATCTCCCTATGTTGGTCCATGCCTTTGTGTCCTCATGCCTGGATTATTGCAATTCCCTTTACCTAGGGCTACCTGGGGTGTATATCCACCACTTGCAGCTGGTGCAGAATGCTGCAGACTGGTTATTGATGGGAACTTCTCGGTCCTGTCATATTTCTCGCTGCTGCGCAAAGTGCACTGGCTGCCAGTACAGTGGTGGATCACCTTTAAAGTCAGACTTCTGACTTATAAAGCCCTACATGGACTGGGCCCGGACTACCTGAAAGAGCTTCTGGTCCCTTACTCCCCTGGGTGACCACTCCACTTGGCTGACGAGGAGTTGCTAGAGATTCCAAGGGTTTGTTTAAAATCTTCTGGGGCCCAGGCATTCATGCACGTGGCCCCTACCCTCTGAAATTTTCTGCCCCATCAGCTACTGGAATGCGTGACCATGGAGGGATTTAAACAGGCTTTTAAAACCTATTTGTGGGTAAAAGCATTCAAGGACTGATTTATATTCTGGTTTTAATTGTAATACTTGTTTTTAAGTATTTATAATGACTGATTTTATGAGTATTTGTTATAACTGTTTGTGAGGTGCCTTGGTTATAGAAAGGCACCATATAAATAAAGATTTATTATCATTATTACTATTATTAAGTTCCTCCACACCCTCACCACCACCTCTGCTCCCAGGGACAAATAACCCCTGACAGGTGGAACTGGCCTGTGCCCAACTATACCCTTCATCACATTGCCCAGGGCATGGGCCAGCAATAAGTGCATGTCAGTGTACTTTCCCTGACAAAGGCATCATTTTTCTGTAGAGGATATGACAGTTTCCTCCATAGTTGACATATCCCAGGATCAACTGCTCCATTCAAGTATACTGGGGTGGGAAAAAAATTAAAATGCATCAGCGTGCAAGGCATGCTATGTGTCAGCATGGAGTAGTGCTCTAAGGATGAGCAATGTGCAAATTGCACATTTGCTGGCCCTTTTAATGCATGGAAGCTCAAAATTTGTGAAACAAAATGTACTCAAAATTTTTAATTTTTTACTGATGAGACTACAGCCCTGGATTCAATGCAAAAGCAACACACAGTAGTAAGACAGTTGATGATGCCCAATAAGAAAGGGACCAAATAAAAATAATGGAAAAGTTATTGTTCTATATTTATTAACATTACCTCCAGCATTAACAACACTTTACTTTTTTGACCTAACCTTGATTCAGCAAGGCGCCCTTGGTCAACATGGGATGTTACTGAATTGGGTTAGTGAAGGCAAAATTCATGAATATAGGTCATTATAGTTAAGCAGTAGTACATGACAGGGCGTGGTATATCATGGCATATCGTCATACCTCATGCACCTGAGAAGTGACAGTATCCCACTAAGTCATGTATTATTGTTATTGTAAACTGGATGCATATTTGTATAAGTAAAAACAATATTTAAAACTGTTTTAAAATGCTTTATGAATACTTTTATTAATGCATAGTGATACATTGAAACAAGATAGTCCTTTTACTTTTTGCTGTGGACATCAGGTGGTGCTGTTGTAAGGCATGTATAGTGTGATCAGGAACCAGGCTGACCAGAGTAAATTTTTTTTTGTTAAACTTGTATTGGCATGTTCAGGGATGAGAAAGTTCCCAGAGGTCTGAGGAAGTTGAAAAACAGAAGGATTTCCTTGAACAAATGGATATTTCTCTAGCAGGGGTTTATGGTGAGGCATCACCAGCATTTGGTCTGTTTGTATAAATGTGGATGCTTAAATGCATGTGATTGCCTGCTCAGGTTGTTGTGACTTTTGAAATGGTTATCAGCAGTCATTTCAGGGTCTCTCTCAGTCCAGGAGGCCTGTAGCAACTGCCACCCAACCATCCCACTATATGTTATTATTTTGTTTGTTTTCTTATGTTTTCAATCAGGGACCCTGAGCATGGTCCGCAGTGGTTTCTGTGTTGTGATTGGGGGCAGGGTAAAGTTACACACTGTGCTGAATGGAGTAATTTTTAAAAAATATATATTTTGGCAGCATAAGTGAACCACAGTGACCCACCAACTGATCCCACTAACTGCGACTTCAGCATTGCTCTCACATTGCTGGAAAAAATAAATTTGTTTTTAAGAAACAGATTGTTTTTTTAAGAGCATGAACAGAGGTCCATTTGTGTGTGGGGCAAGTGGATGTATTTAGGGAGAGTGGGGAGGCAGGTGACTGGAAGTTTTTTGAAAACGTGATTATGTGGTGGAATTTAACTAAAGTCTCAGTCAATTAGCTTCCTTTTTTCTTTTCATCCAGTTCATAATTATTATTATTGACTTATTATATTAAAGACTACTTCTGATGGTGTTCCCCATCATACAGTATAAATACTGTCTCCTCTTAAAAATACTCTACTTATACTACATACTGTATACAGTAAGGAGATGGGCTCAACATTATTATCCAGCTGACATTCAGTACTTATTTGCTCAAAGGAAAGAGCAACCAGACAAGCACAATTTCAGCTGGGAGATTAGTGTGCAGGTTTTGATTGCTCTTGTAATGACACTTTGACCTGTTTTACAGCTACAGTATTCTAATCAGCTCCTGATTCTGCCATGCTTCAGTGCTGCACATTAGACAGCCGCTTGGGAAAGTAATGGATGTATACAATATTTAAGTCTCTATGTAGCTAGAGCACTAAGTGTATGAAGCTACAGCACTAAATGTTTCTGCCAAGACAAGGTGCCAGTCTTTCTATATTTCAAAGAGTACTTAAACATTTACACTGATATTCAGAAGTCTTGGTTGTAGCTGTTGCAAATCTGGGTTTTCCACCCAGAGAATGATTTGCCATACTCAAAACAACCTGAGCATGTCACCGGGAGAAGTCCCATGTGCAACAGTATGCAAGAAAAGTTATAGGGCTTGCATGGCACAATGGTTTCTATTCATGAATCTATGGTATTGATGAAGCACTTAGTGTTCAAGATTTATTTTACCTGGCTAGTCATGAAGCCCTTTCAATAGTATTACATTTGCTTTATTTGACTTTATTTCACTCCTGTTGCTCTTCTATTCCACTGTTAAGTGGCTGTGCTGAAACAAGCATAGATTAGAAGCACAAATTAAGTGCAGAAAACTGAAGCAAAAGAGAAAACGCTTTGACTAGCGAGGTAAAATAAAACTCTTAATGCCCTGGAACATTAAAGGTACATACAAAATACAAGGCACTCACCCAGTTTCCTGGAAGGGAGTGTCTGCACTGCAAAAATATCCTAGTATAACAAGTTCTAGGAAGAATATAAAATATTTATTCAAGGTACAAGTGCAAAATACATACATGAGTAAACACACATACAAAATCATGTATGAAACATTGTGCTTTTCTAACTGCACCTAATGTTTTGCACCAGAGTGCTTCATCAGATACTTCTGCCACACAGATTGCAACACGCTCTCAGTGGATTTGTGGGGTGATTGGTAAAATACTTCTATGCTGCAGAAGATTGCTTTGTTTTTTCTTTTTAGCTACATGGCTAGACTGATGGGGTTCTTTAGGAACAAAAGGGAAATGACTGTGATATGATTGTGTTTCTTCTGCTAAGATAGAATGACAAGGCTGGGCTGGATCCCCTGGAAGAATAGCACTAGCAGTAGCAGCACTGGGGTTACAGCGAGGCAGATCATCTGGAGGCTGGGGGTGGACCTGGCCTTCAGATTTCCATGACTTACCAACTTGCTTTCTTGTTCTTCTGTTTTGCATGTATTGTTTTTAATAAGTAGAAGAATTTAGCATTCTGAGTAATGGGTCTAAAAAAATAATGCACAGTGTTGGACTGAGCGGACAACCTTGTTTGACCCCTCTCTTAATGTTAATGATTGGACCTTTCCACCCATTGACTAAAGGAACTATAATTGTTGTACTATAGAGGCATTTTGCCCAATCTATGATTTAATGTGGGATGTGATAATGCTTTAGTGTACTCCATAAGAAATAATGATTGATGGAATCAAATGCTTTTTTTTATCCAAAGAAAGTAAGAAACCATTCACTTTCCCAACATTTTCACTTGCAATTATCTCCCTCAACAAAACTAAATGGTCAGTCATTTTTTGACCAGGAATGGAGCATGACTGTGCTCTGCTAATTATTATTTGTGCAATCTTTAATAATCTGGTGGCTATGATTTTCGATAGAATTTTAGAATTGTTATTTAGTAGACTAATTGGTCTCCAGTTCTGTATATGCTGTTTGTCTCATTTTTTATGTAAGTAGATCAAGTTTCCCATATTCATATACAGTCGCATCCCATCTGACTGCAATATATGACTGTAAACTTCTTTTAGTTCAGTTTCTATTTCTGGTACTATTACTTTATAAATCTCACTTGGCATCCCATCTATTTCTGACGAGGTCCCTTTTTTAATGTTAGAATAGCAGTTCTGATTTCTTCTACTGGTATATCCTGAGTAATAGTGTTTTCCATAACCTCCAGTATATTGGGTATCTGTAGGGTCTGAAAAAAATACTGAAAATCATCTTGTGAAATATGAATTGGCTCACACATTGCTTTGGAGTATTGTGTAATAATTTTCATAATTCCTTCTTTGGTATTCTGTTGTATATTATTTTCATAAATTAAGGAAATTATATATATTTTATTTGTTTCCTCTGAACAACTTTCATACGAGCAGATCATGCCCTTCCTTCCTTGAGTTCCAAATTGCTGTTGTTGTTGTAAATTTCTAGCTTTCTGTGTATGAAATATTGCTAATTATTTTTTAAAGAGAAATCTGATGTGAATAGTCCTGATTTGTCTCATATGCAAGAGATAATATGTTTTGTAATTGGTGTCTTTTTCTAATACTATATATCTTATATAGGCATCATTTTGGATGGTTTTATTTGATCCTTTTAAAAGTTTAATTAATTCATATTTTGTGTCCTCCCGCCATATGGTTGGATTATCATACATAATCAAGATGGACTGTCTTGCTGTGATAACATGCTGAATATCCCTTAGTATTTCTTCCTTCTCTAAATAAGAGGAATTAAATTTCCTTATTCCTGGGTTCCTATTTAATGGGGTATTATACACAATTTGTATGGTCAATAGATTATGATCTGTAAATTCCACTGGATTTATGTTCATTTGCTGTATCAGAATATGTTTAGAAATAAACAGAAAATCTATGTGGGGTACTATATTGCACTTATGGGAAGTTGGTCACTGTTTCCCTGTATCACTATTATATGTGTCTTCAATTTAGCTGTATTTATTACAGTTTTTTTTAATGTAATAATCACAAAACAGTTTCTTGATTTTGCAGCGATGACTCTTATCTTTAATTGATAATGTACAATTAAAGTCACCACCAATACTATTTGATGTGATGAGAATAAATATGGCTGAATCAATCTGAGTATTTCAGTCCTGTCCATTTTTATTTGAGGTGCATATATATTAATGAATTGAATAAGAGTGTTTTGGATTTTAATATCCAGTATAAGAACTCTTCCTAGAACCAGGTCAATTAATTTTATAACTGTTATGTTAGAAATTTTGAATAAAATAGCCAGTCCAGAACATGTTTCTTGGCCAAAGGACAAAAAAGATGGACTTAAAAAAACATGCTTTTTGTGCCTGTAATATTTCATATAAAGAATGAAAATGAACATCTTGAAGAAAAACAACTTCTCTTTGTATTTGTTGTAAAAATGAAAAAGCACTGTTTCTTTTTCCAGGCCTTTATATACTGTTAATATTCAAAGTACTGAGACAGAATGTAGAATGCATTCATAGTGTATAAATGTCACCTTGGTCTCCCTTTTCTATTTGTACTTTCAATGTGTTTTCTTTTGTCTGAAGCTTTCCATTTCTGGGTGCCTGGCTCTTTCATAACCTCAGAGTCAGTGGTTGCCTCAGGCTGAGAAGATATCATTGAAGAGGAGTCTGAGTCCTCCAACTCCTCAGAGGGGCTCAGCAAGACATCATGCCTATTCCTTGTAGGTATTGTGTCAGTTTTTAAAAGTTTAGGGTTATGTAGGCCCCCTATCTGTAGCTTCCTGATTCTTAGTACCCTTCTTTTCTGGAGTTTTTTTTTGGGGGGAGGCATGCCAGTGACTATGATTTTAGACTCTTCCTGATTCAGTTCTACATCTGGGGATACAATTTTCTGTCATTCTACTCTTATGAGAGCCACATCTACACTTATTGCTGGTTCTGCAATATCTGGCAAAACATCTGGTGGTTGTACCTCATTGGTGGGGGGGGGAGCTCCAATTCTGGTAGCATATCCTGGCTTCGTGTAACTGCAAGCCTATCCTTTCTTTGTGTTGTTTCAAGTACTGATGAAAGCATAGAAACATAGACTTTGACAGCAGATAAGGGCTGCTTGGCCCAGCCAGTCTGTCCATTTCCCTACCTACAGGATAAGCTGCAGATCCTATTTAACCAACAGCCTATTTCTTCTTACCCCCCAACAATAATTGCCTTATGTCTGTCCCATGTGTTCTTGAATTCTCCCACAGTTTTAGACCCTACAACCTCCTCAGGAAGGCTGTTCCATGCATCCACCACCCTCACTGTGAAAAAATACTTCCTCACATTGCCCCTGAGCCATCCCTCCTCAATCTTCGAATTGTGTCCCCTTGTTCTTGCACAACTCTTTTTCTGAAAGATGCTACCCTCTTGGACTTTGTTGATTCCACTGAGGTACTTAAAAGTTTCTATCATGTCCCCCCTCTCTCTCCCTTCCTCAAGGGTATACATATTAAGCTCCTTTAGTCTCTCCTTGTATGGCTTCTCTTGCAGACCCTGCACCACTTTAGTTGCCCTCCTCTGGACTGCCTCCATCCTGTCTATGTCCTTGCAGAGATGGGGTCTCCAGAACTGGGTGCAGTACTCCAGATGTGGGTCTAATCAACTGTCTGTACAGAGGGCTAAAAACTTCTTGTTTTCTACAGGTGATGCCTCTCCCTATACACCCAGTATTCCCCCCAGCCCTCCCTACTGACTTCTCACATTGCTTGCTTACTTTAAGGTCATCTGATACGATTACCCCAGGTCCCTTTCCATTTTTGTTGTTGTTACTACTTCCCCCCCCATTGTGTAATCTTCCCCTGGGTCTTTGTTTCCCAGGTGCATTATTTTGCACTTCTTTGCATTGAATCCAAGCTGCCATACTTCTCACCATTCCTCCAATCTTGCCAAGTCCCTTCTCAACCTTTCCATACCTCCTTGTGTATCAACCCTATTGCAGATCTTTGTGTCATCTGCAAAGAGGCATACTTTTCCTTCCAGTCCCTCTGCGATGTCACTTATAAAGACATTAAAAAGGACTGGACCCAGTACTGAACCCTGTGGTACCCCACTAGTAACCCTTCTTTCTTCAGCGTGGACTCCATTTTCAATTACCTTCTGTGTCCTGTTGTCCAGGGAATGTTTTACCCAGGCTACCACCTTGGGACCCACTCCCAGGCTAGTTAATTTGACTATTAATCTTTTGTGGGGGACTGTGTCAAATGCCTTGCTAAAGTCTATGTAGGCCATGTCCACAGCCCCTCCCTGGTCTGCTATTTTTATCACCCAGTCAAAGAAATCAATTAGATTTGTCTGACATGACTTTCCTGCTGTGAACCCATGCTGCCTTGGGTCCTGTGCTCCACTGGCCTCTAGGTACTCAACAATTCTTTCCTTCAGAAGTGATTCCATCACTTTCCCTACCACAGAGGTCAAACTGACAGATCTGTAGTTTCCTGCCTCTGTCTTGCTCCCACTTTTGTGAAGGAGTATCACATTTGCCTTCCTCCAGTCTTCAGGTACCACACCATCCTCCCATGATTTGTTAAAAAGGGTAGTCAGTGGTGTCACTAGTTCTCTCCTTAATTCTTTTAGAATTCTGGGGTGAATTTCATCAGGCCCCATTGCTTTGTCCACCTTCAGTTTTAGGAGTTCTTTCCGAACTCTTTCTTCTGTGAAATGACTGGGATCAACCCATCTATCTAGAGTACTTCTGTTAATTGGATTAGGCACCTCTCCCTCCTCCTCTTTTGTGAATACTGAGCAGAAGTATTCATTTAGTATCTTTGCTTTTTCACTGTCCCTCTCTGCCCACCCACCGTCCATTCTATTCAGCCTCACTATCCCTCCCTTTGTCTTTCTATGCTCTCTGATGTACCTATAAAAGGTTTTATCCCCCTTCTTAACCAAGTTGGCTATCTTTTCCTCAGTTTGGGCCCTTGCTATTCTGACTACCCTCCCTGCTTCCTTCTGCCTTACCTGGTACAGTTTATTTATTTAGTTTTTGTTAACCGGGTAAGTGCACTAGCCAGCAAGTGACTGTTTTCAGGCACGACCCGGGAGGTAAAATTACAGAACATAATGTTACAGTAAGGATAACGAAAATACATGATGCACAGAAATACAGGAAGATACATATGGCAGGATACAATGCATGACAAAGGAAAATACAAGGCAAAATACATTTCAAGGACATTTTCCATTGAGCGCATACATAAAGTGCATTGAAGGACCTATAGGTGTAGGGGTAAGCCAGAAACAAGATGGAAAATGACAAAAGGGGGAAGGTGAGGGGGTGAGGAAAGGATAGAGGGAAGGATAGAGGGCAAGGCCAAACGGGGGAGGGGCTAAAGAAATGGCTAAGAATATAAGGACAGAGAGGCAGTGGCAGGAATAGGGAGGTAGGAGGGAGTAGAGGGAGGATGGCGGAGAGGGAGGGAGGGAGTGAGGGTTAAAAGAAAGCGGCAAACACGCAGCGGCGATACTAAGGTTCCAACTTGCGGCGGTCGAGTCGTTGGAGCCGAAAGACGGCAAGCGGAGAAAGGGTGACAGGGGTTACGGCAAAAGACGCAACAGCGGCAAAAGGTAGCAGAATGCGGTTGGGCTGGTGGAACCGATAGACCGGCAGGGCAAGGGTGATGATGCTGGTAAGAGGAGGAGAGAAGGAAGAGTTGTAGGCGTAGCTGAGAAGGTGTCAACGCCAAGCCGAGCCAGTGGAACCAAGAGACGGCGGGGCAGGGAAGAAGAGGTCATATAGGAGGAGGTGTAAGTTATGCAAGTGGAGGTAATAGGGAACAATGCTAAGCTGGGAGGGTGGGATAAGCGAACGGGCAGGGGTGACTCAGGAGGAGGTAAAGGCGAGGCAAGCAAGCAGAGAAAGGAAGGGGGAGGCAGAGGGGGAGGGGGAAAAGGAGAGTGCAGGAGATGTGGTCGGGGAAGAGAGGAGCAGGGGAGTTGAGTGAAGGAAGGCTGAGAGGTGAGGGGAGAAGAGAACAGGGATCAAGGGGAAGCCAAGTGGTGGCGGAAGTAAACAACAACTTGTAAATGGCAAAAGCTAATATTTGGCATACAGTCAAACAGATTCAAGCAGCAATTATAGTAAAACACCACATAAAACAACCATTGGGAAAGGCACAAGTGCTAGCAATAAGGAAGTGGGGAAAACAGGTTAAGAGCAAGGGGATCAGGTAGGATCAAAGCAAACACATTTGTCCAAAGCAGTAAGAAAAGTCCTGAGTTTGCCCTTAAAAGTTGCATGAGTAGGGACATCCCTAGTTCCTGAGGCAGCAGGGTTCCACAGGTGAGGAGCAGCATAATGGAAGGAGCCCATGCCTTTTTGTCCGACAGAGGGGATGATAAGGTCTGATCTGCAGATCTAAGGTTCCGTGGGAATAGCTGGTCTCAGGAGTTCTGATAGGATAGCAGGTTTGGATGTCCTTATGATGGTATCTGATAGATTGTACAGGTAGTATTGTCTGGTAGAGGAGGGAGAGACCAGCCAAGGTCTTGATATAGTTGGCAGTGATGCTGCAGTCGAGGTGCTTTGGTTGCATACCTGCATACATTATTGAAAGTAGTGTCCCACAGATGCAGTGCAGTTTATTGGCACAAAGACAGAATGGGACAACCATATGTAAGGGTTGGCAACAGTATACCTCTAGCTACTGCCAGTTTAGCAGCAGGGGTAAGGAGGTAGTTGGTTCTGTAAGAGCCCCTAACTTGCAATTGACTGACTTGCAAGTATCCTGATGTGTGTTTTAGGTCCAAAGTTTGGTCGAGGTGGATGCCCAGGTAACGGAAGAAGTGACAGGTTCTAGTGGGTTCCCATCAATGTCAGGAACAGAGATAGTCGAAGGACATGATCTGAGCTTGTGAGTGGAGCCAAATAGCATGACTTTGGTTTTGTTTGTGTTTAAACAAGACGTTGAGAGTTCAGCCAGTGTTGTACGTGAGGAAAATCAGCAGAGGGCAGCATTCAGTTCCAGAACGTTGTCAGAGTGAGTATAAATGACCAGGTCATCCGCATACAGCAGTGAGTGACCAGTGGTTACCATCTCTGGGAGTTTATTTACGAATAATGAAAATAGAAGAGGCCAAGTATGGACCCCTGAGGGACACCAATGTTGATGACAGCACTGTCGGAAATCGCTGAATTAAACTTCACAGCCTGGGTTCTGTTGGTGAGGTAGCTTTTAAACCAGGTAGTTGCTGGAAGGAGAAGCCCAAGGTACTGAGGGTAGAGAGTAGTAATGTATGATCAACCAGGTCGAAAGCTTTGGTTAAGTCAGTGAAGACTGCCCCTGTTAACTTCCCTCTATCCATGTTTGTGACAATGTCAGAAGAGAAATTTTACAAAAGTGCAGTCATGGTGCTGTGATGCTTTCTAAAGCCATGTTGGGCTGGACTGAGCAGATTGAAGTTCTCAATGTATTCTGTGATTTGTGTTGATACTATTTTTTCCAGGATTTTGTTCAGGACAGACAAAATAGCAATAGCCGGGTAGTTAGATGTGTCATTTTGCTACCTTTCTTAAATACTGGAATGATTCTGGCTGCTTTCCAGACTTCAGGGACAACGCCATTGGAGAGAGAGGGTGAATATTCTTGCTAGGGGGCCAGAGATGTAGTGAGAAGCCATTTTTAGTAGCCTTGGTTCCAAGCCATCGGAGCCAGTGCTGGTGTTGTCAGAGAGGGCTCTGAGCAGCTTGAGAACTTGATGCCTAGACACTGCCCTGAAGTCTGTCCTGCTTCTTCTGTGTTTCCTTATACTTCCTAAATGCTATCTTTTTCTCCCTAACTTGCACTGCCACCTCTTTTGAGAACCATAGTGGCTTTTTCTTTCATTTTTATTTGTTTATTTGCTTGACACAAAGGCTTGTTGTCTCTGTGATGGAAGTTTTGATGTTTCCCCATTGTTGTTCCACCCCTCCTTCTAGCCTATTTGCTAGTGCTTTTCTAAGGCACTCTCCCATCTTGCCAAAGCCAGCCCTCCTGAAGTCCAGTACCCTCACTTTTGTATGGCTTGACTCTTTAGCTGAGTTTATTGTGAACCACACTGTTTGGTGGTCACTTGTTCCCAGAAGGCTACCCACTTCTAGATCTGAAATCCTCTCACCATCCCCATTTGAGAGTACAAGGTCTAAGATTGCTCCCTCATGAGTGGGTTCCAAAACTAGCTGTCTGAGGCATGCCATCTGAAGAGCATCTAGAATGGCCCTGCTTTTGGGTGTGGCTGCAGCCAAGGTGCTCCAGTTAACATCTGGCATATTCAGGTCCCCATCAACAGTATCTCCCCTTTCTCTGCCATCCTAATGATGCCTTCTATCATATCCTTGTCCATTCCCTCCCCCTGACATGGAGGTCTGTATACAACCCCTGTGCAGAATGTGGTGCCATTTTCTGTCTCTAAAGTGACCCACAGTGTCTCCGCGCCTACCTTTTTACTCTTTTGTTCAGTTGCTTTTATCCCTTCCCTTACATAGCGAACTACTCCTCCCCCTCTTCTCCCCTCCCTGTCTCTTCTGTAGGATGTATACCCTGGTATGTTAACATCCCAGTCATGGTTCTCTGTGTACCATGTTTCTGTGTCTGCTACGATATCCAGGCATCCCTCTTCCATCAAAGCCACCAGTTTAGGGAGCTTGTTGCCCAGACTTCAGGCATTGGTACTCATTACCCTCCATTTCTTGATGGCCTTACCCCTTTTTACCCTATCCCTGTCCTTATTGTGTTTGTCATTTTCTCCAGTTACCACTGCCCTTCTCCCTATCGACATCTCTGTCTTGGTGTTTACCTCACTTACTACCCTGATCTTTTGGGGGAGCTAGGATTTCTCTGCTCCTTTCCAGTGCCTCCCCCTTGGCTAGTTTAAATGCTTTCCAATGAAACATTTAAACCTATCATCTAGGACCCTGTTTCCCCTCCTGGACAGATGCAGACCATCACACGAGCATAGGCCTGCATCCCTCCAGGTGGACCCCCAGTCCCCAGTGAAGCCAAATTCCTAAGCTCTGCACCAGGTTTTCAGCCACTGACTGAATTCCATGGTGTGGAGCACCCTAACCTCACCCATGCCATAGAAAGGCAGCACCTCCGAGAAGGTTACCATGCATGCTACTTGTCTAAGGCCCCTCCCCAACTCCACAAACTCTTCCTGCACTGCTCTGATCCCTTTCTTAGCCAGGTCATTTGTCCCTAGGTGGACAATGACATCCAGCTCCCTCCCCTGTGCAGCTGCTCCAGTGATCCTGAGGATCTGCTCCCTGTCCTCCAAGCCATGGCACCAGGCAGGCACCTTACCTCCCTCTCCCCTTCCTCCCCTAGTTCTACCTTCCTAACAATGGAGTCCCCCACCAGGAGTTGTTTCCTTCCCCTTTGGGGTCTCATGCCACCCTCCTGTGGGTCTCCTTTGTGGAAGTTCCCAGCATCCTCCTTGGTCTCCACTGTGGGTGCCTCCATAGAGGAACCACACTTTGCCAGAATGGCGTATGAATTGTGGAGAGGTACAACTGGAGGGATTCACCTCTGTTCCCTCACCCTCACCCTCCTTGAGCCCACTGCAGTCCATCCGCTCCTCTTCCTTGGTAACCTCTGAGGCAATGGCAGTGGCACTGGTGGTCCCTGGGTGGGAGAGGAGGTCCCACAAACCCTGGCCAACTCTGCCTGGAGATGAGCAACCTCCTCCCTCAGCCCAGAGAGGTGCCTCCAGATGGGACAACACTGCATCCTCCAGAACATCTCCCGGAAGACTGCTGCTCTGCAGTCACTGCATTGCATCACTCCTATCATGTCTTATTTGTGGCCCATTAACTGTTGTATGGAATACTTACTCTTTCCTCTGTTTTTTCTCCCTACTTAAGTACTGCATCTGTGCCCTTTAAGCTCCTGATCTTCCTGTTCTGAGACAAGAAGTTCCTATATTTCTCGGTAGTCTCTTTCCTTGATCAGAGTCAGACTTCCAGCAGCTGGGGAGGGATGGAGAGCTACTCTTCCTTCTAGGATGGTGAGCCTTTGGTGGCTCTGTGATCACTCACTTCCTGCTCCCAAACAGGAAGTTCCTGTTGTCAGTCAAAACCTGTGCCTATAAAACTAGAACTGGTTTAGGGTGGGGGGTGGTGGGCAGGGAAGGAGGGCAATATAGCCCCAGTAGAGAAGTTTAGTTATAATAACAGCAGCTCCTTCCTTCTGGTGTCTCTGCCTGTTCTCTGGCAGAAGCTATCTAGGGCAGTGTTTAAATCTGGTTTTAACCTGGCTTCCTTCTAGCTAAGCCACTCCCCCTACTTTACAAGTCTTTCTACACTTAGTTAATAACACAGATAACAATTCCCTTCAGCTACCTGAGACAAACACCTAGATAACTGCACAGATAACACTTCGCTTCAGCCATCTCAGACAAACACACTAACTTTTTTTTGTTGTTTTTACCCTAAATTGAAGGTCCCAGTAGTAGAGTTATAGTTCTTTAGTCCCAGTAGAGAAGTTTAGTTATAATAACAGCAGCTTCTTCCTCCTGGTGTCTCTGCCTGTTCTCTGGCAGAAGCTAGTTTGTTTGTTTTTCTAGAATTTTACTTCTTTGTGCCATTGTATCATATAATCTCTTTTTAGCCCATCTGCTTGATCTGGTTAATTGTGGGCTGGCCACTGACAGTTCTGAAAATGTGGTCAGTTCTATCACACAGATTGCACTTTCCTGTCTCATCATATTGCATGCTGGTGTACTTGATCTGATTACACAAGGAACACTTAACCTTATCACACACACACTGGTCAAGTCTGTTACTGACCCACACTTGAAATGGGCTTTGAGTTGTCCTGGATAAACAATGACTCCCTGTCCCTGCCAAGAAAAAAATGGTTGAGCAGATGGTGTACCCCAGTGTCAGTTGTTTTAAGTAACACTCTTACCTTCCACCCGCCAGTCCTAATACTTTCAGAATCAAAAATAACTTCTGGTTCTCCTAATACTGTACATTTTTGTTTTAACTAGAATGGTAGGTCATTGACACTGACCCCTTAATTTCTAAAATGCACTGTTATATTCTTTTTAGCTGGCTTTGTTAACTGTATGGTCATAAAGGGTGACCACAAAGGAGATTTTTTTAAATTATTGAACTTTAACCAGAACCACTCCAGACCACTCATTGTTTTAAAACTAATGTCAAAGTTTGGTTCTCCCAATACATGTATGAGAGCATAAAGCTCGTTAGCAAAAACTTTCATGGAGCCTTTCAACAATACTTTTGCAACAAATACTCTATTGGAGGTTTCTTCCATTCCCCCATATATCATAGATGTACTGCATTATGTCTTTTAGCTGGAAAGACTGGAGTATGAAATAAAGATGAAAATGATCTTGCAGTCCTCTGAATGTCTTGTCTTTGTGGAGTGTTCCTGTTCTGGTTTGAAGAAGTACTAGGCCTAGTTTCTGTGTGAATATTTTGTGACGTCTGTGACTTTGTTTGCTTCTGTGGCTGTTCTGGTATTGTATTCACTTCTGTTGAGTTAATTTGGGCTGTTTTAAACCATAGTGCTGGATTTTGAGTTAAGCATAGTTCCTAGCATACTTCTGCCAAGGAATTCATGTCCTTTGTAACATTAGAGGCTGTTTGTAGCATTTGTGTCCTTTGTGTAGAAAATAAAAGACCCATACCTTCTGTTATAAAATCTTCTTGCTGTGGCATTCATATTGGTGATTGTCCTGATACCCAGCTCCCTTTTCTGTTTTCCCATCCTGCAACTTTTAAAGCATTTTCCACCGACCACTTGCTGGTACTCATCGCTTCATGTCCCAGTTGTTGAGGTTGCCTTAGGCCAGGTGTTGGAGAGCCCGTTTGTGCCATTCCTGGCAAACCTTCATCTGTCAGGTGTTTTGGTAAGTTGTTGTCTTTATCAGTATTTATAAGGACCTGTTCCTCTGTTTGAAGCTCCATTTGTTCCATTGAAGAAAAGGCACAAGTCACCCTTGCCGACCCACTAGCTGTCAGTGTCTTTGATGCTAGATAGTGCATCAGAGCTGCTGACAGACAGCTAAGCACTACTGTCAGACTCAGGTTTAACAAGTTATGCATATTTTGTATCACTGACAGCTGAGCCTGCAAGTGTCTTTTTTGCTATTTATGTTGTTGTTCTTCCAAGCATATTTGTTATTCCAAAGAAGTGATAGAAACAAGTACCTGTTTGGAGTAATTTCCATCTGGTCCAAAGTTTGGTTCTCCCAATACATGTATGAGAGCATAAAGCTCGTTAGCAAAAACTAACGGGATTTTGCTTTTCTGAGTCTCTTTTTTTTTTTTTTTAGCCACCACATCTTCTATATCATTTGTATTTTGCCCTGGGCAATTTTCCATCTCATCTTGCACAGTCTCCATCGAAATTTTCTTACTGCTGTTGGGCTCTAGTTTAGATGAGGCAGCAAAGGAGACATGCTCTTCTGACAAAGGTTTCCCTACTGGACAGTAAGGGAATTTCCCTGGTGTCCTATCAAATTTTTTCCAATTAACTAAATAATACCACCATCAGGCTTCTTAGGTTCAACGTCACCTGGTTTCTATCTGTATCTCTCTCACTGTCCCCGGTATGAGGCTGAAAATAGGAAGAATTTCCTATCCCTCCTTTCCTGGACAACGAAAACTAAATAAATAAAATAAAATTACAAGACGAACAAGGGACAGCTTTTTTACAGATTGGGATGGATCTCTTATGTTCCCATGGTACAGGATCTCAAAGCACTCACTGGAGGAACAGTGAAACACCTGAATGCTTCTAGTTTATTCATGGTGCTTTCAGCACTAGATGCAGTGGATAACAGGGGCTGATTGGGAAAGCTACTGCTTGTAGTAGGCATGGAACCAGTTGACTTCCAAGGCCTACTGCCATGGTTTCTTTGGATACATACCAGCCCTAGACCTTTTCTCAGATGCAGCCCCTGCCACACCACTATGGCTCCCAGTCCCAATCCCAACTCCTTCTCTACCACCGCCACTTACAAAACTAGTACTTTTTTTTTCCTTTTTCCTCCCCTTCTGCTGGTGGACCCTTTGGCCCTTGTGGCTCCCCCAACTTCATCTCCCACCATCCCTGGGACTTACTTTAGGGCCACCAGGTCCCCTACAGATTGCCCCCTGTGGCAGGACCATCAGTGGTTAGCCAAGCCTCCTTTCTGTGCCATGTTTGTATCTGTGGCCCTGTGCCCCATAGGTGGTGTGAGGCCTGGAGGGCTCCATGGTGCGGCATCTTGCAGCCAGTGGGATTTTTCCATGTTCTTCCCTTGTCCCCATGAATGCTTTGCAAAGGCAGCAGTTTGACATATGCATGTTGGAGGACGTGCCTGCATCTCCTGCTAGGGAACATCCCCCACCTGGAACTGCTGACTGGCCATACTGTATCCACTGGGATGTTCAATCCTCCTCCACCCACCCAGCCAACCCTCAAGTAGCCCAGGGTCATTGGCATGATGGCAGGTGAGGAATGGGTGCCTCTGTCCTCCATGCCAGCGGGCTGGACTCACAAAACTAGTACTTGATTGAACTGGAATGGTAGAACATTTCCCTGCTCCTTTCCTCCCCCTGCATCCCTTTGTCCACCAGTTGTTTTACTCATGGCTTGTACACCACACAATGAAAAATGCTGATGCACACAAGACCTGTTATATCATCATCTGACACACCCTCCTCCTTACCCCACTGAGAGATGTGCAGTATCCCACTTCACTTCATTTTCACTCCCAGGCAAAAACAAAATAAAAAATAAAGATGGATTCCTGGGCCCCACACCACTAGTAGCCAAATTATCTGCCAAATAAATCCTTTGAACTACGCCTTCACCTTTCCCAGTCTACTAAATTCACTCTCTGCTGGTCTTGCTGCAAGGGTCAAAAAAAGAAAATTTTTACATGAACAGCACTCAGTAAAAACATATTAGTCAAATATATCTTTAACATATCTCCTTTAACCTTTCTCAGTCTGCTAAATTCACGTTTCCGAGTGCAGGCTCATACTGTGTACTCTGCTCTCTCCTCTCCTCTGCAGCATGATTTTGCTTGCCTGCCTGCCTGAAACTACAGATTAATGTAATGAATTAACTGATAAAAATGATAATGCATGATTCTCTGATAATTCCAAAAGTTTTATGATACAACATTTCTTTTTTTTAACATAAAATCCATGCTCTGGCCAACAAAATACCACATACACCCCTGGTCTTGACTGTGGATTTTTTCTTAACTGCCACTCATATACTTCTTTGGATCTCTAGTCCTTTGGTTGCTCACAAATGAATCTATTGTGTTCCTACTTGTTTTTCAGTTCTAACTGCAATTTTATTGTATTTTGTCATGCTATCTCTCTCCTAGTCCGTATCTCAAATACTGGTGAACTTGCACTTGTTATTTGTTTTGATTTTGTCTCAATTGTATTTCTATTTCACCGAAAAATTGCATTACATTTGTACTCTCTGTTTCACCTGTTGTTGTACTGTTTCAAGTTGTTTGTTGTTGTTGTTATGTACTCCTACTTGTACCCTCCTGGGTCGTGCCTGAAAATAGGCATTGCTATGCCTAGTGCACCTACCCGGTTACCAAAAGCAAAATAAATAAATAAAATGAGCTCTTTTCAGTAGCCAGGTCCTCCCCCTTTGAGAGAGAGCTGGAAATGACACTGAAATGTGCACAGCACTTGGAATTGCTGCTGTCCAGGGTTCCTGAATGGCTGCCCGTAGGTCATGTGCCTTGCCAACAACATGGACATGCTCAGTCTGTGCTTCCTTTAAAAAGTTCTGCATCATGACATTGGTGCCAGTGTGAAACTGAGGTGCTTTAGACCCACTTTACTGGGGGTCCAAAATGCCAGATTTCTTCATGTTACTGAATGCAAATTCAGCATCTGCTCATCCTTACTAGAAACATAATTTTTTATTTTTAATGAAAACTTGGAGTCAAGCCAATATAGATAAGTTCCAGTGATACAGTTTTCATCCATCAATATATTGTTAAAATATTTATAAATTTTAAGTATCTAGTTTTAAGGTATACTGATATAATTTAAAGTACACTGCTACAGTTTCAAACTATGTCAATATATTAAAGTTTATTGATATATAATTTTGCCCAATTTTTTTAAACTTTAGAAAAATTGTATATCAATATATATTAAAGTGTATTGACATATGTAGTAATTTTGTCTGATGTTTTAATATTTGAAAAACCCTTTTCCAACTTTTCATGATTTGGGGTTCACATTCAGACTCAGAAAATAGCATTCAGCCAGCTTTTGCTTTCCCTAATGATTTGCAGTGTACTAAAATCACATTGCAAAAATTGCTAAATCCTTCATTTAATGTCTGTTATTCCATATCTTCCTTGCTTCCTCTTGCTTTGGAAGATAATCAAAATGCCAGTTTCTCTTTTTTGCAGTTAATCTTTTTATTGAGATTATATAAACAAGATATAGTGCAGTACAGAGAATTATATATGGTAAAATATGTATAAGAAATAAAAAGTTACAATTTACAATATAAAAAGGATGTAAAAGATATGGTAGAAATATGCATATTATCTTCAGAGAGATCATAAAGAGTATTGAACTGAATTCACATCATACATATGTACTAATGGCACTATACCAAGTAAGAGTACAAATAGTGACAAAGAAAAAGGAAATGAATATACGATAATGATTATAGATTGAAGCTTTAAGATAGAAGGAGCTGCATTAGATTGATACCATATAAAATAAAAAAAAAAAAAAACTGTATACATATGTTATGATCGAAGAAAATTGAAATAGCTCTGCCAGCAAAGATAATATTCACTAAGTCTATCAGTAATTAAGTAAGAGATTTTCTCAAAAGAAGAGATACGGGTTAGATGCGTTAAAATGTCTGTCAGGGTAGGGATTAATTGAGATTTCCAACGAGTTAGAATAAGTCTTTTGACTTGCATAAACAATATCTGGAGCCATTTGTGATGATGTTTCGTTAAATTAGTTCTATTATCAGAAATGCCAAGTAAACAGAATTTGGGATCCGATGGAATCGGTTTGCCAATAACCTTAGAAGCAAATTGAAGTACTACATGCCATAAATTAGAGATAAGATTACATGACCATAATAGTGTAAGAGATCCCATCAGGGTATTACAACGCCAACAATTATATTAGATGCTACCGATGTTATATAAATGAGCTGGAGTATTGTACCATAAATGCAAAATTTTAGATTGAATTAATGTACTCTGTACATCTTTAAAGGAATCATGACAAAGTTTCCAACAATTATTCCATTGAAGGTCGGAAATATCAATATGAAGTGTCTGATTCCATTTATTTCTAGCCGAGAGAGATTGATTAGGGAGTTTATCCCTAATTGCTTTATAAATGGTACTAGTTAGGCCTTTGTGAATATTTATCCAATTATTAATGTATGTATGCATTGTTGGAGAGTTGTTGTGTTGTAACGCAATATGAGAGATAGCCGATCTAATCTGTAAATATTTCCAGAATTCTGTTTTAGGGATTTTCCATTTGGCTTGCAAGTTGCTAAAAGAGTCCAGAGCATTGTTATTATCCATTAATATGTCATTGAGAAAAAAGATATTTTTATGAAACCAGGATTTACAATATATGGGTTTATTTTCCAATGTAAGCTTTGGATTACCCCAAATAGGAGTATATCATATAGGAGTAGGATCAATATTTAACCATGTATGCATCTTAAACCAGTAATAGATGGATGAATTGATGACAGGATTTTGTTTAGCTTTAGATATGGAAGTAAAGAAAATGCCAATTTCTAATTGAAATTTTTTAATACACTATTTTAAATCCTGTCCATGAAGTAGTCTTACACTTATAAAAAGCCACACACATCCTAATGTCAAAGCTTATTAAGCAAATCAGCATTGATAATTTATAATGTGAAAAACAATTTGTAACCTGGTAGTTTAGGAGGAGTCTGAGACAATTATGTCACAGTTTGCACGTGTACCAAGGCCTGGCCTGGATGTAGTTGCTAGCTACATCAGTATGCCTTGCACCAGCAAATCATATATGGGTACTTCCCCCATCCAGGCTGATGCTGAAATGCTTAATCCAGTCTTGCACAGTTACAGCAAGTGGCATGTTCAGGTATTTCATGACATTTCTGTGCTATCTCTAAAGACATTTCCTGCTCGCCTACAGTACCACTGTAGAGACACCAGAGGTAATCACGTTAGACAAATTGTGGAATATCTGGAAATATCTGGACCGTTTTATGGCTGCAACTTAATAGTGTGCATACAGTACTCTAGCTGTTTCAAGTATGTGATAAGACACGACAGGGTATGGGTTGTTATGTGATAACTGTATGCCTGGGTGAATTGCTAGACACAAAAGGGTTACACTAAATGCCTTCAACATCAGGAAATGGAGTTCTTACATAACAATAATTTGGAGTATCTTTTTGACCTTATTAAATGGTTAAACAGAGAAAATAAAAAAAATGCTGTCCTTTTTTATTTAATTAGCTAGTGGAGCCAAAATAGGCAGACAGGAAAATAATAAAAATGTTCAGAAGTAATTAGTTGTAACTTTTTATTTCTGACATATTTTTCTTTTTCTTTTAGCTTATAAGAAAGTATTCTATGTGATAATAGTGTGCTGAAAGTGTGGAACAGCTCTCAGCCTTGCAGCTGACATATCTATCTCTAGCCCCCCATACTGTACATCATCAGCATTTTGATCTCGCTGACTGCTGCATCACAGGTGTCTAACCCAGCAGCTACTGAGTGGTTGTTCCTGAGCAATGATGTCACAGTCAGTGAAATCACAATGCTGATGATGTAGTGGGGGGGGATTAGAGATAGATATGTCAGCTGACAGGCAGAGTGATGCCCCACACATACTCCAGCTATGACATACATCAGGTAAACAATCTTCTAACTAACCAAAGGGAAAATAAAAAGTACCTCAGATATACAGTAAAAGGTAATGGTTAACTGCTTTTAAAAACTAACTTTAATTTTACGCAGTACACTAGCTCATTAAGAAGGTGTTTTCTTTTCTTTTTTAAAGTAACCAATAAAAAGTTGCCACTCCTAATCTGTCAATGATCTCCTTCTACCAGGAAAAGCACCATTGAGCAAAGTTCATTGTCAAGTAGGCTCTGCTTAGGATAGTGCAGTACAGAAAAATCACAGCAATTACAAGCATGCAAGATAAGGAATAGATCAAAATTTACTAGCAGTGTATAGCCCAATAAATCAAATGATGGTTTACAGCAAAAATATATATATATATATATAATATAAAACAAAAAGAGAATAATGGATAGGTTAGTATCCATTACTGGGGAGTAATTCCATTGAGAGGTTCTGGACATGGACACAGGAGCCTCGAGAGTGAAGCTTGAGAGGTTCCAATGTGTCCAGAACCTCGAGATGGTAGGACTCCCCAGTAATGGACACTAAGCTGTCCATTATGTTTTTTAATATATGGATCCGAGTTGTGCATTGTAGACGTTACACTGACCTCGATGTATGCGATGTGGGGTCCTGCGTGATGAGAAAAGAGAAGGTAGCTGCTGGCCAGCCTTGCAGTTCTTCACGTCAGTGGTGATTTTTGGCAGTGGGTCAGCTCGATATGTCCACCAGGTGCCTCGAAGATATAAGCATTACAAATAGGGCTATACAGAGCAGAAAGAGGCTGATCATCAAACACTTGTGAGGATGGGAAGAAAATAAAAAAAAAATGCTGTTGATAGCGACAGAGATTTCTCTCGCTAAGCCAGAGAGCAAGCCGCAATGTTTTGTGAATTGTTCTGCCTGCCCACACAGGAAAAGCGGCCAGTCACAAGGCACGCTTAGGAAGTCATCGAGGACAGACTTGCAGTTGCGCTGTTGAAGCTTTGTGATAATAGTATCATTCAGGTATGGAACAGTGGTATTACCACATCTGAGTGATACTATTATAGGTGGTGAAGTGTAGTATTATCACTCTGGGAGCTATAGTGTTACCTTGAATGTTTTGTATGATTTACAATACAATTACTTTCTAAATCCATATGTTAAAATATAATAATATAGCAAGGTTGTTGCAGCTGAGACAGCTTTAAAACAGCAGTCAATTTGCAGTGAATAGTAATAGAGGGCCTAGGAGGAGGTACAATCATCAGTGCAATTGGTATCGATAAATAGTTTGAAGGTATGAAGACTCACAATCAAGTTCAGTTTGAAAGAGGCCTTGAAGTCTGTTCCAGCATGTTGGAGCAAGCCAGCTGAAAGCCATTTTGCCATATTTGGTTGCAATTCTGGAGTTTCGAGCAAAATATAGTTGCATGCTTTCAGGTTGTATAAACTAGGGACTTTGCAGAATAAGTCAGGGAGCTATTGTGGTACTTCGCATCTAAAAGATTTGTTGGACCATAGATATAGGTTTTTCAGTCAACTAGTAGAAAGAAAAAGCCAACCAACATATGCATAGAGGGTGCAGTGGTGGGCTGTAGTAGGTACCCAATGATGAATCTCAGTGCCCTATGACAAAGGACATCCAAATTGGCAACTTGGCCAGCTGCAGCACCTCTATATACTAAATTCCCATAATCAAGTGGGGTTAAAATGTAGCTCTGACTAGGGTTTTATGGGTATCCAAACATGAGTCCATGATAATTCTCTCCCGTCATTTCGCTCCCAGACATTTAGCTTGCAATAATTCACTCCCACATCAACCCACTCCTGGGCAAATACACTCCCATCAATTCACTCCCATCCAGGTTTGGAATACCTACTGGGGTTAGAGCAACTGTATGCATTTGGTTGTAGTAAATTTACTTTTGCTTCAAATACAGTGTTTTCTGTATCATTTGTGAGTGCCATTATTCTTTGACTGAGAAAAGGAAAGGGAAGTGTACAGCTTTATACAAGTTTATACAGCTTTATACAGATTCAGATTTGGGTGACATGGTACCCCAGCTATGCTATCAGAGGAGGCTGTTGCAGGCTCGGTGCCATGTCAGTCCCCTCTGTTGTCCCCTGCACAGCTGCAGCCCCAATCCCCCGTAAATTTACAGACCCAATACCCTGGTGGTCTAGCAGTCCCCCCAACCTCCTGCACCACAGTGCCTACCACCCCGCCCTCTCCAAAAAAAAAAGACCTTCTTGCAAGATTGGAGGATACCTAGAATGGATTGGGCTACAGTTTACAGTATGATCATGTTTTTGTAAAACAAGTTGTTATGGAGGGTTTGTGTTTTTAAAACATAATTCACTTTTTGCAGTCATGCCTTGTCCATATATATTATGCATTTATGGCATTCTATAGTAAAGGGCTGCTGCAGACCTCTGGATGGTAGGCACTGCAGGGTGGGGGGTTGTCAGCTTGTCAGCAGTTACTGGGGTAACTGTACTTTACTTGTACTGCCAGGGAGCAAATTGTCGGGGGTAGGTTGTTAGGGGAGTGAAATGTCACCAAAGCCAGTTGTCAAGAGCAGGATTATGTGGAGCAAAATTCTGGGAGCGAATTGTATTACCCCATCCAAACATAGATTGAACTTCTTTCTATAACAAAAGACCAGCCTTGGCTGCAGCTTCTTATATACATTTTCAATGTGATTACTGAAAGAACGATAACTATCTAGCCATACTCCTAAGCATCTGATAGAAGGCTGATCAGACTGGGCACAGGTGGCTGGAAGACAAGGAGAAGGACTCGTCCTCAGGAGTATACAGCCCTTGCACCTGCCCCATAGGTGCCACTGATCCCAACACCATCTGCTGGCAGAAGTGACTGCATGTTGTGGGGCACAAGTGGTGGCTGAGAATGGTCCCCAAGCCCTGAGGCAGTCCCCTGGTACCAGGCCCCCACGTGAAGGCAGGCTGCTGCCCACCTATGGTGTTAGGATCAGTAACACATATAGGGCAGGTGCCAGAGCTGCATGCACCTGAGGCCTGGTCCTGGTACCTTCCTGCCACACCTCCATACCCTGGCCAATTGGCTGCCTACTCTTGTGCAGGGCAATCCCACAGGGATGTGTGCCTTTGGATAGCCAAAATAAAATAAAACACAGGTGAATATGAGCCTGTCAGTATACTGGATATATTTACACTTGTTAGTAAGAACACACGATAACTAAGAAGCTGTGATCATTTAGTAAATGTACTTCAACTCACTCACAGTGCCGCCATGCCCCCATTGCTCCCTATGACACCCCTGGGTTTCTTATGCCTCTGGTCTCTGTCTTGCAGTCATATGCACCCCCCACCTTTATGGCCCCCTCAAGTGTTACACCAGGCAGAGGGTTTGAACCATTCTTCTGTCCAACTACGCAGGTGCACCACTTCTTCAGTGCAACACTGTGGATGCAGCAGATCTTGGGTTTTGGGTGCAGGGACCCTCATTTTTTAAAAATATGGAACAGGTTCCCAGATGCACCCCAAGATTGCCACAGTCCTATATTGCCGTAACTTGTAGGCAATCTAAGGACTCTGAAAATTGAGCCCCATATCTCTGAGGTGGAGGGCTGACCCAGATGAGCAACAATAATAAACTGACTACCCACATCTTTAAAATTAGGTATAATTAGAGAGGATTGGTACAGATTAGTCAGGGACACCACTACGCAGATAAATTAATTAAAGTTTGCTGGGGTATAACAGTACTAAATCAGATACAGAACTTACCCAGATAGTGAAAATGTACTGTGCTCCTTATTGTCAAAACTAGCAGGTCAAAATTACTAGTGGTGTGCATAGGGAGAAAATAACTAGGATACTGTAAGCCTACCCAGAAATACACAGCAGTTTAGTGCAGTCTGTGCAGTAGGTATCAATAATTAATATAAGACAAAGATCTGGCTTGTAGTTATCTGAGAGCTTTGTAGAGCTACAGCATGGTTAGACTTCAAATAGGGAATTGCAGAATTACAACAGCAAGCAATGAATTAACACCACAACTGTCCACTAGTTAAACAACTTTTCGGACCCCAGATAGGGAGTTAGAGTACCACAGCTTGCAGGTGAATATATTGCTTCAAGTATGCAAGCTGTAATAGTGGGCAACTATATGTTGAGGAGAAAAATACAACTACCCCTTTAGCAGCAGAGGGTTAGCTACACATCACAGAACCAGGTAACACAAATAATTATCTCCCCAGTTTAAATTTTGTTAGCATCATAAGAACACAAGATAACATAACAGCAGTGGAAAACTCACATCAATTGTAAAGATGAGTGTCTAAGATCATTTGAAAGATGGAGACCAGGTTTGGAGGTAGAGGATGTACAGATTAGAGCAGTGTGGCTGGCTGATGGCTGACCCCACAGTTCCTGCTCCATTGGCCTCACTCTCCTGCAAACCAATTGGCTGCTGGCTTCAGAGGGCTCCAGATGGCTTGAAAGAAGCATCCAGTAGTTGAAGAGGTGATTGTTAGGGGAAAGGAGAGCAGAGATAGCAAGCTCATCCCCCTCAACCCTTGCAGTGCAGTTCTGTGGGCTGGAGGCAGTTTGAGAGCATGGGAAAACACCACCATTATTATTAGTGAGCAAAATTCAAAAGCTCCAGCTCTGTTGGCCATGCTTTCCTACAACTCAATTGGCTGCTGGCTTCAGAGGGCTCCTAATGGCTGGAAAGGTGAGTCCAGCGGCTTATGAAGCAATCATTAGGGGGAGGGAGAACAGAAATGACAAGCTCCCACCTCGATCCTGGTAGTGCCGTTCCATGGGCTGGAGGTTATTTGAGAGCACTGGGAAGCACCACCACTATTATCAGGTATTCAAATTCAAAAGTTCCCACTCTGTTGGCCACACCATCCTGCAGTCTGATTGTCTACTGGATTCAGATTGTACCCAATGGCTGGAAAGGTGAGTCCAGGAGTTGATAAGGTGATTGTTAGGGGGAGGGAGACCAGAGATTGCAAGCTCACGCCCCTCAACCCTGGCAGTGCAGTTCCATGGGCTTGAGGTGGTTTCAAAGCACTAGGAAACACTGCTGCTATTATCAGGGAGCCAAATTCAAATGTTTCAGCTCTGTTGGCCATGTCTTCCTGTCACACATAATTGGCTGCTGGCTTCATAGGGCTCCATATGGCTTGGCAGGTGAGCCCAGGGGCTGATAAGGTGATAGCTGGGGGGAGGGAAAGCAGAGATGGCAAGCTCTCATCGCAACCCTGGAAGTGTGGTTCTGTGGGCTGGAGGTGATTTGAAAGCACTCAGAAGACCTGCCACTATTATCAGGGAGCTGAATTCAAAAGTTCCATCACCGTTGGCCATGCCCTCCTGCAGCCCTATTGGCTGCTGGCTTCAGAGAGCTCCCGATGGTTGGAAAGGTGAATCCAGGGGCTGATAAGGTGATTGTAAGTGGGAGGGAGAGCAAAGATGGCAAGCTCACCCCTCTTGACCCTGGCAGTGCAGTTCCATGGAATGGAGGCAGTTTTAGATGGTATGCCATCAACACAGCAAAACCATTACAGCAACAGTAGTGTGAGTGCTGCATGTGACAGTCATTCTTGCAATGGGATTTTGCAGCGCTTGCCGTCGTTGCCGCCCCAGTGGTGTTGCACACTTTCCCCCCTTACATCTCCTACCTGGAGGTGATTATATTATTTTCTGTGGGGTGCATGTCACAAACCCCCTGCAAACAGCCAGATTTTGCCCCAATGCTTTGGGCTTGATGGTGTTCAGGCGGCACAATTCCTGGGTGACATGATCACCATCGGCATTTTGGTGTTGCTGTACTGACCGTCAACATATGGGTGTCGAACTGGCATGGTGGAACCATTGTAGATAAAATATTTGCTTAACATTTAATACATGAATTCACAGTTCTGCAGCATACCACTGGCAGAATGTTTTACCAACACACAATAACACTGATCCTCTTATGGAGCCAAGGCCTCAATTGTATCTGTGGCAGAGTTTGCGTTAGATATTTCCCTGGTAATAGAGTAAGGATAGTAGTAGTAGTAGTCTAATTTATTTCTGGCACCCTTCCCAGAGACCCAGTGCCCCATTCCAGAAAAGTAAAGTACATCAACACTCACCTATTATATAGCCTAATATAGACGTAAAATAAAATTCCAAACCACTAACCAGCCAACTAAAATCAATTATGAAATGCAATAAAACTGAATATGACCATCCTACATAAAAATTCACAACTCTTTGTAAGTTAATTAACTGATTAACTAAAATCAGAAGTCCACAGCAGAGCTGAAGGCCTGGGCAAAGAATAGGTTTTAAGGTTCTTTTTAAATATTTCAACTGATGGAGCATCTTTCAGAGCCCTCTGTAATGAGTTCCAGAATGTTTGTCCAGCCACCCCAAAGGCTCTGTCTCCAAATGTTTTTGAGTTTTGGGGATTATTAGGAGGCCCTCATCGGAAGAATGGAGAGTCAAGTGGGGCAGTATGGGTACAAAAGATCACACAGGTAGACAGGTCCCAGGCCGTGCAGGGCCTTATACTGTAAGTTAATAACCTGATCTTATAAGAGATGATGCGTCATTTTTCCGGTAGCCAGTGCAGATCCCACAGCACAGGGGTGATATGACTTGATCTAGAAAGTCCTGTTAAAAGTCTTGCAGCTGCATTCTACACCAGTTGCAGGCATTATAGTGCACCTCCACTGACCCCAAGGTAGAGGATGTTGCAGTAGTCAAGTTGTAACATCTCGAAGGCATGTACCAGTGAAGGCAGATCCTCAGGGGGAATAAGGGAATGAATCCTGATGATATATCTGGGATGATAGAAACCACACCAGACTGCAGCCAACACCTGAGCCTCCAATGTCAGCCCTTTATCCAGAATGAAGCCTATAGTCTTCTCCTGATTGACAGGGTTATGACAAGAGGCACCAAGACAAAGGTTTAGTAACCCCTCATACGCTGTCCATCCACCTTTCTTACCCACCTCAGACACCAGTACTTCAATTTTTGGGGGGTTGAGCCTCACCAGCTCAAAGACTTCCTGCCCTGGCTTTCAGCCAAACATTTTTCACATGTTCACGCCCACCCCCCACCCAGTCCAGAAGCTCCAAGGATGGATAAAGTTCAGTATCATCTGCATTGCAGTGAAACCCAACTCCATACTGCCTAATGGGTTACCCAAGGGTAGCATGTACACCAAAAACAACATGGGTGAAAGAACCAATCCCTGGGGAATCCCACAGTGCAAGTCCTTTGGGCACAATTAGAAGTTAACCATTACCACACTTTGAGACCTGCCCTGAAAGAAGGACTCAGACCAGCACAAGATTGTGCTAGTGAGTCCCACATATTCCCTGAGACAGTCCAGAAGCAGCCCATGGTCAATGGTGTCAAATGCAGAGGAGAGCTCTAGGAGTCCGAGAATTGATCTCTCTCTTCCATCCCTCGCCATGAGCAGATCATTTTGCACCCTGATCAGGGTGGTTTCAGTGCTGAATCTTGGTCAAAACCCCAACTGGAGAGGTTCATAGATATTGAAGGTCTCAAGGTGAGCCTTGAACTGCAGCGCAACCACCTTCTCAATAACCTTACCTAAAAATGGCAGGTTAAAGACAGGTCTGTAATTCACTAGGACATCTGGGCCAATGTTGTTTTTTTCAAAAGGGGTCTCACCAGCACACTTTTTAATTCAGCTGGGAAGATCCCCTCCAAAAAGGAACATCCAACAATCCCAGTAAATAATGGACCCAGCTGTTCCATACAGCCCATTAAGAGCTGCGTTGGACCTGGGTCCAGGTCACAGCAGGTAGGTCGCAGCTCCGAGATCACCCCAATGACTTCCTCTGTTGTCACTGGCTGAAACTCCCTCCATGACCACTGACAGCCAACATGACTTTCAATCTCCCCACTATTGGATGATGATTATTCAGAGAAGGTGATCCCAGCTCTAATGAAGGACACCCCATCCAAGGAAAAAATGAGCAAACTCCTCACATTGTGTAAAAGAGGTACTTTTTATGGGCTCCAGACAGGTGAGGTATAAAAGCCTGTCTACAGCCCAGAAAAGTTTAACTGGTTGAGTTTTCCTCGCCCCAATCTCTCTGGACAGGAATTCTGACTTCTTATGAGTGCTTGTCCCTTGATACTCACCGTAGTGAGTAATCAAAGCTAGTTTGTCCTCCTGAGAAATGAACCTCCTCCATTGCCTTTCTAACCTCCATCCCATAGCCTTCTTTGATCTTAGCTCACCATCAAACCATGGTGAGCTAAGATCTGAATGCAAATGAAGGACATGAACTGGATCTAACAGGTCAAAGGCTATGGTGACAGTCTTTTCATAGGCTGCCACTGCTTGTCCCGTATCCACAGCATAAGCCGCCAATATTCCAGAGGTGTCAAGGACTGCCAGAAGACCCTCAGGGTTCAACCCTCTCAAAGGGCAGTATCTGACAACCCCCCCAAGAGGGAGGGCTGCAGAGAGGTGTCCTGAACTCGAAATTGATGGTGCAATGATCTGACCAACTAATTGGGTCAATCCTGAGGTTCTCAACTTCAAGCCTATGTGGAACACCAGGTCGAATGCATGTCTGTGTTGGTGGGTAACAGCAGCAATTGCTTGTCCTAAGCCCAGAGCTAACATGCTCTGGAGGAACTCCTGTCCAAAATGTGATAGTTTGTCATTGACCCATGCATTATAATCGCCACCTCAGCAACTCATACAGCTGGTTGGCGACAAAGTAGTGGTCTTTTAAGTTTCCATTCCCCCAACTCCTACCCGATGTTCACACATAAAAATGTGACAGCAAAATTAAGCAGGTCGAGAACATTGGCTAACGTTAATAGAGAAATTAAGTGGTTATAATCAGTATCAAAAATCAAGTAGAAAATAATGAGAGATTTACAAATATAGTACTTCTGCCCTAAAATACCAGTGGGGGAAGAGTATTGCCTAGCGGTGTTCCTGCTAGGCAACAACGCTTTTTGCATCGGATAGTGACATCAGAGCTCTCTAACCATGGATATAAGAGGAAGTAGGCCAACACCAGCTTCTTGCTGCCGCACGAATATTCCAGGAGTAGAGGTAGACACCAGCTCTAAGTAAGTAGCATTTTGGCTGTAAAATGAAAGAATTTTAACTAAGACCTATTCCATAAGTAATGGTGTACATTTATTTTTATGTTGGAGAACAGGAGAGGCTCAGTAAGACAGAAGACAATTCTAAATACAGGATAAACATTTTGTGGATAGAACTGTGCTCTTTAGGTAAATGCTTAATAAAAAGTTAATTAGGGGAGGTCATTAAACACAGAAAAAATGGAAATTAAATGTGAGGTAATCTGTATTTCCAGGTAAAAATAAGCGAGCGGCAAAGATCAAATGTGTGCCTTTGGATAGATTTTATAATAAAATGAAAAACAGGTGAATATGAGCCTGTCTGTATACTGGATATATTTACACTTGTTAGTAAGAATGCACGATAACTAAGAAGCTGTGATTGTTTAGTAAATGTACTTTATGGAAGGAGCTGAAATTAGGGCCTGAATGTAGCTATTGGTAACAATAAATTGTAGAAATCTATTTAAAGGGAGAGAAGCTTGAAATGTTGGACTGACTATAATGAGCCATATTGAAATGGTTTATGTTCATTGCGAGACTAAAATAAAACAGTGTGGTCATAAGCAATTGAAGGAAGGCAAAAGCTAGTAAATGAGGTGGTAGCCAGTTTGGCTAGTATTAAGATTAGTAGGGCACAGACAGTGTTACACTGTAATGAGACCCAAAAGCATTGTAAAATAGTAATATGGTGGTGGTAGCACTTTGGATGCAATTTTATTACATTACCTTGGTAGTGGTATTCTTAAAGTTGATTACTAAATGCAATATAAAGATCAATATTGTGTTGCGTGTATTCTGTAAAGATATTTTATGCTTATTTAATAGCTCCCCAGAAGAAGCCAGTGGTTGGCAAAACATTGGGGCACAAATGAAAACAAGATTAATAAAAAGAAAATAATTTTCGAGATTGGTTTCAGCGTTTGACTTTTACCAGAGAGGGTGTATCCATAAGTGATCAAGGAGCATTACACAATATTCATTGTCTCTGCATTATAAGAAATACAATGACTTTCAAGCAGATTTCCCCTGGAAGCTTCTTTTTTTGATTAGATTTCATGATGAGGCTGAAGAAGCTATGTGTCCCGTCAGAATTTTTAAATTTTTTTTATTGAAATGTTTCACCACGAAGGCACACTGAGCAACAAGTCGCTCATATCCCAGTGTGACCGGGGGGGAAGGGTACAATAGGAGTGAGACATTAAACATTCAAATTACAAGATCAACATTAACATACAGTTGTAAGGCAGATGTTATAAACAGTGTTACAACAGTGTTGCGCACAACATGTAGAAAGAGTGGACAATAATATGTGCCGGGTTAATAAGAAAACAAGTGCTGGCCCAGTGGTGCTGAGGGCTGAAACACTGGATGCCACACCTTGTGCCATGCCTGCGACCTGAGTTCAGGAGTGAGCTCAGGTGCCAGGGGTCGGCAGGGATGGGGTAAGGATTGAGCGCCTTTGGGTGGCTCTCCTCCTCTGGGGGGAAGGATAGCTGGGTGCAGCAGCAGCAGCTCCCGGTGGAGATCAGGGGTGCTGCAGTGTGCCGGTTGCACGTCATGCAGCATGGATGATGCTGGCAGGGTTGCCTTGCACCAGAACATCATGGGTGCACCACACAGGGAGAGGGGCACCAAGAAAATGGAAAAGCCTGGCTCTACAGGGGAGGAGACAGCACCTTAACCCCCATGCCCACCATTGGATCCACCCTGCCTGGCCTTCCAGCTCCTCCACCCAGGGCCAACTCCCACAGCCAGAGTCTATGCATGCAAGAACACCCAATGAGGAGGGCTGGCCACACCTCGGAGGGGTTAAGCCAGGGGTGTTGGCTGTGGGAGGGGTGGAAAGAGGAGGCACAGGTTCAGAGGGACCTCAGGCAGACAGGATATGGCAGGATGCCATAAAGATGCCCCCACAGGCCGTGACTGGAGGGAAATAGAATAAAAAATAAATAAATAAATAAATAAGAAAACAAGTGCTTATGTGAAAGAAAAGGGGGAAGGGGAAGGAGGGGTGAGGTGGGAGAGAGGGAAGAATTGTGTCCCTGGAGACCCCCTCAGGATGTGATGAACCCTGCAAGGGGACTGGTGGGACCACAGAGAAGAAGATAAGGCAGTGTCCCAGAGAGATACCTTTAGGATGGTGGGGGAAGGGAGTAGATCAGAAATACAAGCCTCTTCGGGGGTAGGAGAGGGATCCATGGAGAGCATTCAGGGTCTTTTATATTCTGTGAGAGATCAAGGGAGGCCAGTAAGAGGTAAAATTTGGGGAAAGAAGGGATAGAGATTTATAGGGTGGGTGTGCACAGGGTAAAATGAAGGTGAGGGTAGAGAGGTAGGGTTTGTCCAGGGATCAGAGGAGGGAATTAGGGAGGGATATGGTAGAAGAAGCAAGGTGCAAGATAATTATTGAGGGCAGAGCTGATATAGTAGATGGAAGATGAGTGGCGGATTTGATGTGGGAGTGAATTCCAAATTTTTGGGAGGTGGTGAGAGTAACTGGATTGGCTGATTTGGGTCACTCGGTGGGGAACAACCAGGATACAGGAGTCGGTTGATCTAAGAGAATGGGAGGGTGGAAGGGTGATAAAGGAGAAGGTGAGGTAGAAAGGGAGCTCACTCAACCAGTGCTTGGAGGTGAATTTAGCACAGTGGGAGAGTCACCTACTTGTAAGAGAGGGGAAGGATAGGACACAATAAAGATCGCAATGATGGGTGCAAAGGAGAGGATCCAGGGCAAAGCGGCAGAAGGGATTGAAGAGGGAGTCCAGTCTGGCAAAGGATGATTTAGTGACAGCACCATAGACTGTGTCACAGTAGTCAAAAATGGACAGTATCATCTTCTGAACAAGTTCACTCCTAGCCGTAGGAGGGTTGCAATTACAGTCCCTGAACAGGGTAGCCAACTTGGGGTGCAGTTTTTTTTCTGGATGGTGCCAATATTTCCAGAGAAGTTCAGGTGTTGGTCCAACCAAACATCCTTGTACCTGAAGGAGACTGTGTCCTCAAGTAAAGTCCCATTAAGGTGTGGAAAGTAGGTAGGGACAGAAGCCTAGAGAGTCTCTACCTTGTGCCAAAGGTCATGGAGACAGTCTTCTTTGCATTAAGGAAAAATTGATGGTTACCAAACCAGAGCTGAACCTTGTTGAAGTCTTGCTATAAACTGGTTGTAACCTCATCAGAACAGGAGCCAGATTCATACAAGACTGTATAATGGGCATACATATGTATAGTGGAGAATGGAGAGTAAACAGAGGGAAGATCATTTAAGAAGATGGAGAATAGTAGGGGCCCTAATACCGAGCACTGGGGGACTCCAGTGCTAATTGAGAGGGGAGGGGAAGTGGCATCCAAGATCTTAACTGATTGGGTTCTGCCAATAAGGTAGGCCTTGAACCAGTTTGTGGGGGAAGGATATAGGCCAGCTGCCATGAGGGAGTTGAGGAGAAAGGAGTGAGAGATGGTGTCGAAGGCCATGGCCAGGTCGACAAAAATGGCAGAGGTAATTTGGCCATTGCCCATCCCGGTTAGAATGGAGTCTGAGAGCCATAGGAAAGAGGTGGTGGTTAAGTGTTTTTTTCTGAAACCAGAGTAGAAAGGGGTGAAAAAGGAGATGCCAGCTAGAAAAAAGATGAGCTGGGAGAGGACAATGTGTTCTTGAAGCTTGGCATGGGTAGGGAGGAGAGAAATGGGGTGATAGTTGCCAGGGGATGAGATTCACCCCCTTTGGGTAGAGGAAGGGCCACAGCATGTTTCCATGAAGAGGGGACTGAGGCAGTAGACAATGAGAGATTTAAGATTATTGAAAGGGGGTAGGCAATGGCTGAAGCAGAGAGAGAGGAGTTTTGGGTCAAGACCATAAGGAGAGTCACCTTTAGAGTGGTTGATGGTGAGGAGGGTACTAACGGCATTGTTTGGAGTTACAGTAGTGACAAAGAAGGGAAGGTGGGAGGGTGGTGGAGGGGGCACACCAGTAGAGGGTGGGGAGGGGGAAGGGTAGGAGGGGAGGGATTTCAGAAGCTCAGTGGCACAGGAGGTATAGTTGAAGTTAAATTCCACA
Organism: Neoceratodus forsteri; assembly: GCA_016271365.2. NCBI lineage: Eukaryota > Metazoa > Chordata > Ceratodontiformes > Ceratodontidae > Neoceratodus > Neoceratodus forsteri. The sequence continues at coordinate 1,201,733,117 of CM057453.1, read as the reverse complement.
GCTACAGCCGGTGGGTCAGACACTAATGAGCTATTTACTTTAAGTACCAGGGGGGTGGACAAGATGAAGGGGTAAATAGGGTGTGGACCACCATCCAGAACTTTGAAGGGGAATTTATATTGGTGATGAAGACAGATTTTAAATATTGAGACTTGGCTAACCTTGTAGCCCTGGTGCAAGCATTTTTGAGCATGCGGTAGTTTGCGAGGTCACTAGGATGCTGGGTAGCTTTATGACACATCCAGGCTCAATCTTTAGCCCTGAGGCAGGTCAGAAGTTCAGGGGTTTTCCAAGATAAGTGGTTACCTCTGACTCTGGTTTGTTTGAGTGGGGCAAAGGTGTTCCAGCTTACAAGAAAAATGTCTCTGAAGTAGGCAAGGGCCTTGTCAACTAAGGGGAAGGAAGTTAGGGGGACCAGTCAGAAGTGACAAGGTTACTCAAGAGAGGTTCAAGGTCAAGAGACTTGAAAGAACATAGTTGTATGGTTTTGTGTGGTGATTTAGTTCTGTGGACTTTCCTAACTATGAATATTGGGTTATGATCACTGAGAGCATTCAGGAGGATGCCAGAGGTGATGACGTAGTGGGGGTGGGAGGTAGGAGCCCAGTTGAGTAGGGAGTGTTGTTATATCTTGTGGTTTGGGCAGGTAAGTTTAGAGATCAGTTGGGAGAGGTTTAGGGCTCCAATTTCATTTTTGGTTATGGTAGTTTTAGGTAACAGCCAATTTATCTTGCAATCGCTCAGGATGAATAATTCCCCAGAGCAAGCAAGGGAAGTGATGGAGGTTAGGAGGTCTAGTGTGATTGAAGGATGGACATTTGGGTGGCAGTATATGCCAGCTACGAAGATTGAGAGAATGAAGGGAAGGGTCACATGGATAGCTAGGGCATCATGGGCCTCAGGATTGGAGGATGAGTAGATGATGGACTATTGTACAGAGGCTAGGACATAACTGGCCACACCACCACCCCTGCCAGCATGGTCTTGCCTTAGCAGTGAGTGGCCAGGAATGATGACTGAGTGGTCAGGGATGTGCTCTTTAGCCACATTTCTGCGATGATTAGAATGTCTGGTTTTAGAGTGCACTCCATGGTCTGAATCTGGTCTATTTTTTGCAACAAGCTGCGGGTGTTTAGATGTAGGATCCTTATGCCCTTTGAGAGGGCTGAGAGAAGAGACCGGGGGGGGGAGGTAGTAGAGGAGGAAGCACCAGAGAAGCAAGGGACAATAGGGCATGGATTGGGATGGATATCCCCAGTGGAGAGCAAGGGGAGGGTAAGTTTGAGAAAGTGGAGCTTAGGGGACTTTGAAGAGGCTTGCAAGGAGGTTGGGAGTTTTGAGGAGAAGGGAGTGGATGAGTGAGGAAGGTGGAGAACTGCAGTGAAAATGAACACCGTTATCAAAGCTGCATGAGGAATACTGGTACAGTGAGACCATATTTCAAATGGTGGGGGAGGAAGCAATAGCATGGATTTGGGTAGGGAACTGGAACTGGTCACTGATGGGGTTGGGAGAGTTATTAGGAATAGGTGAGTAGTGAGCAAGTGGAGGTGGTAAAGAGAGGGATATGAGCAGAACAGGGGGGAGAGAGTAGAGTAGAGGATGCATTGTTCATAAAGGCAGAGAAATAAGTGAATAGTTGATTGTGGATCAGGAAGAATTTGTAAGCAGGGAGTGGGGGGGCTGGTCAGGAGTAGGGGGAGCTGCAGTTTAGGAAGGGTATCTATATGAACAACAAGCGGGGACCACTTTAGATAAAGATTATGTCTCTCTAGTGGCAGTACAGTATAATTTGCTAATGGGAAAATGGACGCAAAAAAAAAAAAGCACAGAGGGTTACAGGAGTACCTTGTGTTACAATTTCATTTATATAGGAGTGCTTGGCACTGTAGATACAGAAAACAGAGTCAGTAGGAGTGTCAAGTGCTAGAAATTGTGAAACGATGGATTTTTATTTTCAGTGTCTGTTTCGGAGAGTTACTAGGAATGGGCCTTCTAGCTTGCTGTCTTGCTTAGTGAGAAAAAATGGTGGAACATTTTAAACTTAAAGTGGCATTATGTTGGGCAGTTGTGGCACTTGTTTTTTGTCATGCGTTGTTAAGAAATAACAGCCCCAGTGGTAGGGAGATTTATCCAATCAGAGAAGAGGTTTTCTTTTACCCACTTTCTAAAAAGATATAAAGCCCTATTTCCCTCTGATGTAGAAACTGAAAGCTATTCCAGTAGCGAATTACAGGCAAGATTAGAAAAACACTGTGGTTCTGCAATTTCATTTCATGTACAGCATGGACAAGGCAAGTCTACCATTGTTCTATGCAGCATAATGACATTAGCTGAATCTATTCTGAAACTGTTAGTAATCTGAAGCAGGAACGTAAGTCATCCAAATGTTTTGTGGATGTTCAGCTGGCGAGTGAGCTTGATGAACAGCTTTTAAATGAACACATTGTTTTGTATAATGCCACTTCAATCCTTCAGTCTGAAATAGCAAAAATGAAACTCTCTGAATATTATCCAAAGCCAGGAGATTGTAGTTTACAGAGGTCAACTACTTTTGTGCCCAAATTGGTACAGGAGTTTGTCCTTTAGTTGCTAGATAAAGAGGCATATAATTTAGTCAGTAAAGAGTATCATCCTTTAAAAGACATTCAAAGAAGGTGCCTCTCAGTTGCAGAGTGCATAGTATTTAACACTTCCAAAATGATCACACCACTGCACATAAGCCTTGCTGCACAGTTACACCATGAGTCTGGGTCTCGCAGTTTAATTGACATACTACACCTTCATGGATTCTGCATCAGTTATGATAAGCTGAGGTGGTTCATGACTAGTGCTACAAAAACTGAAGTAAAAAGACTCCTAGGAGGTATGCTCATTCCAAATAGAATTGTACCACTACATTCTGGTGGAAATCTCATCCATGAAGGAGATGATAAAATAGATATCAATGTAGAGACCATTGATGGAAAGAATACCTTGTATTCAATGGCTAGAGTTGCATTTCAAGAACAGTCTGCAGAAAGTCCAGCATCACAAGAAATAGTGAAGCATGGGAAAGAAAAGTCACTTACTCTCATCAGGCAATCAAAGTCTCTCATGCAGTGTGTAACATTTGAAAAACCTAGAACATGGCCAAAACTGACTCACCATAAAAAAGTGCTTGAGAAAATAAACTCCTGTCACCTTTAAATGAAAGCTGTCTGAGATCTTGCCTGGTGTCTTTTAAGACTACTATCTCATGATGTCTTGCCAATACCATATGACATTGATATTGTTCACACTCAGGTGATTCCATATTGGACTGGTTTCAACCACAAGCTTGCCATAAAGAAGAGCACCTACACTACACAGCAGTTGCATATGTGACAGAGCTAGGGAGAGATCAGACTTCATCACTCCGATAGGCTTATTTGAATTTAAAGTAATGCATTTCGGAATGAAGAACGCCCATGCCACTTTCCAAAGGTTGGTGAACCAGGTGTTAAATGCTGCTGAGGAGTATGCCGTGGCATACCTGGATGACGTGGCCTCTTTAGTTCCAGCTGGGAGGAACACCTGTCCCACCTTAGGGAGTGCTGGGCAGGATACAGAGGACTAGGCTCACTGTCAAAGCTGAGAAGTACCAGGTGACCATGGCTGAAGTGGCATCCCTCTGACATGTTGTAGGCCGGGGACAGCTCTGTCTTAACCAAGTAAAAATAGAGGTGATCAAAGCATGGCCCAGACCAGAAATGCAGAAGCAGGTCAGGAGTTTTCTAGGGACATCAGGGTACTATAGGAAATTTATACCCAATTACAGTGCCCTGGCTGCTCCCCTATCTGACCTGGTAAAGAAAAAGATGCCTAAGAAAATTATCTGGGAACCAGCCTGTGAAAAAGTCTTTACCAGACTGAAGGAAGCACTGTGCAGTGCTCCTGTATTGACAAGTCCTGCCTATAGCAGACCTTTTATAGTCCAGACTGACACCTTAGACATGGATATTGGGGCAGTACTGAGTCAGACATCCAACCAAGGGAAAGATCACTCAGTAGTGTACCTGAGTAAAAAGTTACTTCCCAGGGAGCAGGCTTACTCTACTGTGGAAAAAGAGTGTCTTGCCATAGTGTGGCTCCTAAAGAAGTTAGAGCCATACTTATATGGGCAGTATTTTGAAGTACAAACTGACCACAACCCCCTGGTTTGGCTGACACAAATGGTAAAAACTAATGGTAGACTATTAAGATGAAGTCTTGCCTTGCAAGGGTATGACATGATGATCTTACATAGGGCTGGAACAACCAATCTGAATGCAGATGGCTTATCACTTCTATATGAGGAGTGAACTGACTTAGGGAGCTCGTCCCTTGCATGGGATAGAGCCCCCAAATTCAGTCAAGGTGGGAAGGAGTGTGACGTTTGGCCAGCTGATTATAATTATTGTATGATAGTTGTAATATAAAAATATAGTATGTGATTGTCTCACACAAGACAACCTGGGTTTCCATGAGTGCACCCCCCACAGGTATCAGTGAAGCTACAGGGTATGTAAACTATCCAGGAACCATTGAATTAACTGGCTTACTTCAGAATGGCATTGTATTACCTTTTTATGACATGTCTAGGCTTTTTGAAGTGGAAACAAAATGTGACTTGATGAATCTAATAAACTTTTATGACGTCTTAAGAAAAAGAACATTCTGTACCAACATGGTGTTAAGAGTTGTAAACCCTTTGGTGTTCCTTGGGAAAACAGGAACCAGGCACCAGTTCAAAGGAAAGGCTTGATTAAAGACTGTCATAATTTAAGAAATGTCTTTTTCCTTCTGAAGTCACATTATTTAAAATATCTCCTGACAGGAAATCATGTTTTTGTCATTTTATATTCTAAAAGGAGGAGCTAGATGTCTCACCGAAGGGGTGTGGAGAGACAGAGTTAAACTAATACTTGCATCTGAACTGTTTGAGAGATATTATTTTGAGACTACGAGAGAGAGACACAGTTCTCTAATTTAACTGCTCTTACAGAGGTAATACATTAGATAAAAAAGATCTAAATGTATTTTGGTAGGAGTTTGTTCTGTAGTTTCCCTTGTTTTTCTTTTATGTGATTGTGATGCTCTTTGATATATTATTCTGTATTTACATTTGTCATATTTTTATCATCTTTTAGTAGAGTCTTCTGTGAATTAGTGCTGGAGGGGAGGCAAGGGTGACCTGCTCCTGGAAGGTCCCCCACACCGTGCACCTATAACTTTTCCGAAGCCAAGTATTGAGGTGCCGGGGGCTTCTGCAATTCTGGTGGGCCTCCTCGGTGGCAGTAACAGCAAGATTCTGGCCCCTGCCCCAGTGCAGGAGAGAGCGTAAGGAGAACTCTTTGTTAACTGACTTTCTGCAATCCTGGTCCAGCTCTGAGTCTACTCACTGCTGCGTTTATGGTCCTGCTGTCCAGAGAACACTGCCAGGAGGGTGGCCATGGGAGTTTTCCGAACTGAATTGTGACTGTGACCCCCATTGATGCACAGAACAAAGCACCCTACCTACAAACTTTTTTGAACTTGGTGCCTAAAGCACCCTTACTCATTGGCCCTTCGTAAGTGGTGACGCTCTCTCTGTCTGCTACAAATGGAGAGCCAGTCCCACTATCCCTGAGCCTTCTGTGACTTAGTGCTGGAGGGGTGGTGAGGTTGACCTGCTCCTGGAAGACCCCCCCCCCCGGTGTGCACCTGTAACTTTTTTGAAGCTGAGTATTGAGGTGCCGGGGGCTTCTGCAGCTCCACCGGGCCTCCTCGGCGGCTGTAACAGCAAGATTCTGGCCCCTGCCCTGGTGCAGGGGAGTGTGAATTTTTGGCCCACCCCCCTGTTCCCTCCTCCCATTAAATGCCTGCAGGCTCTGCCTCCCGGAGTTGTCCCACCCTATCAGCTAGCGGGGGTGGTCCTGTTCACATACAGGGGCATAGCTTGCCATTACCCACTGAGAAATCATTCCTATATTCATCTTTCTGACTGTGTCTGGATAACTTAGTGTCTAGTCTACTTTTTGACAATTTCTGACTTTGTTTTGGACAATATTGTGACTAGCCTACTATCATACTTTGCTGGTCCCTACTGATTAGCTCTTGTCCAGGGGAGGTCCTGCTTGACAAGAGCAGGTTTACAACTTACTACTGCTTACAACTGTCTGAAGTGCCTAGAGAGGCCAGTGTAGTACCGACAACAGTGCTTAGCGTGAGCTTACACAGTGCCGGGACAGGAGCTGCCCCCCTAGAAGCTTAGTCTGGCCCATCACTGACCCATAGCTTGCAGCCCTACCTGCACTGCACACTTTGATCTACAAAGCATGTTCCTATCTTCACTCTAGTAATAACTGTGCTATGCTCCTATTTTCTATAAAGCATGTTCCTATCTTCACTCTGGCAATAACTGTGGTATGCTCCTATTTTCTTTTTGGAAAAAACTGTGTTACTGTACAATCACTGTGGTAACTGAGGTCATACAATTTAACTGCACGGCAGTCTACGCTTATCTGCCCCACTTGCCATCTATTGATATTCAGTACCTGACTGCCTCCTCTGATACAGCATCAATCTCCCCTATTTTCCCCTCAGCTCCACCCTATCTCCCCACTGTCCGGGCACAAATTACTAGTTGGTCCAAACCCCTAGCTCCGATGTGGGCCAGGCACCCTCACCTCCCACCTAAGGGTAGGGAGACCCCCGGCAATGGATAAGGGCGTGCTGCCTGCCACTTATAGGTCGCTAGTAGTAATCAGTCTCGTACTGGGACTTACTCTGCTCCAAGTGGTCACTACTCCCCCGCTGACCTTGGGGGGACCCTGGGAGAGGTCTCCCTCCTACGAGGTGCCCAACTTCACTTTCTCAAATATCCTTGTGACCACCAAGACCCCCTACTGTCTCACCTGCTGCTTAGACCTCAAGTGTCTAATGTATTCCGTCAGGGTTAAGCGACTCTATGCTAGAATTCCCACAACTGGCCTATCTACCATGAGGCAGTGTCTCCCCTGGCTACTCTTAATACTACTACTGGTCTGGGATATTGAAACTAACCCTGGTCCAAATAATCTGGCCTCCACAATCCCCCTTGTATGGGGCCTGGGCAAGGGCCTAAAAGTAGCTCATCTCAACATTAGGAGTCTGCTACCAAACCATGATGAGCTAGTCTCATGGATCTCACTCTATAAATCTAATATCCTCGGAGTGACTGAGACCTGGCTCAAACCCTCGATCCCTGATTCAGCCTGTGTACTCCTTGGGTATGAGTTCATAGAACTGGACAGAGCTAGGAACAAGAGGGGGGTGGCATCTTGATTTACTACAGCAGCCATCTTAAGGTCTCCCCAGTAGTCCACCAGCAATCCCATGTTTCCCCCTGTGAGGTACTGCATGTACTGCTCTTACTTGGGAACACCAAGAAACTACATCTGGTATGTACATACAATCCACCAAAGGGTGGGCTCCCAGGACTGACCCACCTCCTGGACTCAGTTGGTCCCAGCATTGGGGACAACAAACTCATAATCATGGGGGATGTCAACCTCAACTGGGCTGGTGGTAATGTGAAGCAGTTTGAGCCTCTACTTGCTAATCTTACCCTGACTCAGCTTATCCAGGAACCAACCAGATGGTCAGCAAATGGATCCTCCAGCTCCCTACTGGACTGGATCCTGTCCAACCACCCAGACAGGATCTCCTCAGCTGGAACCCTATCAGATTCTATCTCTGACCATTCTCCGGTCTTCTGTGTGTGGAACATTTCCTCCCTCAAAATTCCTCACAAAATCATGCATATCAGAAACTTCTCCAGGTTTGACCCTGAGGTGTTCCAGGAGGACCTAAGGCTTACTGACTGGTCCAGGTTGCTAGGAGCCACGGACCCCTCAGTGGCAGCCTCCCACTTTCTTGCCACCTTCGGGGCCCTGCAAGACAAGCATGCTCCGAAGGTCACCCATAGGGTGAGGGGGTTCACTACCCTTTGGCTGCATGGGAATCTCCTTACCCAAATGCAGGCTAGAGACAAGTGTTGGGCCCAATTCAAAAGTTCCCGTGATCTCACAACTTTCCAACAATACAGACACCTCAGAAACAAGTGTAAAAAGGCCATCAGGGTTGCAAAAAGTGACTTCTGCAAGTCTACTCTACTCAGCTCCACCAGTGACCCCAGGCGGTTCTGGAGAAATATAAAAACCCTTGTCAGTGGGTCCTCCCATCCGGGGGTATCTGACATGATTATCAATGGGGTCTCCTGTAACAATCCCCACACCATTGCCAACTCCCTAAATTCACACTTCTCAGACCTATCGGCCTTCACTGCACTCTTCCTGTCTGGTGAGTGTACATCCTCCCTCCCCCCGTCTACTCGGCGGGCGGATCACCCCCCTCGACAAATGTTTTACCTCAGGGCTGTGACAGTCTTGGACATACAGAGGCATCTTGCCAGCCTCTCCCAGTACTCCAGCCCTGGCCTAGATAACCTGGAGCCAAAGCTTCTAAAGCTTGGCACTTCCCACATCACCTCCCCAGTAGCTCACATCTTTAACCTAACCCTTGCATGGGGGTCCATTCCTGATATCTGGAAGGAGGCGAGGATAGTCCATGTCCTGAAGCAGGGCAATCCCAAAATACTGGACAACTATCATCCAATTGCTATTCTTTCATCCCTTAGCAAGCTCCTCGCAAAGGTTGTGGCTGAGCAGCTCTCGGAGTATATCCAGCTCCACGAGCTGCTATCTCTGGCCCAGCACGGCTTTTGCAAGGGGCATAGCACCACCACAGCCTTGGTCTCTGTCACATCAAGCATCAGAACAGCCATGGACCAGGGCAAACTCTTTGGAGCCATATTTATTGACCTGTCCAAAGCCTTCGACCTTGTCGATCACGTGTTGCTTTGCTCACAGTTGTGGTCACTTGATCTCCCCCACCCGCTATGAAATGGCTTACGGGCTACCTGCATAGAAGAATGCAGTGGACCAGCTTCAGCATAGTCCTCTCCGAGCCCTTACTGGTGACCTCAGATGTCCCCCAGGATTCAGTACTAGGCCCCCTCCTCTTCTCCCTCTTTATTAATCAACTACCAATGGTGGCAACCTATTGCAGTGCCACCCTATACGCAGATGACCTCGTTATAATTGGCCCACTCCTGGGACACCGCTACTCTTAACCAGCACATGTCCAAGGACTTTAACAATGTCCTGGCCTGGATTACTAATCATAAGCTGGTCTTGAACCTGAAAAAAACACAGGCTATGCTATTCGGCTCAGTAGCCAAAATCAAAGCCTTGTCAGCCCCACTGGGTATTACCAGTCCGGATGGATCCCTCCTCCCAGTAGTGAACTCTGTCAAATACCTTGGGGTCACACTTGACCCCCAACTTGACATGGGGAGTCACATCTTAGATGTCAGCAGGGCAGTGAACTGTAAGCTAGGCCTGGCCTACAGGGCCAAATACAACCTCACACCTGCGGCCAGACTTGCCCTTGAGAGAGGTGTACTTCTTCCCTCCCTTAGCTCTGGTCTATATCAATTTGCTCACTCCTCTAAGACTCACCTCACTTGGTGGCACACGACATATAACAACATCTGTCATTTTGCCCTAGCTGCTCCCCGTCTCACCCATCACTGCGAGCTATATGATAAACAATGCTGGCTTTCTCCAGCCAGGTACCTGGACTTCGGGGTAGGATGCTTCACGGGCAAAGTGCTTAGAACTGACACCCCCGAGGGGCTGGCCCAGCTTCTACCACCAGCTGACATCTCTCCCTGCCCTCTTAGGTCCCAGGCTTCGGGGACGCTCAAAGTCCCCTCCACCCGAACCCTCATGGGAGATAGGGACTTTGCTGTATGTGCACCCAGACTCTGGAACTCCTTCCCTGTGTATGTTCGCTCGGCCCCCTCCCATCAGAGTTTTCGCAAATCCCTGTGGGGCATCTTGAAACCAGCCTTAGTGTGTGACTGCCCCAAGCCTCCTTAGTGCAACATCACCTGTCAGTCTGACCCAAGCTGCCTCTTACAGGTGCTGCCTGAAACATTTTGCTTGTTCCCACAATTCTATCACTTACCTGGGTACTTGACCGAGGGTATAATTGTCTACATTCACATACTCTGGTCGTGTCTTAATTTATATGTCTTTAATGTGTTTATGACTTGTTATAATTGTCTGCGAACAATTCACCCTGGTGGTGCCTTAACTATAATGTTATAAGTTGTATTATGACTTACTACTCCCTTGGATATTGTCACCCACTGTACTCCTATATGTTGTTGTGCTGTCATGATGTACTTGCATTTCTCTCTGTACCATTCTGTATCCCTATTTTGTATTCGCCCAGGTCATTCCTGAAAATAGGCATAATACTTGTCTAGTGTACTTACCCAGTCAACAAAAGCTAAATAAATAAATAATCTTTTTTTTTTTTTAAAGTCTACTTGGGTGTCTGCCAGTTCTTTATGCATGCGACGCATAGATGGTTAAGTCTGACAACTGTTCAACAGCTTGATGGTGTCACTGAGCTGGAGTAAAAAGGTAAGAATGTACCTAAAGTCTCTTATAGAGTTAAAAGGGTTCATTTTGGAGGCCTAGCTGGGTGCCCTGGTGAAATATTGTACCGCAATCCCCGAAGAGGGTACATATCTGAGCCTGTACATTGGGTACACTAGCATAAGGTTCACAGTTTGAATCTCCCCCACAGAACTTGAGACTAAAGGTGATTCAAACCCAAAAGCAGACAGGAGGGTTACCATGTCTGTTACCTGGTCACAGTATTGTGCTCGGAGGTTGGCACTGTGGGAGCAGAGGACCTGACCTGCTGAGTGTGTTTGTGATATTTGCAATCAAATTATTTTCCTGTATGTGCACTTGGGGGGTGTTACTATTCCTCCTGACCCTCCTGGCCCCACCCCCTTAGCCAGTTTAAATGCTCGCTGCTGAAGCATTCAAACTTGTCACTCAGGATCATGATCCCTTTCCCGGATGGATGCAATCTGGCATCCTTATACAGACTCGCGTCCATCCAGGATGGTCCCTAGTCCCTTATGAAGCCAAACCCCTCTTTTCCACACCATTCCTTCAACTAGGAGTAGAATTGCTGGATGTGGAGTGTCCTGACACAGGACAACTTTGAAAATAGGTCTTTGACCCAAAGTTTTGCTATCCTGTATAAAAATAAAAATTGTTACTACTTTTTACTACTACTTACTACTAGTTTCCCCCTGCCATGAACAGGTAGAACCTCTGAGAAAAAGACAAAGTGTGCTACCTGCTTCAGGCTCCTCCTCAGCTTCCTGAAATCTTCCTGTATTCTGACTAACTCCCCCCCGTTTCCTGCCACACAACTGAATCCTCTAGTCATGTCCAAACAAAATGGGAAAGCTCACTGAATGTCAGTTAGGAATGTACTTGAATTTCAAACAACATTTACTCTTCTCATAGGGCTTTTGATGCAAATGCTGCACCATTTAAGTTGCCATCCTGAGGACCACCTCACTCTGTCTCTGTCTATGTCCTTACACAGATATGATCTCCAGAACTGGACACAGCACTCTAGGCAGGGTGTTACCAGTAATCTATTGAGAGGCAATACCACCTCCCTCCCTCCCTATATACCCAAGCATCCAATTTGCCCTCCAAACTGCCTTGTCGCATTACCTGGCCACCTTTAGGTCATCCAATATGATTACTCTAGGTCTCTTTCCTAATTGATAGTCATCAATACTATTCCAGCCATTTTATACTCCACCCCTGGGTTTCTGTGCCCTAAGTGCATTATTTTTCACCTTTTCACATTGAAACCCACTTGCCATATCATCAAGCTTTTTCAGGTCTCTTCATACTTTCCATCTGCCCCCAAGTGTCCACCTTATTGCAGACTTTGATGTCATCCACAAAGGGGCCTCCTCTTCCAACTCATCTGCAATATCACTTACAAAGACATTAAAGAGGATCTGTCCAAGCATTGATCCCGGAGGCACCCTGCTGGTCACCCTCCTTTTTCTCAGCATGAACTCTATTTACCACCACCCTCTGTCGCCTATCCCATAATCATTTTTTAATCGAATTTGCCACCTTTAGACCCACTCCTAAGCCACCCAAGCTACCCAACTTGATTACTATGTCTCCTATGTGGAACTGCATTGAAAGCCTTACTGAAATCTGGGTATGTCCACTGTTCCTCCCTGATCTAAATCCTTTGTCAACCAGTCAAAGAAATCTATCAGATTCATTTGACATGACCTTTCTCCTGTGAAACCATGCTTCCTCATTTCTTGTTACCCACAGGATACAAGATATTCCACAAACCTTTCCTTCAGCAGTGATTCCATTAACTTTTCCACCACTGTTGTCAGGTTGATTGGCCTATAATTGCCAGCGTCCTTACTGCTACTATTTTTGTGAAGTGGAACTACATCTGCCCTCTTCCAGTCCTCCAGAACCACTCCTGTTTCCAGGGAGCTGTTAAATAGGATTTTCAGAGGTGCAGTCAGTATTCCCCTGAGCTCCCTCAATACCCTTGAATGCACCCCATCTGGCCCCATTGCTTTGTCCACCTTCAGATTAGTCCCTTCAGAACTCTCTCCTCCCAAAAAGGACTAGTGTCTACCTTCCTCCCGCCAACATTTCAGTAACTTTTTGTGGCCCTTCTCCTTCTCTTTCTCCTTCCTCTGGGAACATTGAACAAAAGTACTTGTTCAGGATGTCTGCCTTTTCCTGCTTCCCCTCTGCACAGTCCCTCTTTCCCTTTCAACCTTATAATCCCACTCCTGCTCTTCCTCTTTTCACTTACATACCTAAAATATGTCCTGTCCCCTTTTGTTACCTCCTGGGCTATTTTCTCTTCAGTTAGAACCTTTGTGCTCCTTACTGCTTTCCCTACTTCTCTCTGTTCCTCTGGTATACCTCCCGATCCTCCTCCCTCTGTGTCTCCTTATACCTTCTGAATGCTACCCTTTTAGCCTTTACCTTTTCTGTCACCTCTTTTGAGAACTATAGCAGGCTCTTTTACCTCTTACTGTTGTTTACTTATTTCACATAGAGGTCTTTGCCTTTACTATGTTCCCTTTTAGCTTTGCTCACTGTTCCTCCACCCCACTCAGGCCATCCCCTTCCCCAACCAGGTCATCCCTGAGGCAGTCACTCATCTTTATAAACTCTGCCCTCCCAAAGTCCAGGATCTTCACCCTTTGGTGGTTCCATTCTGCAGCCATCCTTATACTGAGCCACACAGTACGGTGATCATTGACCCCCAGGTGGCCTCCCACCTTGACATCTGCAATAATGTCCCTATTAATGAGTACCAGGTCCAGCATTGCCCCATCATGACTGGGTTCACTGACTAGCTGCCTGAGGAACACCCTCTGTAGAGAATCCAAGAAGTCCCTGCTTCTAGCTGAAGTTGCTACTAGGAGGCTGCAATCTACATCCTGTAGGTTGAAGTCCCACAGCAGCAGCACCTCCACCTTTTCTGCCATTTTGCCATGCTTCCACCAGTACCTTACCTAATCCCTCTCCCTGTGCTCAAGGTCTATAGATCACTCCAGTGTGAATAGTGGCTCCATTCCTCATCTGCAGGGTGACCCACAGTACCTCTGTCTCCCCCTGTATTCCTTGTATCTCCATCACTTTTATACTTTCCCTCACATAAAACACAACAGCCCCTCCTTTCCTTCCCACCTGGTCCTTTCTGAACAGAGTACACTAAATCCCAAGAATGAGATCGCACTCAGAGTTTTGGGCTTGTACTCATTTAAAAAAAAAACAATATAGGTTGCAGGACTACTTATTCAGATGACTCCAAGTCAAGTCAGTTCAATTTCATCTTGAAATAAGTTTAGTACACCACTTTTCAACAACTTTAAACAGTTGAAATACTGTACATATACATGCCCTGCCAGGCTACTCACATGGCAATGAATGTGCTCGTGTTTGACTTAAAGAATGCAAATATCACCGTGCAAAAAAGGATGACAAATCTCTAAAGTGAAACAGCGGTCCCATAAATGGGTACAACTTTGTGTGCCCTCAATCTCCCATGGCAACCAACCCTACTCCCTACCCCAGTATTTCACCTCACTCAAAGACTTCGTCAGGGGGGCCTGATTTCACTGTAAGTGGGATCCGTTTATACAAGGGTGCTCCTACTACAGATAACACTGTATATGTTTAAACCTACTGAAAAGAAAGCAAATCTTCAAGCATATGAGGTGCCGCATAATTGCACTCCTCAAGTTCAAAGGAGGTCAGTATCTGCAGTATCTTGTATTATTGGATTTCTACCTCCTTTAGGTCTGGCTGGAAGCACATTGAACTACACTTAGATAATTTACACGATATCTCCTGATACTTGTTTGGTCACCAGGATTTCCAATGCGTCACTGTCAACACACTGAGAGTATTTCAGCCTGTAGTGTTTCTCTATTGTGATCTAGCATACAATGCAGACTTACCTACAGCTAATATAGACTTTACATTTCACTGGTGGCATCAATTAGGACTCAGGCTTATATCTCAATTTCTAGATGCACAAGGTGTTTTGCCCTTTGGGAATTTACAGAAGTGTGGACTGATTAATAGGGAGCAATTTCACATCCTTCAAATTCAGGTATACTTTTTGAAACAGGGTAACAAGACAGCAAAGTTACAGGTTCCCCCTCCCACTCACTTGCTTAGTGAGATATTTATGGGATCTCTTTGTATAGACAGATAGGGGCACCTGATAGGAGACTGATCAAGCTCTCCAAAATCTTGCACACCCTGACTCAAAACTTATACTGCAAAGGTGGAACAAGGATATTCAGGCAGATATTTGTTATGCACGTTGGCTTAAACATACTCTCCAGTCACTAAAGGTTACCTCCACTCTGATATGGAGGGAGTTTTCATGAATGTGCCTGAGTTGTTATTTCAAAACTACAACCATATAGGCTTCCAATATGGGTGAGATATGGGTCCATTGCTGGCAAACATGTTGGGAGTGAAAAACAGCTCAGGCACATATTTTCTGGTGCTGTCCTTAACTGACTACATTTTGTGAAGATATTGAAACTTAATTAGGCCTTATTTTTTCACAATTATCATCTTTAGCAACATTACTAGTATTATTGCACATCTCTCCACAGGGATGAGGGCATGGGATAACTCTTCTCACTTATAGTTTATTTTGCCATTGGCAGCTCACAAAGTTCTTAGTAGCTTATGGTTGCAGGAGGAAGTCCCTACCCAGGCCCAGCAGCTGGTTATCATTTGCAAAATTTACCAAATGGAAAACATGGTGTATTCCCTTTATAATAATCTTCCACAGTTTAAGGCTGTTTGACAGCCATGGATACTGTATGTTATGACTGTAGACACATTGTTTGTGCTTTAATCTCTGGCCTATCTCACTTGCCACATCCTCCACCAAGTGCGTCATTTTTGACCCATACCTTCTCTTTAGATCTGCCTTGCCCATTTCTCACTGCTCTGACGGACACCTTGCTGGACCGTGTGAATGACTGAAATGGATGCATAAAATAAATGTAGAAAACAGTGTTTATTCTCAAGCACAGGAGACTTCTGCACACCATGAGGTTCTACCTCAGACTGACTGAAGGGTTTCCCAGACTGTCCCTGGAATTACAGGGCACAACCAGGCAGTGCAACAACTGACAAGATGTGAGTTCTAAGTGCTCTTATAGGGGTGGCAGATGACATTAAGCTCCATGCTTAAATGTGTACTTCACTTCAGTGAGTAGGGATATAATTTTCTTTATCTGTGATATAATGTTACCTGGATAGCCTAAAGTTTTGATTTGTTCGTAACTCTGTTTTTTTTTTTATCAGTTCAGCTTTTTTATGGTAATAACTGGTCATAGTGCAAGAACATCAGCTTGTTAATGTAACAGTCAGGCTGGAAAATTATTGACTGTAAGATTTTAATGAAAGCACTGTACAATGTTGCTGCAATTATCAATTTCTTTTTTTGATATTGTTGAAACTACTTGAAAAACATAAAAAAGGAAACTAATGGAACATATTCCTTTTAAACAGAAAAAAAGGGATGCAGGACATTCCCTTCCAACTTTAGAAGCATCAAATCAACATTCTGCCAGGGCCATGCCGAAGACACTATAATGCATATGTGCTATAAGTACAATGTATATGTACCCTCATGGCAGCACCTATAGTACATGGTGAGAAAACCCATGAGCACATGACTGGCTTCTTTCTTTCTTTCTTTCTTTCTTTCTTTCTTTCTTTCTTTCTTTCTTTCTTTCTTTCTTCTTTCTTTCTTTCTTTCTTTCTTTCTGTATTAATTGCTCTACTAGTCTGCTTGACATTAATCTATTGGATTCTGTCATAACTTTACTAAAATTGGATTTGGTGCACTTGTGTGGCAGCCAAATTTTGCTTTCCTGCACCACTAGCCTGTCTCAAATTACTTGGTGGTACATCCTGTTGTGGTCTACTTAATTGATGATAAACCTGTGCTAGAAACAGCAGATGTTAGAGAAGCACACAATGCTACAGTACATACATGGAAGCTCTATGGTTCTGGTTACAGCCCTTCATGGTGCCAGATAGGTTTACTTGAACATACAAATCACTTGACTATCAAGGGCCAGGTATTTCAAACATTTGAATGTGAAATTTTCCTCAACAAAATTTTCAAATTCTTTTTTGGGGGCACAACAATGCCTGCTTAAAATTTCAAAAGAGAGACATTACCAGATTCATTATTAGTTGTAATTTCTGGCAATGTCCCTAAGAACCTCAGTGTACCGTCAGGACAGTGACACCGTTATGCTGAAAAGCAGATGGTCACTTTTTCTGATAAAAAGATATTTTAAAATGTGTGAGGGCAGCCTATTTGTACATTATGTGCAACTGTTTAGAATAGCTGGAGGCTGGCCTTTGGTGAATATTGATTTCCAACATTGCATTTCCTGAAGCAAAATCTACTTTTGTTACTCCAGAACTCAACATATTGATCTCCTAAAATTGAAATTCTTCTGCATTGACAGCTGTTTTTTGCAAATTGATCTTTTAATCTGAGTTATCAAACTTCAGTACCTTTAAGTCCAGTTTCTTCATTTCTCTCACATTTTTTAAATTATATAATCTACACATTTTAACAGATCTCAAGCCCTGCTGGCATATGTAAGAAACAACAACAGGGTGGATTGCTGTGACATCTTGACAGTTTGTACTCAGCCTATTATATTAATGCTCCATTCCAACTATGTGGTAACATATGCTGACAAACCCCAATATCTAACTGCAGTCAAACAAACTGCTACATCATTAAACTGTCCAGTTATTGTGGCCTGAAGCACAGATACTATTGATTTTATTTTATTATAACAGTATTTACCTAGTGCATTTGGTTCTGTAATTTGAGTAAGATATTCATCTCTGTAGTATAATTACATTTGAACAGCTCTGCACATAATTGGATTATGTAACAAAACGATTTGATAGTTTCTATCATGTACCATTAAGGTTTTATACTTTAAACTAATTTCCTGTTAACGTTAGAAGAACATAAGATGGAACCATGTGACACTCATACAGTTGTACCTGATACTGGTATGTGATTATAGAGGAAGTAATGCATTAAACTGAGCACATATTGTTTCATCTTGCAGGCTCAATATCTGATTGCACATGAACTTTAGCATCATACACTGAGCACTACACCCTATTGAGCATAAAGCATTTGCTGAAATAAAATTAACAATCTCTGCATCCTGCTGCTACCCAATTTGCTGTTTTCAAATGCTATCAGTTTTGGAGTCACGTAGCAATAAAGTGTCTAGACTGTCATCTAGCTGAGCCCACTCTGAGTGAGGGTCAGGCATTTCAAGAGCAACATGAGAAATGCCCTGCCAAACTGAGGCTAAGGATCCTAGGTCGAATGATTTAATATCTGTGAGTGCAAGCTCTTAGAGGTAGGTCAGGGGGAGGTGAAACATCAGTGACAAAATCAGTGATACAAAATTAGACTTCAGTAAAGCATTTGATACAGTCTCACACAGAATACTTGTTCATAAAATTGGGAATCTAAGTATAACAAGTTAAGTCATGCAATGGGCTACTAATTTGTTGCTGACCACAAAGCAGGCAGGAACAATAAATTGTAATGTATCAGCACAGAGAAAAGTGGCCAACAGGATTCCAAAGGGTTGGCCTTGGAACCAGCTCTGCTCAATACACAGTAGTCCCTTATTATGAAAAAAACCTCCAGAGTCAGGTCCTTTATTCATTATGGTGTGGATTCCTTCAAGCAAGTACAAATCCATTTCAGCTAAGAATAAAATCAGTTTAGTACAGTATCAGTACTGGATGCCCTTACTGAGTACTGAGTGCTGTGTCTTCATAGTACTGCATGAAACAATTAGACTAGATCTGGGGCTGACACTTGTTCATTTGGTGATGTGAGCACTATGACTATGCCATTTGGTGCACAGACTTTTCTGGCTCTCTACCAGAAGCTGACAAGGTGCCAAAACACCATCATATCAAATACAGCTCTTTAACATGTCAAAGAATGTGATAATAAGGGGACACCTGATGTCCTTGAAAAGAGGAAAATGTGAGGGGAATGTCATGAGGAATTATTGTAATTCACAGAGCAAGTGTTGAATACAGTACTTGAAAAAGACAACCAGCACGGGTGGTATTGGCCACTACTGTTAATATGTTTAAGTTTAGACTTGACAAATACTTTGAGGAAAAATATATGAAAGGGCAGTCCCTCTTATAAACATATCAATACTCCTGTGCAGGATTAATTTACTCAGTCATGTTGTGTTTCAAACTCATTTCAGTATTTTTCTGTATTTTTCCTTTTTACAGATCTTATGAGAATGATTGGTCTTTTGACTCTACATGTGGTTCCTCTCACCTGAAACTCTCTTTTTCCTTCCTCTTTCTTCCTATTTTCATTTTCTGCAATGCTTGTTTCCTATTATGATTATTATTATGTAGATGTCAGCTTAATTACTTAAATGCCTAACTTTTTGATTAGTATGAGAATGTATGTCCTTATATTACCATTAATTTATTGAATCATACCTTATTTTTGAAGTTGGTATTTTTCTATTTAAGAATTATTCTGTAGTATTTATTTTCTTTTTGGCATTGGATCACACCGGCATCTTTGGTGCACTTGTAATTTACTGTCTCGTGGATATGGATATGAAGACATAGCATGCCTTTTGATCATCTTTTTAGGGTTGCAGTGGGTGGAGCTATGCAGACCTCCTGCAATTGATTAGAAATGGGAGACTTTTCCAACTGAACAACAGCGTGAAGTTGCCTCACAGTCACCTCCATGTCCATGAAGCACTCCGCTCTGTCCATTAGCAGTCACATAGCACTATTTTATTTTAGTCGGAGATCATAACAGAACACAGCCCAGTCCGCTGTGTCCAAGATGACCACCAAACTCTATTGTGCATGCACGACTACTTGCACATTCACAGTAGAGTTTGGAGGCCATCTTGGACATGGTGGACTGTGTCAAGTTCCGCCATGACATCCTTTTTGTTTGAGATAGTGCTAATCTATTATACAAGAAATACTGAAGTAAACAGCATCATTTGAATTTTGTACCAAATCTCTGGGGAACTTGTTTGTCCTGTTGCTGTAACTCTTTTTGTACTGTACTGTTTATCAGGTCCACTGTCCACATCTCCAGGAAATTGGAGCCTAAACTATTAAGAACTAGATTTTAATCGTTAATACTGCGGTTGTCCTATTGGCCTGTTTATGTATTTATTTATTATGTCTAGGATTACAAATACCTTTGAGCCAAGGCTCTTTTGCAAAGGTTCCACATCAGATACAGTACAATACAGAAAAATATGGAACATAACATGTTAAGAATGGGAGAAAAACAATGCTTTATCAGTTTTTTCGCTCCCCACATAAAGAGACATCAGAAAGCCTGTGTTCTCAGGACTGACACCGAAAACAAACCTCTCCAGACCGTCAGATCCACTCCAAAAACATAAAAATGTACAGTGCCTTCTGATACCTTTCTCCTTGGAGTCAGCTGACATCTCTTTCTCATGCTGTAACTCGCACAAAGGTTAACTCACATAAATCATCACTTTTTTGTTTAATAAAATCATGTTGGTGACACCAAAAAAAAAATGTCCAGACTCCACAATAATTTCTGTGCCTGGACCAAACAGTAACTCCCAACAGCCACCGAATCCTCCCTCTCAGCACTCCCCTACTGAACCATAACATTGACAGTGGGGGTTGTCTAATCCCCCAGTGTAATGAACAGGAATCCTAGGTCCTTTTTTTTTTAAGCCTGTAAAAAGAAAACCACCCATTGATGTCCTTTGCAGCTGTTACTTTCCCCCCACCCAATACTCCTACTCAGCACCCACCACACCACATCCCCCAAGCCCTTACTTACCCATCGGGGTCCAATGCCATAATCCTCTCTGGACTGCAGATACATCTTCCCTCTTCAAAGCCGGACCATGAACTGAAGAAACAGGTAT
Organism: Neoceratodus forsteri; assembly: GCA_016271365.2. NCBI lineage: Eukaryota > Metazoa > Chordata > Ceratodontiformes > Ceratodontidae > Neoceratodus > Neoceratodus forsteri. Next base: position 1,201,712,629 of record CM057453.1, on the reverse strand, counting down.
GCAGTTCAATGTATTTCAATTGTGTTTTGAACTTAGTGGCATCACCTGGTCATTTTTGCATATTTTTGGCCCAAATTTTCAACATGCCTTTTTGGGAACCCCACCTCATTAACAGTTGCACTGACATTAGGCACATCTGTCCCTAAAGGTGATTTCATGGTCCAAGTACTACCTTCCTTTTCTGACTGTTGAACTTGTGTGGGCAGACCACCATGTTTGGTAAGCGCCAGCCCTCTGTTTACTGGTCGTGGTGCTCCTTGTTTGGATTTGTCATTTTTCAAATGTTTATTTTACATCCTGAAATGTGGTTTTGTGTCCCTGCATGAAATCACCTTTTGGATAGGAGGTGAACATTTTCTCTGCCCTTGTTCATGAGGCAGGGTCATAAGAAAGTTATGTTGAAAAATTGGCATAATAATAAAAAAAAAAAAAGTTATGAGCCTACATTACATTTTGTGAGTGCAGGCTCATAACTTTGGCTATTTTCAAAATTTCTGCCCCATATTCCTCAACTATAGCCCTACTGGCTCTGGCCAAAGTTTGTTTATTCTGTTATGTGTGCCATTTCCTCTCCCTCCAAAACTATGTTTCCTTACTATAAGGCTTTACTTGGCGTTTTTATTTCTGGCTGCCCAGCAGCTATCGATCATTTGGTCAGCTTAGTAATGATGTCATTTGACAACATATAAGGTTTGTATTGTTTCATCTGTTCACCCTCTGATGCAGCCTCTTAATACACAGATGAAGTGCTGGGGTAAGTCAGTGTGCTCTTTTATTTATTGGCGCTAATAAATTCTTCCTTATTTGGCACAAAACAGAATTCATTTTGCCTATTAGTTGCTTGAGTGTGCACTGCTGTTGTGTTTCTTGCAATACACTTATGAGCTTAGTGGGCAAATGGCCTTTTTTTTGTTTGTTGTTTTTTTTTTTTTTTTTTTTTTGTTGTTGCAAACCTTGTAAGTGCAGAGATCTAGTCTGTGGGACTTCAGCAACTCCTTTTAGGCCTAAGTGCCACAAAACAAAAATTTGTATTTACAGTTCACCCAGGATAGCCCACCTGAGATGCAATATTTTGTTTCCAGTGGATTTCTTCTTTTGTCCATTTTTACAGTTCGGTGAAGTGATGCATTAAGAGGTTAGTTGACTGGCTCGGGTCACAAACTGAGTAAGTTCCTGTGGCAGGATTTGAACCCACGTCTTCTGGTTTCCAAGCTTGCAGTCTGGCCAATAGATCATTTTCTGTTTAGAAACATGATTCTTCATAGTCAGGCATTTATTGAAAAGTCTCATGACTTTCCTTGTCCATATGCTAGAACAGTACTGCATTTTAGTAGTAGCCTACCAAAAGACAGGCATTTTTTTCTGACAATCCCTGCATAAAAAATATAATGTTTTAGAAAAGCAACCACAAATAACCATTCTGTGCTTAAAGAGCTAGCAGACTGCCTGCAGTATGTTATCTTTTAAAAGTAGTCAGTTGTAAGCTTATGTAGCTGAAGTAGTTTTTCTACTCCTTAATGCTAATTAGACTATTTTGTACCTGACCATATACTACATGTGATATGAGGAACTGTACTCCTACCTGTACTGTGACATATCTAGTTTGGTCCTCTTCATACCTCATCAGCACTATGGCATCAGTAAGTATCACTTTCTTTCTACTTATTTTCCTTGTCAGGCACACTGGTCGCTAATGTTGTCACAATGAGTGAGATCACAATACTGATCAGGTATGATGAGGAATAACACTAGATATGTAATCATCCAGATATAGCATTGTCCCATATATCACATCTAATACCTAAGTTAAAAAAATAATCAGAAAAAAGGAAAAGGAAATTAGTTCAGAAATTAAAAATAACAACTGGCAACATTTAAATATTAATAAAAATGTCTTGCTGCTTTTTTTGGCATTACTGTTTTTTTCATGTTTTTTTTTTCCATAGGAACATGCTGTGAGAAATGCTAGACAGAATAAAGACCATGGGTCCAACCTGCATGTTCATGTTTGTTCCAGCAGGTAGTTCTGACATTCAATATAATTTAAAATAGCTGTAGTGTTTATTTTAAGGAAAGTGCCACCAGTAAATATTTAAGAATAAGGCTTAACAGAAGTGTGCATTATTGTGAGATAATGGAACACCTTGGACATTAGGCACAAGGCAACACTGAGTGCAACTGGAGCATGAGACAAGTCCCAGAGAAACCAGGTGATGGAACTGGGGGGACTGGTCCAGAATGGAAAAAGTTAGGTAACAACAGGAAATAAAATACTGACTAAAAGAAAACTGAGTAAATACTGTAGGTTCAGAACGGGAAATATTTCTGGACTATGCTTTTGTGCATGAATACTGCACAGTCAAGTGATCACATCAGACCAATCACAGATCTTGGTTTCTCTTATCCATTTTATAATATGGACTTAGGCACTATCAAGAGGAAAAATTCCAGTGGCAGAAACATTAAGGAACCGGAGGCCAAAAGACCTATCTTTTCCTCCCAAGCATACTAATTCTGCTGTAAGTTATGCTCTCTGTGACCCTCCATTTTTTAATTAATTAAATGCTTAGTAAGCAATGTTATTCTCTATGAGGAACTGATAACTGGAGTTTAAGAGTCAGCACTCTCCACTTTCACAGCTTTCTTTGGAAAGGTTTTCCAAACTGTGGGTAAAATATATCTTTCTTACCTCTAACTGTATCCTCCTTAAGCAAAGGGTATGCCCAATAGTGCTGCTTCCCCATATCCACTTTATCCAACCTATTTAAATTTTAAAAATGGAAATCATGGGGCTGATTCCAAACACCTTGGTGTATCCTGTGACTTGTGCCATGCATTATGCCAGTCCCAATTCCAAGAGGTGTCTTGTGCCATGTCAGCTGTGGGCTATGCTAACCATGGGTTATGCCACCCACTGCACCACAGCCCACAATGACATGGTGCAATGGTAGGTAATGGCAGCAACTGCACCCTATTCCAAGAGGGCAGCTGCCATAACCTGCTGCCGTGATTCCAGGAGCCTCACTGGCATAGTGAACTTAAAGCAGCTTAGAGCTGCTCTGAGGGGCATCTGACAGTACCATCCATTGGATGCCCACTCCACAGCACTGTGGCAGCAGTATCTATGTGCTTCACATGCCCCCACAATCACACCCATGCCCCCCACCCTCCTGAATGTTGGGGATCCCCAGGTCCATTCACCATTGCACCCCCAGGATTCTTGTGCCAACTGTACTGCCCCCCCATTCCCCCTGGTGCATGCTGTGGTGTTCCAGGGCAGGGGGGCTCTGTTGTGGCAGTGACTTGCAACATGAGGGGCTTTAGCCTCTGCATGACGCAACCCACATGTCATAAGTGCCGGGACCCTGCTGCTCTTGGAATGTGGCGCAGGGTCCCTGGCATAGCGATGAATGTCGGAACTCATATATGCTGGCGAGTTGCGACATTCATCCTGGAATTGGGACCCATATTCCCTCTTAACCTTTTTCATGCAGTCAAAACATACTATCTAGATATACCCAAGAACCTCCTCAGCCCTTTAATCATTTAGTTGTTCTCTGCTGTGTAAAAGACAACAGTATTGAAGCTGAAGGATAAATATATGCCAGAAAGGCAAAGTATAACAAGAAGAGCATGAAACCAGTGTCTCTGACAAGGAAAATAAGTAGAGAGATTAAAATCAAAGCACTGAGATTCACTAAGAAAGTTGGAAGGAGTATAAGGCCAAAGCCCATGAACACTCCTATCAGCAGGGGCACTGGAAAATTTGCTGAGAAATTTGGCAAAACTTTCAGAACGTTGGAGCCAAAATTGCGGAAAGTTGCAGAGCATGCTTGGTGCCATTTATGCTAGTCAGATAGTTCAGTTTTTGATATACAAAAAGCCGTACATTATTTTAAAAGTAAACAAACTTTTATTCCTTGCAAACAATACATATTACACAATTACTGCACAAATGGCAGTCTTAAAAGACCTTTGTTAGTGACATAATATTTTCACACTCTCAATTCTGACCCCCATTCCAGGCACAAAATATAATAAGCTCTGTTCCTCACCCCAAATCAACCAACCATAAAACCATTACAAAAAAACTATAACTAAAAAGAACTATTAGAAGCTCCACCCCAAATGCACAACCCCACCCAAGCACACATAAAAATGTATGTGCACATTTACATATGCACAAAAAAGTTACATTTTTTTTCTCCACTCGCTTGTTCACAGTCACTGAGGCCCCCCCATCTTGAACCAGCAGAAAACAGTTACAGAAAAGTACAAATTGGGCTGTTAGTATAGCCTAGAGCGTGGTATATCTAGCAGACATGGATTGGATTCCCACAATCTCCACTAGTATACTGCATGACCCTGGGCAACTCACTTAACCTCCTTCTGAAACAAGGTCTTCTGCTTAGTTGGCCAACCAACTGAAATAATTTAAGCATAACATTCAGCAATATTTATTTAAAATTTTTTGTTGTATTTTAATATCAACAGCAATTTCACATTGTTTTCTTTTAGATTTCTTCTATTGTCCTTTAGAAGGTCTGAGCACATAGGTCTGATAGCCCTCTATGCTACCATCAACTCCCTGCACTATGTTGGGCCTGGCAGTTGTATTCTTTGTTTTACTATGTAAATATTCTATGTATAGCAAATTGTTTAATCCCCGTTCATGGGTTATGCTGTTTTTCCCATGCGTGTTGTTCATTCTTCTGTAACCACTTCAGTTTTTGTCTTTATTTCAATTGATATGTATTGTATATTCTCCACTCCCCCACCCTCAGGATGCATCTGGAATCAAGCAGTACTCTGCACTGTATGCCTTCCTGGTGAAACTTTTAATAAAATAAAAAAAATGTTCTTTCTATGTCAGCAGTGTGGACAGGCATCCAAATGTAACATTTTGCCAAGGCTGCCAGTTTGCTCAGTGATGGTGACTGAGACTCTCACCAGGCTGCACTGTCAAAGTCTGGTGGGACTTACTTGGCAGTGTTAGTATAAGCATGCCACTCAAAGGGTGAAATGTCTGCAAGCCCCAGTATGCCAGTGATATAGTTGTCTTTTTGCTTGTCCAGCACAGGAAGTTGTAGAGGATCAAAGACACTGGCTGCCTGAAAAGCATGCATTGAGGTGTGTCCTTTGATCACATTGTCCAGTTTTGGCTGCTCTCCAACATCACTTGTTGGAACAGATCGACACAAGCAGCTCTCGCACCCTCTTGGCACACTGACAGTTTTTCCACAGTCTTAGGCCTGTATTCGTCTATGCCAGCTGTGGCACAGAAAACCAGAAATAAGTGGAGGTTATTCAGTCTGGAAAAAATGTTGTGCCCTTGGGGTACCGTGGTTGCCTGCAGCTCCTCAATGAATTGCACAAGCTCACTGGAGTGTTCCGACAGAAATGTGGCTTGTGATACCAGCACATCAAGTCTAATCGACAATAACATTTTGAGTTTTTTTATATGAAGCTGCATCAGATGCTGTATTGTTCATGAAGTCTGCCACGAGAGTCAGATAGTCAGCCAGATAATCGACTGCCTTTACCCAGAAGTACCAGCGGGTCAACACAGTATATACAGGCATCTTTGGCACAATGACATTCTTTGCCTCCATAAATTCTAAATATTGATGGCATTGCATGGGGCTCTGACAGAAAACCTTTTTTATCAAGCTGACCACAGTATTAAGGTCTTCCAATACTGTGGACCAGAGTTCCAGAACCAAATTTAGCAAATGTGCAATGCAAGTTGCATGCACATTATTAGGGAATATGCAAAAAAGAATTGCTTTAAATGCTTTCCGCATATACTGTAGCTGTTACTGTCTGTGGCAACTGTGAACACCTTGTCAAAATTTATGCCATTCTCATTTAGAATATGAAGCAAAGCTTGGGAGATGGTGGTATGATTCACATGGTCCAAAAATTCTAGTCCTGTCAACACCGGCTGTTTATTGACTTTCGTCAGAGGCTGAGCCAGAACTCCAAAAACACTACATCCACAGGCATCTGTAGTTTCTTTCAATATTAAGTAGATGTCAGTGTCTTCAACCAGCTTTATTAAAGAGTCCTCATGCTTGGGACAAAGCTCCTGAAGGCACATAGTGCATAGCTGTGCAGATCCAGGAAGATTTCCACCATGTTCTCTGTATTTGCAGAGGAACTGTTCGAAGGATGGATCTTTTTCAAGAGGAACATCTGCTTGTGTCAGGCATCTTATGAAGTCCAGGAAAAATTCTTTATGATCCTCAGTGGCTGATGTTGCTCTCACTAAACAAGATGTCAATGCCTGCTGGCGTTGTATGGTACTACCTGTAAAGTGCAAAAAACAAAAAAGTAATCTAAAAAAGTGATAGAAACACACACATCTACACCCCCCACACCCACACCCACAACCCCACACCTACACGTCCACCCATCTACACACATACCCACCCCCACACATACTCACACACACACACCACTCACACACCCCCACCCACACACACATACACACACACACCCTCCCTCACACCCCTTCACTCACATCCCCTTCCTCACACCCCCTCACACACACACATAGATACTAGTGATACCTGTGAATAAATACTATATACATACTTTCTTGTTTTCTCTTCATTGCTGCAGCTTTCCAGTCCACATGTCTTTGTGTTTTCATGTGTAGGTCGATGGTATGCTTGCGAAGATAATACACAGTTTGACAGCAGAACTTGCAGAATAGCTGGCCCCCCATCCTCATACAGATCTTCAGGATACAGTGTGATCCAATCAATGGTGCACACAGTATAGGAAAGGTGGAGCTGTTTGGCCTCCTCGCAAGACAGATGCAGAGGTTTGGCATTTGGCTGAGACATGTTATTTGATTCTTGCAAGCATTGTTACAATTAAATAAAATATTTGAGACCCATGTTTCCATGCAACATCCAGGCCATAAGCACATACGGAACATTTTAAATGAATATTCTCTGCAAAACAGAACCTTTATATGTGTACACAGTTGAAAATGGAAAAAAAAAATAAAAGTGGAAACAAAAATGTGTTGCAAATTCTTTACAAACCTTACACAGCAGTACCTGCCAGGATGTAATGCTTCTTTACCCTTTAGTGAATGGCATGTCACATACTACGGCGATTAACACTGTAAGCAGGCTATTGCCACTGTACATTCCACTGCAGCTACTGGAGTTGCCTTGTCAAAACACTTGAGCATGGCATGGACCAAGTGGACTGGCATACATGTAGAAAACAATTGTTCTGTGCCAGCTTGCTTGTCTGCACGGAGGCCCACCATCACCCAAGGCCAGAACAATTTTTTCCTGCATGTGTACCAGTCAGCCAGGCCTGTCGTTCCACTGACTATCAATGACAGACCCCAGGAGCACGGCACAGACCTGTAGGACAGATATACATGTAGAAAAAAATTTTTCTGTGCCAGCTTGCTTGTCCGCACCGAGACCCACCATTGTACAAAGTCAGAACAATTTTTTTCTGCATGTGAGCCAGTCTGCCAGGTTTGAACCCAAGCCAACCATTGGGTGACAAATGACAAAAGCATGGCATGGACCTGGCAGGCTGGTATATATGCAGAAAAAAAAAGATATTTGCCAGCCTGCTCATCCACCCCTGCCTACCATCACCCAAGGTCAGAACAATTTTTTTCTGCATGTGGGCCAGTCTGCCAGGCCGGCCCTCCACCGACCAACATTGCCAGACCAAAGGAGCATGGTACAGACCTGGCAAGTTGGTATACATGCAGAAAAAAATGATTTGCTAGTCTGCTCATCTGCCTCTCTGCCCATCATCACCTGAGGCCAGAACAATTTTTTCTGCATGTGTACCAGTCTGCCAGGCCCGAACCCAAGCCAACCATTGAGCAATAAACCACATAAGCATGGTACGGACCTGGCAGGCTGGTATACATGCAGAAAAAAATTGTTCTTTGCCAGCATTCTCATCTGCCCCTCTGCCCACCATCACCCAAGGCCAGAGCAATTTTTTCCTGCAAGTGTACCAGTCTGCCAGGCCCAAATCTAAGCTGACCATCGAGCAGCAAACCACACAAACATGGCATGGACCTGGCAGGCTGGTATACATACAGAAACCAAATTGTTCTGTGCCACCTTGCTCCTCAGCTGACCATCAACAATGCAGGTGACACAGGAGCATGCATGGCATGCAGAACCAAAAAAATTCAACTGGAATTCCAAACTCAGCAAAAGCACCATATACTCTTTTTTTATTACCACCCCAACTAGTGCCATCCCTCCACCCCTTCTTTCAAGTCCAAGCTCACTTTTCCATACCAACACAAAACAGGCTTACCTTAGCAGAATCAGGCAGGAAATCTGGACAAGTCTCACATTGTCTTCAGGTGGCAGAGATGGCAAGATCAAGCAGGCACAGGGCAGCAAGCAGGAAAAGACGGCAGACAGCACGCTTAGCACTGTGGGCAAGCAGGCAGAATGGATTTGTGCAGCCCCCTAAAGCAATTCCACCAGCAAAGCAATGGAACCACGTGATTAAGGCTCTTTTGTGAGCACATTTTTTTTGGGGGGGTTCAGGACTCGTCCTCTCTCTTCACTGGTGCTGTTAAACGTGGCTTTTGTTCTTACTGCTCAGAGAAGGACTCCTCTTCTTCACGCCTCCATTTGACTAGTCACTCTGGTCTCCATCTCCTCCACTCCAGGTGATTGTACCTGTCCCCCTTCAAAGCCACCACATTTAAAGGGCTTAGGCAAACCTGAGGGGGACAGAGAGCAAAGAAAGGCCACAAAATTTTAAAATTTTTTTCCCCGAGGTCACTAACTATTCTGGGCCACTAGTGACATCAGCGGCTGATGCAGAATGGGGGGGAGCACTAAAAAGGACTGTTTACTGGGAGGGGGAGCACTAGAATGCCACAACCATGCAGTGAAGGACAATGAAAGATTAGATTTAGGAGCCTGCCGATCGACCTCGGGGGAAGGACTGAGCACGGGGGGGGGGTAAGAGACCACCTCAGACAGTATATGCAGATGAAAGGAAACTGTTTCTTTAGCCTGCAGCTGTAGCTTGGAGTCATTTCACCCCTTTTGTGACACCTACTATTGTTGCAGATAATACGGGGTGGAACAGGCTCGGCAATGGTGAATCTAATAGTAAGATGCCAAAACCACGTGTCACCAGACAAAACAAAGTGCCACTGTATGAATTATTATCTTATTGCACTGGGATCGTGGGGGGTGGGGCCCAAAATCACAGAAAAGGTGCTAAAATTGTGCCCATTATTTTCCAGTGCACCTGCCTATCAGTCACCCATAATACCCAATGGAATGGTCATGTAATAAGTAATTGTCTAGGTGTTTGTTTAAGATATTCTTGGTTTTACTGATGACAGTATCTGTAGGGAGTGAATTCCATGGATTTATAATTCTCTGAGAGAAGAAATATCCTCTTTTTTTGTATTAAAGCGCTGGCTTTTTATTTGAAGTGGATGTCATCTTGTGTCAATGTTTATCTGCTTGAAATTGATGACAATTTCAAACATTAAAGAGCAGCTGATGCCTTCAGAAGAACTTTAAAGAAACATAATATTTAGACACAGTTTGGCTTGTATTTCACTTTAGTTCTGTATTCCACCTCTTCATTATTTATCACTGATGTAATTTACATGAAAAAAGAATCTTTGCTCCTGAAGAGTTCATCTATTCTTGTAGCTTTATCCTTACCTGAAGTCATGGGCCCAGATATTCAAAGGGGTTGCACCAGTGCAACCCCAGACATGTGCCGTGGGGCAATATTCAAAAGAGGGACTTGCGCAACGCAAGTCCCGATGTGCCAAAGCGCAAAGATAATGTATGCGGCACATCTCCAGGGTACGTGCCCATGCATATGTGGCACATACTGATATTCAGCCCGGGATGTGTGGCACATATGTAGGCACAATCCTGAGATGCACCGCATACTGGGTCACAAAGCTGATCCCCAAAAAAAGCTCAAATGTGAGCCATCCATAGACAGGCTGCTGTAGTGCAGGGTGTAACACAGTGGCCGCCAGCCATGGGTGCCCCCCCAAGAACACCATCCACAAGCACCCACATATCTCCCTGGTAGCCTAGTGACACCCCCTCCCACCCATTAGTGGTGATCGCTGGGAAATAAATGTTAATCATTCCCTAGTAGTCTAGTGGTACCTCCCCCCTCACCTTAGTGGCGATTGCCAAGTGTCAATGAAGTAAAATCCCTGGCAGTCCAGTGGTACCCCCCTCTCCTTCTAGTGACAATTGCCATTACATAAATATTTAAACCCTCCTTGGTAGTCTAGTGGCACCCCCTCCCCCCCCCGTAGCTGTGCCTCCCATAAAATAATAATTACTATTCCCAGGTAGTCTGGTGGTAACCCCCACCCACCCATATCCCCAGTCACCAGTATGTGCAATGGAAATATTTCCTAATTGGTCCAGTGGCACCCCACCCACCCACAGAACCCCTCCACCACCCAGCACCCCCATTATTGGTGGCAGGCTGCAATCCTGCCCGCTTACAGTAGCACCACTCGCAGCCAGCTGAATGACAGCTTTCAGTTGCAGCTGTAAGCCAATTGGTCACACTGTGGACCAATGAGCTGCAGTGCATACTGTAATAGTCATTCACAAATATGTGAATGAATGACATCATTCACATATTTGTGAATGACTATTACAGTATTTACTACAAGCCCATTGGTCCACAGTGTGGACTGCTACTGTAAGCTGTCATTCGGAGGGCAGCTGTGGTGGTAAGCAGGCAGGATTGCAGTTGCCTACCAATGATGGGGGGTGCTGGGTGGGTGAGGGGGTCATATGTGGTTGGGGGGTTGGGGTGCCACTGAACCATCAGTAAAATATTTCCATTGCACACACTGGTGATCAGGGACACAGGCAGGGTGGGGGTTACCACTAGACTACCAGGGAATAGTAATTATTATTTTATGGGTGGCGCAGCTAAGGGTGGGGAGGGGAGTGCCACTAGACTACCAGGGAGAGTTTAAATATTTATGTAAAGGTGATCATGGCTATGGGGAGGGAGGGGTTACCACTGGACTGCCAGGGAGTTTACTTCATTGACACTTGGCAATAGCCACTATGGGGAGGGAGGGGGTACCACTGGACTGCAAGGGATTTTACTTCATTGACATTTGTTGATCGCCACTATGGGGAGGGAGTTGGGTGCCACTAGACTACCAGGGAAGAATTACTGTTTATTTTCTGGCAATCACAGCTATGGGGAAGGAGGGGGTGCCACTAGACTTCCAGGAATTAAGTAATGTTAATTTTACAGCGATCAAGGCTACACGGAGAGAGGAGGGTTACCACTAGACATCCCCTTGGGGCACCGCATGCTGCGGAAGGTGCCAGGCACATGTTGCTGGCCTGCCCTGCACAACACATGCAAACGGGGCCATAATGACATGCAAATGACCCCATTTGTGCTCTGCATACATTATGGGCCCATTTGCATACTGCCAACTGAATATCGGGAATTTGCACACAGCGTAACTCTCCAGCATTGGTGCAGTTTCCATTCCTGGTATTCAGTCCTGCCTAGGGGGGATGCACCAGTGCATCATATTTGCACAGTGTGCATTGCCTGATATATTCAGAGAAGATGCGCCATTGCTCTTGTCTTTTGAATATATCCCTGGGTTGTACCAGCACAACTCAGTTGTGCTGTGCCATCACATGTGCCATTGCCAAGCGCAGCTCTGAATATTGGGACCGTAAGGTACTGCTTGTGACATCACAGTTACTCCCATGGCAACATATTGTTATGTCACAACAGAGGATTATGACATGAAGTAGGGAGTAAGCTATAGAGGCAGATGAACTCTGAAGTATAAAGATCAAGTATTCATGCACATTTTCTTAGTAATAAGTAATGTATAGGAGAAAGTTATAGAATATATATGGAATGCAAGCTCAGATGACCTAAATATCATGTTTTTCAAAGTTTTCTTTGAGGTGTCAGCAGTTCTGTAAGTTTTCGTCATATATAATATCTCTAGTGAGCATAAGGTCACCCCTGAGTCTTCTTTTTTCAAGAGACATTAGTCCAAATTTGTCCAGTCTTTGTTCATAATTTAAAGACTGTGCACCATCTATATATTTTGTGATTTTGCTTTGACTTTTTTCAATTCTTAAGATGTCTTTCTTTTTGTATGGACACCATAATTGAGAAGCATAATGAAATATGGGGTGAATATATGATCTATACAGTGAAAGAATAACTGATTCGTCTCTTGATTTAGTATTCTGTCTTATACTCCACCAAATGCGGTTTGCTTTATTTATGTTCTCAGTTATTTGAGTACTGAATGTTAATGTATTCTGTATTGTTATTCCCAAGTCTTTTTCAGACTCCACTACTTTCAAGGGTAAACTATTGAGTGAATAGGGTGTGATAGAATTTTCAGTTCCAAAGTGCAAGACGCTGCATTTATTATTGTTAAATTTGAGACCCCATATTTTGGACCACTCAGTCATTATATTTAAGTCATTCTGTATAGAAATTGATTCAGACAGTGTCTTGAAAGGACCTCCAAGTTTGCAGTCATTTGCATGTTTTATAACATAATTTTCTAGATTATTAGATAAATTGGTTATAAATAGTTGAAATATTCAGGGTGCCAAGACTGCTCCATGTGGTACCCCACTAGTAACTGGTCTCCATTCTGAAGCATGACCATCTATTAGGACTCTTTGAGACTGATTTAATAACCATTTTTTTATCCATTTTATAATGCTAGTGTGTATGTTATAGAGATTACATTTTATTAGTAATGCCCAATGAGGGACAGAGCCACATGCTTTTTTGAAATTCAAAAATATCACATCACATGGTGTCCTGTTATCAAGATGTTTACTCACTGACTCATAAAAGCATAACAAGTTTGTAATACAAGATCGACCTTTACAAAAACCATGTTGTTTTGAGTCAATTTCTGATAAGTTGTTTATTATTTTGCCCTTAAGTATGCGTTCCATAATTTTACAGAGCACTGGGGTAAGGCTAATAGGTCTATAGTTATCCGTATCCCCTCTAGCTCCCTTTTTATATAGAGGTATAACTTGTGCTTTGTTCCAGTCTGCTGGTACTTCTCCTGTTTTAATGCAGTGATTGAATAAAATTTGTAATGGTTTGATCAAATGTGCTTGCATAATTTTGATCATCTCCATGGAGATGCCATCTGGGCCTGGGGAAGAACCAGGTTTTATAAGTTTAATTTTAGATATAATTTCTTCCTCAGAAAATATAATATCAAATTGAATTGTATATTGCATGGTATGGGTATTGGATGAAGGGGTATCAAAAGATTTACATAAATAATCATTTGGCAAATTGGCCATCTTTGTTGGTTCTGATATCACATTATCTTCAAATGCTAATGGACCTACTTTACATGATTGTTTCCTTAAGGAGTTTATATAACTGTAATATTTTTTGTTGCTCCCTTTATTTGCTTCTGCTGCCAATTGTAACTCTGCTGCTTTCTTTGCTTTCCTGATTTCTTGTTTGCACTTATTTTGGATATGTTTAGATGTTGCCAATCTAGATGGAATTTTGTTTTTCTGATATTTATTTTAAAGGTAATGTTTTTTCTTAAACAATTTTTTTAAGTTTTACAGTTAGCCATTTTGGGTTATTCTTAGCAGAGCAGTGTTTCCTGATTTTTGGTATGTTTGAGTTAGCTATTTGCAAGATTTTTGTCTTTAGGATAGTCCATATGTCTTCCACTGATGCATTGTTAAATAATTCAACCTAGTCAATATTAGTGAGTGCTGTATTGATCATATCTAAATCATATCTAAATTAGCTTTTTTATAAAGAAATATTTCAGTAACATTCCTAGACATGGAAACTTCAGAAATTATGTCAAATGAAATCATATTGTGGTCATTACATACAAGTGGTGCATGTACCGTACTTTTTTTTATTATAATATTTTCTGAATTTATCACAATATCTAATATGTTTGAACCCCTTGTTGGAGTTGTAACTGATCATGTTAAGGATAGTTCACCACACAAATTCAAGAAATCTTTGGAGATGCATGATTGGGCAGTACCTATGATCCAATCAATGTCACCCATATTTAAATCTTCCCAAAACACTGTCTCTGCTTGGTCTACAGCTTTTTCCAATTCATTCATAATTTCTTTCGATATTAGTGGGGTGGTCTCCAATGGACAGTAGCATAAACCTATTAAAAGAGTTTCATTATTTTTATTCAATAGTTTTACCCATAAGGTTTCAGTGTCATTAGATGTTTTTATTTTGTTTGTAATATTTATAGGTTTTACTTCAGATTTTATATATAATGTAATTCCTCCTCCTCTCCTCTTTTCTCTACTGTTAAAAAACAAATCATAATCAGAAATTACTGTCCCCCACATTTCCTTATTAAGCCACCAAGTTTCAGTGATGGCAACAATACCTGGGTTATACAGATTACAGAGTGCTTTTAGTTCATTCATTTTATCATTCAAACTTTGGACATTGATTGAATATGTTTTTAAGGATGTTTTATTTATCAAAGACTTGGTTTTGATAATGTTGGCAACTTTCATAATGAGTGTATGATCAATAGTGGCAAGATGGTACTTTTCACCCTCCCCACTTTTACTAGTTTAAATCCATGATGTTAAGAGCCAAAATAAAAAAATTATGTTAGTTGGTCTGTGCCTCTTTTATTTAGATATAATTCATCTCTGGTAAACAAGCGGGAAGCATTAATTCAGCTCAAAACTAATGGAACTAGGGAGGCAAGGTACACATATACAGTATAGTGAGAAATTCAGAAAACACAAAACAATGATTAGGCAAGAAAGTGGCAGAATTAAGAAGGGACTAGCTAATCCAAAGAATGTCAATAGATGATTTCTATAATTATGTAAACGGAATATCAGAGAAATTGAGAAATATAAAATTGTACTTAACCAAAAAATATTCATGTGATTACTTTTCAGACTTGACTTGATCTAAGGAATGTATGATATAAATTTTGGCTCTTTACAGGTTTAGAATATAGCTGATGCAACATAAAATGTATAATATATAGGTAGGAACGTCATTCAAGTTTAGCTTTAAGTCAGAAAGTGGTGTTTACAGATCTTTTTTTGGTAAATCCACAAATTGCAACTCATTACTTCATTTTACCTGTTTCCATTCTCACCACACCATTGTTAATATTCTTGTCAATTAATTGTATGGTGCATGTAAGTTCTGTAGGGTAATGCACAAATCTAACCCTTTCTCAAATCCTTTGAATGGTGAACTTTTTTCTGCATGGCAGTTCATTAGTTGCAACTTAACGGGAATGATTTTTCAGGCACAATGCCCCTGCCAGTGCTTCTATGTAGCGTAGATGTAAAGGAAATTAAAGGTAAAAGTGGGGGAACACCTTTGATATATACAGACTGGTGATATGGACAATGTTTTAGCCAATCACTGGATTTTGTGGCCTTGTCACTCCTTTCAATTCATGGGTATATGGAAGGTGAATCTGAGCCCCAGATGTAACACCTAGAAAATACTCTTTTGAGAAGAGAGTCATTTTGGATTTATAATTTGGGAATTCTTAGGGGAGAGGAGATGAGTGATCATTTATTTTTCAAACCTTTCATGTTATCATAACTACGTTAACTTTCTCCCAATTTTCTCTATTATTTGCCATGTTTTCTAGGTTGGTTCTATTCCAGATATAGAAGAGGAGGAACAAAGTGTACAAAAATGACTAGCCAGCTGCATGGGTATTAAAACACAGACTGCAAAAACAACAAAGACTATGCACCAAAGCAACAAGCTGCTAAATGGCAGAGTTTAAACATTGATTAAGATCCTTAACTAAATCATAGTGGTGGGTGAAAATGCACAAATCTGTTTCATGTACTTTTCACAAAATGCACAACTTTTCACAAATTGTGGTGCAATTTCACAAAATTACTAATTATATTTAAAATGATTTAAAAGTCCAATTTCTACATAGAAATACATTTATTTTATGACATAATGTCATTCTCATTCATTTTGTATAACGTGAATAGAGTTGCGGGTCACATGACTCATTTAGATCTTAACATGTGATATAGGAGCCATTTTAAGCTAACCATGCAGGTGTAGTTTGAAAGAAACTGTGCAGTTTTCTTAATAACTTTTCCAAAAATGAATACTTTCAGTATTGCATAATATAGTTATATAAAATAAGCATAATCTCAATGAAAAGTGCCGGGGGGGTATTTCCCATGAATCCTTTGTATCTTACACTGAGCATGTTCCAGTGTTAGTCAGTCACCTCTATGCATATGAGAGAGAGAGAGAGAGAGAGAGAGAGAGATGTGAGAGCAGTCAGACCTATTGAGCTACAGTCTTGTTCAGTCCTCTATCAGAGAAAACTTAAAATATATTTTTTCCTTGTTAAATCTGCAAGAAAACAGTGGCATTTGTTTATGTTATTGTTTCAGTCACTGTAATGTATAGCATTCATTTAGGAAGGATGAATTTTCATATTTCAAAACACTTACGGAAGGAATTATTTTCTTTTTTTTTATGACTTCCTACAAAGTTTGGATTGATCAGGATGTCCTGTGTACTGTGTTGCAATGCCATAAGTTTGCATAGCTGTAATAATAATTCTGTTGCACAGAAATGTGTTGTGTGCTTGTTGCACCACTTTTAATAGTCCTGGAATGCAGCACGTGCAGCATATAGGATTAGTTGCAAGTTGCTCCCTTCGTGGCTTGCAGGGTGTCAGCATAATTTTGTAAAGTGAAGGCCTGAGTAGTGCTGATGGTGGTGGGCTTGAGTCATGGGTGGCCTACAGAGTTAAAGCACAGTGTTATGGCTTTCAGAATTAAAATGAAAGACCATGCCTTCTTGAGGGAGGGCATAAAGGCAGTAGTCACAGGGAGATGATGTCTGTCAGTGAAAGGGAGTTATTGGCTTGTATGTATTAAACATTTGAGAAAACAATAATGGATTGGCTGAACCTGGTCAATGGGGGGATTTACCCCTGATATCCTTGGCCCTACTACTTTTCAGACCCTTCCGTCATCTATGTGTGATACTGGAAAAAACATATGGAGATATTTTAAAGAAATGAAATAATATACATTTTTAAAAGTACAAAATTATGATATTTACATTAAAAAGGAGAAGAAAAACAACAAAACAAAATACCTCGGGCACCAGGGACAATTTTGTGTTTGAATTTTGCTATGTTTCTTTCTGATGGTTTGGCTAACAGGGTGTTTTGGAGGTATCAAGTTGTTAACTTCACAACCTGACATGCTGGAAACTTAACACCCACCCTAAATGCCTCAGTGACCCACTTTTTGTTTACTGTCCCTGGGCCAACAGCAGCATGTCAAGGATGGCCTCCAATGTACCCTGCAGCTGACTCATCCCTTGCCTCAGGTCAGCTACTTCTTGCTACAATACAGCAAAAACTGTCTAAAGCAGCAGCTCAAGAACCAATTGTGGTGGCAGGGGATCCTCTGCTGGGACTAGGTGGGAAGGCCCAACAACTGATTCCCTGGCCAAGTGTTACCTTCCCTCCCAATGCCCCCCCTCCCATTGGTCACCTGTCACAGGCTGCTGGCTCTTTGTGTCAGAGGGTGACCAATGACACCACCCTTCTCCTCTTTGGCTTTTGATATCCTTTGTTCTAGTTCCACCTTCCTTTTTTCTGGTCCTTTGTTGCCTTCCTCCCCCTTCTCATTCTTTTTTTGTCTCCTGTGTGCCTCCTTCTCTCGGCAGAGTTTCAGCTCCTGTAATACTTTTGTCTCCCTTCATTCCATCATCATCTGGCATTGCAATTTTCTTTGGGGGGCTACTGGACTGCCCAACCTGCTCCCCATCTCCTAAGGAGAGAGACAGAGAGACAGAAAAAGACTTCAGTAATTACTTTTAAAACATATTTTCTCTCTTTCTCTCTCTGTCTGTCTGCTTTCATTTCTATCTCAGATTGCTAACAGCTTCATAAAATGTCTTTTAATAAATGCCTAATGGACTTGTACAGGGCTCACCCCCATGCTCTCCCTGCTCACACGTCACAAAAACACAGAGCACATCAGCGCAGGGGCAGAGCAGAGCAAGTAGGAAGCTGGAAGGGATCGGCTGGCAGTGGCTACAGAGCCAGCTATGATCCCTTCACTAAGTCTGCAGAGAGAGTAAAATAATTTAAGTTTAGGAAAAATCAGCTCATGCTGGCATAAGACATTGGGCTATGAAGCCCAATACCTTTTGCCATTTCATCAGAAATTCCCTTTAACAATTGCTAATTAATGCAAGAAAATCTGCATTGACAGCTCTCATCATTGACTATAATGGAGTGTGCAGTCCCATGCCTTGCCATACATATGTCACAGCATATGCAAGCATAGGGCCAGGACAAGCACTCTGAAGGGAAGGGATCTGCTGGATGGTCCATAGGGCTTAAAATATTATCCCTTCCCACTTGAATAGGGTTTTGAATAAAACTGATAAGCACTTCTAGATATGTTTTGCCATTTTAACATTCCTCATAGAGGAACACATAATGAAACTTGTTAAAATGCTTTAATCTCTCTTACACAATCATGTACAGCCAGATTACCATGGCACATACATTTCTCCTGTCAGCATTTCATTCTCTATCACCAGTGAATGACAGGAATGATGCATTCCGATTCTTAACAAACATTATTAAACAGTTGGTGGATGAACTATTTTATTAGAACTCTCTCTTGCTGAGGAAAACTTTGTAAAGGTACACTTCTAACACTTTTGTCTAGGAATCAATTTTTATAATAGCAATAAGGCACTCCCAGGAATTAGATGATCATTCCGTTAAGGCCCCACACCACACACTTGATATGCAGGTTCCAGCTTGCACTGCCGACTGTGCTCATCCAGGTGAGATAACTGAAGAGGAGACCAGGCAGTCTCCCAACCCTGATGAGAAAAGCGTCTACTGGGATGCTTCACCACCCTTGCCAGCTGGCCATTCAGTGACCCAGGCTTATTTCATAACCTGAGTCATTGCTTCAGTATGACACAGAGCCACATCTGCAACGTCAGTATGTCATGGGATGTTCAGTGAATTGCATACAGGAAAAGGAAACTTACCACCTCTGGGAGCTTCACTGGTCTCTGTACCCTCTGGCTCTACAGCTGTCTCCTCTGCATTCAGGTGATGCTCTGTTAAATGAAATAACAGAAGAATAAAAAGTACATTAACAAATACAGTAAATTTATGATTTATGAGCATGTTTGAATACATATCATAGTTCCAGTGTTTAAATTGTTAAGTCACCCAAAGGAAAGAGTTTCTGGAAATCAGTTTTGGGTAGATAGAATTATGAATTCTATATTTCTTTTTTATTTGTTACTGTGCACCTGAGTCACTTGAGCAGAGGAATGCAAATAGCACCACTGTGCTCCAGTGGATAGTGTGAGCCTCAGCCTCCACCTGCTAACAACTGCACAGTAGACCCCACAGTGTGCTAAAGACTGCCCCCCCCCCAATTGTGCCATGCACATTGGACTGTTCTATACTATAAGTGTGTGACCACCTCCTTTCATTTAGATGGCAGCCATCTGAGGGGCCCGGTAGTTAGGTTTATCTCCCATGGTCCCCTTTATTTTTTATTTGAAATTTTAGAGATAGTCACAATGTAGGGGAGTGTCTCAGAAAAAATGGTGTGAACAGATATTTGTAATGAATGACATACTCAGCCTAGTTGTATTTGAATTATTACAAGATTTTTTACTTCCGGTGAATCTTCATAATATGTTTTCCATATTGAATTAAAATTCCATTATTTAGTCTATGCTCCCTCTTATTTTCCACTTCGTTTACATTTCATTACTATCATTTTTCTCGTACAATGGTAGCACCACTGCCTCCTTCTAGTTTAATGAGTAGGTCCTTTTTTTATTCAGAAGTTTATTCTTCTCTGGGGTGGGCCTGGGCAGTGGTATCCGGTTATAATAGCGCTTCCTGAACCACGCAGTCAGGAACACAGGAATAGCGATAGGGGTAGAATAGCATCTATTAGTTACCACTACCCTGTCACTATTCTACCAGGATAGAAGCACTGGAGAAACAGAAGAATAGTGCACTTACTGGCCAAGCTGCCCCCGTGGTGGAGTGGGTTACAGCAGCAGCTCGACTAGCACAGATTGGGAGCCAGGGTTCTAATCCTGGTCTCCCCTCAAGGATTTTATTTTCTTGTTAGGGAACTTAGTTTTTTTTTTACAAAGGGCCATGGAAACAGTATTGCACAGCCCCACAAATTTCATTTTATCCCCATGATCCACTCCCCCTCGGAGTTGGAATCTTTAAGTTGGGTGTGCAGGGAGCAGAGCCTCCCACATTGGGGGTGTGGGGGGCAGAACCCCCCACATAAAAATAGATTTTAGGATGTCTCTTATTTACAATGGTAGCAGTCATCTCTGCAGTGTGCGACCACTATCATTCGTGCTTTGTTGCATGGCGGCAGTCTTTCCTGCCGGTGTAGTGGAAATCGCTATTAATACAGCACTGTTATGGACAGGGCTGTTATTGACAGCACTATTCTGACCTAGTGCGCTGGGTGACTACTTCCTCCTGCACTGTCCCTGTAAAGGTCCAGTGCCTCCCAGTCCTGGGGAACCGTCAGGTTCCCCCACAGATATCTCTCCCCCCCCATGGTGGGGCTGGGAGAGGCAGGTCTCTCCACCCAACCTGGAGCTCAATCCAGAATGGGGACCCCAACCAGTGGCAGAAGCAGGCAGAGTGCAGCAGCCAGGAGCTCATTGAGCCCAGGGTCGCCGTATCATTTTCCATTTTTGCCTCACCCCCACTGTATGAGTGTGTGCAAGTGAAGACACGTGCATGTCACATACTCATGCTCCTGTGCCTCCCTAATTCCCCTGCTGCCTCCTGACCTCCACCAGGGTGTGGCCACAGAGCAGGCCAACAACTTTCCCTTTTCCAGGAGAGGAGAGGAGTGCAGTCTGTTAAATGCTCAATCCTCTCCCTCCTTGCTGACCCCCGGCAACCCGAAGTCACTCCTAACCCCAGGCCACCGGCATGGCTTGAGGTGTAGTGTCCAGCACCTCAACCGCCAGCACTACTGGGCCAGCCTTAATGAGTGATTCTTTAAAAAAGACCATGGTTATTATGGCTTATGATTACTTACTGTGTAAACAGTGTATTACATCCACCCACTATGTCCCATTCTTTCCTTCCTCCCCCACCTCCAATCCTTTCCCTCCCTCCCCCCCTCTACATAAGTCTGGCAGATTTATGTCAGAAACTGAATAATGCAAACTCTGGAGATTTACATAATCGTGAACATGATTAGAATTTCAGTGACTTAATATAGTTAGGAAGTAATGTCTCTATAGATAGTATTTTGACCAAAGTATACTATGCATGGCATTGTGTAAATATGTGCTATGAGCCATTATTACTGTTTGTATTTAAAGTGAACTGTATTATGGACCTCCTTCCCAAATCCAACCCCCCATCCACAAGCCCTCAGTATACATTTAACTAATTTGAGTGAAGCGCACAGTACCATGCTTTCCCCTCCCTCCCCACCACTCTCCGTAGTTTAGAATATAGTGGAAAAAGTACATTTTCCAATAATTTAATAACTTGCTGATAGTTAAAAATAAAATAACAAACATTAGTGATATATTGTAATTATTTCCCCAGCACTACCACATAGGGTTTTCCTTTGAGACACTCTATATGTTGAAGTCAGCTGTTTCATTATGTACTGTGCAATGTTTCCATTCTCCTTGGAAAAAAAACCCTGAGATTAAGTGTGGTTCTTAGCTCTAATCAAAATGTTTTACACACAGACTAAGAATGATGGCCACATATGTTAGTCCTAAAAGATTAATCTAATTTAATAAAGTTTGCCAATTGAACAGAATGGGGACCGCATGCTCACTTTTAATAGTTTCTGATTGGGAAATAGTGTGGTTTCCTTAAAGACCAGGCCTCAGGGAGATGTCATTATGACATAATCATGTTAAATATTGGCATGATAACCTGCAGCCCAGCCCCTTCTGTACCTGTAGAGAAAGTTGAAACAACTCCTGACTTCCTTGGTGTCCCTGAAAATGGTGGCAGTAATGTATTAGTTAGTGCAGTCTGACATGAAAGCCTAAAGATATTTACAATACACTGCTCTGTAAGAATAACCCATCATGCAAGAGACAGGGTACAACTTAAAAGGTGGGGTAAGCCTTTTATTAAAACAGAAAAAGTGTACTAGAGGTCTTTTAAACAAAACTGTTTGAAACAAAGAGACTCAAAGCTACCATTTATATTGCAGGTTAAATATACTGAAATACAGCCTACAACTGATGTCTAAATTCACCCTTGGATAAGGTTCAGATGAAGATTCATTAATTTACCTAAACAAATCACATTTAAGTTAACATTTTTAAATAAGTGCTTTATTCCCTCTGGGCAGAAATTTGGGATAAAGCTGACTCTTTGCTACGTCTGGAGGACCTCTTTACTCTGGAGATATACCTCATTGGGGATTACTGCAAGGTTAAGGTTAGAGTGCATATATATCACATAGCAATGATTGCATTGACACTGAAGAAGCTTGTATTAAGGCACTGGACTGACCCACTAAAGATTACTTACACAGAATGGCTCCAAGACTTTTTGTTTAACCTGAGTGTGAAACAGTACAAAGTAGCTCCGAGGCATTCCTCTTCCAGATTCAGAAAGATCTGTGCTGGAATGCATTCAATTTACTTGCTTCAAGCTGGTGTTCGTTTGGCTTAGTGATTCTCAGGATTTTACCTTTCTTATTGTACATGTATGGACACCCCTTATTGTATGAGTCAGTCCAATGCTCCCCTTTGAGTAGCTTCTTGACTCCTTTATGGATTGTTCTAATATGCATCTAAGCCAAGGTGGGGAGGTAAGAGGGGGGGAAGGGGAATGGTAGATAATTTGGGGATTGTAACTGGGAGGGATTAGGTAGAGGGAGGTGGGTGGACGGAGGGGGGATATATCACTGTTTTCCTTGTACTGTTGTTTCGTTTAACGTTGTAGCCTTCTCATTTGGTACCAGTGTCATGTCCTTTGTAAGTGATAAAAACAATAAAAGGCTAATTTCAAAAAAAAAAGTGCTTTATTAATTGAAGAATTGCAAGTCCCCCCCCATCTTGCTTGTCTCACGATGTATTCTGTTTACAGATGTACACAAACTGATAGCACTAGCCAAGCATTGTGTTATTTAAAGATGAACTTAAGGAAACAATTCAGTGACATTAAAAATTCTGCAGGTTTGTGCCCTCTTGATGGGTCACAGAGCAGAGGTCACAGTTTCCAGTATTATGCACTGCTGAGTATGCTTTGGGGTGCCATTGGAAAGGGTCCATGGTATTGAAGAGAGCAATTAGAGCTAGTGATCTGACAAATTTGCTGTACTTTTTCAACAAAAGAGTAACCTGATACTACAATACTGTAAATGGATCTATGTGATAACGGCGATTGCAGAATAGCGATCGCCGTTAGTACAAATGGAATTCGCCGAAAAAATATTTTGGTGATGGAGTCCCTGGTGCACAGGAAAAGGGCACCAGGTTTAGATTTAGATTTTAAATGTAAATGTGGGGGGTTGCACCTACGCACCCCCCACTTCAGGATTCTCAACTCCAGGAGGGTGCATGTCGGGTGGGGTGCAAAACCCCCCCCCAAAATATTTTGGACCAGATGCAACAAAAGGCATACATACCCAGACCAAAACCCAGCACCATTCACACCCCAGTCCTGAACCCACCCACCATGCCATGGGAACAGCTCAGCAGCTCACCACGGCGCCACGCCCACACAATCCCTCCCTCCTTTCCCACCCCACATTCAGCATGCTGCTCCCCCCCTAGCATGTATACATGTAGCAACAGGATGTTGCTATATTTGCACATATACCCATCCGGTCACCCTTCCTCACTCATCGTTGTGGTGTAAGGCACCACAACTGAGTCGCCGTTTTGGTAGGTGCCCAATCACGGTCACCGAATTTACAGGATACCACTGTAGATAGATAATAAATAATGATAAAATGTAGTACTTTACTAAGTAACTCAGTGGAAGCAGCTTCTCCCACCTTCCTCCCCATTGCTGTCCTGGAAAGGAACCAGCTCTCCTAGATCTTGGTGACCCTTCGATAACTGTCAGGGTCACAGCAATGCACACTGACAAAGTGTTTTTTAACTGGGGGATGCTACTCTCCACCCCATGGCACGTTTCATTTTCTTCTACATCTTCATCCAGATTTCCTCCCAGTCATTAAATGGAAGGGGAAGAATCTCAACAAGTTTTGTATGGTACCTGGACAAAAGATCCAGAAATACTGTAGTCTCTTTAGTGCAGAATTTCAGGCTTTTTCTCAACCTTTTATTTAAAAATAAATGGAAATACAACAGAAAAAAGTAATAATACCAAAAAAGATACAAAAAAACCCCCAAATATATGCAATGTATAAAAAATATCTATTTACAGTATCTATCTAACTATCTGTTTTACTATCTGTTAAAGTACTGTATCTCTCCTTTGCACAGCTCTAGTCTCCTCCATTAAACTTGCACCCTAACTCCCAGTCTTGCACTACATGTACTTCCTGATAGACAGGAAACCATGTCACACATTTTAAAAGCCATTCGCAGTCATGTGTACGTGAATGGTAATGGAACAGGAGCGAGGTTCAGGAGGGATGTGAGGAAGTACTTCTCTACTGAAAGGGTGGTGGAATCATGGAACAGTCTGTTGGCCAAGGTGGTGGGTGCAAATACAGTCAGGAGATATAAGCAGGCCTTGGATACAATAAAGGGAATAGTGGTTGCACTGGGTGACAGGACCAGGAAGGAGAAATGGGAGAGGATGGGGAGGATTTGTACCCTGCAGGAACAATAGGTTCCAGGGATTATAGGGAACTTGGGTGGATTGGATGGGCCTCTGGTCTTTTTCTGCCATCATTGTCCATGTTTCTATGTTTCTGAAACAAAATGACAGCTGGCATTTGTCTGCATTTCTGTGTTTCTGAAACACAATAGCAGCTGGCCTGTCAGCATGGTAGTAGAGCTACCAGTCATGATGCTAGTGACCTGAGTTCAGTAGCAAGCTAAGGGCACTGAAGGGCCAACCATGGGGAGGAGGATCGAGCTTACAGAGGACTGCTCCTCTCCTCCAGGAGGAAGGGTTTGTAGAGCCCACTGTCTGCCTGGCTGCTTGCGGCTTGCTAGGGGAAAGGAACCCAGGTCTACCTAGGACAAAGAAGGAGAGGCAGAGCAGACACCAACATGCGATGCACGGGAGTGTACAGAACATGTCATGGCATCATTGTACATCACATTGCTCAATGGGAGAAAACAGGAAAAACAGCTACTAGCTGCAGGATGGTGCTTAGATACTTGCTGGCCCTGCCCCCGACTAGCTGGGCTCACCCATCCATATACTGGATCCGGTTCCTGACAGGGATTGGGGGACTCTATTGACCCCACTGGAGGGGGCAAGCCCTGGGGGTGCTGGCTGGCAGGTAGGTGAACATCAAGGTGACAAGGCATGGTGTCCAAACTAAGAGGGCCATCTGGTAGAGAGGGGAAAGCAAAAAAAAAGCACACTTGCAAAATACACTGTAAGTGCTCCATTTTTCTTTATGACTAAAGCACAATCTCAAAGAAAAATAGTGCATTTCTCATAATGCATCTGGCAACTTTCTGCCAGATTTTAGCGTAGTGTTGTAAAAATGGCACCAAAGCAAAATCAGCAAATTTACGTAATTTCACAAGAGTTCTAGAAATTTCACCAAGCACTATGAGGAGATATCTCAGTTTTCTCCCTTGGCCTTGAAGCACCATTTTGGTTTAATACATTTTACAAACTCTACCATTTTACAGCTTGTTGCTTCAGTGCATGGTGTATGTGGTTTTGTTTTAGTTCAGTTCCAGGTTTCTAGACATTATGTAATAATGCTGCTTGTTAAAAGGCAGCATTGGCAAGAGGTTGCAGTTTTGTGGTCTTTGCTATACTTTTGTACCAGGTATAAACTAGCACCTGGATCCCAGTGGGACCCCAGTTGCTTGACTTATGTATTTGAGTATGGACGGTACCTTATCGTGTCTGTTTGTGTGTGTTCTGATATCTGTTGTATTATTGCCCTTTAGAAAATTGGCTTTTTATTTCCTGGCATCTGACTGGCTGATATCCTTGCCGGGGGGGTACATTACCTTAGAACAGATGCCGAGGAAATAAAAAGCTCCAGCCTACCATGCCCAAACTGGTATCCTTGTGCCAGTTTCCAGTTCACAGTTCTGTAACTGCCATTTTTCCCACTTACTTAGTGAGAGACATGACCCATCCCCAGCCCCATTTGGTACTATCAACTGAGCACTTGAATTTCGCACAGAAAGTGAACGAGTTTTAGAATCTTTTTCCCCTTTGGCAAAAAAGAAAAAAAACAGCTTTTGTAAGTAAAAGTAATAGTGCTAGCACATCACATGCTCAGTGCTACTCCGACACATCCCAGGTCACGTTCACTGCACCCCCACTCACCCAAAGCACAGAAACAACAGAAACAGAATCCTTCATATTTTTTTAAATAAAAAAAAACACTTTACTGAACAGAGTAGATTCACGATTGTATTCCGTTGTCACCCAACCATATCCACTGCTGCTCCACTCTGTTCCCATCTGTTCCTGCATATCATAAAGTCATGAATCAATGCACCCCACCCCCAACCCCCACAGACACACACTCCTGATTGACCACATTTAAACAACAAAAAGAATATTAAAAAAAATATAGCTAGTCCATGAGGGGGGCAACAAAAACAAACAGCCAGAGGACACTGAGGCTAGACACTAGGTGGGCGGGCATGACATGCAACCCAATACCTCAGCACAAAATACAACAGTGTCATCTACTGACATCTAGTGATAAAGACAGCATCAAAGGTACTGATTTACACAAAAATCAATGTATTAATAAAAATTAAGTATTTATTCAGTTTTTTTCAAATGTTATAAACTTTTTTTTTCTAAAATACAACCTACAAAGCCCTCTTTGTAAGCCCAATAGTACTCTCCAGGGTGGGCTGTATGGACAATACCAGACCTTCAGGGGGCTATAAGGCCCTCTGCCTGAAGCGTTGGGCCTCATTACACCCCTAAACAGTCCAGTATTGCCCAATACTGCCCACCCTGTTGGGTATTTTTGCTTGATTGTCACTATATATAGAGCCCTACTGGAAGGCACACTCAGCATTGCAAGATGTTAATTTGTGCAAGCCATTTGGCAGTTACTGGCTACTATTTTCTTATGTTCACTGGATGCTTTTATCAGTTTAATAAATGTATTACTGAGTAAATTACACCTAATAGCTACAAAAGGCATACCCCATTACATCACAAATCTTTTTACTAGGTCCCAAAGCAGCTATCTACTAAGGAAAAAAAATTTACTGTATATCCTCTTTTACATTCTTAGGTTTACTACCCATTATGACAAAGAGGTGATAAGCTGCATCATTCCTATAATGTGGAACAGAATGCAAAAATCTCTCTAGTCAGCTGTGCTATCTTCAAATCTCTGACAGTTTATGTAATGAATCCTGTATGTTTGTTGGCAAATTGATATGACTGTTCACTGCTTACTGTTGTTAATGATATCATAAATTGTAAGCTAAATGTATCTATAGATACCTATTTCAATGTATCTCAAATTGTTTCACATTTATTTTATTATATTTTTACTATATTTTATATTGTTTCCCATTGTGTCTTATTATTCTATTTTCTGACATAATCTATCCACAAACCTGTAATTGCTGTATATTACATTCTCTTGACATATACTGTATGCTGTCCTACCCTGGACCTCCTTTACAATTAGCATGCTTAATGGATACTTATCCTGATGAAATAAATAATAATAATAACGCTTGAATGTTCTCCAGTGTACTGTCTGAGCTTGTTTGCTGTTTTTGGTATATCCATTTTACCTGTGCTCACCTCTGCCCCATACAGAGATGCGTTTTTTCCACTCTAGAGGAAATGCATCAACATTTACTAAAGGAACTAGCAGTAAAGGTACTATATACATCAACATATTTTTTCAAGGTTTCTCTAGCAGAGGGAGTATGACCATTAAATTAGAAGGAGGCAGTGGTACTACCATTGTACATGGAGAGTCAGAGTAGTGAAATATTTAACTAAGGACCTGTTAGTTCAACATCAGTTGTGTATACAATTATGGAATATTTTATTAAAGAAAATAATGAGTTTAAAATAATTGAGTTGTTGATAATAGCTTAGACTCAACATGGGTTTATAAAGGGAAAGTCATGAACCAACCTACTTAGAATTTATTAGGAGTACAAGAACCATGATAGAGGAAGCCCAGTAGACATACTATTTCTGGATTTCAGTATGCCATTTGATAAAATTCTGCATGAGAAATTGATTAATAAATTGAAACTCATTGGGACTGATGACAGTGAAGTAAACTGGATGGCAAACTGGTTAGGGAATAAAAGTCAGAGGGTGAAGATAAATGGGATCATATCAGAAGGTGGGGAGGCAACTGGTTGGCTCCACCAGTGTATTGGCCTGCTGTTGTTTAATACATATAGAAAGGAGCCTTGTGATGAAGTGGAAAACTGAGTAATCAAATTTTCTGATTACACTAAATTGTGTAGGGTTGTGGGCAGTGAGGAGAAGGTAGATGGGTCACAAATGGACATAGCTAGAGTAACCATCTGGGCAGAAAAGTGGTGCATAACATTTAATGTGGGAAAGTACACTGTGCTGTATGTGGGAAGGAACAATATGTGATTGTCATTCTACATAAATGGTACCATCAAACAGGTAAATGTTGAGTGGGACCTCTGGGTAATTATAACCGTTAATTTAAAACATGGGCAGCAATCTAAAGGAGCAGCACGTAAGGTATCACTGATCTTGAGCTGTATTAGATGTAATGTTAAAAGATTATAGATCATGGGCATGTCATGTGGCCCTCCCCGACCAATCATTCAAAGGACTTCCTTCAGTTGCACGTGAAGTACTCTTATTGCCATAAGAGTACCTCATGCACTCACATTCTAATGGGCTTCTGATAACCACCACCCATGCTGCACAAACAAACCCTAAAAAATGTTGTTGTTGTTTTAAATGGTGCCATGATCTATAATAACTTTATAGGGGCACCGGGAGGACCTCTTTTGGATATAAGAGTGCCTTTTGCGTCCATAGGGCACCATAACTGTTCCCCTTTGGTCTGCAGTTCTCGTTCCCTAAGAACACCTGAGGCGACACTCTTACATAAATAAGAGGTCCTCCTAGTGCCCCTATAAACTTATATTAAAGGAAGTTTTCAGGCCACTTTACAGGGTTTATGTCAGAACACAGCTGGAGTACTGCTGGAAGTTCTGGGCTCCATATAGAAGGCAATATACTGGCAGGCTGGAAAGCATCCAGAGGAGAGCTGCCAAAATGGCGCTGAATGAGGGGAATATGACCTTGAGAATAGGTTAAACAATTTGGGTATGTCTAGTTTTGAGCAAAAGAGACTGAGACGGGGATTATTACACTGTATGAAATCATGTAGGATCCAGAACTGTGTAGAGAAATAAGTATAAGCTTTAAGAGTAGGCAGGCAGTTACAATGGGACATGATTAACAAATCCAGAGAAAACAATTTACAGACAATTGCTGGACATTATGTTTCTCAGAGAGGGTGGTGGGGATATGAAATAGGTTATCAAGCAGTGCGTTTAGCACAAGGAATCTTGTGACATCAAGAGATGACTAGACAGCTATTGTACATGAGGGACGCAAATGTAAACTGGTATTACTTAATTAATAACAGCATGGTGGTTGGGATTTACAAGGTTAACAATTGGAATAGTGGATAATTAATACTGAAGTCATAGGCTGATGTGCTTATTAACCCTTTGTTCTAGTGTTCAACAAATAAAGCCTCCAACCACTAAATCTGTTAAAGCTATTATACTAAAAAAAAAGAAAAACTGAAAAAGAAAAAGTTTCAAAAGGACTGAAATCTTTCTCTCTATTGCTACAATACTTCTGTGAGAAACCATGCACTGAAGCATTATTCTTAACTTATCACAACACAGGGATTGTCATACTGTCCCATTACTGAGTCTACTGTCCAGTTATCGCAGAATAACAAGACAGTAACTCTGTGTTCTTATTGGCTGAGAGGAATCTTTTTCAGTACACAGTAATTAAGCAGTTCAATTCAGTTGTATTTAGGAAGTTATCCACTGAGACAAGTTCATTTGCAGTGGTGCCTCTTGAGATTGTGCAGTCAGTTTCAACTCTCATTAATACAATACAATAAAAAAATAAAATACAAACAATACAATATAAAACTATCATGATACGAGGTAATAACAATAAGAACAACTCAGTAACCATGATGCACTGTTATCATATACTGTAAACCATAATGTACTATGTTATTCCACACTCCACTGGACAAGGACCAAAAGGGGGGATGTTATTTTGAAACCAGTTTAGTGGTGCTTTTGTTGGAGGCTTCCTACTCTGAAGCACCCTAAAGATAGCTAGTAGGGAATTCCAAAGACAGGGGACATAGTAACTAACAAAACAGAGTTGACAGTTAAGTTTTAACTCTCAAGACTGTTAACTTATACTGACCAGCTATTTAATGATATTATTTTGGCTCTACCAGATAAGCACTCCTTTAGATAGTTTGGACCATGCCCATAAACACTCTTCATTGCAAAAAAAAATTTATGCTGCTTTCTTTGATTATCTATTGACAACCAGCCCAGTTGTTTACATAACTCACTGTGATGAGCTGTTTCATGGGCATTCGGAAATCAGTCTAGCAAGTCTATTATACAGAATTTCAAGTATATCTGTTTTTTCAGCAATAGTCATAAATAACATCTGCATAATCAAAAAGGGGAATTATCTGCATCTGGACTATCTTTTGCCCCAACTCACTTGCTAAACAATTTGTGTATCTATGTAGTAGTCCAACACATGTACCAACTTTTTTAACAATACAGTCTATGTGATTATTACCTGTACCACTAGGCTCAACCCAGAAGCCTAGATATTGATAATGGTCCACCAGTTCGATATTTTGGCCATCCAACTTGGAAATGATAAATGAGTTGTTTTGTGCCTTCCTTAGTTTTGTAGAGGATCAAAATATCATAAGTTTAGCTTTATTTGAATTCAATTTTAGTTTAGAATTATTAAAATGGTCTGAGTAGCTTCAAACCCACTTTAAAAGGGCTGTCTGGACATCCGAGAGGGACCCCCAGAGGCATAGATGACTGTGCCATCAGAGTATAAATGAAAAATTAAGTTGTTAATATTCTCTTCTAGGCCCCTCAAATATATTTAAAATGGAGAAGGCCTAGTACCAACCCCTAGGCGACCCCTCTCAATATGTCCAGATTTTGTCAAATGTGTCCATTTACTGCTGTACACTGTTTCCTTTTATGGAAGTAAAAGGAGAACCAACTAATCATTCCCCAGTCCTGCCAAATCGTTTCTAGTTTATTAACCATCATGTCCTTGTCCACCATGTCGAAGGCCTTGGAGAGTTCAACAAAGATGCCCTTGGGTTTAGCAATAATGGTGCAGAGAGCTTGGTTTGTGGGGCAATAACAGTACAGGGACACCAATAAGCAGCAAGCTCAGTGTTTACTGGAATTCCAGTACAGTTATTCCCCCATTAACCCAGATCACTATACCATTGATGCTTTTATACTGCAGAAAACGCAGTGGGTGAAAAACACATGGTATCCATATCTAATGTCACCCCTGCTCCGACCCACATGCCCCCCACCCTGCTCCTCCTTCATGCCGTCTCGTCCTCCCAGCTTCTTTTCTGACCATCATTCAGCAACAATCCCTCACGTTATTTAAAAATCCCAAACAGAAATACTGACTCAGCCATTCTAAAAGTGAAGGCCATGTTGTAACAGTATCTTAGTGCCCATAATCACCCAAACAGAAACACAGACTTGACCATACCGAAGGGCAAAATCATTCTTTGGCAACAGTTTAATGCCCACGACTGGACTTAACAAACAGTGAGAGATGGAGGTTTGGGGGTCAGGGAACAGAAACACATCTAAACAGGGAGGGGGGCAATGAGCACAGCAATAGTGGTTAGGGAGAATGAGGAGGTTGAGATGATTAGCATATAGTCAAAAAGCATGCACTTAACAGCAGTTTTTTAAGTGGTGACCAGTCAGAATGCTATCATTAGCATACAGTCCCATTGCTCAATCCACTGTCTAGCTATGGCTGAATAATGCAATGGCAGCTCTTTACACTGATTGGTTGCATGGTGTCTTCTTCATTATAATAACTACATTATAATACATTATTATAATGTAATATCCTGGGGGATAGTCTCGAAGGTCTAAAGCCTTCTTGCATCCTATAGCTATATGTCCTTATGCTGCACTAAGACATTAGGTGTTCGGCAACTGGGTCTCTATTCATAGTCACAAGGGGCTTGCAGGACCCCTTAGCAACAGTCACATTTTGCAACCTTCACTGTACCATGTACGACAGGGTTTGTAGTAGAACTGAGCCAAAACTGAACTGGATTTTGGGAGAATGGACAAAATAAGTAATTTCCTTTTTGTCAGACGAGATCCCAACCTTAATAGCATCACTTTAGCATTTTCATCAGAATAATGTAGCATTTTAACAGTGATTACATGATACTGCTAACTAAGCTGTGTACACTGTGATCTGCTTGCACCGGAAAAATCTCAGTAGCATTACTAGCTCAAGCTTGGCAGAGGAGGACTGATGTGGGAAAACTCAGCAGTTATTCCCCCTAACAGAAGTGTACAGAATTGTGTAATTGTTTTAAGAGAAGCCAGTGTGTGTCTGTGGATATGAGTAGAGTGATCTATGCACCCCAGCTTGCTGCAGGAAGAGATATGGTAATGCAGTTTTTAATTTTAGTGATTACTTTATTGTGTTTGTTATGTCTTGCCTATTGAATGTTGCTTATGACTGGAAAAATTCAATAAACTTTAAATTAACAAAAAAAAAGTTTCCAAAAAATATAAACTACCGTGTTTTTTAGGGACGGACTCTCAGGCATGTCTGGTCATCATCAGATGGATTCTGGTATTAGAAAAATTACCAACCCCTGACCTAGCTAAAAACAGATCCTTACGAACATACAATATGGCTTACAGGGGTTGAGCACTATAATAGGGGTTTGAACGCACCCTTAGGATCTACAGAGCTAGGACAACTGAACTAGTACCAGATGTGTACTAAGGGATAAGGGACAGGGGCTCATGAATGCCAAATAAAACTTGAAAGCCCCAAACAGACCAAAATTCCTAAAAAGAAAATAAATTCAATGCCCAGTCAGGAGTCAGATTGCAGGGAAGCACCACTGCTGAGAGGCAGAAATACAGTATACTGAAAAGCACAGGTGCTGTTAAGCTAGTGCAACAGATCCTGGCAGGATGGTGAATACAGGGATTCTTCTGCCGTTGCTTATAACTGGATGATGCTTTCCTTCCCAATTTGCTCCTGTTGTAGTCCCCAATTTGTTCTGATTTTGCCAGACTTATGAGTTCAATGTATTGTTCTCCTTCTTTCTATGCCAAGTTGTTTTGAGGTCCCCCAGCTCACACTCTATCATGCTGACTCACAGCATGTGATGTACATGTGTCACCAGCCTGGTTTTCATTAGGTGAGTGTCTACTGTGATATCCATGAAATGTCCAGCAATAGCAAGTGTAGAGGCTTGAGGAACATAAGAACGTATGCTGCTCAGCTTGGATTCTCACTCCTTTCCCTCCTTCCCTCAGGAAATCTATTGCTGGCCAGAGTGCCTTCTTGCATAATTTCCCAAAGTTCAGATCCTGCTTTTCCCTGTCCATCTGATCTTTCCTTCCTTAAGTCTCTCCTTCGTGACCTTACAACTCATTCCTGCAACTGTTCCTAACCATAGCTACTTAGTGGCCACCCACCTCCCCCCTAGCTTTGGCTTGCTGTGGCCCAGCTATTGCATGGTTGACCCCCCCCCCCAGCCATCCCACCACAATTTGGGGATTTTACTATATCCTAGGCACCTTGTTTAGTGTATTACTCTTCACCGAATGTTTGCTGTTGGCACAACTATTTAATTTTTTTCTTGTACTTTCTGCGCTATATTGTAATGTCTACTTTCCTTCACCCCCCTCATTTAGGATGCATCCAGATGTGAGCTGTTACCAGCTCAGTATGTCTTGCCTGGTAAATCCTTTGAAATACTTCAATATATTATGCTAACTGAGTTATATGCACTTATTATTTTAAAATATTAATTTTGACAAGCTCATAATGGGCAGCTAGGAGGATAGAAGCTTTCTTTTGATATAGAACACCAAGGTTGGGGTGGAGTTTCTTTCGGATGGCATCTCTTTGGCAGGAGAAAACAAGGTGACATTGCAATCCAGTTAACTTCCTCTAGTTGGGTGCCATCCAGCAACAAAAAGACTGGGAGGGGACTGGAGCTTGACCAGATGTTCCACGGTGCTGTAAGTCACAGAGATTGTATTTTTTTAGTATTAAGGGTGAGTTGGCTAGTACAAGAACAACATAAGACACTCTGTCCATGTCCTGTTGAAGTTGTGCTGCTAGCCCAGGTATTAAAGGTTCATGTGAACTGGTTGCTTCAGTAAATGCCAAAATATGTATCTGAACAGAAGAAGTGACTTGCAGTTATCAGAAATATTAGCTAATATAAATTCTGCTCATGTTTTTAGAATTTCTATATAGGCATTTTGCTGCCAGAAAAGGTTTTAAAATTTACTATAGCAATTAAACTGCATGTGCAAATGTTTTAAATGTCTTCTTGACCTGATTCATCCTGACAGCAATAAGGATTTCAATGGCTGAACAGCTTTATGTTAATTATATGAGCTGCTTATTTCAAGGACACGGGGAGTTCATGGTCTGCATTGTTCAAAGGTTAGAAGCCCTCGGCCCTTTAAGAATACAGCTTGTTGTACAAATTATAATGGCACTGTGCTATGACCTGTACTTATTTAACTTAATGTGAACATGCTGACAGGTTAATACAGAGCTGTTATCTAAGTAAATTAAAATACAGGGGACCTGTAATCCATCCATTGAGACTAAGACAGCATGCACAGAAGAAATAATAATTGGACTTCTCCCCCCTCACCTCTGACTCCCTCATGAACTTTGACTCTTACTCCTTCCTTCATCCTTTCATCAGTACATCTGTTGGGTAGGGCTCTTTCTCACCTTTTTCTAGAACCCCCCCCCCACCCTCAGTTTACTCTGCCTCCTCTCTGTTTTGTCTAACCCCCCCTGCTCTGGGCCCCCCATAGCCCATCCTGCTTCTGCCCCTCCCCCTCCTCCGCTGACAGTAGGTTATGGTTGTCAGTTGCTTGGTGGTCCTAAGTGATTACCTTGTTTACCATACTCTGTGCCTGAAAGTTTGAGCATTTTGCACCTCATGTATCAATGTTGTGCGCTACCCACTGTTCTATTATGCATAACTGCACCATGCATAAATGTTTGTTGATTGTTGTCCTTTGCACTCTGAGTATCTATAGTATACTTATTATGCACAATTGTAGCTTTATTTAGTTTTTTATCAGGTAAATGCACTAGGCAATCAATATCTATTTTCAGACATGGCCTAGGAGGTTACAACAGTAAACGCTAGTGCAGTACATTGCAAGTAATGCAAACCACTACATAACAGTGGTGCATCAAAATGAACCATTTACGGTGCATGACAGTGAGTCTACAAGATCAAAACGAACACTGTGTATAAGAATCAACTCCTTATATAAGTTAGAGTGCACCCCATTAAAACAAACACCAAGCACTGTTATACAAGGAACATGCCACTAATTTTAAAATGTGCAAGTGGCAGTTTCTGTGAAAGGCCTGTACTGTATGGCAGAGAAAAAGTTCAGAAGATGTAGAATTCCATATAATAGGAGCAGAGAAAGAGAAAGCCAAGTCTCCAGATTTGTATTTTTGGTTTAGGACAGGACATTGGACATGCTCAGCTGATCACAATGGGTAAGAGCACAAGAAAGGTTGAAGGAGGGAGGCAAGGGAAGTTGGTATCTTCTTGTGAATGGCATTATAGCTGACATCCCTATTGTAAAATCATGCAGGAGGGAGCCACTCCAGCTTAGCATATAGGTCACAGTGATAAGTTTAGTTATTGGCAGTGAAGGCAAAGCAGCAGACTTTGTTGTATGCCACATCCCATTTCTGTAGAGTGTATTTGATAGAGGAGAAGAACACAGGAAGTCCATATAAGAGCTGTGGTAAGAGGATACCATAGGCAATAGCAGTGCGGGCATAAGGGATGAGGCTATTGCTAATTTTATAACAAGTCCCTAGCCTGGAATTAACAGCCTTACAGATGCTCATGACTGTGATAGTGAGGATTCTTTATAACAGATTTAGACAGACAACTGTAATACAGTGCATAAAAAACACATATTCTGCATTTGTCTATTTATTGTCCAAAAAGCAAAAATAAAGAAAATAAAGGATATTTACAAAAAGGAAAATTAGAGGGTGTTAATTCTTCACACCAATGTAAATCATCAGGACATCGTTCTTCTTTCATTAAGCATCAAAACCAAAAGAATTCCAGAGATCTTCCTTCTTGACAGTGTGTAAACCTTCACACTCAGCTCTTCTTAGCTCTTGCTTGGTCTCTGATCAGAAAGCAACTGACCATCTTCCATACTCTCTCTCCTATCTATCTATCTAGCCCTCTGGTGGACATCCCTTTATGGCAGCCTGACGTGACATCAGAGGTCAGGTGATAACATCAATTAGCAGGGACACATTATTTTAAACCTCTACATTTCATAAAACAATGTCCTAGCCTGCCTAGCTTAGTGCTGTTCTCTATGTCCACCATACAGGCTCTTAAGGAGTCTCTATTCTGAAGAAAAAGGCTAAATAAAACCTTAATTACAGGGGCATGACATCACACTTGGGAGCTGGCTCCTCCCCTACTGTGATGTCACTGACTGCTTCTCCCATAAATACAGTCAGTTCAGGGCTGCCAGCCCTACAGCAGGACCTCTGGAAACATCACTAGGTAATGACCCTTTTATCTTTTATTTCTGGCTTGTTATAATATTTTAAACCAGAAGAAAAATATTCAGTAGGTATCACTAGGCTTGAAAAATGTAAACAAAAAAGGGCACGCTACTTATCTGTTTACTCTTGCAAGCACTAGAAACCTACTGCTTTTTTAAGAGAAATAAACCTTTTTTAAAGAAAACATACAGAACAGAAGACAATTTCCAGGGCATACATTTCTTTATAGCCAGAAACAATAACTGCTTGTAAGTTATACAAATACTTTCTTTTTTATTTAACAACCAACCTTTTCTGTACCATACTTAGCTTTGCAAAACAGCTGTTGGCTGAAAACTTTCAGCCGTCAGCTCCCATTTCATTTTCAGCCCTGTTTTGTTTGACAGCAAAGCTAGCTTCTTTGCTGTACCTGATACATGCAGCATTTCTTTATATGGGCATCATAGGGCTTTATACGCTTAAACTCCCTTCATTTTTTTCTAAGGGAGTGTTTTTCTGTGTTTCCCCGACTGAGTTAGCTCAGTCTACACACTCTTCGCAAGACACAGGAGCGTGAAACAACAGGGGCAAATTTTGTACATTCTTGGAAACTCTGCATCAATTTTTTCGCTTCAGAGCATGTCCTCTTTATAAGAAACCACTCCTGGTGATTAAACAATCATTTCCTTATTCTCCCCATTTTTCCTTCACGATTGTGCGCATGATCGCCAGCACGAATGTGCGATCGTGCGATCGCGGTGATCATAGAATGTGCTATTACTGCACCTGTAACAGCTGGGACTTAAATTCAACATACTGCTTGCAGCAGCAGGGAACCACTGCTCTTTCTTTAAGGCACCAGTTATATTTTTCAGGAGCTGCTTTTAAATGGGAACACATGCATTTTAACAAATAGGGGATAGAAAAGAAAAGAAAACAGATATCAGGTTGGCCACCCTGATAGTGAAAAGAAAGGATAGTCAGAAAAAAAAAGGAGAAAGGACAGAGTGAAATAGAACACCTAAGGGATTGCCTGTTTTAAATCCTCATTCTGGCACAATGACATGTAATGATAAGTCCAGAGAAGGATCCAAGGTGACACAAAGGTAATTGATGCTAGTGACAGTGGCAAGTGAGGTACCATTTTTACACATGACTGTCAGATGAGATGTTTAGGTCTTCAGCCTCAGGGCTGATCGAAGAGCATCCGCGGGGTTTTTTTGTGGGGGGGGGTGTTTCCAGGCATGGCCCAGGTCAGCTCTCTTCCTCCTCTCCTCCTCCGTCCGCCATCCTCCTGCACTAAATCTCAGGCCACCATCACCTTGTACTCCCCATGGCTTAACCCCCTCCAGTGACTGGGAGGCGAATGACCCCCTAATCTCCCACCAAGCATGGATCCGGATCAGGTGGTGGTGCCCAAGAAACATTGTGTGCCAGGTGGACAGCTGTCAAGCCACATGACCTGGAGCCACTGTTTTCTGCTTTTGTTCCCTTGCAGGAGCACAGCATGCAATGACACCTCTGATGGTGTTCGCTCATGCTCCAGTGCACATCCATGTCACACATCTGCTGCGTTCCCTGCCCCCATTCATGTGGCACCATGCCGTCAAGCCTCAGCCTCTGCTAGGGATTAGGCATGCACCAGCCACTGCACTCCCCCTTTCCCGGAGATGGAGAGCAGTCCATCAGATGCTCAATCCATCTCCTCCCTGCCAACCCATGGCAACCCATGAATCATTCCCCAACATGGGTTGCCGGTGCGGCGCAAGGTGTGGTGTCCAGCACCTCAACCCTGAGTGCCACTGCACCGGACCATCGCCTGGGTTTTGATACATTTAAGGTGAGCTTGTTGGATACCAACTGATTTTGTACCTCCTGGATGTCATTGCTCAGTCAGACGTTAATGTTGACAGTATTCATTGCACTTGATGATAATACTAAGTCTTCTGCATACACAATATGTGCACAAGACAATAATGAGTGTTATTTACATGCAGAGAAAAAAAGAAGGGATCCAAGGATAGATCCCTGGAACGCACCTACTATGGTAGGTGCAGGGCTAGAGTACATAGTCCCAAGTTTGCAGCACTGAAGCCTGTTATGCAGTGAGTTTCTAAACCAGGGGAGGGCTGAACATGAGACACTGAGATCTGCAAGTTTACCGCACACTACAGAATAATCCACAAGGTCGAAGGCCTTGGTTAGGTCTATGAAGACAGACCCATTCAGGGCACCCCTTTCAATAGCACTGGAAATTCTAGTAGTGAGGATTAGAAGGGTTGCGGTAGTGCTATGCCCACTACAGAAACTATGTTGCACTGGGTTTAAAAAGTCATAGTTTAGGTATGAGTTGCAGGAGACAATTTTTTCTAGGACTTTATTAAGAGCTAGATACATAGATACATAGATGCATAGAATTTGTTGGCAGAGAAGGACTGCCTGGCCCATCTAGTTTGCCCATTTTTCCTACCTATTACTTTTGCTGCAGACTGTAGATGTTCTGCTGTTTACCCTTTCTTCCCTGTCTCTTGGGTTCCCTTATGTCTATCCCATGCATTTTTGAATTCCTCCACTGTTTTCCCCCACCACCCCTGTGGGGAGGCTATTTCAAGCATCCCCCACCCTTTCTGTAAAGAAGTACTTCCTCACATCACCCCTGATTCTATCTCCCTCCCACTTCATATTATGTCCACTAGTAGTATGGCAAAAGGTCTATAGTTACTGGTGTCCTTGGAATTTCCTGTCTTATAGAAGAGAATGTTATTAGATAGTTTTCATAAGTCTAATACAATCCCAGCAGTAAGGGACAGGTTTATGATCCTTGTGCTTAGACAGGCAAGCTCACAGGCAATGGCCTTGAGTAGCTTTGGTTCAGTTCTATCCAATCCAGCAGACTTTGCATCAGGTATCAATTTGAGAAGTCTGCAGACCTCTGAGGCCTTCACAATTTTGAAGAAGTAGGGTGCATGATTCTAAGTGTCAGCCAATGACACTAAAGAGTGGGGCTGAGTAGAAGGGGGGGAAGAGACAATATATTGAGAGAGATCTGAAAACTGTGCATTACCTGAATGGCAGTGGTCAGTGGGATGCTGGAATTAATACTACCATCCAGATCCAGGGATTGTTTGATGCATTTCTAAAATCTGATGCAGCTTGCCAGTTGTAACAACAAAACTTATTTACAGTAGGTGCTTTTGTTGTGCCTGACAGCCATCTTACCTTCCTTTCTACATTTGCTATATATATACAAGTCTGATAGCGAGTTAGTGGCCTTAACCTTTTGCCAGCTTTTATCCCTCTCTCTGATCATATTCAGCAGGGGGTGATTGAGCACTTAGTTACCTGACTCTTAACCCTCCTAGTGGTACATGGCATATGCTTGTCCTAAAGCTCAGTGAATACCTAGTTGAAATGCGAGAACACTAGGTTGACATCACTGGTGTCCCATAAGAATGACCAATCTGTGAAAGCAACATCTTGCTTAAAAGGGCAAGGTCAAAGTAGGATAAGTCTAGAAAGTGGATTCATCTATGAGACACTTTGTTGGTTAGCTCTCCACATGCAGAATACTAGGGAGTGGTAGCTAATTGCCTCAGGGAGCACAACTGAGCAGCATATCCTGTTCA
Source organism: Neoceratodus forsteri (assembly GCA_016271365.2). Classification (NCBI taxonomy): domain Eukaryota; kingdom Metazoa; phylum Chordata; order Ceratodontiformes; family Ceratodontidae; genus Neoceratodus; species Neoceratodus forsteri. The sequence continues at coordinate 1,201,671,871 of CM057453.1, read as the reverse complement.
TATGAGGTGTAAGAATCCAGTCTAAGAGAGAGAGAGAGAGGTACATTTGCCATTATTGGGGGGGGGTGGAAAGGATGAGACGGGACTAGGCATGGTTGGAGGAATGGTCAAAAGTATGGCATCTTAGATTCAATGCAAAGCAGTGCAAAGTAATGCATCTGGGAAACAAAACCCAGTGGAAGAGTACACAATGGAGGGGGAGGTACTAACAACAACAGAGATGGAAAGGGGCCTTGGGGTAGTCATATCAGATGACTTAAAGATAAGCAAGCAATGTGAGAAGGCACTAAGGAAGGCTGGGGGGATACTGGGTGTATAGGGAAAGGCATCACCAGTAGAAAACAGGAAGTTGTTATCACTCTGTACAGACAGTTGGTGAAACCCCATCTTGAGTACTGTGTGCAGTTCTGAAGACTCCATCTCTGCAAGGACATAGATAGGATGGAGGCAGTGCAAAGGAGGGCAAGTAAAATGGTGCAGGGTCTGCACCAGAAGCCACACAAAGAGAGACTAAAGAATCTTAATATGTATACCCATGAGGATAGAAGGGAGAGGGGGGACATGATAGAAACTTTCAAGTACCTCAAGGAAATCAGCAACATCCAAGAAGGTAACATCTATCACAAAAAAGAGATGTGCAAGAACAAGGGGGCACAATTTGAAGATAGAGGGGTTACTGCTCAGGAGCAACGTGAGGAAGTATTTTTTCATGGAGAGAGTGGTGGACACATGGAATGGCCTTTCTGAGGAGGTTGTGGGGTCAAAAACTGGGGGAATTCAAGAATGCATGGAACAGGCATAATGCAATTCTGGTGGGGGGTAGGAAGAAATAGGCTGTTGGTTAAGTAGGATCTGCAGCTTATCCAATAGGTAGGGAAATGGGTAGACTGGGTGGGCCAAGCGGTCCTTATCTACTGTCAAAGTCTATGTTTCTATGTTTCTATTATTAAACAATCCAGTAGACCCCATAATGATTTGGGATAGCTGAAGTTTGCTGAGAACTACCTTGGTGTCCTTCTTTTTGGGATTTAACCAATTATCATTAAAATCCCCAGCTAGAATAAATTCACTGTTTTTGACAGCAGGTTCAACAATTTTCATCAGTGATGAAAGAGAGCCAAGAGACTGTTCGGGATGGGGGGATATAAATGCTAAAAATGTGTAATTTTTTACAATTACTTAAAATAAGTTTTACATGGCACAATTCAATATTAGAGTCAGTAGGAACATATATTCCTGTAGTTAAGATATTGATATGTAATTTTAAAGTATATCATAGTGTCACCCCTTTGCTTGACTGAAGTCTTGTCACATCTGACAAAGATGTAGCCAAGTAAGGCACAGAAATCATCAGGTAGTGGGTTTTAGCCATGTTTCAGATACCCCTAAGGTGTCCAGTTTATAATGATTAACCCACACTGTAAGTTCAGCAATGTTAGGATCAGGTCTCGTATGTTTAGGTGGGCAATCTAGAGGCCCCTTGTATCCTGCATGGAGGGAGGGGTAAGAATATGCATGGTGGCTTTTCCAGGACAAGGATTAGGTTCAATATCACCTACCATAAGAAACAGAGGAAAGGCCAGGAGGACTAAAGGACAATCCTTAATATGGGAAGCTGCGGAACAATACTTCCCGCACCATCTCTTCACGAACATAAAGGTTTGGTGCATTACAGTAGCTTAGTGGTGAGGAGATACAGTTTAAGATCACAGACTTGTTGAGTGGTTATTAAATTAGAGATCACAAAATCTGAGCATCAGTTTCTGCAGGATTAAAGGGGTACAGTCCAATTCCATTTATCTGAACTGCCTGGGGGAAATCAAATATGTTCAGATAAATCGGAGTTCAGGTTAGAGAGACAGCAACATTATAGAATAGTAGAGGCACACCATACAACATGCAAACACATTGTATCAGTAATTTGCAGGTCATCTTTATTATTAAACTCATGTTAAATGTAAAAGCATAGCAATCACATAGAAAATCAGATAATTATTTGAGTACGAGACTTACTTAAGTGAATGAATCAAATGCTGGCTCTGTGTAACTGATAGTCCTATCTCTTAATCTTACAGTTCCCTAGTCTGACAGTCAGCCCCAGTGGGTGTCAACGTTCTATGATGAAAGTGTTTTATGAGCACTGCAAATGCCACCCCTTTTCTTCCTGGAGTGTGTGTGGTGGTGGGCTACAATGGATTTTAAAAACTGGGATCAGGCAAAGTTGTTGATGGGAGGGGGACAACACTCTCTCATGAATTCATTCTTGCTCCCTCTGGCTCCATCAGACAAAGAACCAATCACTCTCTCATCTCTGCTACTACTAATGGAATGTAAAAACAAACTGCAGGCAGACGTGCTTGGGAGGGGTACTACAGTTAACACACCAAACATTGCAAATCAAACAACAAATCACAGGAAAAGGGCTTCAGGGTCATTGTGATTAACCACAGATCAAGAGTTCATTGATTGTTAAGCCAATAACAGCAGGTGATAACACAGTGTGGGACAACTCAGGAGCTCATTAAACATGAATGTTCAGATTAGAGGAGGTCAGATAAATGGGGTTGGACTGTATATACTAGGTACAGGATCAGCTGCAAGGAGTACATTTATGACCAATCCAGCATATGTACAGAGTCAACGTAGCAAACCCGTCATTAACAGAGTACAGATACAGTACCAACACAACAGAGCTACAAACAAGGCAACTGTGTTGATCTCAACACACAGGCACATTCTTGTACGTGTATTTATTTTCTGAACACACACAAAACACTGTGGAAAGTAATCAGGATCAAGTCAGTATTTAGAGCCAACTAGTGTAGGAGTGTCTATATGGTTGGGTTGTGGGGAAAATGGATTTCTGATGGAACAGAATTCTGCAGAATTTTAGAAAATTCCACTGATCTCTGTCAGTTGCAGAACTTCAACATTCTGCATTCAAATGTTATTTTTTACAGATTAATAATCCACAGTTCACATAAACTGCAGATTTTTTTTCTGCAGACTGCATAAAGTTATTCTGTGGTTTATTATGATCCACAGAAAATTATTCCACAATTTGCATAGAAATGCTTTTTGAAATTCTTCAGAGCATTTCAGAAGTGGAATTGCCATTCCACAGCAATTCCAATCACAGAATGTTGTATTCTGCACAGCCCTACTGTAAGACAACATGTAACAAATTTCATTCAAGTATAAAGAGGCTGACCTGAAGGTGTTACCATCTAGTGACTCCTATATGGATACACTATTAACCACAGCTGTGGCAATATAGCAGTTTCCAAATCATTGAATGTGTGATACCCAGATATGGTTAAATTCAAGTGGTAGAATTCTAATGAGACTCAGTATTCTGCAAAGCAATGGTTTGTAAAATCAGCATATAAAACTCAACTTTTAGGGGTCACCCAGATAGGACTATATTCAGATGGAAGAATTCTACTGAGACTCACTAACAGCAGTGATTGGTTAAATTAGTATATAAAAGGCTTATAAGGGTCACCCAGGTAGGGTCTGACCAGTCGGTAGCTTTCCAGATGGACTAATACACTGGATTAATTCAACCAATACAGTCTGTATAGTAACAGAGTTGCTACAATAAATCACCAAATGTGCGGTATTCCAGGTTTAACAGGTAAAGGAGGACACACAGTTATGTATTTATTTATTATTGTCTCAGATTACAACTTTTGAGGTGCAAGCTCTTTTACAAAGGTTCCACATCAGTGAGAACAAACAGGTACAGTAAATACAGTAGATGGTACAGTAACATAAGGGCATTAATTACAATGGAAGTACAGTGAGTGTATCAGTATCATGGGGGAATGAATTACATGGAATAACAGGAGAGCAAAATCACAATAACAATACATATTTGTAACATGTGGCAACACGCTATGATATACAGTAGAACAGACATTTTGGCGATAACAATAAAGTGCTACAGTACAGGTAATTAAGGCAAACAAAGGATAGGGATGGGATCATTGTAATTCATTAGTCACATCATATGTTGACAACGTGTTTTACTTATGAGTAACATTATGCCTGACTGCAGGCTGCCTTCCTTGGCTGATGCCCATGGCAGACACCAGAGTTGATGTTATCAGAAATGATGTTCTTTGTGTTGTGGTCCTTAGTGCTTTAGACCACAGTGTGGAAGCCTGCTAAGTAGGTAGAAATTAAGCAGTGAATTATAGTCCTGCCTCCATGTGCTTGCTGCCTCCCGATTGGGGCAGTTCTTTGTGAGCAAAGGCTGCTAAACTGGAATCCTCGGTGGCTGTTGATGTGACCATTGGGGGGAAGGTAAGATTGAAGAAGCAGCTCTTACCCTCTTGACCCCTTGCAGCTCCAGTCGGAGTCCAGTCTGTGTCAGGAGAGTGGAGGCTGAAGAATTTAAATGTTTGAAAAGCATGGTGTGCTTGTAGCTCTTCCTCCTCATGCTTGCTGCTTCCTGATTACAGCAGTTCCCTGGGAGCAGTGACTGCTGTGCTGAAATTCTCAGCAGCTGTAGAGGCAACTGTTAGGAAGACGGGTAAGAATAGCAGCTCTTACCCTCTCAATATCTTGCAGCTTTAGTTGGTGTCGGGTCCATGTTGGAAGAATGGAGCCTGGAGAATTTAAATATTTGAAAAGCATGGGCTACTTGCATCCCTGCCCCCTCATGCTTGCTGCCTCCTGATTGGAGTTGCTCTCTGGGAGCAATGGCCGTTGTACAGGAGTCCTTGGCAGTTGTAGAGGCGATCATTGAAAGAGAGGGTAAGACTGAAGAAGCATCTCTTACCCTCTCAACACCTTTCAGCTCCTGTCAGTGTCAACTGCATATACTCAGGGTTCAGCAACAGCAAACACACAAGGGAATACAGCAGACATGGCAAAGGTTAATCTGGGGTGGTTAAGGTTGAAGTGACTGCTTGTCTGTGTCTGTAGCTTAGTTTTTTTGGATTTACATGGTTTTCTGCTTGGAGTAACTACACAATTCTTGCTCACTACATCCATGAAAGTCTCCTGAACTGGATTTCTGCAAAACATCACAACCAGGTATCTGCATTTTTCATTTAAAAATCAACTTTTTGGAAGCTATCCCAAGCAAAACATAAGTCAAGCAATTAAGTCTGACAAACTCAGTGACTCTAGGTCTGTTTGAATCCACATTTTCGTCTGACCTGCTCCATGATCTGTATGTGGGCTTTTCAACAACCTCTTTGAATGACAAAGAAGCATGCAGACAAAAGGATTTCACATCCTGCATATCTTGAGCACAGTTCATCACCTTCAGGAATTCTAACACATTCTGTGACTCTGGACCTCAGCTGTTGATAATTTCTTTTGGCTTATGACTTAACCACTAGGTATCTACAAGATGCTGAAATACTTTCTCCTACAAATTCTCCTTATGCTGCTCCGCTCTCAGGAAATGTTCACCCCAACCAGGACCACCTGGGCAGCCAGCAGTGGCACCAAGCAGAAGGACAGGGACACTCACCATGGCATCCATCAATGCCTGCAGCATCCTCAACAAACTTGACTCCTCAAACATGGATCCTACAGCACAACCCTGATGTCCTCTCAGTTGTGGAAACATGGCTAAACCCTAAAATCCCTGATACCTCAGTCTCTATCCTGGCTACTGCATTTTCAGGCAAGACAGGACTGCTAAGCAAGGGTGGAGCATGGCCATCTATCTTAAGGATACCCTTATGGGTCACATCATCCCATCCCCTAGCCTGAGCAACTCCTCTCAGGTCCTCACAATCAAAATCCTCCTTGGTGCACATAACAAGGAACTCACTGTCATCTCAGTTTACCTACCCCCAAGAGACCAGGCTGCTGGCTTCCATAGCATCATGGAATATCTAAGGGTCCAGCAACATAATTCTGAAACCATAATCATGGGTGATTTTAACATTAACTGGCTCTCCGCTGAGGCCGCTACCTATAAGAATGCAGCCACGGTGCATCACCTCACTCAACTGGTCAATGCCCCCACTAGGTGTAACTATAGGACAGACTCCCTTACGCTTCTAGACTGGATTCTATCTAACTGCCCTGAACGCATCTCCAATGTTTCTGTACTCCCAGATACAATAAGTGACCACTCACCTGTCATCTGCTTCTGGTCAAACAAATACCACAAGCCCCCTCCCAAGCTTATCTATGCCAGGGTTATCAAACAAGGGCATCTCCAGCTGTTAAAATCCCATCTAACCAGGCTGAACTGGACAGTGCTTGACTCCTCCAATGACACCAACAAAGCTCTGGACCTATTTATCAAACGTTTCCATGAAGCCTGTGACATCTATGCACCAGTGAAAAGATGAAGGTCAAAGGACAGACCAACCCCTGGGTTACTACTGATCTTTAACTCTGCTCAAGCACAGAGACCACCTCTGGCATTGTGCTAGTGCAACTCGATGCAAGTAAACATACAATTATACAAAGCAGCCAGAAATGATTGCACTTCGAAGAATACGGAATGCTAAATGCAGCTATTACAAAGAGGCTCAGACCAACTCTTGGGGCCAGGAAACAAATTCTGGAACAACATGAAAGAACTCACAGGCAAGGATCCTAAAGCACCACCCACTATGCTCAACCTTCATGGCACTCCTACACTCGACCTAGGTATCATCACCAGCACTTTTAATAATGCATTTACAAACCTGGACAGTGTCCTTCCACCAAATTTTTTTCGATGACCTCCCCTCCAGCTCCTCCCAAGTTACCCCCCAACTAGAATGTACAACCCCAAAGTTTTTTTTTAAGGAGGTCCCACCACAAGTGGCTAGAAAATACATTCAAAAGGCCATCGGTAAACAAGGGTACAGTGGTGACTCCCTTGACCTGAAACTGCTGGCACAAGTCCTCGATGAAATCTTAGAACCACTTACAAAGATCTTTAATCTCTCGCTTAGATTGGGCCATTTCCCCTCTCTCTGGAAGAAAGCCACTGTCACACCAGTTCACAAAAGCAGAGATAGGTCTGTAGTTGGTGTGCAGTGTCCTATCTCACTCCTCCCCTCACTATCCAAAGGCTGGAGCGAATAGTGTCGGACCAACTAGTTGAATTCCTGGATAAGTACAATGTACAGTGCCCAGAGCAGCATGGCTTCAGAAAAGGGCACAGCACCACCACTGCACTACTGGAATTTACAACCTTCATCCATGCCATGCTTGACAAAGGGAATTGTGGATGGGCAGTATTTATAGACCTTACTAAGGCATTCGACACAGTTAACCATCCCCTACTGCTCAAGCAACTGTCCACCATTGGGATCTCCAGCGATGCCCTTCCATGGTTCACCAGCTACCTTGATAATCGGATCCAATGTGTAAGGATTGCAGGGATCTCTTCGGATGAGAAACCAGTCCACTCCAGAGTCCCCCAGGGGTCTATTCTGGGCCCTCTACTCTTCTCCCTCTTTATCAACAATCTCCCCAGTGCTGCCACCAAAAAATATTACTATACGCAGATGATGCAGTCCTGTTTTCCAGCCACCATGACATTACAGTCCTTGAATCCCAGCTGCAGCTCGACTTCAATCGCATCGAAGACTGGTTCAATTCTCATAAACTTGTCCTGAACCATAGCAAGACTAAAGCCATGTCCTTCGGTAACCGACAGAGCAGGCACAACTCTCTGTCCCTCACCATCAAGAACCATGCTGGGAACCCACTCGAACATGTCAAGGAGTTCAAGTACCTTGGTATTACCCTGGATAGTACCCTCTCCTACACTCGGCATACTGACACTGTTGCCAAGACCACCAATATATGGATTGGACTACTACACAAACACAAGCACTGTATGCCTGCAGATGCCCTTAAACTAGCCATCTACAGCTCTGTCACCTCTGTCATTGACTACGGCCTTGCCATCTATGGCTCTGCCTCAACAAGTGCCCTCCGCAGGATCTCAGTTGCTCTCAACAAAGCCTGTAGACTACTGACTGGTGCAGCCTGACAAATTCACACCTGTGACCTCTATACAGGCCAGCTGGCTACCCTCGCAGCAGAATACAATACCAGACCCGCTTACTTACCAAAAATATTCTCCTTGGTCTCATGCCACCTGGTGTTAGCTCACTCCTTACTACCTACAGTTGCACTCAACAAACACGTGGTGCCCGTTCTCTAACCTTTCAGGTTCCCAGATGTCGTACCTCCATGGGTCAGCTGTCCTTTATCTATAGAGCTGCTCAATGGTTCAATTCCTTCAATAAAGAAGCACTTTCCTCTACTACACTTGGACCCTTCAAAAGGAATCTCAAACTTTACCTCACCTCTACCACTCAATGTGACTGCTTCTCTGAACACAGATCTCTCTAAACACCTCCCAGCTCACTCATGTCTCACAGCCCGCCCTTTCCCAGTCTCATTCCCTCTGGCACTGGGCCTTCCTTGTGACTCCTTTCCTGCTTCACATCTCCACTGGTACAAGAAATTTTCCACCACCATCGAACAGTGGCCCATTAGCCTGCCAACTTCCTCTCCCGGTCGCATGCCTGCAATACTAACTGCCTATGGTGCCCTCTATCTCTTATTGTTACCGCAGCCAGCTGCCTACTCAAGCTGCTCGTTTATGACTATTATCTCAAAGTATGTTATAACTGAGTATCTTTATTTTTTCTTTTAGTTGTTTTGGTTGTTTATTGTGCATTCTTTTACTACCTCTGTATGTATGTTGACCCTCATCCTTTGACGTGGAACCTTTGTAAATGAGCAGTTTCTGCTCAAAGGTATTTGTAATCCGAGAATTTAATAAATTAAATAAATAAATAAATAAAGTTCATGTCAGTAGAGTGGAGGCTGGAGAACTTAAATGTTTGAAAAGCATGGGCTGCATGTAGCACTACCCCCTCATGCTTGCTGTCTTCCAACCAGAGCAGCTGTCTGGCAGCAATGGCTGCTGAAATGGAATCCTCAGCAGTTTTAGAAGGTGATCATTGGGAGGCAGGTAAGATGGAATAAGCTGCTCTTATTCTCTTGATGCCTTGTAGCTCCAGTCAGCATCCAGTCTGGGTTAGGATAGTGGAAGCTGGAGAGTTAAATGTTCACAAAGTACAGGCTGCTGCCTAATGAGTGCAGCAGATCTCTGAGAGCAGCGGCTTCTGTACTGAAATACTCAGCAGCTGTAGAGGTGACCGTTGAGGGTGGCGAGTAAGATTGAAGAAGTAGTTCTTTCCCTCGCAAACCCCTTGCAGCTCCAGTTGGCATCCAGTCTGTGTCAAGAGACTAGAGACTGGAAACTTTAAATGTTTGAAAAGCATGGGCTGCTTGTAGTCCCTTATGCTTGCTCATGGTGCTGGAACATGAGGTAAAGTGGGCAGGGCGGGGGTGGTTGGCTCAAGTTTAAAAGGGAACAGGGTACAAAAGGCAATCTGTGCAATCCACTGTTTTTATACATAGAAATTAGCACATTTTCTAATAAAAAAAATACAAGAAATAATGTATCGCACTGTTGGAGGGGTACTGGAGTGAAAACACAGGAGGTGAGAAATGTTTTTTTAAAGGGACTGTAAACACTGCAGGGGTCACTCAAATGATGAAAGCCTATAAAAAGATCTTACAAATGAGGTATGAGGCTTACCTATAGGTGTCAGGAGTCCTGAGTTATGAATACCTAAGTCATCTGTAAATCAAAACAAGGCAGCAGCCATTTCATTGAATTATGAGATCAACAGTGATGTCACTGAGGAGCAAGTTGTAATTAACAACAAGCAGCTTGCCCCTCAGTAATATCACTTCCTATTGTAAAATGGCTCTTGCCATGTTTTGATTTACAGATTAATTAGAAAGTCATATCTCAGGACTCCTGACACCTACAAGGAAGTCTAGTGCCTTGTTTGAAATATATTTTCATGGGCTTTCACAATTTGAGTGACCCCTGCAATGTTTACTGTCCCTTGAAATGTCCCATGGGACAGTGCACTTTATTATGTAAGTACTTCAACACACTAAGCAATGAAATAAACAATTAAAACAGAACAAATCTGGAACTTCTGTATTCCTTGTACTGGTTGACTAGTCAGGATGATCTTGTGCTACTATAACAAGCATTTGTCAATGCCAAATGTTGCTTGCTTCTATGTGCTGTTTAGGTATTTGGAAGTCATTGGAGTGCAAATATTGAAAATTTGCAAACTTACGAGCGAGCGTAGGAACTGAGCAAGGAACGCTCGTAAAACAGTAATTTTTAGGAATTTATTCACCAAATTTTCAACATAGCCATTTTAAGACCTCTGCTCATGAACAGTGTCACTGTGATTTTGTTAATGTGTCCCATACATTGAGTTTGCACACCGACTGCTCCATTGTGCGCTACATGGGCAGAAACACGTTTTGGGCAGGATGTGAAAAATGACAGCTGTACTGCTCATAAGGAGGTGTGGTAAAATAGCAATGTTGAAAATCTGGAGTGGAATTATTGAAAATTCGCAAATCTACGAGCGTGCATGGGAACTGTGCAACGCACACTCGTAAAACAGTCATTTTTAGGAATTCTTTCACCAAATTTTCAACACAGGCATTTTAAGACCTCTGCTCATGATCAGTGTCACTGTGATTTTCTTAATGTGTCCCATACATTGAGTTCACACACCGACTGCGCCATTGTGCGCTACATGGGTGGAAACATGTTTTGGGTAGGATGTGAAAAATGACAGCTGTACTGCTCATGAGGAGGTGTGATAAAATGCCAATGTTGAAAATATGGAGTGAAAATATTGAAAATTCGCAAACTTATGAGCGTGCGTAGGAACTGCGCAACGCAGACTCGTAAAACAATCATTTTTAGGAATTTTTTCACCAAATTTTCAAAACAGCCATTTTAAGACCTCTGCTCATGAACAGTGTCACTGTGATTTTCTTAATGTGTCCCATGCATTGATTTCACACACCGACTGCGCCATTGTGCGCTACATGGGCTGAAACACATTTTGGGTGAGATGTGAAAAATGACAGCTGTACTACTCATAAGAAGGTGTGGTAAAATGGCAATGTTGAAAATCTGGAGTGGAAATATTGAAAATTCACAAACCTACAGTGCGTAGGAACTGCATAGCACATGCTAAATAAAGTCATTTTAAGTTTTTCCCCAAAATTTTCAACATAGCCATTTAAGACCTCTGCTAATGAACAGTGTCATGGTGATTTTCTTAATGTGTCCCATACATTGATTTCGCACACCGACTGCACCACTGTGTGCTACTGGGCAGAAACACATTTTGGGCAGGATGTGAAAAATGACAGCTATACTGCTCATAAGGAGGTGTGGTAAAATGGCAATGTTGAAAATCTGGAGTGAAAATATTGAAAACTTGCGAACTTACGAGCCTGCGTAGGAACTGCGCAACACACGCTCGTAAAACAGTCATTTTTAGGAATTTTTTCACCAAATTTTCAACATAGCCATTTTAAGACCTCTGCTCATGAACAGTGTCACTCTAATTTTTTTTACTTTGTCCCATACATTGATTTCGCACACTGACTGCGCCATTCTGAGCTACATGGGCAGAAACACATTTTGGGTGAGATGTGAAAAATGACAGCTGTACTGCTCATAAGAAGGTGTGGTAAAATGGCAATGTTGAAAATCTGGAGTGAAAATACTGAAATTTCGTGAACTTACGAGCCTGCGTAGGAACTGCGCAACGCACACTCGTAAAACAGTCATTTTTTGGAATTTTGGCACCAAATTTTCAACATGGGGTTTTTGGGACCCCTTCTCATGAATGATGTCACTGTCATGGCAGTATTCAGGCACAAAGGGTGATTTTGCAGTCACTGTGCAGTGACTGCTTGAAATCACCCTTAGGAACTGATCTTATGATGACATCTTGATCATGAAGGAGTCTAAAACTTCATATTAAGTCAAAAATATCCTGAGATATGCAACAAAGTTGAAACCCCTATCTAGCCCATTATACAGCTTACGGCATTTCCTCAGTTCGCGGTCAGCTTTGAAGAAGTCTGAGCGTGTTCCGGTCCACCGAAGATCGTCGCACGAGCTCTGGAGGTAAGTATTGGGTGAGGGGTTGTGGGAAGCTAGGTGTGCAGTGGGTGGGTGCGGGTTGTGGGAGGCAGGGTTGGGAGACGCGTTGCAGGACCGTTTTCGGTTTTCAGGTATTAAAAAAAAAAAAAACGACGTGGGACCGTTTGTCATGCTGGGGTGGGCTCCCAGTGTGGCACGAGGACGTTGGGGGGGTGTTCAGCTGACGGGGGATTGGGCACCCCTATCGGCCATGGAATTTGTTGCCACACTGGGGTGGGCTCCCAGCGTGGCAAAGGGCCGAGGCGTTCAGCCGACAGAGGATTGGGCACCCCGTCAGCAAAAGGACCACTTGCCATGCTGGGGTGGCTCCCAGCATGGCAGCTACTACTGGGGCATGGCTTAGCCCGTGAGGATTGGGCACCCGTCGGCTATACAGTCATCTTGAGAAGCGCCTGCGCCTGCGGGTGAGGGAGCTGCGCTTGAGCAGCCGATATCTTGCGGTGCTCACTCCAGCGTAACTCCCCTTCCAACTGTATGCCACTGCATTTTGGGCGTATCATAGACAGCTCCAAAATGCATTAACCCCAAGGCCGCCTGCCAACACACTGACTGAATTGGAGGAGGAGGTGACACACCTCCGAAATCTCCGATGATGGCACTATGTTTCTTGCACATGCATGCAAGCAACATAAAAATGGGCTGAAAGCCTTGACTTGTTGTAAGAGGCTGGAAAGCTTTGCTATACTGCTGAGAACACAGTCATACTCATTTTTCAGAACTGGGAGCCTGGAAAGGCATAATACTGATTGGGACCTGTGAGGAAGATTTGAAACACAATTTTACTAATACTTTCATTTCTGTTTATTTGAATTAAGAAGAAGCTTGCAAGATTCAATTTCAGGAGTGTTAATTTTATAAGCAGAGGGAATGAAATACTACTGAATTTGCTTTTCACTGTGCTTGATCACTGGAGTAGAGACCTAGTATTTGTAAGGATATTTTTGCACCTTTTAGAATTGTACTTGGCTGACGTTTGATTTAATTATTGTTCCTGAGTTGAGTGGAGGGATTGTATATTCAACCCAGACAGAGCAGACTATCTTCACAAAAATGCCTACTTACATCACAGGTGTGACACTAATCAGTCAAGTGTTTCTGGATGGAGTTTTCAGTACTGCTTTGGAGATTGGGAGTTTAAACTCAAACGGATTGAAATAACTGTTTACTGTTTCTTTCCTGGTGCACAGCTGACTTGTTCAGGGGCTGACTGCATTCAGAGCACAAATCACCAGGCTGTATTGGGGCTGGGGAGGTTTACCTGTGTTTGACTCAGCTGTTTGATTTTTTGCTGTTTGTTTAGCAGGGTAACTTCTCTGTTAAATTGTTGTGTAGGTTGTCTTGCTGACAGGAAGGTCAACACTCATCGTAGTGGTGGGTCAGAGCTTTTAGCTGATTGTTTCGTGAGGGCACAGTTTGGGCCCCAATCCCCCCCTTTCCCTCACCTCGCCCACCCCGGTACCATTTCCTTTATACCAGGGGTTCTGACATAATTTCCTCAAAAGGGAAAGGTGCATACCACTGCCATATCCTTTCCAGCACACTGCACTGACAATATAAGTGTACACATTATATAACATATACTGTATATATAACAAAACAATAACTGAGAGGAGGGACAAAAAAAATAAAACCTGCACAGGATAAACAGAAAGATAGACAGACATGTGGGGAGTAGTACAATGTGCTGGCTTGGGGCAGCAGTCTTCCGGGAGTGTTTCTGGAGGCTCAGATGCTGCCCTATTTGCAGGCAACTCTCTGCCCCAATGGAGGAGGTTACCCATCTTCAGGCCACACTGAACAGTAAAAAGGGAACTTCCCCCACCCAGGGAGCACTAGGGCCACCACCACTGCCTCAGCAATTGCCAAGAAAGCACAGCAGCTGGACCACAGTGGGCTCAGGGAGGGTGAGGGTTGCTGAACAGAGGCACACCCAGTCAGTTGTACTACTCCACAATACGTACACCATTCTGGGGGAGCATAGTTCCCCTATGGATGCACCTGCAGAAGAGACTAAGGAGGCTGCGGACAACTGTCGCAAGGGAGGCCCACAGGAAGGAGGCAGAGGACACCACAGGGAAAGGAAGCAGCTCCTGGTGGGGGACTCAATTATTAGGGGGCTAGAACTGGGGGAAGCAGGGAAAACTCAAATAAGGTGCCTGCCTGGTGCCATGGCTTGGAGGGACAGGAAGCACATCCTCAGGATAATGAAAACAGCTGCACGGGAGACTGAACTGGACATCATTGTCCACCTAGGGATGAATGACTTGGCTCAGCATGATATTAGAGCAGTGCAGAAGGAGTTTGTGGAGTTAGGTAGGGGCCTAAGACAAGTAGCACACACAGTATCCTTCTCAGAGGTGCTGCCTGTCTATGGCATGGGTGAGGTGAGGGTACTTCACACCACGCAGTTCAATGAATGGCTGAAAAACTGGTGTGGAGCACAGGGGTTTGGCTTCACTGGGGACTCGGGTTCCACCTGGAGGGATACCAGCCTATACTGGCAGGATAATAATAATAATAATAAAATTGAGTTAGTTGAGTGCCTTTCAAAATTTCAAGGCACTGTACAGCAAGAACAAACATAAAACATACTCAATACATTCAATAAAATCAAATATGAACATATATTTCAATACAACAGTATAAAATCAAAACAAAGATGGAAACACCTTATCCCATAAAAAGGTCTTTAGTACCTGCTTAAAACTCCCCACCATCCTACACTCCCAGAGCTGACTGGGCAGAGAATTCCAGAGAGTAGGTGCAGTAAATCCAAATGCATGGGCACCAGATGACTTCAAATTCACCCTCAGAATCTCCAGCAACCCCTCATCAGCCAAGCATAGCTGTCACAGAGGGGTATAAGGCACCAGGAGTTCTTTCAAGCAGTCAGGACCCAGACCGTGTAGGGCTTTGTAGGTCAAAAGACCCACTTTAAAGGTGATCTGCCGCTGTATTGGCAGCCAGTGCAGCGTGCGCAGCATAGGGGTAATGTGAGAACTTCTAGAGGCCCCAGTCAATAAACGTGCTGCCGCATTCTGCACTAGCTGCAAGCGGTGGATATCAACCCCAGGAAGTCCTAGGTAAAGGGAGTTACAGTAATCAAGGTGAGATGCCACAAAGGCATGGGCCAAAACTGGCAGGTCACTGGGCGGAACAAGATGCCTAATCCTGGCAATGTTCCTTAGATGGAAAAAGGTCAGCTTGACAACTGCAGACACCTGATGATGGAGGGTCAAACCAGCGTCAAGCTACACTCCCAGGTTACGCACCCATTCAGAGGTGAGGATCTGGTCCACCCCCAGGATTAATCCAGAGGGGAGACCAGCCTTCAATCCCTCTACCCTGTGACCCGGATCCACAACCATAACCTCAGTCTTTTCTGGGTTCAACTTTAAACCACTGGAATTCATCCAGTCTTGGATGTCAGCGAGGCAGTTGTTCAGTACCGGATAGCACTAACCTGGTCAGGTGCAAAAGACAGGTAGAGCTGGGTATCATCAGCATAGCAGTGAAACCTCAGCTCATACTGTCTTACAATGTCTTCGAGGGGTAGCATATATACTGCGAATGACATGGGGGAAAGCACCGAGCTCTGAGGCACCTCGCAAGGCAGAGAGAAGGCCTTGGATGAAAACAAACCCGAGACCACTCCCTGCATTCTCCCTTCGAGGAATGATGGAAACCGTCTGAGGACTGTACTCGACAGCCCACAAATGGACCTCAGGCATTCGAGCAGAACCCCATGATCCACAGTATTGAAAGCTGATGATAGATCAAGGAGAACCAAGATAGAATGGTGTCTCTGATCTCTCGCCATCAGGAGATCATTGAGCACTCAAACCAGAGCAGTCTTGGTACTAGACCTCTTGTGAAAACCAGACTGGAGAGATTTGTATAAACTATGGATGGTCAAATGGTTATCCAATTGGGCTGCCACAACTTTCTCAATAACCTTCCCCACAAAAAGGAGGTTAGAGATTGACCTGCAGTTTGCTAGGTCATCTGGGTCTAAAGAAGCTTTCTTCAAAAGGGGAGTCACCACCCCTTCTTTCAGAGAGCTAGGAAAAACTCCCATAGCTAAAGAACACCAGATGGTCTGCATCTGTCCAGGAAGGGAACAAGTCTTCTGGGTGATTGGTTTAAATGCTTCATTGACAAGCTTTTAAACTAGTCAAGGGGGGAAGCACTGCTAAGCAACAGGAAATTCCCAGCCTCCCCCTACAAAACAGGGTCCTAATTGTGGAAAAGACCAAGGTAGAAAGGTCAGTGGGGAGCAGGACAGGGGTAAATAGAGGAAGCAAAGTCAATGAGGACAGGGATGTTGCTACAAGAGGTAAAGCCATTAAAAATGGAGAGTAATGAGTACCAATGCCAGTAGTCTGGGTAACAAGCTTCCTGAATTAGTGGCCTTGATGGAGGAGGAACATCTGGATATCATGGCAGTCACAGAAGCATGGTACACAATGAACCATGACTGGGACATAAACATACCAGGATGCACTATCTACAGGAGAGAAAGGGAGGGTAAAAGAGGAGGAGGAGTAGCTCTCTACATAAGGGAAGGAATCAAAGCAACAGAACAAAAGGGTAAACAGGGAGGAGAGGAAGCACTGTGGGTCAATTTGGAGACAGGTAATGGCTCCTCAATCTGCACAGGGGTTGTATACAGACCCCCATCTTGGGGGGAGAAAATGGACAAGAAAATAATAGAAAGTATCCTTAGAATGGCAGAAAAAGGGGAGATATTGCTGATGGGGGATCTGAATATTCCAGAGGTTAACTAGAGTGCAGCTGCAGCAGTAGGGTTATTCTAGATGCCCTACAGGGGGCATGCCTTAGACAACTGGTATTGGAACCCACTCGAGAGGGACCAATCTTAGACCTGGTACTCTCAAAAGAAGATGAAGCGAGGATCACAGATGTAGAAGTGGGTAGCCATCTGGGAACTAGTGACCATTGAACAGTATGGTTCATGATAAACACAACAGTAGAGTCAAGCCATACAAATTCAAAGGTACAGGATTTTAGAAGGGCTGACTTTGCCAAAATGGGTGCGTGCCTAAGGAATGGGCAGGAAGGATGGGTGGAAGAACAATGGGGAATAATCAAAACTACCATCACAGAGGCAACAAGCCTTTGTGTGACTCAAATAAACAAATCAAAACAATGTAAGAAACCACTATGGTTCTCAAAGGAGGTGGCAGAGAAGGTTCAAGAGAAAAAGTAAGCATTCAGGAAGTACAAGGAGTCACAGAAGGAGCAGGACAGAGAATTGTATCATTTAAAGCAAAAGGAAGCTAGGAAGGCAGTCAGAACAGCAAAGGTCCAAACCGAGGAAAAGATAGCCAACTCAGTTAAGAAGGGGGATAAAACCTTTCCTAGGTACATCAGGGAACGAAGGAAAACCAAGGGAGGGATAGCAAGGCTTAATAAAGGGGAGGGGGGTGGGCAGAGGGTGACTGTGAAAAGGTAGAGATACTAAACAAATAGTTTTGCTCAGTATTCACAAATGAAGAGGGGAGGTACCTAAACCAAACAATAGAAACACTCTGGATACAGGAGTTGATACTAGCACATTCACAGAAGAAAGGGTTCTGAAAGAACTCTTAAAACTGAAGGTGGACAAAGCAATGGGGCCTGATGGGATTCATCCCAGAATTCTAAAAGAACTAAGGGTAGAATTAGTGACACAACTGACTACACTGTTTAACAAATCATGGGAGAATGGGGTGGTACCTGAGGACAGGAGGAGGGCAGATGTTATTCCACTTCACAAAAGTGGGAGCAGGGCAGAACCAGGAAACTACAGACCTGGTAGTTTAACCTCAGTGACAGGGAAAGTGATGGAATCACTTCTGAAGGAAAGAATTGTTGTGTACCTAGAGGCCAGAGGGGTACAGGACCCAAGACAGCATGGCTTCACAGCAGGAAGGTCATGTCAGACGAATCTAATAGATTCCTTTGACTGGGTGACCAAAGTAGTAGATCAGGGAGGGGCTGTGGACATGGCCTACCTAGACTTTAGCAAGGCATTTGACACAGTCCCACACAAAAGATTAATACACAAGTTAGCCAGCCTGGGAGTGGGTCCCAAGATGGTAGCCTGGGTAAAGAACTGGCTAGAATACAGGACACAGAGGGTAATAGTAAACGGAGTCCACTCTGAAGAAAGGGGAGGGGTTACTAGTGGGGTACAGCAGGGTTCAGTACTAGGACCGGTCCTCTTCAATGTCTTTATAAGTGACATTGCAGAGGGACTGGAAAGAAAAGTGTGTCTCTTTGCAGACAACACAAAGATCTGCAACAGAGTTGATACACAAGGTGGGGTGGAAAGGATGAGAAGTGACTTAGCAAGGTTGGAGGAATGGTCAAATGTATGGCAACTTAGATTCAGTGCTAAGAAGTGTAAGGTAATGCAAATGGGAAACAAAAACCCAGGGGAAGAGTACATAAAGGGGGTGAGATACTAACAACAACAAAAATGGAAAGGGACCTGGGGGTAGTCATATCAGATAACCTAAAGGTGGGCAAGTAATGTGGAGAGGGCAGTAAGGAGTGCTGGGGGGATACTGGGATGCATAGGAGAGGCATAACCAGTAGAAACAGGAAGTTGACCAAGCTCCACAAAGACATAGACAGGATGAGGCAGTCAGAGGAGGGCAACTAAAATGGTGCAGAGTCTGCAACAGAAGACATATGAAGAGAGACTTAAGGAGCTTAATATGTATACCTTTGAGGAAGGGGGGGGGACATGATAGAAATTTTCAAGTACCTCAAGGGAATCAAAGTCCAAGAGGGTAGTATCTTTCAGAAAAAGAGGTGTGCAAGAACAAGGGGGCACAATTTGAAGATGGGGGGCAGCTCAGACTTAATGTACGGAACTATTTTTTCACAGAGAGGGTTGTGGATGCATTGAAGGGCCTGCTGGAGGAGGTTGTGGAGTCAAAAACAGTGGTGGAACTCAAGAATGCATGGGACAGTTATAAGGCAATTCTAGGGGGTGGGGGTAGGAAGAAGTAGGCTGTTGGTTAACTAGGATCTGCAGCTTATCCATTAGATAGGGAAATGAGCAGAATGCTTGGGCAAAGCGGTCCTTATCTGCCATCAAATTCTATGTTTCCATGTTGGCTCCCACTGAGCCAGTAGGCTCACAAGGACAAAACCAGTACCTGGGGTGGTCCTACCTTCACCTGTACCTCTACATTCCATACTTTTGGTAGCTCAATCACCCCTGCAGCTGCTCAACTCAGCTCTGGTCCAAAACATCCTAGCCTTGGCTAGCACCACCACTGGTCAGTCTTTCTGAGACTGCCCACAGCACCAACTACTCCCTTCTTGCATAAGCCAATTTTCACTCCTGCAGAGGACTGCCCCCTGAACAATTCAGATCTCATCTCTTCTTTCTCTCATCTGCCAGTGTGCTCAGCCAATCTGTTTTATAGGGCTAGAGATCATGTGACCTGTCAGTTATAACTTAACATTTAGTTAAATGTTTGCAGCTATTGTAAATGTGGCTGTTTTATACAGAAAAGTAAACAAAACATGAAAAAATAACATTTTAAACAGATCTACCTTTATACAATTGCAAAATAATGCAAAAAGAAAATAAAGAAGGGAACTCCCAGGCAGGAAGTCCCATCTTTCTTGTTCCCAGACTCCCTCATGCTAGGTAAGCAATAAGACATGACGGGGTGTGTGTTAGACAGTTCTAACGCATGGCTAGTGGGGTGTAGTGAGGCACGAGGCCACAGGCCGAGTGCATCCAGTCCCCTAGCCATGCTTTAGAACTGTTTAATGCACATCCCCGAAGTGGTTTATTGCACTTATAAAATGGTGCTGTTTATTCTAAATTTGGATTCTAGATTTAGCCATGCATTGGACACTTCTAATGCATGGCTAACAACCAATCAGATTGCTTAAAATCCTTTGCCCATTTTATAAAGCTCTATAATGCCCACAGATTTTAGCCAGCCTGAGCCCATAGTAGTCCATAAAATGGATGCCGGCAAACCAAAAGCACATGGAGTCGGGCAATTCTTAAACAGGTAAATTTTTTCAATATATAGTAATGTGTGCAGTTTGGGCTTAAAGAAGCTTTTCATTTGGTATCAGGAAAACACAGATAAGACCAGCAATGTGAAACAAAAGGCATTGCTAAAGCATTGCTTATAACAGTATGTAAAGCATGTGTTTTATACATTTCATCCAACAAGAAGAGCCTCATGCTTCCTGATGCTTAATTATCCTGCATATAAATCTAAAGGTGGTTTGTAGTAATTCCCCTTCAGTATTTTGTTTTATATTTATACAGTGTTAGTGGCTCAGTAGGTAGCACACTCGCCTCTGAGGCCGGGAGATCAGAGGGCTGTGGGTTCAGTTCACATCTGGCACTTGGGTTAATATCCCAGTACTGACACTGTAGTGCAGCAAGAGAGGGGTGCTGCACTTCGGAGGTGCCATCTTTCAGATGAGATGTTAAACCGACGTCCCATCTGCCTGGATTGGTGGTACTTCAGGTGGATGTTAAAGATCCCATGGCACTTATCGAAAAGAGTAGGGGTATTTCCCCAGTGTCCTGGCCAAATTTCCCTCATTCACTAAAAATACCACCAACAGTTTCATCTGGTTCAAGGTCAGTTGGTATTCATCTGTATCCCCCTCCCCCGGGTCGTGCCCGAAAATAGGCAGGATTTGTCTATTGCACTTACGAAAAAAATAAATAAATACAATTATATTTTATTTAGGGCCAAAAAGACAGGTTCATAGTGTTATGTAATTTCTTCTACAGGTACTGTATTTTGCAAATGGCAACTCTTAACAGGGGAACACAACACCAAAGCCCACAATATTTTCTTTCACCCTATCTGCTCTAAACCAGCCCTTTTGACTTAATGCTAGCTGGGGAGAGGGGAGGGTCAGAAAGATAAGAATTAGAGCATTAAAGTTTCAGCACTGGGTAATCGAGTCAGAGAAGACAAGATAGAATACTAGAAAGCTTAACATAGAAGAAAGGCTGCAGCCAAAAGGATAGGAAAGAAACATTTAAGGTCATCTGGCATGTTGCAAGCCCATTTCTGCACTGAGTGTTTCAGATCTCAGCATGCTTTCATTTTATCTGATACTTTACGGCAGCCCTGTTGTGGCTGTATGACTTTCTAGCCCCTTAGGAACTCATTCTCTATTTTTATTAAACAAAAATACAGTGGGAGGGTTTCACCACACACACTTACCCCCTTAAAAGCATATTTTAAAATCATTTCAGGACTTTTTGATTCTAAGAATGCAAATGAAACTAAATGTCAAGCTTTGCATTGCATCTAAGTAACTCCAGCAGTTGTCTTTACATACTGGTGAGTTTGACCACATGACTGAGGCCCCAGTGCTAATCTGCTGGGAGCTTCCATTTCAATGACAGACTGGCCTGCATACACACAATATCAGAGGAAACCACGATTGCTTCTCTCATTACATTCCATGCACCTTGAAGACTAAAGGGCAAATGTGGGAGGGTTTCTGCCCCATCGCCTATTAGTTCCATCACTTATGCACTTGTTGCCTCCCAATTGGAGCAACTCGTGGTGGCTGTAGAAGGGACAACTGCAAGGGAGGGTAACATAGCGTAATATTTGCTGATTGTAGCATAATAATTGCTAAGTGTTTTCCTTTGCGTCTTGTGCAAAATGTGTTGATTGTTATACTTTGCTCCTTGAGTACCTATATACTTTATTCACAAAGCTGTGAATTATTACAGGATGCACTGCAAGCTTATTGGTCTCCAGTGTGGACCTA
This sequence comes from Neoceratodus forsteri, assembly GCA_016271365.2. NCBI lineage: Eukaryota > Metazoa > Chordata > Ceratodontiformes > Ceratodontidae > Neoceratodus > Neoceratodus forsteri. Next base: position 1,201,650,024 of record CM057453.1, on the reverse strand, counting down.
TGAGCTTGCAGTCACTACTTTAAACTGTCATTCGGTGGGCAGCCGTGGTGGTATGCAGGTGGGTATGCTGCCCGCCGATGACTGGGGGGGAGCTGGCTGGGCAATGGATCCTGTGTGAATGGGGGGGTGGGGGTTACCACTGGACCACCAGGGTACTGTAAAGTAGTACGTCACTGGTGATCAAGGTTTCAGGCAGGAAGAGGGACCCACTGGACCACCAGGGATATTGTTATGTTACATATGATGGCAATTGTAGGGTCAGAATGGGGCGGAGTGTACCACTAGACTGCCAGGGCAGATTTTAAGATCACACTATGGTGATTGCCATTACGGGAGGGGAAGGGAGAGGGATACCATTAGACTGTCAGGGCAGATTTTAAGATCACACTACAGCAGGGGAGGGGGGTATCACTAGACTACCAGAGACATGGGCATTGGATCCTGCATGGCGATCACCACTGTGGGCTGGGGGGGACCTCTGGACCTCCACTGCCAGCACCACATGGTGTGCAGGGCATCAGGTGCATTTCTTTTTTTTTTTACTTTTGTTTTACCAGGTGAGACACATTAAGCTGAAAGCTTGTTTACAGGCGCAACCTGGGAGCACAGGGAAGTTATGCGACTTGCTCAGGGTCACACAGTATGCAAGTGGGGACTGTGGGATTCAAACCCAGGTCTCCAGGTTTGCAGCTCAGCGCCTTAAACCACTGTACTATACTGCCTCCCTAGCTGGCAAGCCCTGCACAACTCATGCAAATGGGGTCATAATGACATGATAATGGCCCCATTTGCACCTTGCATGCATAGTGGCTCTATTTGCATATTGCTGTCTGAATATCAGGAATTTGTGCACATTGTATCTCTGATGCACTGGCGCATTGCCTATTCCTGGTATTTGGACCTGTCTGGGGGATGCACCAGTGCACTGTATTTGTGCAGGGTGCAATCATTGTTATATTCAAAAGGGATGCACCATGGCACATCTCTTTTGAATATCTCCCTTGGTTGCTCCAGCACAACTCAGCTGCACTGTGCACTCACTTTGCCATTGCCAGGTGCATTACTGAATATCAGGCCCATTATGCACAATTGCACTTTCTGTAATGTTTGCTGATATTACTAATAATTGATATTTTTAACTCCCTCTATCCTCCTTGGGATGCCCCAGCCAATAAGCTTCTGCAAAGTCTTCCTTTAAAGGTCACCAAGAAAGAGAGAAAGAGAGAAAGAGAGAAAGAAAGAAAGAAAGAAAGAAAGAAAGAAAGAAAGAAAGAAAGAAAGAAAGAAAGAAAGAAAGAAAGAAAGAAAGAAAGAAAGAAAGAAAGAAAGAAATGAATACGAAAAATCAAGGCAGCTTCCCCCAAGTAGACCTATTTATTTATTGAAAGATTCAAACACAATGTTAACACGAATTCTAGATGAAGGGTGGCATTACATAATTCTGATACAGAGTGAATCACAAATGCTAGCCCATCTGTAACAAGAGAGGGCAAAGGCAGAGAGGAAGTTGTAACGGACCCTTCAACAGTATACAGCAGAGACACATGAGCAATTATCTTACTCTATATCAGTTGTTACAAAGAAGTGCAACTCTCTTATTCTATATCAGTTATTACAAAGAAGTGCAACTCTCTTACTCTATATCAGCTGTTACAAAGAAGTGCAACTCACTTACTCTATATCAGTTGTTACAAAGTGAAATTCTCTTGCCCTGTATCAGTTGTTACAAAGAAGTGCAACTCTTACTCTGTATCAGTGGTTACAAAGAAGTGCAACTCTCTTACTCTATATCAGTTGTTACAAAGAAGTGCAACTCTCTTACCCTATATCAGTTGTTACAAAGAAGTGCAATTCTTTTACTCTGTATCAGTTGTTACAAAGAAGTACAAATGAGTAAACCATAAAACACACACAGACAAAGATAAATCAATGCAATATGAACAAACTATATGGTAACCAACCGTTGCCTCAGAGGTTGCCAAGAAAGAGGAGCGGTTGGACCACAGTGGACTCAGGGAGGGTGAGAGTGGTGGAACAGAGGTGCATCCCTCCAGTTATACCTCTCCACAATTCATATGCCATTCTGGCAAAGTGTGGTTCCTCTATGAAGGCACCCACAGTGGAGACCAAGGAGGATGCTGGGAACCTCCACAAAGGAGACCCACAGGAGGGTGGCATGGGACCCCACAGGGGAAGGAAACAACTCCAAGTGGGGGTCTCCATTGTTAGGAAGGTAGAACTGGGGGAGGATGGGAAGAGGGTGGTAAGGTGCTTGCCTGGCACCATGGCTCAGAGGGACAGAGAGCAAATCCTCCGGATCGCCGGAGAAGCTGCACAGGGGAGGGAGCTGGATGTCAATGTCCACCTAGGGACAAATGACCTGGCTAAGAAAGGGATCAGAGCAGTGCAGGAAGAGTTTGTGGAGTTGGGGAGGGGCCTTAGACAGGTAGCATGCATGGTAACCTTCTCGGAGGTGCTGCCTGTCTATGGCGTAGGTGAGGCTAGGGTGCTCCACACCATGGGATTCAATCATGAGGCTAGGGTGCTGCACACCATGGGATTCAATCAGTGGTTGAAAAACTGGTGCAGAGCTCAGGGATTTGGCTTCACTGGGGACTGGGGTCCACCTGGAGTGATGCAGGCCTATACTGGAGTGATGATCTGCATTTATCCAGGAGGGGAACCAGGATCCTAGGTGATAGGTTTAAATGCTTCATTGTCAAGCATTTAAACTAGCCAAGGAGGGAGGCACTGGAAAGAAGCAGGGCAATCCTAGCCCCCCAAAAATGTCAGGGTAGTAAGTGAGGTAAACTCCAAGTTAGAGATGTTGATAGGGAGAAGGACAGGGGTAAATGGAGAAAGTGACAAAGGCAACAAGGACAGGGATGGGCAAAAAGGAGTAAGGCCATCAGGAAATGGAGGGTAATGAGTGCCAATGCCCATAGTCTGGGCAGCAAGCTCCCTGAACTACTGGCCTTGATGGAAGAGGGATGCCTGGATATTGTAGCAGTCACAGAAACATGGTACACAGAGAACCACAACTGGGATGTTAACATACCAGGGTACACAACCTACAGCAGAGACAGGAAGGGGAGAAGAGGAGAAGGGGTAGCTCTCTATGTAAGGGAAGGGATAAAAGCAACTGAACAAAAGAGTAAACAGGGAGGAGAGGAGGCACTGTGGGTCACCTTAGAGACTAGAAATGGCACCACAATCCACACAGGGTTTTATACAGACCCCATGTCGGGGAGGAATGGACAAGGAATATGATAGAAGGCACTCTTAGGATGGCAGAGAAAGGAGTTACTGTTGATGTGAGACCTGAATATGCCGAGATGTTAATCAGAGCACACTTGCTGCAGCCACATTCAAGAGGAGGGCCATTCTCGATGCCCTACAGGTGGCATGCCTTAGACAGCTAGTTTTGGAACCCACTCATGAGGGAGCAATCTTAGACCTTGTACTCTCAAATGGGGACAGTGAGAGGATCTCCAATCTAGAAGTGGGTAGCCATCTGGGAACAAACGACCACCAAACAGTGTGGTTCATGATAAACTTAGCTACAGAGTCAAGCCATACAAAAGTGAGGGTACTGGACTTCAAGAGGGCTGACTCTGGCAAGATGGGAGAGTGCCTTAGAAAAGCACTAGCAAATAGGATAAAAGGAGGGGTGGAGCAACAATGGGGAAACATCAAAACTTCCATCACAGAGTCAACAAGCTTTTGTGTGAAACAAATAAACAAATCAAAATGAAAGAAAAAGTCACTATAGTTCTCAAAAGAGGTGGCGGGGAAGGTCAGGGAGAAAAAGATAGCATTCAGGAAGTATAATGAAACACAGAAGGAGCAGGACAGAGAGCTGTATCAGTTAAGGCAGAAGGACGCAGGGAGGGTAGTCAGAATAGCAAAGGCCTAAACTGAGGAAAAGATAGCCAACTTGGTTAAGAAGGGGGATAAAACCTTTTATAGGTACATCAGGGAGAGTAGAAAGACAAAGGGAGGGACAATGAGGTTGAATAGAATGGACAGTGGGTGGGCAGAGGGGGACAGTGAAAAAGCAGGGATACTGAACAAATATTTCTGCTCAGTATTCACAAAAGAGGAAGAGGGGGAGGTGCCTAATCCAATTAACAGAAGCACTCTGGATAGGCGGGTCAATCCCAGTCCTTTCACAGAAGAAAGAGTTCTGAAAGAACTCCTAAAACTGAAGGTAGACAAAGCAATGGGGCCTGGCAGAATTCACCCCAGAATTCTAAAATAATTAATGGGAGAACTAGTGAAACCACTGACTACCCTTTTTAACAAATCATGGGAGGGTGGTGTGGTACCTGAGGACTGGAGGAAGGCGGATGTGATTCCCCTTCACAAAAGTGAGAGTAGCACAGAGGCAGGAAACTACAGACCTGTCAGTTTGACCTCTATCATAGGGAAAGTGATGGAATCACTTCTGAAGGAAAGAATTGTTAAGTACCTAGAGGCCAGTGGGGCACAGGACCCAAGGCAGCATGGGTTCACAGTGGGAAGGTCATGTCAGATGAATCTAATTGATTTCTTTGACTGGGTGACAAAAGTTGTACACCAGGGAGGGACTGTGGACACGGTCTACCTAGACTTTAGCAAGGCATTTGACACAGTCCCACACAAAAGATTAATAGTTAAATTAACCAGCCTGGGAGTGTGTCCCAGGGTGGTAACCTGGGTAAAACATTGGCTGGACAACAGGACACAGAAGGTAATTGTAAATGGAGTCCACTCTGAAGAAATAGGGGTTACTATTGAGGTACTGTAAGGTTCAGTATTGGGTCCAGTCCTTTTTAATGTCTTTGTAAGTGACATTACAGAGGGACTGGAAGGAAAAGTATGCCTCTCTGCAGATGACACTAAGATCTGCAACAGGGTTGATACACAAGGAGGTGTGGAAAGGATGAGAAGGGACTAGGCAAGGCTGGAGGAATGGTCAGAAGTATGGCAGCTTGGATTCAATGCAAAGAAGTGCAAAATAATGCACCTGGGAAACAAAAACCCAGGGGAAGATTGCACAATGGGGGGTAATAGCAACAACAAAAATGGAAAGGCACCTGGGGGTAATCATATCAGATCACCTTAAGGTTAGCAAGCAATGTGAGAGGGCAGTAGGGAGGGCTGGGGGATACTGGGATGCATAGGGAGAGGCATCACCAGCAGAAAACAGGAAGTTGTTATCCCTCTGTACAGACAGTTGGTGAGATCCCATCTGGAGTACTGCATCCAGTTCTGGAGACCCTGTCTCCGCAAGGACATAGACAGGATAGAGGCTGTCCAGAGGAGAGCAACTAAAATGGTGCAGGGTCTGCAAGGAAGCCACATGAGGAGAGACTAAAGCAGCTTAATATGTATACCTTTGAGGAAAGGAGGGAGAGGGGGGACATGATAGAAACTTTTAAGTACCTCAGTGGAATCACCAATATCCAAGAGGGTAGCATCTTTCAGAAAAAGAGATGTGCAAGAACAAGGGGACACAATTTGAAGATGGGGGGGTCACAGGCAATGTGAGGAAGTATTTTTTCACAGAGAGGGTGGTGGATGCATGGAACAGCCTTCTTGAGGAGGATGTGGGGTCTAAAACTGTGGGAGAATTCAAGAATGCATGGGACAGACATAAGGCAATTTTTGTGCCGAGGTAGGAAGAAATAGGCTGTTGATTAACTAGGATCTTCAGCTTATCCTCTAGGTAGGGAAATGGGCAGACTAGGTGAGTCAAGCGGTCCTTATCTGTCTTCAAAGTCTATGTTTCTATGTAAATAATTTTATTGTTTAAGAAAATCTAAATTCTTTGTCTTCTTTCCTATTTGTTTCAGTCAAGGTACCAAAAACATCAAGCTGTTCCAAACAGAAACAGGACGTCATTGAAAATGAAATGTGGTGTCTCAGTTAGATAATAGGAGCAGCTATTCAGCAGAGGGCCATAGTAAGATAATCACTGCAACCCCTACCCCGAGAATATGGCTGTGAGCACAATGCAACCACACCTTCACTAAAGCAGTCAGTCCACTACATACCAATGAATAAAGCATCAATTGCAGTAGGAAGTAGCATACCAAAGTATGCAGGATACACAAATATTACAAGAAAATAATTTCTATTTGTTTCATTTTTGTAAATTAATCCCAGCAACATGTATGTATTCTATAACCAAAAACCTTTTGCAAAGCCTCATGGGTATATAAATCCTTGGGTTGGAGCATTGTAAGCTGAAGAGTACATGTCTCACAAAAATAATAAATGTAAACTCTATGCTGTTCTACAGTCCATGGGGTACCAGTATTTAATCAATTTGCCAATGGTTCTTAGTGGTTCCAAAGCAAGTTTTTCTGAATTTGCTTGCATTCCCATCCTTCCTTCCTTCCTTCCTTCCTTCCTTCCTTCCATCCTTCCATCTCTGTATTAATGGTGAGCTGATGCTGAATTGGCATTCAGTAGAAGTGCAAAAATCTATCACATTTGACACCTGCAAAGCCAGTCTGAATGGACTCGGCTTCACTTTTGCATTTCATCACTAACACTTCAGTGTCATGACACAGCATTTTTTACAGGAAGCACACCCTGAGCATGTCTAAATTAGCAAGCCTCATGATCTGCTGTAGCCAGTAAGTAACATAGAGACTGAGAACTCCTTGCACTATGCATGTCTCAGTGCCATTTTTAGTTCTTTTAAAGGAGAATTACATGTAACAAACAGCTGTGCATTTATTAGCAAAAAGACTAAAGTGCAGAGAAAAAAAAATTATAAATTATCATAGAAACATGCATCATCATTCTAATTAGCTAGTTCATAGCAACTACTGTAAGTGTAGTTTCAGGCAAGTTGACCAGTGAATTTGTTTGCTGCTGCCATTAAGGAGAGGAGTGTAGCATGCTTCCTGTGGGCCTGCAGCTGCAGCTTCAGCTCCTGTGCCTTGGCAGAGTGAATTCTGCAGACTGAGGAAGGAGTGGGGCGGGAGGTAGATCTTTGAATGATTTATTTAATACATAATTATTTTTTTTGACTGCTGGTGGTGCAAGCAGGGCAAAGAAATCCATGATTTTTAATTTTGGCCAGTGTACGTGAGCCTGCCAAAGAGAGATTGAAATTTGAAGTAGGCTGATGTGAGAGGTACTTGTGTGGGATCACGACAATATCCCAAACTCAGGAGCCCAACACCCGGAAGCCCGAAACAAAGACTGTGACCATGAAACTCCCTACAGTGGGATTTTGCCCATGGTGGTGTCTGGAATCAAAAATAAGGAGGGTGCGAGGGGCAAAGCCCCCTGAAACATGACAAAAAACTCTGTGGTGGTCAGGATCTTTGTCTTGAGCTTCTGGATGTTGGGCTCCACAGTGTCGGGATCGTATAGTATATCCACTTGTGTCTCTTAGTGCTTCACAGTGGGAGAGAGGATATGTCAGTGGGGTCATGGTGTCCAGTTTGGCCTGGTGGTGTCACTCTTCACTTTCGTCTTATGATTCATGCAGATCTTTGGCGTGTGCATGCAACATGTGTGTCACATCTGGGCATCTAAGAATCCTTGATGATCATTGTGAGTCATCATAGGCAGTGTCTGGTGGTGGCTGCATTATGTCATTATCTGTTGTGCTTGTTTCATCAATGAATGTAGAAAATACAAGGAAAACAACAGGATGGGAAAGGGATGCAGAGGTGAGGGAAAAATACAGTTAAAAGTTCCACCGTGCCAGTTCTATCAAGCAAGTGATTCATCCTGAAATTTAAAGTCAAGCCCTCCCTCTCTCCATCTTGTATGAATAACATGACATGACAACAACTGCTATAGCCATCACTGCATGGGCATCATTGACAATTGTGAGTGCACCTTGAATCACTGCTAATGCCCCCCCACCCCAAAATCAGGAATCAGCAGCAGCACCACACAGCACAGTACTGCTGAAGAGTCATTGTGTGAAGCAGGTGACAATGAGTCTAGGTCTGGCACAAGAGACTACTGTTATCATGCCCCAAAGGGAAAAGTAAAGGTATTCATGAGAGCAGGGCTGGAGTAGGGCAAAGAGCTGTATGATGATCTAACAATTCTATAAAAGCAAGCAATTCGATTAGCACTGCCACCAAAGCCGATTGTAATGGAGAGTGCCGGTGAAGAGGACATGGAAATGGACTGATCAGAGCATGGGCATGAGGCTGGGATGTGAGGGGAAAGCACATAACAAGTAAGTGAAAGGGTAGCAGAAGCACATGATCCATATGAGAACAAAGGGGGCAGGGTGAAAGGAAGCACAAGAAGAGGAAGGGATAAGGAGAAGAAAGCAGTGCAAAAGTAGGAGGAGAAAAAATGAAGTATGAGATGACGTGCAGGAGGAAGAAGCTGGAGAGGAGGAGGACTGGAGGAAGTACATGCAGCACAGAGCATGAAGGTGGGGAGCTTGGAAGTCTGATGTCAGTTAGTGGTGATGAATGTAAAACTACGGAGTGGGGCGACATGGGATGAGATGGCAAAATTAAAAGAGAATGAAACAGAGGAAGCAAGAACGAAAGTTACACAGGCAGGAAAATATAAAGACAAGCCTCATCACCAGCCCTCACAGCGTGATAAGCTCCATAGTACTGCACCGCCTGCTGCTGCTGCCCTGCCTTCCCATTCCCAGCCATGTAATTTCTGTGGTGAAAAAACATCATCTTGCAATCACTGCCCAACTCATTTCATTTTTATTTTTTATACTGGAGAGCAAGATGAGCTACATAGCCTTTTTTCACAAACAGTTGTACAGTATTAGTACAGAATAATGAGCAGACAATGAACAAATAACACAAAGTGCAAAAGCAGACAAAAAAAATTAGTACAGGACACAATTAAGACAATCAGAAAGAGTCACAGTGCAAGCTGTCCATCAAAAATTGTCAAAATTCTTCCAGAATTACTCCTCCTCAGACATTTTGGAGGAAGACTCACACATGCTGCCAGAGTACATGCTGTAGACTTTTCTAGCAGAGCCACTGAGAACTAAGAGAAATAGTAATCCAGTCAATTTCTTACAAAATAGGCAGATCACTTGGTCTGCATTGGGTGAAGTGGCTTTGTATTTTCTGGGATGCCCTCCACCATCAGTCGCTTCAGAAAGATATTTCTGTACCACTGGAAACATTGTCTCACCGCAACACTCAAGGATACAGCTGAAGAATCTTGAATTCTTAGCCTTTCTGAAACTTGAATTACCAAGGCGCAAAACTATCTGTTTATTCACAGGTCCACCAAGTGACATCTACTACTATTCTGACCTCTGTACCTCCTAGTGGCAAGCCTCCCCAGATTGTCCATGGCATGGGTACTTGTACCACTGACTGGCTCACACTCCCAGCAGCAGTACAAGGAGTACTTGGATGCACACCACCAGCACAAGTCCTTTTCCTGACACTATGATAACTTTCACATTGTCAGTACCAACAGCTCAATATGGTCATGTGTCCCTCACAGAGTCCTTAGCCATTAACTGTGAATGAGACAGCAATGAAATGAGTTGCTAGCTGATTGCCCAGTCTCCAGTCTGACTCTGACCTCAGGTAGTCAGTTGACTAGAACTTTCACTGCCAGCAGGCAGCAGTTGTGTTAAAAGTCCAACTAATGGTGGCCCGTTGGCACAGCGGTGGGTTTTCCGCTTGCGACGCCGGCGACCCGGGTTCGGGAATGGACCCGGGTCATCGGAGGGCTGGCCAGGAGGAGAAGGATGGAGTGTCCTACAGACTGCTCTCCTTCTCCAGGGGGAAGGTGAGGGAAGCACTCGGAGCACTGAGGACTCCTGGTGGAGGCCGGGAGATCTCATGCTGCTGACGCTCAACATCTGGAGGCGGGGCAGACGCTGGCATCATTGCACGTTCCCGCCTCCATGAAGGGAAAAAAGTAAGGAAAATAGGTGGGCAAGGGCCAAAGTCTTAATGAAGCCCTCCCAGGAAGTCCTCAAGTGGCCTCCATCGCTGCGGGTCCCCCGACTGGATACTAGTTCCGTGGCCACGGGAAGAATGTGACCATGGCCCCGCCCTCCGGGGGGTAAGCTGAAGGTGACTGGGAGACCCCAGCAGCTATAGATGGTGGCTGAGGCTTCCAGGGGCCATGACCAGGGCCGAGATGCGACAGGAGGTCCTGCCAAAAAAAGAAGAAAAAAAAAAAAGTCCAACTAATATGTACAAAATAAATAAAAAACAATTTTAAAGAGAAAAAAGGTAGAACAAAATGAACAAAAAGGAAAAATCTCCATCTCTGGGTATTAAAATATTGTGAAGGGCAATATAATGTACAAAATTAATCAATTAATTATTTAAAATTTTTTCACCAGGTAAACATGCAGAAATACAAGGATAATCTCATTTACAGATGCAATTGGGGGGAACAGGAGGATAGTAGACCATGGAGATCAACACAAGGGGCCTGATTCCAATACGCATGTCACAACTCACAGGCGTTTGTGAGTTGCGCCATGCAGTGCTATGCAGGGGACCCTGTGCCATATTCCAAGACAGGCAGGGTCCCCAGCACCTATGCCATGTGACTTGCGGCAGATGCAGGCTAGCACCACAGGCATGGCGCAATAGACCTGGATGCCTCAAGTCACAGCCCACTGAGAACTGCCCCCCAGAGCTCCCCACCCTGGAACACTGCTGCATGCACCAGGGGGCATGGGGGGGGCTGGACAGGTGGCATTGGCATTCAGGGAGGCACTTTGAGAAATGGAATCCAGGGGTCCATGACATTCGAGGGGTGGGGGACATGTCTGTGTTGGGAGGCACGGGGAGCACAGCTGTGTACTTTCTGCCATACTGCAGAGTGACATTCATCGATTGGCATAGACAAATGCCCCTTAGACCATTTCCCTGATGGACTAACTCTGCTGCACCATTGCGGCTTCTGGAATAGTGTATGTGGGTTACGGCAGCCACCCTTTTGGAATAGGGCGTAGTTGCTGCTGTAGCCCACCCTTGCACCATGCCATTGTGGGTTGCTAGCGTAGAGGGTGGTGTAACCCACCTTTGCCAACTCTGCAAACAACATAAGTAGGTTGCAACTTGAATCGCAGCTTGTGTATCTCATGGCGCAAGTTGCAATTTACACCATGGGGTTTGGCATAAATCACTTTGCTCCATGTGTAAGTTGTCTTGCAATCGGGACCATGACCGTATGACACATATCTCTTCTGACCATCTCAACGTATATAATGAATGTTGGCAGGATTATTTTAATTACCTGGATTCACCAAATTCCAATGCTAATTAATGTATGGATTATTACACAGTACATTCTTCTGCTATTACTCTTTACATGTTTGCCGGTTGTGTCTCGTTCTCTGCTTTATTCTCTTCCTCCTTTTTCTTGTTAAATTTCTACTCCTTATTCTTTTGTAATGTCTTCCTTCCTACATATACGCTACTGCATCACAATGCAATTATATCATAATTCATAAACATGTATATCTACATTGTATTGGTCATTTAATTCTTTCACGCTATTCCTTAATTGCATAATGTTAAGATATCCCTAGTTTCATGGTTCATAATACTTAGCTTAAACTTTACAGCAGATGTTTCTTCATGTCAATTATCATGCATTGTTTCAGCTACTGCATTGCTCTCTCATATTTTTTCTTCATGTCTATATAGAGTCATGTATTGAAGGATGACTGTTACCCTTTACAAATTATTTAATAAAAAGTTTAACTACAAAAACAAAAAACAAAATGTTTGTCTGTTGGGGGACAGAGTTGGGAGGAGACAGACAGACTTTGAATGATTCATATGGTCTGCAAGTCTGCACTATGGATGGACTATTTTTCTATGCTATACATATTTAACACTTTTTGGAATACTTTTTTTAACATTTGTTTTTACTATGAGTGGTTTAATGGGTTGCCCATTTTATAAGCGCAATAAGATACTTTGAGGTGTGGGTTATGGCCTGATAAGAGCACTTCCCAGGTGCTAAAGGCACTTGGCGTAAGCACCTCCTGCCTCATAACGCATCTGGGGTATGCACTTGTCAGGCCATAACCCACACCTCGTCGTATCTTATTGCTTGTACATGATGCCCTGGCAGGTTTTTGGTTAAAACCACTAAAAGAGAAGTGTTAACAGTTCACTTTTTTCCCACTCCACAGATGAAATATAGGTTCCCCTTTAGACTGACCTATGGGGCATTAAATCATTTAGGAATCCAAATCACTTGACAGTTGAACCATTAAGAATTATTTAAACAATTGTGTAATACCTAAAACTAATATTAGTTTTTAAAAGCAATCAAACATTACATTTTATATCTTAGGTGCTTTTTCGTTACTCTTTGTTTAATTAGAAGATTGTTTATCTGATGTTAGTTGGTGTGATGTGTGGACTCCCAATTTGCCTGGCAGGTGATGTATCTAGCTCCAGTGCCCCCAATACATCATCAGTATTGTAACCTCACTGACTGTGATTGCATTGCCACCTTAGGAACAGCCACACAGTGGTTGCCAGTTTAGTCACTTGTGATGTCACTGTCAGTGAGATCACAATGCTGATGAGGTTGGTGGGGGAGGTAAAGATAGGTATGCCAGCTGTCAGGCTAAGGGCTGTTCCATGCATGCAGCACAATATTATCACATAGAATACTTTATAATGAGCAAAAAGGAAAAAGAAAAATAGTTCAGAAATAAAAAGTTACAACTGATTTCTTCTTAAATTTTGTATTATTTTCCTGTCTATCTGTTTTGGCTCCACTAGCTCTTAAAATTATGAGCCATGAACTGACAATATTCAATAAGATTTTAAATAGGTGGGCACAAATCCCTTTGGGATTTTTCAATAGCCAATTTGCCTCATTTGGGGGAGGGGGAGTGCCCCAGAATTAAATACTCCATACACTACAGATGCCCAAAGGAAAGGGGCTGTTACTCTCCTCAACCTCACACAATATGCCTCCGCAGCACAGATTCAAATAGTCAGCCATTGGTCAACCAGAGACTTGAATATTCACTGGAAAAACATAGAATTTGACCTTGATGACCTGTACCAGATCAAGAAATACATGTATGCCAAACCCCTGGTTTACATGTCCTTTAGCATTTTTTCCAGTTATACAGCAGTGACACTGAGTGTGGCCCCAGGTACAGGGTTTAAGTGCGCTGTGGGTAAGTACTAGGACTGTTTCTTTTGATCAAGGATGTCAGCTTAAACAGCAACTGACTCCTTTAGGGAAACTAGTCCCTGAACTTTAGAGTTCAGTTACTCCTGCTGTGCATTCCCCAAGTCATAATCCTCTCTTTGTGACATCACAATCTTCTGCCAAGGAAGTGGCTGTGATGTCATAAATAAAAGATTGTGGCTTCAGGTACAGAAAAAAGCAGGCAAAACAGATGAAAGCTAAGGGACTAAAGTATGTTTACATGCAAGTATCTTTTGTCAGAAAGAACAAGGGACAGAGAAATGCAGAACATTTATCAAATATAAACTGAGTTGTGTCTGAATCTCAGGTTTTCAAAAGTTTCAGACCCCGACTATACTAGTTAAGTATTAGGGCCTGGAGAAAGACCACTAGTGGAGAGATTGTATAGCGGAAGCAGTAGATCTGACCCATGTGTTTTGGGGGTGTCCATCCCAGAGGTCATATTGTCATGCAGTACAGGAGAAGATGGAAGGTATTTTTAGTACATCAAATTTGGTTACTCCTTCCCTAATTCTATTATCAAGTTCCCCACCTGAACATAAAAAGGGGGGAATCCTTAATGTTGTTATTGATTTATTTACAACAATTAAGAAAGTAATAATAAAGTTATGGTAAGCACAAACTTCTTCCTAGGTGGAGTAGTGGTGCACTTTGGTATATGATCTGTACAAACTGGAGAGGTTTACATATATAGTGAATGACCAGCTAACAACTTTTGATGAGACTTGACATCTCTGGTTCATGCCTCACCTGGAACTGAACTCATTATTTGTTCCCTGAATGTTAGGAGTTGCTGAAATGTGCAGTACTTTCTATTGCACCTACATATGTCTTGTACATAGATGGTACAGTACATAAGCTTTCATGGCCACACAGGTCCCTTTTTCAGGTGAATGGGAAATGAGCAACATAAGCAGCATTTATAGAAACTGTGATGCAATGTTTTAAAAAAATTATTAGGAGAGAATTGTTGAGAAGAATTAACCAGAAGGGATGATTGGCAGGAAGTGCAAAGATATTCATGGGAGAGGCTGAATGGAAGCCTTGAAATGGTGACTGGAAAGATATCCTGTCAAAAACACAGACTAACAAAGACCTGAGATAAATGGAGTGTAAGGTCTGTATAGACTGTGGTGCATTGTTTGGATAGTTGAAAAGATGATGGAAGTGTTAAGATATTTATACGAGAGACTGAATGGATGCTTAAAAGTGATAATTGGAAAGTAACCAGTCAGGAACACTGATTAAAAAACCCTGAGATACACAGAGTGCAAGGGGGGAGGGGGGTCCCAGAAGAAAGAGAAGAAAGAAGAAAAAAATCAGTAAAAAGTAATATATAGTTTGAAGGTTTTCCATAGTGTGCTATGAATCCAATGTCCCAATTGGGTCCGTAAAAGTTAGAATTAAATTGTTTGATATATTTCAGTTTCCATGTCCTTCGCTCCTGTGTGTTTCTGAAGTTGCCTCTTAGTATATGGACAGATAGGTCTGAAAGGGAAAGGTCAATTTGGGAAAAATGTTGTCCTACTGGTGTGCTGGTAATCTGGTTTACTACCGTGTGTCAGTGGTGGTTCATCCTGGTTCATAATACTCATATTCATATATTCATATTCTTCAAGGTGCATTAGTCATGTCCCTAAAGAAATATGGCTTTGAAGTCCTGGCTCATTTAAGGGTCCCTCTGTAGTTAGATTGTTAGACAATATAGGGAACATATGCAAAGCTGTATTTCTGTTAAAAATTAAATCTAAATACTTTATTTGAGATACGGTTTACAACAATAGCATCTTTGTCTGGTCCCTCTGGTAATCTTCTAATGGGAAAACATTCTGTTCTGGTATTGTCAAACCCAATATTTTAATAAAAAGATATGTTGGGGCGCTGACGAGCAACTAGCTGAACGGACGCATATTCCCTCGCTGCTCCCTCTAAACAGCCAAAAACTAGGTTTTTAAATTTAAAACAAGTACTCTGTCGGGGAATTTGCCCCATTGATAATAGAGGCAGGATGGATGGATATCTTACTCCCGGATCCTCAAAAAGTCAGAGGATTGCCTCAAAAAATGCTAAGAAAGGAGGAGAGAATGGTGGCCTGGTCTCGCTGTCGGCGGCTGAGGTAGCTGCGTTGGGCAGGGAGGTTATGGGGCAGGTTATAGCGGCCCTGGAGCCCTGTCTAAATAAGTTGGAAAGGAAGCTGGACCTGAAGCTCCAAGAAATCCAAGAGCAACAAGTGGCACAGGTGAACAGAATGGTGGAGGTAAAGGAGAGGGTTTCCCATCTGGAGGACGAATTGCTGGCAGCTCCGGGGCAGGTGGTGGCCCTCCAGAAAGAACTAGTGGAGATGAAGGAGGCTTTTGACTATCAGGAGAACTATCATTAATGCCTCAACTTACAATTGAGAGGTCTGCTGGAGGGAATGGAAGGGGAGAGCGCACTAGATTTCTGCGTGAGGATTCTGCCAGGGATACTGGGTCTCCAGCCCGTGAAAGGTAGATTCAAGTTGGAGTGAGCACACAGGGCCTCAGCCACCAAGAGATCAACCATTGAGGCATATAATCATCCGGTTTCACAATTTTCAAGACAGGGAACTGGTTTTGAAGGCTTACCGGGAGAAGGGCACAGTGGTGTATGAGTGGCATCAGCTCTTCATGTCGCAGGATTACTCAGCCCGGCTGTTCAAGAGGAGAAAAATGTTCAATGGCATCATGCAGCAGCTTAGGGAGTGCAAGATCAAGAATTTTTTAGTGTACCCGGTTACTCTAAAAATAAAGCACGAGGGGGCAACATGCTCATTTGGGGAGATAGATAAAGCTGAAGAGTTTGTCCGATCACTGAAACAGAAGGTGCACTGAGGAGGAAACAGGGACTTTGTGCTGCTTCTTTCTAAGTTTTAGAGAAGGGGAGACTGTTTAATGTGTTGTGTTTCTCTGCCTAACTCCTACAATTTGAAGATGAATGCACGAGGGATATAGATGGCTTCCCCCATGTGATGGACTGACAGTGATGTGTATTTTTGTTTTTTTTCTTTTATCCTTCCCACCATTCTTGAAACATCCCACAGGGACAGTCGAAGGAACTTGGGCACAGGAGGAAAGTGGACTAATGGATGGTAGGGGAGAAGGCCTGGAACCAGAGCCATGTTGTGGATGGTTGGATATTGAGGTGCAGGAATCCCTGGTGCCAGGAGAAGGAAGAACTGAAGAGGAAATGGAGGAAGAAGTGGAAGCTGTGTCTGGGTGAAGGTATAAGGGCCGGTGGGGAGAGGGGCCTAGCGCGTTGTTTTTTGGGCACAGCCTAATCTCCCTGCTGGCCTAGGCAGTAACCCTGGTCGTTTCCTTCCAGATTAGGGGATGCATGTACACTGAGAGGAAGAGGATTAGAGCAGGTTCCTTTTCGAGTGGCCAGGGAGCTGGGAAGTTTTGATAGAAGGAGACATTGGTAGGAGTGGTAGTAGGAGTGTGGAGGAAGGGGAGCACAGATTATGCAAGGGGTGTAGGAACTGTTTTATTCAAAATGGACAGGGAGAATGGATGATAATGGCTGTGGGGGCGGGGGCGTCATCGTCAGTACATGGGATGTGGCAGACACTTGAGCAGGGAGGCAGTTAGTGTCACGAGGAGTAAAGGAGAGATGGGGGTGGGGCAAAGGGCTACTGTACCTATTATGAGGTAGGAAGCATGGGGGAGACAGGGAGGGTGTACAGGAGCAAAGGGCGAGAAGGGATAGAGATTTGATACAGCAGAGCAGACTACTAGGAAGGAAAGCTGGAGTGAGATTAGTAGTAGGGAGGAGGAGGAGGCGAACGGGGAGATAGGAGGAGGAGGAGGAGGGGGGAGGAAACAGGAATGGTGGGGAAGTTTTCAGTTAGGGGAAAGGGAGGGACAGATGGGGGAATGTAAAAAGTTTAGTGTTGAAGTTGTTGTTGATTTTTTTTTGAAAATGGTACTATTCTAAAAAGGTGTATAAGAGTGAATGACTCATATGTGACCGACATGCTCTCATCTAAGAATGCTGGACTGGGAGGGAAAAGAATAATGTGCGTAAATGTCTATAGTGGAAAGTACTAATGTTGTTACTTGGAATGTCCAGGGCATCATAAATCCAGTAAAAAGGATTGCATTGTTAACTGCATTAAAAAGAGTGTGGGCCCAGGTAGCATTGCTGCAGGAGACATACCTAACAGATGAGGAGCATGCCAAATTGTTTCGGGGAAGGGTGGGGAGGTGCTATATGGCCTCTGCCTCGGCACATAAAAGAGGGGTGGCCATTCTGGTGCATAAGGCCCTCCCTCTAGAGGTACAGAGGGTGGTCAGAAACCCCAAGGAGGGTAGGTACATCTTTATATTGGGGACACTGGAGGGGGAGCATGTCACTTTTGGGGTCAATGTATGCCCCTGCTGTCTATGACCCACAATTTTACATGTCCTTACTGGATTTATTAATTAAGGAACAATTCCCAGGCTTAATATTGGGGGAGAGTTGAACTGGACGATTGACCGAAATATAGACCATTCTGAGATGACAGGAAGAGAGACAGGCTATATGCAACAATGGCAAGAAGGCATGGCAGAGCTAGACCTAGTTGATGCCTGGCGCACAGCCAACCAAGGAGTGTGAGAGTATACCTTTTACTTGAATCTCCACAAGACCTGGTCTCGCCTGGACTATATTTACTTGACGAGACAGTGGTACACCTGCGTCGGGGATGTTCGGTATAGCCCTATACATGTGTTGGATCGTGCGATGGTGGTGATGAAACTGCAGAGTAGGCAAAAGCAGTTGGTCCCCCCCATTGGAAATTTCTAACATACATGGCCCAGAACGTGGAGTTTAAGAAACATCTGGAGGAGAAGTGGGAGTTTTACTTGGAAACAAATGACACAGGGGAGGTTTCTAGAGCCATGTTCTGGGAGGCGGGCAAGGCCTTTATGAGGGGGAGTAATTATTGAATATATGACCCAGATTAAGAGGCAAAGACAGGAGCAGAGAAAAGATTTGGAAGGAAGCTAAAAGAGTTGGAAATGAGGGTTGCTCAGGGGGGAGCAGGGGAGGCAGTTAGATCCCTGGTCATGGTGAGGGAGGCCCTGAATGCTCATTTGAGAACAGAGGCAGGGAGGACTTGCTTTTTTAATAAATGGCAAATATTTGAGTGGGGAAATAAACCAGGGCCAATGTTAATGAGTCTTATGAAAGGCAGGAAAAGGGTAGGCCAAATCATGGGGGTAAAGGATGAGCAGGGAGCTCTACACAGGGATGCTAAGGGGATGCAGAAAGCATTTCGCTCTTTTTATCAACAATTATATCAAGCGGGATGTATGGGGTCGAGGGAGCGGATATTAGAGTTTCTTGGGAAAATCAAGTTACCGGAGGCCACACAGGCATAGAGGAATGAACTAGGTCAACTAATAACTAAGGATGAGGTGATGAGGGCTATCCAGAAGCTGCAGAAGGGAAAAGCTAGCAGACTGGATGGATATCCAGTGGAGTATTATAAATTGATGGGAGGCTGGATGGCGAAGTTGTTAAGTGAGGTATATCAACAGAGTGGGGTAGATGGGGGACATTGGCTTGCCCGATACATGCTATGACGTCACTATATGCCTTATACCTTAGGAGGGGAAAGATATGCAGCTTTGTGCCTCATATAGGCCAATTTCATCGGTGAACTGTGACTTTAAAATACTGGCTAAGGTGTTGGCCAGCAGCTTGGAAAAAGTCCTCCTGGAGTTGATTCACCCAGACCAAACCGAGTTCATAAAGGGTCAGCAGTCATATCATAATATGAGGCATTTGCTCAATATTATATGGCGGGCGAATAGGGGAAAAAAGATATAGGGATTATTTCAATGGACACTGAAAAGGCATTTGATAGAGTGAAGTGGGGGTACCTGTTTGAAGTGATGGGACGGTTTGGTCTGGGTGAAGTTTTTTCAAGGTGGATACAGGCGATGTATCAGATGCCCCGGGTGCAGGTGTTGGTGAATGGCTCCATGTCAGAGAAGTTCAATCTAGGGAGGGGTACAAGGCAGGGGTGCCCACTTCCCCCCCTCCTGTCTGTGCTCATGATTGAACCCTTGGCAGCTGCAATAAGAGAAAATGGGGAGATAGTGGGGGTTGGGGGGAAGGTTGAATGCAGCATAAGCTAGCACTGTATGTGGATGATATGCTGCTGTTCCTGAGGGATCTGAGCTGGTCAGTACCCCCTCTCCTAGTGTTGGTGGAGGAGTTTAGTGCCTTTTTGGGCTATAAGATTAATTTAGGAAAGTTGGAGGTAATGTGGTATCAGTGCTCAGGGAATGAGGTGAGACAGTGGGGGCTGAAAATGGTGGGCACTTGCTTAATGTATTTAGGGGTGCAGGTGGGAGGATCCCTGGGGTCCCTGTATAGTTTAAATTACACCAGGTTGGTAAAGACCATTGAGGCGTACCTAAGGAGGTGGATGCAGCTGCCATTGTCGTGGTTGGGTAGAATCAGCCTCATTAAAATGAACGTGTTGCCTAGGGTCCTATATTTTTTGCAGATGTTACATAAAGGACTGAAGAGGGAGGATATTGATAGATTAGAAAAAGTATTCTCTTCCTTCATTTGGAGAGGAAAACATCCAAGTATCAGCCTGGTAAGGCTGAAAGCAGGCAGAGAGAGAGGGGGTCTGAAATTTCCAGAGTTGGAAAATTACTTTTTGGCTATACAGCAAAGTATGTGGCGGATTGGGTGCATAGGCCTAAGGTAGCCAGTTGGGCTGAGTTGGAGCAAGAAATGACTGAGGTTAATTTAACGGCATATCTTCATAGTAAGGGTCTAAGGGCATATAGAGCGGGAGGAAAAGTTAATCCCCTAGTAGTGCAGGTACTGCTGGTTTGGAGGCAACTTAGGAGACATGGCTGGATACAAGGTGAGGAGATGCTGATCAGGGAGAGGGCAGACCCCCTATTAGGACTGGACAAGCTGTTCTCGATCGATACCTGCCTGTTAGGGAATTACTCAGGAATTTCAGTAAACTCACGAAAGTATCACATGGCTCTCATAGCTATGACAGTTAAAAAGCTAGTACTTAGACATTGGAAAGACAATGAGGCATTGACATACAATGAATGGTTGACAGAGTTGCTACATAGTTTCAGAGTGGAGAAGATGATCTTCAGCTTACAAAACAAACTAAGTAAATTCAATAAAATCTGGGCCCCACTCCTTGCTTTATATTCTTAACAATCCCCACAACCACAGTAAAGTCAGAGTTCAGTAGTTACACTAAGGTATGACACTGAGTAGCTGTGCCTGGGACAGGCGAGGGAATGGGGGAGGAGGGAGGCAAGGAGATTGGGGGGGTTCCTTTTTTTTTTGTTTTTTTTGTTTTGTTTTACTTCGAATGCACATGTCTCCATCAAATATACCTGGATTATGATGTATCGTATGCCTGAAATTGTAATAAAAAAACAAGGTGAGTAGATGCTGTTTTTGCCTGTTTCAAGTAATCCCTTTTTCCTACCAGGGCTGGAAGACAAGGGTTTCTGGGAATGGGAACAAAAGGGAATACAAAACTTGGGACCCCTCTTGGTACGAGGGCAGCTGTGCTCCTTTCAAACTCTGCAGGAGGTAGTAGGAAGGGGTGGGCGACATAGGTTCAGGTATCTGCAAGTGCGGGCATTTTTGGGAAGCTTAGGAAAGGAGGCTAAAGGAGCATATGTGGTGGACTTTGTGAAGGCTATGGTCTACCAGGCCCAAGAGAGGGTGAAAGGCTTCATTGGTCGTGCAGTGAAAAGAGGAAAACAAATACTCCCTGAAAGAACTATCAGGATGAAAAGGTTGTGGGAATGGGACTTAGGGAGGTGCATAACGGAGGAGAATTGGGGAATGCTGCTCCCTATGCATTCTAGGACTTTGGCCTGTAATAAATATAATAAGTAAGTAAGTAAAGTTTATTTCTATAAGGCGCCCTTCCCAAGCTCAGGGCGCCTTTACAAAATTCCATAAACAACATTAAAACTACAATAATAAATAACATTTTATATATAACAGCTTTAACATAATTTACATCACTGAAATGCTTCATTAAAAAGGAAGGTTTTTAGGGCTTTTTTTAAAGCCCTCCACAGTCAGGCTATTTCGTATCTGGCAAGGTAGAGAATTCCACAGGGTAGGAGCCATAAAGGCAAACGGTCTTCCACCAGATGTTTTTAAGGTTACCCTGGGAATCTCTAGCAATCCCTCACCAGAGGATCGGAGGGAGCGGGGGGGAAGTAAGAAGTCAGGAGTTCTCCCAGGTAGTGGGGTCCCAACCTGTGTAGGGCTTTATAGGTCATCAACATGACCTTGAAAGTGATCTGGCCAGTGCAACTCGCGAAGCAGAAGTGTTATATGGTTGGACCTTGGGCTTTCAGTCAACAACCTAGCTGCCACATTTTGCACCAGCTGCAAGCGGTGAATATCCACTCCCAGCAGCCCTAGATAAAGGGTATTGCAGTAATCAAGACAACTGGCAACAAAGGCGTGGACCAGGGTAGGAAGATCCTCTGATGGAACCAGGTGTTTCACCCGTGCTATATTCCTTAGATGGAAAAAGGATGATTTGACCACGGCCGACACCTGTGCCCTCAGGGTCAGGCCCTCGTCAAATATAACACCAAGGTTACGTACCTGGCCAGATGCCATAAGCAGGGTCTCCCCCAGAAGTAAACCTGAGGATTTTCCTGCCCATGAACCTGACATCCTCACCCCCGGTTCCACTACCAATACCTCTGTTTTTCCCGGATTCAACTTCAGCCAACTGGTACTCATCCAATTCTGTATCTCCAGGAGGCAGTTGTTAAACAATATACTTGACTCAGACTCCTGTTTGGACACAAAAGACATATAGAGTTGAGAATCATCGGCATAGCAATGAAACTTCAACCCATATTGTCTTATAATGTCCCCCAATGGAAGCATGTACACCGCAAATAGCATGGGGGACAGCACCGAACCCTATAGCACCCCACAGCGTAGACAGTGAGAGGCCGAAGAATTAATCCCCGACACTACTCTCTGACTCCTACCCTGCAGGAAAGATTTAAACCAACTGTGGACCACCCCCCTTAGTCCACAGAGAAACCACAGGTGATCGAGCAACACCCCATGATCCACGGTGTCAAACGCTGCTGAGAGATCAAGGAGAACCAAGATAGAATGAGTTCTCTAATCTCTTGCTATCAGGAGATCATTTAGTACCCGAACATGAGCTGTCTCAGTGCTATGCCTTTTCCTGCAGCCAGATTGGAGAGGGTCATAGATACTGTGGATAGTTAAATGGTCCTCCAGCTGCAATGCAACCACCTTCTCGACAATCTTTCCCAAAAAGGGAAGGTTCGAGACCGGTCTGTAGTTTTCTGGGCAGTCGGGATCAAGGTTTTTTTTTTTCCAAAGGGGTCGTAATATTGCCTCCTTCAAGGGATCAGGAAAGATCCCTTTCTCCAGTGACACAGCAACTATCCCAGTAAGGATAGGCCAATAACCTCTACACACCTCACAAGTAGGTGAGTAGGGCCCGGATCAAATCTACAGCAGTTTGTCCGCAAAGTCTGGATGATCCTCACTATATCCATGACTGCCGGTTGACTGAAGGTGAACCAAGTTAATTGGGTATTTGTGCCCCTCGGTTGATCACTGCAAGACCCTATGGGGAGGCGTGGCTGATCTCATCCCTGATAGTGGACACCTTATCAGCGAAGAACATCGCAAATTCCTTACACTGTAATTGTGACAACGCTTGACCAGCTTGAAGACAGACTGGATTGCACAATCTGTCCACAGTCCGGAAGAGCTGGGCCAGTCTATTCCTCACTGTAGCAATTTCCCTGGACAGGAACTCTGCCTTCCTATGGGAAATTGCTAACTGATAGGTCTTACAATGATCTAACAGTCTAAGCATGTCCACTTCCATGTGAGTTGTCCGCCAGCATCTCTCCAATCTTCGGCCCTGTCTCTTCAACCCACTGATCTCCATGGTAAACCACGGGGTCCACAGGTGGAGAGTACAGGGACGAACACGGACTGGAGCAATGACATCCAGGACCCTCACAACTGCCCTATTATAGGCTAGCACTAAGGACTCTGGGTCAGTGCTATCCATTGGAAATCCCGAGAAGTCCAGGTCCGTCATTAGGCCTTCTGAGGTAACTCCTCCCAAAGGACGAAACTGTACTATCTCCTTAGGGGCAGGCCTCTTTTGTGGGGCTGCGAAACTGAACCTCAGGGCATGATGGTCAGACCAACTGATGGGCTCCACCTCCACACCAGAGGCTTCCATCCCCAGATGGAATATCAAATCCAATGAGTGTCCCCCAATGGGTTGCAGAGGTAATAACTGATATCTGGCCCAATGAATCCATCAATTGGAGGTGGTTTTGACCAAATGGTGTGAGTTCATTGTCGACCCAGGCATTGAAATCACCCAGAATTAACCATCGGGGGGATTCCAATACCCTCTCTGCGATGAAATCCGCAACCTCCCTCAGGAATTCCCTCCCATCACCTGGTGGACGATAAATAAGAAGTATCCTGAAGCCTGCACCTGCACCCACAATACACTCAAAGGAGTTGGTACATCCAACTGGTATTTCTCTGAGGTCCAGTTCCTGTCTAAAACAGACTGCAACTCCCCCGCCCCTATGGTCCACTCTCAGGCGGTGAATCACCGAGAACCCGGCCGGAACTGCGGATTCCAAAATGGGGCCCACATTTTCATCAAGCCAGGTCTTGGTGATGCAAGCTAAGTTCACAGATATAACAAGATCTGCCACCAAAGCAGTCTTGTTTCTGATAGATCTAGCATTGCTTAACACCGCCCCAAAGGGACGAGACTCCAAGGATGACTCCACCTCCTGCCTGACCAAGTCAGTGCCCTTGGGTATGGGTACAAGACATGATGGACCTCGCTCCTGTATCCATTTCACCCCAGGGTGCCTCCTGGTTCTAACAGTCCCTATCCACCCACTCTTTTCCCATCCCCCACAAGAGTTCCAGGATCTCCTATTCCCTCCACTCCTTCATCTTGAAATGCAGAATATTCAGCATCTCCTATAAACTTCCGAAGGAAGTGTGGGACATGCAAAGGGTCAGAGATCCCTCAATCTTGAGGGGGAGTACCACCTGACTATGTTTTTACCAACCCAGCACATTCAGACCCTATCAATAATACTAAATTATAAAAAACCCACTAAATCAATACTTTTATTTAATCTTAATATACCCCCTTAATAAAACCACTCCACACTCTACTTAAATCAAAAAACATAAAATAAACAACTGTTAACAAAATAAAAACCAAATCACACTCTGATGGCAACTCCTTCACTCTCTCTTTCACAAAGTGGGGGAAAAGAGGGAAGATTTACAAATCCAACCCACTGTCTCTCACACAGAAGGGGAGAATAACACAACATTTCCACATTAATACCTACTTAAACTAATATAAAATAAACAAAATAAATAAACTATAAAATTAATTAAAATAAAATATTCACTCAACAAAAAAGTATCAGTTCATTCAAAAGTCCTGGTCAATCCTGTATTTCTTCTTAAACAATTTTATCACTCCTTTTATCCAAGAAACAGATGATAGTAAGCATAAAGTTCATGTCTCAGGGAGCCATGAATGAAATTCAGTTCCTTCTGTGGGATCTCAATTCCACAGAGGACCAAAACCAGTCATGAATCCCAGCAATAAAATCCCAAGTCAGTTCTTTAACTTTACTTCTCAATCAAAATCAATTCAAATTGTTTCATACGAACCCGCCACTGTCACTCCCTGTTTAATCATGAAATCCCACAGATTCAAGTAGCAGGCTTTATTTTATGTCTCCTCGCAGTCTTCACTCCAACCGTAGATGAAATAGGTCATTTTTCAGTCAATTCCATCGACATCGACAGCATTGACAACATCCCCTGAACTTCACCCTGCCACAAAACCCTTCTCCAGACCCGCTCTGCCCCACAGCCGCCCACCAGCTACCGTTCAGCAGAACAGAAGCACTAGAGAACCGGCCGCCCTACGGCGGCAAGCCCACAGCACACCATTGGGTCGGATCAAGGGGCCGAGAGAAAATTTCTCTCAGGGGGAATCAACCAACTTGCTGCCCCATAGACTTTTCAATGATAAGACCAGTGGATGATACAACCTTTGAATAAATTTAAGATAGAGGTGTATTTTAAATTTATTCATAGGTTGTATCATCCACCGGTGATTGTGCATAAAGTGCACCCTGCAGTGTCACCTCTGTGCGGCAGATGTGGGGTGGAGAGGGAAACTTACATGCACTGTTTTTGGGCATGTCCGGTACTACAGCAATATTGGAAAGCAGTGGTTGCCAAGGTGAGTAGGGTTGCTGGTAGAGAATTGCCAATGGACCCTCTGAGCTGCCTGTTTGGAGTAGAGGCTGGGAAGGAAGAAGAGTGGTCACTGCTCCCTAGGTGGATTAGAGTGTTATATGTCTTGGCTTGCCACAGCATACAAAATACGTGGGTTTCCCAGGTCACGCCAACTGTACAAGCCTGGCAGAAGATGGTGTTACAAACCTTGGGGTTGGAGAGACTGACCTACTTAATATGGGGGTGAGAGGAAAGCTTTGCCAGAAGTTGGGCCCCGTTCCTGGCCTCTCTCACAGTAGAGGAAGGATGGGTCCTGAGGGAGGGCACTCTAAGCTGAGAAGGTGGGGGGGTTGGGGAAGGATCCTGGGGGGAGAAGGAATGGGAAATGATTTAATGGATTTGTCCCTAATATGGTAAATGTGCTCAGATCAACGGAACAGTCCAGTTATTTATGAAAGGAGAGATGAATTTGAGAGCATGGTCATTTGTTCGCATAGTTTATCTGTGTTGTATGTTTATATTAATGAAGTTGAAATGTTGATCTTAATTTAAAGTATGTTAGCTTGTTGAGTGATTGTTTTACTGTTGTAAATATAAAATTGAAAAAAAAATATACAAAAAAAAAAAGATATGTTACCATTAGCCTCCGTTTTGCTCTGTGTACTGCTGCTTTTGTATAATATTAGGGAGTTTTACCATCAATTTCTGTTGCTTTAGATTATTAAGAGAAAGAGGCCTGTTAATAGAAAGAGGGAGGAATCTTGTGAATGCCTAACATTTAACTTGGTTAAATACATATAAAACCTGAGCATCTGAAATGTGTTGTTCATGAACCCTATTCTTGGTCATCATTTCTAGTGATCTAAGGGGTATTAAGGGGTTCCCTTTGAGTACTTTCATTATCTCCTACATCATCCTGAGAAGGAGAAGCTACTGTATTACTTGTGGAATTTCCATTGCAAATTGGTAAACAGTTTCTACAAATTAATATTTGATCCCACTGAATTAACATTAACTATATTTAATTGTGCATTTTCTTAGTTTTGCCATTTGTCTTTTTGACCTTTTTAACTTAAACCTCATCAAAAGGTAAGATAATTGGGCAGGAGAAAAGGAAGGGTGTTCCAAAACAGATTTGCCATGCCTGATTTTATTTGATTCCATAATGTCTTCTATTGTTTCCGAATGTTTCTGAACTAATTTGTTTTTGCAGTATTGTATTGTACCAGATCTTGTAATAATGAAATTGTATAGGCCATACATTGATCCCTTCATAGCATATTACATTCCCTTACTGATTTGGTAGACTCATATCTAGCAGTTGGGTAATCTGACAATGCTCTTCTCTCTCTTTTAGTACTCTGATTATTGGCTAACAAACTGCCATACTAGGCTATGGAGGGAGGGGTGGCACAGGTTTTGTAGGATGTTTTGCTCCTGCTCACTTTCCATCATAGATTCCTCATACGTATTCTATACATTAAGGGTATTCTGGCCTACCATCTTTGTGATCCATTGACCAGGATACTCACAATGTGTCCAAAACACACCTACAGATGCACTGCAAGTGCACAGGTGCTCTGCACCCCTGCCGGGGATTGAGCAGGGGAATCCTATGCAGCTAGGTAGGCCAGTCTGAACAAGAGGAGTTAGAAGTGGCCATGCCTGGGGAAGGCAGATAGAGTGTGGAATGCATAATGCAATCTACTGGCCATCACAGGGCACATTGGTACCCCTGCAATCACAGAACCCAGACCCACTCAGTTCCTTGGAGGGCTAATGCATGGTGTCAGGCTGCAGGGTCACCAACTTCAGAAAACAATCATTTTACCTGATGTTACAGACATAGCAACCATACACAGGGTGCCATGTTCCATCATCCTCTGCTCCTGCAGAGTAGGGGATCCACTGTGGGGCCTGGTCAGGGCTCTGTGATTGCATTCAGGGTGCCCTGGCCCACCCAAGGGGATGTGCATACCAGCCCCACACATCTCACAGGGGTTGGCTATGTTGTGCACACTTACATAGCCCAGTACACATACCTTCAAGCATGTACTGGGCCTACTGGTGAACATGGTCCACAGTGAGAGGGTTTTAGTATGAAGAAGTAGGGTCAAAGATTTCCACCCTTCAATGGTGTTTTCTTAAAGAATTCAGTGCAATGAGGGGACCCATTGGACTAACCTTATTGTTTATTGTCCCTGCTCCCTTCTGCAGACAGATAAATGGCTAATTATTTAAATCAAATAAATACATTTTAGGAACTGATGTTCTTGTACCTGTACCAGCAAACCTAGGTGATGAAATAATAGGAAGTCAGAAGTAGCTGATTGCAAATTACGTAAGCTGATTGAAGAAGTCCTAACAAAATTATTAATATAAGGATTATGTGTCAAATTATACTATGCACACCAAAAAGCTGTATTTTCATTGGTCAAGACATGTCTGGCTGTGGGTAAATTTGCCCACAAACCATGCATCAAGTGCCAGCCGACCAACTCACAAACAGGCAAACACTACCCTTTTTTTTAGTTTTAAAACTCTGTTTTGTCTATCATCTTTGTTTCTAAAACCTATCCAAAAAGGCTTAAATTACAAAACATCAACTAACTTGTAACTCTTACAACATTTTTTCCCCACTAACATGTCATAACAAACTGTATAAACACTATTCAAGCACTCCGTAGCCATTTCACAAAAAATAAAACTGCCAAAATCACTCGCTCTGAGTCGACTGAGACATCTCTTGGTTTGCTTATCTCTGTCCCCTCACTCACCTTCACTGTTTTTCTTCACTTTACACACCTCGAGCCTAAACTGCCAAACTGCCATATGGTATTGTGCCTGAAATTTTAAAAAAATGGCTGATACAACAAACATCTTCTAGATCCAAAAATTATGCAGCAAGTACTTTTGCCCTCTCTCAGCATCTCTTGCACTGCAGAATGTCCACTATGCACTGCCCCACTCAACCTTTTACACTTCACTTTCTCACCCTCAGCTGCAGCTCCCATTAGCAGATTCAACTAACTAACACAAAATAAAACACCAACCTTATGTGCAGCAGGGTATTTTGTGTGTGTGTGTGTGTGTGTGTGTGTGTGTGTTGGGGAGTAACAGCTGTCCTGGTCGCAACATTACGCTGTTCAATGAAAAAGGACAGGATTTTCAGGGACGTCCCTGATTTTCCCTCAAAAATTTACACTGTCCCTTGTAAAATTTGTGTTTTTGTGGCAGAACAGTAGGGATTAAAATAACAAAAAATGTCAAACATTAAAGTTACAGACTTGTTCTTCTTCAGAAAACGCATCTTAATACAAATCCCCTTATTCTATCAGCATTCTGAGTGAATAGTATCAATTTTTAAGATGTGTCCCTGATTTGGGGTCTTTGTCCCTGATTTTTTTAAGCCTTGTCCCTGATTCAGGAGGCAAGAGGTTGAGAGATATGACAGGACAGCTTCTATTTCCTCACAGGGGGCTCCTACTCATAGTGTAGCATGGACAGCAGCAGGAAGACGTTAATGTCTTACCCTTTACATTCCTTTTACATTCCTCACACTCACAATCTATACATTTAAAAAACTATAACTGCTGAAGGGGGCGGAGGAGGAGGAAGAATAATTGTGGAACAATACAAAACAAACTTGTCCTTCTTGAGCTGGCTATTACAGTGGAGTCAGGGGATTATTTCCCCACAGATGAAGGACAGTTCCATAAAATCATTGTCTACCATTTTTAATAACTTTTTAAAATTGTTTTCTAAGATATCATTGTATAATTGCTATAATGCACTCCAAGGTGTGGGTTGTTGTGGGATCTGCACTAGGCCAGAGACCTCATGACACACTCAGACAAGATGTGGGTAACTCCCACAATGATCCATACCATGTCATGCATTATTGTTTTAAGTCTGGCAATGTTGTCAGATTATCTGATAGGGATACTAACTGATCACAAGGAGATCCAGCAAGTAAGCTCTGATCCTATGTGACTGTCTTTTTATCAATGGCCTGCACTGAATTACTGGTTACAGGAAGAAGTATCCTCCATTTTAATTATATTATCTAACAAGTTTTCACTTAAAATATTATAGGACGTTAGGAAAGTGTTCTTTTTATTACCAAATCCCTCAGTAATTTTCAACTGCTTCATGTTCCTATTTTTCTGCTTTCATTGACATTCTTTTTACTTATACCCTTTCTTTTTTGCCTTAGGAAAGGCCGCTTCAGGATTGTCAGCCTACCACCCCCCCACACACACACACACACACTCCTTTTGTTACTACTTCTAGTAGGTACAATTGTAATTGTCTGAGAAAAAAAATAATTAAAAGTACTGCCCAAAACAGTAAGTCCTTAAGAAGAAGTTCTCAGATGATACTGTAAATCCTTTGATTTCAAATGCAAACAACTTAAATTGCTGTATTGCACAAAGTATACTTATCATAACAAGCAATGCCATCCTTTAGAGAAAGAGAGAAACATGGAGTTTGAATGAGCAAATATCTTCTTGAAAAAAATGGAACTGCACTGCAAATCAAGCACAAAGTTCCTTAGGTCAACAGACTAGACCTGCATAAATCAGAGGTCTCAGCTCAGTCCCCAATTATCCAGAGCCATTATGGAAAGCAGTTTGGGGCCCAGGTCATCAAATGTTCAAGGGGTCTTGAAACTTGTGTTTTAATTCCCTACAATAAAACATTCAACAAAGCGTTCATGCAATATAAATGGGCAAATCTTTGCTAGATGGCAGAGAGACAATTTAAAATTCACTAGAAATTAATAATACAGTGGCCAAACAAAGACTCATACTAAACAGGAGCTTGCTCGCATGAGGTATATATTTTTTATTCATTTTTAATCAGAAGCTTCAAAAATATTTCCAAAAATATTGTTAATTAAGTGCTTACTTTGCCTGCCATTATTTCTAGTAAATAGAAATCACTCCAATGAGCTTCCTGGTACAAGCTTCTGGTCTTGTAGTAAAGAATGGTAACTTACTATAACAGAAGCTTTTTGAGAGAATCTCCTCCATTGAGCCACATAATGGAGCTTTATGCCATCGGCAACAGGACCACCCAGATCATTTTGTTAACCAGATCCATCCAAGTTGACATGCACCACTGCTGCCTATATAACATGGGCAACACCAACATGCCTCATTCCCCTGCTGGAGCGAAGCTCATCGCACTGGCAGTGACTGAAGCAACAAGGACCAAACCAGGAATACAGGAGAGGATATGGAAGACAGAGTAAATATGCCAAATTCAGACATAAGAGGAGAACCACAATGTGAGAGCAGGCAGGGTAACCACCTGTCACACAAAAAGGGGGGACGGAGGGAGGGTAAGCTGTGGCTCAATGACGGAGAGTCTCTCGAAGATCTACTGCTATGGTAAGCAGCTACTCTGTTGTCTTTGAGAATATCTCCCTCCACTGAGCCACATCATGGAATGATTCCTAAGCAGTACCAAAGCATCGAGGGAAGAAGGAAGGATATAAGAACCCTGAGTAAGGAGGCCTTGCAGAGCAATAATGACAAATCTGGCACATCTATTAGAGGTGATGTCCACAGTGTAATGTTTAGGAAATGTATTAACTGGACTCCAAGTGGCAGCAGCACATATATCAGCTATGGACACACTGTAGTAGCAGGCCACAGAAGTAGCTACCCCACGGGGGGTACAAGAAGGGACAGGACTAGGAAGCTGCTTACCTCACCATTGGTAACTAAAAGAAATGTAGCAAGTCAATCATTTGGAAAGGCTCTGCTTCAAAACAGGGAAGCCCCCTGTGATGGGAAAGGGAACCACAAACCTATATTCCCTTGATTAATTTATTCTTTTCTAAATATGCATCTGCTTCAGGTACAAGATGGCTACTAGATCACATGATCAAGTAGTATATGACAGCTTATGTTAGAGGTCTGATGTGCTCATGGGAAAGTTAACAGGAAAGTCAGGGAGGAGGCAATAAAGCAATAAACCCAGTGGGGGTGTCCTTTCTGGAGATGTCTCCATGTTGAAAAGGAGATCCAGATGGATATCATTATGGTAGCCAGGAGGTGCTGAAGGGTGGGTGGACACACACACACACACACACACACACACACACACACACACACACTCTCAAAGAGGACTGGGACAACATGGAATTGCCACTCAAAGTGAGTGAGACCTCCCCCACCCCCACCCCACAGGCTGGAACATCAGACAATGCCAGAGCCCTGCCACTAGAAGTCTGGTAAGATAAGACAGCTTAGGGAACATTCTTTTCTTCAAATAGCAGCAGGTAAAGACATTGGTTAAAGTGAGAACAGCTCAGATTTCTTCTCTTTGCAACCTGTCTTGTATAACTTCCATTTATTTTAATTTCTAGTAAATGTGCAACCCATTTGTTTCCTGTAAATACATCCTGATGTAAATATTTGTAGTATTTTAATAAAGCTTCTATTTTTATGGAATCAGTGGCTGCTTGTTTTATTTAAAAGGGTAATTTTACTATTTCTGAAGGAGCACTCTACCAACAATTATTGTGTTGACTCATCAAGGTGTCAAGGAATCCTGTAACTGCTTCCCCCGATGTCTCCTTCCCCTAGCCTCAGCTCCATCTGCTCCAGTGCATCCCTTTACTGGTACTTCTTTCCCACCCCAGTTGGGCAATGTTACAGCCTATAAGAACTTACCTGACTGCTCCTTCTTTCCCCACCCTGTGTTTTTTTCCTTATCGTTAGTTCCTTTCCCATGTCACCCTGGCTCCCACCTACACTTCTTGATTACTCCTCTTGACACCATCATGGTGTTTTGCTTTCCACTCCCTAAATGTTGCTGCCCTCACCCCTGCAATCACTACATTCCCTTGCAGGCATATACCGTGTACCTCTCTTTACTCACCCTCTTGCATCCCCCTCCCCACCCCTTCCATGCCCTACCAAGCTTCTTCAATCAATAATTATGTTCAAGGATGCTTCAAATACATACTGCAATTATTGTTGCATAAGTTTAACCTGCATATACTGTACTGCAGTTGCAATACTTTTTAGCTCCATACTCTTCATGGTCTTTGCTTAATGGCTTTTTTTAATAATCTGTTTCATGTGTATTATAAACTTCCTGTGTATAATTACTGTTCTATGTAAATACTACGTAAGTGTGAATTCATTTTGTATATATTATTTACCCAATTATGATGTAACTGAGTATTCCTTTGTACGTATTGTTAACCTCTCCTTTCCAGGTCCATCTTGAAAATGAGCTTGCTCAATGCTGTTCACCTGGTTAAATAAAGATTTTAATTGAGTGATTGACTGAGTGATTGATTGACTGATTGATTTTCCTTATCTTGAACAAGGAGGAGGAAAAAAAACTGGGTCAGGATATTCAAAGGTTTGCAATGCATGCAAAGCATGTGCACTGGATTAGTGCCGGGTTTGCACCGGACTGCCATATTCAAAGGTGGAAATAGTGCTGGTGGAAAGCATTAGTGCCAGTGCAAAAAGATAATGTATGCATGGGGCAAAGTGAGGGGCAGGGACCTGCATACATGCGCAATGGTATATTCAAAGTGTTGGCGCCACTCTGGTCAACTTTGCACGGCTCATAGCACAGCATTAACTAATGACTATAAAAGGCAGGTCTAAACCCAGGGCAAATCACAGAAGGGGATGTGGACACTGCTGCAACCAAGATGGCAGTTGCAAACAATGTTGTGCTGTACTACCTGATGGAGGCTGTTGTTCAGGAAGAGGAGATGGAGCAAGCCCACCATGGCTCTCACAGCAGGCCAAGGAGAAGATATGCTGCTCATAGGATGTACTGGCCTAGAGTGTCCTTTGAAATTCTGTCTGATGAACACATTGTTAGCCGGTACAGACTGAACCGGGTCATATTGAGGCAGGTATGTGAACTCCTGCATGAGCAGCTGCAGTCTAACACCAGACGCAGCTGTGCCACGACAGTTGAGGAGAAGGTGATGGCAGTGATGTGTTTTCTATCCACAGGGACATTCCAAACCCCATTGAGAGACACCATCCGCATATCACAGTCTGCCACCTCACATCTCCTAACCCAGTTCCTTGATGCATTCCTGCCGCACACTGCCGAATTCATTGTATTCCCCAGCATGGCAGGAGAGCACAGAACAACCATGCAGCAATTCTATCTGGTTGCGCACCTACCAGCTGTACTCTGTACCATTGACTGCACCCACATTGCCATCTGTGCACCACCTGGCGATGGCAGTGATGTGTACATCAACTATAAGGATTTTCAATCCATCAATTCCCAAGTGGTGTTTTATTTTTTTTATATTTTATTGAAATGTTTTGCCAGGAAGGAACACTGAGCAACAAGTTGCTCATCTCTCAGTGCAACCTGGGGGGTAGGGAGCAATGGGATAGAATACAGAGAAATGTTACAATGTTAGAATACAGTTTGCTTACTTGCATACAATGAGATCAGAAGGGATTACAGGTGGATAACACTGGCTAACAATGCAACAGTTAAGTATAGTAGATATGAAGACACATATAGCAAATCGGAAACAGTTGGTAACACTGGAACACATATAATAACCTGGCAGCAGTATGTAGCACTAGATGGTAAGGTGACCCAATAGTAATTAGTAGCCATTAGTGTAACATAGATATTGAACATTTACAGTGATTGAAGTAAAGAGGGGAAGAATAGAAGGAGGGAACGAAAAATTGGAAGAATGGAAGAAGTGAAAGGAAACTTATGGAGAGACGCAGACAGAACATGACTTTTGAGGCAAACAGAGATGACAGAGTGGACTAAAGTGCATGTAACAGGTGTATAGGGGTAGGTTATAAGTGCTTAATTAAAACTCATTTGGTCCAGTAGACGCCATATGGCGTTGGAACCATCCATTACAGAACCTGATCCAAAATGGCCACCAGGACTCAATGAGTGTAGGGGTAGGCCAGCATTAGGCTATGTTGACTGGAAGGAGGGTAGGATGAGAGGAGAGGTAGAGTGTGGCAGGGTGATGAGAGAGAGGTATTGTAGGTGAGGGGTATCCAAGGGGGGAGTTGAAATTCAGCAATGTCCTGTCATCCCTATCTGGGTAGGACGGTGAACAGCCCTACTGGTAGGACACTGGTTATAGGTGATGAGAGTTATTTACATATAGTGATGTGAGAGGGGAGGATTGGGGGAGGGATGTTGTGGGGGGGTAGCAGAGATCAATTATAGTAGGGGCGGTAGTACCCCACCACTGTGCTGGGTGACCCTGTCTGCACAAGGCAGTGATCTAACAGTGACTGAGGGGGTGTAGTAAAAGGAGAAATAGAGACAAGGGGGTAAAGTTGTTGCCCACCATGCACTATGGATCCTGCCTGCACAAGGCAGTGATCAAGCTCACAGGAAGGAGATAGATTAAGGGTAGAGAAAGATGAGGGAGGAACGCTTTAAGAGGAGGGAGAGTAGGGGACAAGGAGGAGCATGATCAGAGGGAAATAGGAGTGGTGGGAGTAGGCACATGAGCCTGAGCAGAGGTCAACTATAGTTGGGGGGTAGTACCCCACCAGTGTGCTGGGTGACCCTACTTGCACAAGGCAGTGATCTAGCAGTGACTGAGGGGGTGCAGTAAAAGGAGAAATAGGGGAAAAGGGGTAAAGTTGTTGCCCACAGCACGCTATAGATCCTGCCTGCACAAGGCAGTGATCGAGCTGACAGGAGGGAAATAGATTAAGGGTAGAGAAAGAAGGGGGAGGAGCATTTTAGGAGGAGGGAGAGTAGGGGACAAGGAGGAGCATGATCAGAGGGAACTAGGAGTGGTGGGGAGTAGGTATATGGTAATATGGGCTTAGGGGAGATGGTGGAGGATTAGGGAGGGTCATGGAAGGCACAGAAAGGGGCAAGGAAGTTCTTGAGGGTAGAGTTAATGGAGTATCAGGAGGATGAGTGGTGAATTTGAGGGGGGGAAGTGAATTCCAGATGTTTGGGTAGTGATAAGAATAACCCGACTGGCCAATAAGGGTGGAGCAGCATGGGACCACCAAGGTACATGAGTCGGTAGATCTTAGAGAGTGGGAAGGAGGGGGTTCAGTTGTAAAGGCAGGGGAGAAAAGAAGGGAAATTCACCCAGCCAGTGCTTGGAGGTGAATTTTGCGCACTGAGACAGATGCCTGTTTGTCAGGGAAGGGAAGGATAGGGCATGATAGAAATCACAATGATGAGTGTGGAGGGGGATGTCAAGGGCAAAACAGCAAAAGGAGTTGAAGAGGGTATCTAGTCTGGCCAGGGAGGACTCAGTGGCAGCACTGTAGACTACGTCACAGTAGTCAAAGATAGGTAGGATCATCTTCTGGACGATCTCATGCCTAGCCGTGGGTGGGATGCAGGCATGGTTCCTGAATAAGGCACCAAGCTTGGGATGCAATTTTTTCTGAATGGTGTCGATATGATCAGAGAAGTTCAGGTGTTGGTCCAGCCAGACACCTAAATACCTGAAGGAGTATGTGTCCTCAATTGAAGTCCCCTCAAGGGTGTGGAAGGAGAGTAGAGAGGGAAACCTGGTAAGTCTCTGCCTGATGCCGAAGGTTATGGAGACTGTTTTCATTTGTGTTTAGAGATAGTTGGTGATTTGCAAACCAACGCTGAACTTTGTCGAAGTCGTGCTGCAAGTTGGATGCAATCTCGGTGGGGCAGGAGCCAGATGCATACAAGACTGTATCATCAGTGTACATGTGAATGGAGGAGAATGGAGAGCAGGTGGATGGGAGATCATTTAGAAAAATAGGGAATAGTATGGGGCCTAACACTGTTCCCTTGGGGATGCCAGTTCTTATTGAGAGGGGTGGGGAAATTGCATCAAAGATCTTGACTGATTGGGTTCTGCCAGTGAGGTATGCCTTGAACCAGTCTATGGCTAAGGGGGATAGCCCAGCTGTTGATAGGGTGTCAAGGAGAAGGGAGTGGGAGACTGTGTCGAAGGCTTTGGACAGATCGACAAAGATGGCTGAGGTGATTTGGCCATTGTCCATTCCTGTGAGGATAGAATCAGTGAGCGGAAGAAGGGAGGTGGTGGTGGAGTGATTTTTCCTGAAGTTAGATTGCTAAGGTGTAAAGAAGGAGGAGTCATTGAGGTAAGCAGCGAGCTGGGAGAGGACTAAGTGTTCCTCAAGTCTGGCAAGGTAGAAAGAAGAAAGATGGGGTGATAGTTACCAGGGGAGGTGGGGACGCTGTCTTTGGGGAGTGGAAGGACCACTGTGTGTTTCCATGGAGAAGGTACTGAGGTGGTTGAGAAAGAGAGGTTTAGAATAATAGAGAGTGAGTAGGTGATGGCTGGGGCTGAGAGGGATAACAGTTTAAGGTCAAGGCCATCCAGGGAGGAACCTTTTGAAGGGTTGATTGCAAGCAGGGCATTTAGGGTGTTATTTGGGGGGAGAGTAGCAAAGAAGAAAAGGGAATAAGAAGGGGGTTCATTTGTAGGCAATAGGAAGGGGGAGATGGAGAGGAATAGTTTGGGATGGATTGGAGTAGCTCATCAGCACAAGTGGTGTAATAGGAGTTGAATTCAGTAGCTACTGCAACTGGATTGGAAACGAGGGTGGCATTTATCTTAAGTATGCAGGGGTGGACAGGATGAGGGGATAAAGAAGGTGTGGACCACTCTCCAGAACTTGGAGGGGAAGTTGATGTTTGTCATGAAGGTAGATTTAAAATACTCTGTTTTGGCTAGCCTGGTAGCCTGGGTGCAGGCATTATGGAGTTTTCGGTAAATAAAAAGGTAATTTGGAAGCTGGGAGACTTTGTGCCATTTCCAGGCCCGATCTCTGGCTCTGTGGCAGGCTAGTAATTCAGGGGTAGTCCAGGGGAGGTGATGACCTCTAACCCTTGTTTGTTTTAGGGGTGTGAATACATTTCAGTTTGCTAGGAAGATGTCTTTAAAATAGATTAGGGCTTTATCAACTGAGGAGGTGCTTGCTAGAGGGGATCAGTCTGAGAAGGCAAGGCTATGCAAGAGAGGTTCCAATTCTAGGGATTTATAGGTCTGTATTTGTAGGGTTTTATGTGGGGATTTAGGGCTGTGAACTTTTCTCACCAGGAAAACTGGGTTGTTGTCACTGAGAGCATCCAGAAGGATGCCGGAGGTGATGATTCTATGGGGGTGGGAAGTTAGGGCACAATCAAGTAGGGAGTGGTTTTGGGTCTTGTGATTTGGGCGGGTGGGTTCTGTAATTAGTTGTGTGAGGTTGAGGGCACTGATAGCATTTCTTGTGGTAGATGTTGGGGACAACCAATTTAAATTGAGGTTGCCAAGGATGTAGAGCTCACCAGATTGAGAGATGGAAGCAATGGAAGTTAGGAGGTCAAGGGAGACAGTGGGCTGGACATTTGGATAGCAATAGATATCGGCCACAAGGATAGGAAGTGAGAAAGGGAGGGATACATTGATGGCTAAGGCATCATGGGTTGCTGGGTTGGAGGAGGAGAAGACTGGAAAGTATTGGAGGGAGGCGCGGATATACATGGCCACTCCACCACCGCTGCCTGCTCTGTCTAGCCTTAGGATGGAGTAATCGGGGATGGAGGTCGAGTGGTCAGGAATTGTGCTCTTTAGCCATGTTTCTGCTATAATTAGAATGTTTGGTTTCAGAGCAGCAACCATGGCTTGTAGGAGGTCTATTTTTTGAAGTAGGCTACAAATGTTTAAATGTAATATCTTGAAACCATTTATAAGAGCTGTTGGGATAGGGATATGGGCAGCGGCAGTGGGGGAGATGGCAGGGGTGAAGGAAGTAGCAGGACTGGGGCTGGGGTGGATGTCCCCCGAGGTGAGTAATAGTAGAACTAGGATGAGGAAGTGTAGCTTTGTGGATTTGGAGTGATGGGTTTGGAGGCCAAGTGAGTGAAGTAGAAGGTAGTGGTATAGTGAGGAACCAGGAGGTGGAGAACAGCAAAGACATTTGGTAAAGTTAGTAAGGATGCATGTGGAATGATGAGAGAATGAGACCAGAATATGTTTTTTTTGGGGGGGAGAGCAGGAGTAATGGCATGAATATAAGTTGGGGCCTGGAGACGGGGGTTTGGATGGATTTGGAGTTATAGGACCCTAGGCTGGAAAAAGCAGGAAGGGCTGGTAGATAGAGGGTAAGAAATAAGGTTAGAGGGAGAAGGTAGAAGGGAGAATGATTTGAGTGGACAGAAAGCATCCTTAGAGTCAAGGAAGAGCAGAGGGGGGCGAACTTTGATAGGTAGTAGACTACAACAAGGGAGTGTAACTGAACAGAGTTGCTCTGCTACCAAGGGGAAGGGGTGCAATGCTTAAAATAAAGCTCTCTCAGGTATCCAGCTGAATAGCTTGTAGTAGGGAAGTAGAAAGTGAAGGATGCTTGCTTAAGTATACATCCTCTAGTGGAGGAGCTGTATAACCTGCTAATGGAGAAACAGGTACTAATGGAGAGGTAAAGAAAATGCTGGTTTTGTGGATCTAGGTATTACCCCTTTAAGTGCTTTGCTGTAGCTCTTAGGTTCTTCCTTTTTAAGAGGGAAAGTGAATTGTAACCAAGTAGGAAGTGGGCAGGTCTCTCAGCTCTGATAGTGTATTTAATAAAGGAAAGAGGTGGGGGTGGGCTGAAAAATCACTCAGAAGCCAGTTCAGGTTAGGTAAATGCTGCTCTGCACTGTACAGCTCACAGAAGTATGCAACTGAGTGAACTGGGAAGCAAAAAGAGCAGGACTTCACTACACAGCTGCTAAAGGAAGAAAAGTCAAAGGTCAGTGTTTCTCCACAGTCTTATACCCTAGTCCAGTAATTTCAACACTGTCTGCAGTGTTGAGCAGGAAACCAGTGTCAGCACTCCGGGGCTGTCTGGAACGGTTCAGGTACCACAGCGATGGGTGCCAGGTATTCAATTAGAAAAGGGAGGAAAGCTCCAAAATCCCCTTTTCCTTGTCCTGGGCTAGGGACCAGATGTTACTGTACTTTGCGAGCCAAGGAGGAGAGCAGGCAGCAGGTGCCTTCTCGCTCTGTCCTAGGTGGGCAGGTTGCTTGTGGAGGGGACTGTGTCAGCAGTACAAGCCAGGAGGGCTCTGATCAGCCTTGTGAGCCAAGGAGGAGAGTGGGCAACAGGCACCTTCCCGCCCTGTCCTAGGTGAGTGGGTTGCTTGTGGAGCGGGCTGCATCAGTGGTACCAGCCCAGTGGGCTCTGATCAGCCTTGTGAGACAAGGAATAGAGCGGGCAGCAGGCACCTTCTCGTCCTGTCCTAGATAGGCTGGTTGCTTGTGGAGGAGGCCACGACAGTAGTGCCAGTTCAGTGGGCTCCGATCAGCCTTGCAAGCCAAGGGGGAGAGTGGGCAGCAGGTGCCTTCTTGCCCTGTCCTAGGCAGATGGTTTGCTTGTGGAGGGGACAGTGTCAGCAGTACCAGCCCAGTGGGCTCCGATCAGCCTTGTGAGCCAAGGAGGAGAGCAGGCAGCAGGTGCCTTCTCGCCCTGTCCTAGGCAAGTGGGTTGCTTGTGGAGGGAACCGCATCAGCAGTACCAGCCCGGTGGGCTCCAATCAGCCTTGCAGTGTGGGATACAACAGGGTGCATCAGCATTGTCCTTGCACAGTACCCCAGCAGTGCCCACGATGCCTTTATCTGGCATCAATCCAGGCTGTGCCAGGCCTTTGAGAATGCCCAGATACCCAGTGGGCACCTTGTCAGTGAGTATCGGCAGCAGGCATAACACAATCCACGGATAGTGGCAAGCCACAGCAGACAAGGGGGAGGGATGGACAGGAATACAGGATGACACCAACAGAAGTGCAGCAAACAGGAAATATGAGCAACACAGGAAACAGAAGCTAACATGTCTATGTGCGTTCACAGGGGACAGTGCTTATCGCTTGTGACCCTGGTTCCTAATATCCATCCCCCAGCCAGTAACAGTGGCCGAGAACTGGTACAGTGAGGCACATGCTGCAACAAGAAATATCATAGAGTGGTCTTTGGCATGTTGAAGATGCATTTCTGCTGCCTTGACCATTCTGGCGGTGCCCCACAGTATAGCCCTCAGAAGGTATGCCGTATATTCCTAGCCTGTTGTATGCTGCATAACATGGCGCTAAACCATAGTATACATACACCTGAACCCAAGGAACAGTCTGACAGTGAGCCAGAGCTAGAGGTCCAGAGGATAGTGCAGCAACTTGGGAGGAGAGATCCTCGAATGGCCCAGAGGTCCCTGGGGCACAGAAGCAGCATCGTAGAAACCCTAGCACAGATGGGCAGGTGACTGAATACAACACAGACAACTGACATGTGAACAAACGTATATTTACTCTGTGTAACATACAGTGCAAATTAAAGAACAGTGACAACAGTGCAAACATGTGGTATAGCAGAAGAGATGACTGTGTTCATGTGATAGTGCTGGACCATGTCAGTGTGTAGTGTGTGGCTGTGATGGGTGTGTGAATGAAGGGTGTGCAGTGTGCAGTGTATATGTGTGAGGGGTGTGTGTATGCAGAATGTGTAAAGTGGATGGTGTACATGTGGGTGGTGTGTGTGTTGCTGAAAAAGTGCCACAGTGTGTGGATACTTGAAAGCATCAGTTCACTGGCAGCTACCACCATGCATCTGACGGGTTCCCAGTAGGTGGGCCAGGGAGGTGGGGGTGCTGTGTGTAGAGGAACAAATAGACAATGAAGGCAGGGATGTGTGTCCCATGGCACGTCCGTGACCCCAGCATGGTCTTGCCATGGCCAAAGAACTCTGCCGTCCATGGCACCATGCTAGACCCATGGAGGACTGGAACACAGCAGTGGATGACCCCAACCCAACACCCCATGTGCTAGATGCACGCTGGGTGACACTGGTAGAATGCTGGCACCATGTGGTACCAGTGCCTTGGTGTCCCCCCCCGGGCTGCAGCCCTCACTGCTTCCGTGTGCTCCCTCACAACCGCAGTGAGGTCACTAAAGCAATGCTCTACCATGTTGAGGACATGTGTCAGGCATTTCTCAGTACAATGCTCCACATGGAGCAAGCTGGTACTCACTACCTCCCTGAAGAGGGACAGCTCTTGCTGGACCTCATGCCAGAAGGCATGCAGGTCCTGCTGGGCGGTGGTCTGGGACACCAGGGCAGTGAAGAGCATTGGCCAGGAACCCTGCTCATCCTTCCCCTGTGGTGGCAACCCACCCCGAACTGCGGGGGGTGGTGGTGGTAGTGATTGTGGCCTGGCAGTAGGCTGTGCATGTTGTGTACCCTGGGTAGCACCTGCTGGCCTATGGGCATCACCTGGACAGCTGCCTGGACATCCACAGGCCCCTGTGCCATGGGACCCTGACCTGTGTGGACAACTGGCTGCCCTGCACCTGCAGTGCCACTGCTGTGTGTGGTGCCTGTTGTGACTTGCCTACTGCAACCATCCCCTGACATGTCTAGTGGTGCCTGCCCATCACTGAATAGTGACTCCCCCCCAATCAGGCCAAAGTCCATGTGGTAGACAAGAACTGGGTCACAGGTCAGGCCCTCGACCTGGGCATCCTTGAGATACTCAGCATCATCATCATCATCATCATCACCGGCACCCTCATCCAGGAAGGCAATGTGTACCTAGCCCTGTGCTGCTGTGCAGCTGCTGTCTGTCCACTGG
The DNA here is from genome assembly GCA_016271365.2 of Neoceratodus forsteri. Taxonomy (NCBI): domain Eukaryota; kingdom Metazoa; phylum Chordata; order Ceratodontiformes; family Ceratodontidae; genus Neoceratodus; species Neoceratodus forsteri. The sequence goes on along the minus strand of CM057453.1, from coordinate 1,201,607,899 downwards.
CCACAACCATCCTTGAAGCTGACAGGCCCTCCTTTGCATCATCCACATCATCAGCAGGCTCTGGGTGCTCTTCTGGGTGGTACTCGCTCTGCACTGTGGAGCAACAGGAACAGTGCAAGTGGTTTGTACCACACACAGTTATCCAAAGCCACCACTACAATGTGCAATACATGACAGTGATGAACTTGCGCATAGTCTATACAATCCCCCTGTGCTGACCACGTGCAGAATAGCTCAAGCAATGTGTGCACATACCCACAACCCGACCACACTGCACATAGTGCAGCTGAACCCCACTACCTGCTGTGCACTACCAACCCATGCACACACACACATGGTGCATGCTACCACACAGGTGGTGGCTATGCACTGTCTACAGTGGGACCCTTGTAGGCATTCTGCATGCCATATGCCCATGTAGCTGGCCACACACACTGGCTGTCCATAGGACATGTGACAGGTGCACCTGGTGGTAGCCCATATGTGATGCTGTAGCCCCCCACAGAGGGCACATGTGGCATACATGGGTCCACACAGTATGGCTGTACAGTCACATCTAGGCAACATGGAGCAACACCACATGCACATGGGTGTGTACATGATGAACCACATGTGATCAACAGCAAGGGAAGGGTGACCAGTAACCCCTGTAGGTGACATGCATATCATGATGCAGAAGTGTCTGGTACTTACATGGCCTGGGGGTTTCACTTGGGTCTCACATCCCCTGCCTTCAACACCCTCCAGGGACACTGGCCTCAGCATTGATGCCACCAACACCAGGATGGGGTCTGCCTCCCTCTGCTCGATGGGCATGGGTCCTCACCTTGTCCACAGCTGTTCACAGAGCTGGCATGCCTCTTCCTCTTTGGCCCTGCATTGCAGGTTATTCCATCTCTTATGGACAGATTTTACACTCCATCCTTGGCCACCAATGGCATTGATCTCTGCAGTAGTGTCTGCCAACATCTGGCAGACCATGATGTCTGTGTTCTTATGGTGCCTCATCAACTTCTCCCTCTCCTTAAATCCATGGATTAGGGTCCGAAGTTCATCAGCTGAAAACTTGTGTGCCCGGAGCCATACCTGGCCATCTGCATCACCTTATGGGACAGAAGGGATGGTAGTGGTGAGGTACAGGTAGCCAGCAAAAACATGCGTATATGTGTTTCTGTGTGTGTGTGCATGTGTGTATGTGTACATGATGGACACATCACAATGTAGATTGGACATTCCATGCCACTGGCTGTGTACCTGAGCTGCAAGACTGTAGTGACACACATTGGAACACACTGTCCATCCATGGTCACAGTGTATTTTAGCAACGCTACCCATGTCCATGACTGTGCGCAACACAGTGCCACACACATGGCAGTACTGTGTGTGCAGCATCACTATCCCTGTTAGCCCTGTGAGCATCCAGTTGTGTGAGTGTGGTGATCCACACAAAGGTGTACTGCATGGATGAGGCATGTTGCCCTCATGAGGGCTGTGTGCATGGCATGTTGTGCACATGCACATTGCTGGGGACATAGGGATGGTGGCAGTATAGTGCAGCTTTCCACCGTGGCACCGTCCATGACATGTGCAACACATGTGTTCTAGCACCCAAACACCATCCCCCTAGCCCCCATCACTGTGTGCACATAGTGCATGTAATGCCTCACACAGATGGCCATCAGGGCAACAGACTACTGCCACATGCTTTGAACTAGGATTCTGATTCGAACCAGGATTGTACTTCAACCTAGGATTCTGCTTCAAACTAGGATTCTGCTTTGAACTAGGATTCTGCTTTGCATGAGCCCTGTGGAAAGGGATTCTGCACTGAACAAGGATGCTATTTTGCAGTACTAAATCCCTTTTGGCAGACAGAACTGACACAGTGGGGGAACAGGAACCAACAGTCAACCAACCCTGCCTATTCTACAGCCCCCAGGGCCCCACCCCAGGCTGCATAAAACCCCTAGAGTTTTTTTTAAACATAATCTCCACTCTGGGGTGATCTGCCAGGCTTTGTTTTCTGCAACACTGTGAACTGAGATTTAAACTTACTATAGGACTGAATGAAGTGCTGACCTTTTTGCTGATTTTCCAACTCGGTGCTTTTCAACTGAGTTTAACACCCTGGTAAGTGCACATCATGCTTGAAGGCTAAACATTTTGTGCCATTGAGCTACTGTCTTTTGCGCTTTTTGCTTTTTCAATATCTTATTCCTCCCCCCACCACCACCACCAGCACAGCAGAACACTGCAGAGTCCACTCCCAGTGTCCCAGATAAAGCACCCCTCTCCCCACTTTGGGACACTGGGGAACCCACTCCCAGTGTCCTGAAATATGTATGTAATGATTTTGTCAACAGCGGGGTGCCCAATCCCCATGTCAGCGCTACTCTCACCCCCACCAGCAGTGTGTGACTCTAGAAAGCCCACTTCCAATGTATATAGTATACCCAGTTATGTTGTACCCCCCAGAGCAGTGTGGGACACTGGGGAACCCACCCCCAGTGCCCTGAGAAATGGTCCTACTGTTTCTGTGAAAAAAGAAAACAGTGCACCACATCTTTTTTAAACTCCAGTAAAAAAAGGTCTCTCATTGTTTCTCCATCCCCCTCTCACATCCCAACCCTCCCACTGAGCAACCAACCATCCCACATGCCCTTGCCCTATACTTACCAACCGAGGTCGGCGGCTGTCATCTTCTGTGGACCGGGACACATCTGCACTCTTCAAAGTCAAACAGCGAACTGAAGAATAAAGGTAAGTGCTGTATAGAGGCATTTTGAGCATACTGTATGTTAATATCACAGCCATTTGTAGGTATTTTACATAGATACATAGACACTGTTGGCAGATAAGGGTCTCTGGCCCACCCAGTCTGCCCAGTTGAGCTTGTAAGTTCACTTTATGTTTTTCTGGAAGTCTGTTGCCCCTTATCCCTGACCTCCAGAATGTCCTAATGTATATCCCATGCATTCTTAAATCCAATGAATGGTTCAGCCCCCACCACATCCTCTGGCAGGGTGTTCCACTTGTCCACCACCCTTTCTGGGAAGAAATTCTTCCTCACATTTCCTCTGAATCATGTGTTTCATCTGAATTGCCCTCCCTCCAACTACATCCTATGCCTTCTAGTTCTGGAACATCTTTTTCACTGGAAAATAGTGTATTCCTGCACCCTGTTCCTCCCTGTAAGGTACTCATATGTCTCTATCATATCCCTTCTCTCCCTCTACTCCTCCAGGGAGTACATATTCAGGTCCTTCAGCCTGTCCTCATAGGACTTGTGATGCAATCCCTGTACCATCTTTGTTTCCCTCCTCTGAACCTTCTTTACCCTGTCTATGCCCTTAAGTAGATAAGGTCTCCAGAACTGCACATTTTACTCCAGGTGGGGCCTCACTAGTGTCTTGTATATTGAAATTATCACCTCCCTTTTCCTGTTGGTGATGCCCCTTCCTATGCATCCCAGCATCCTTTTTGCTTTACCTGCTGCCTTGTCGCACTGTTTCCCTACCTTGAGGTCATCAGAGATGACAACCCCAAGGTCCCTTTCCTGCTTGGTGCATGCTATATCCTCACTCCCCCCCAACTGATATGGTGATCCAGGGTTTTTGTGCCCCATATGCACTATCTTTGACTTCTTTGCATTGAATTTCAACTGCCAAACCCTTGATCATTTGTCAAGCTTCTGTAAGCTTCTGCAGGTCCTCTCATTCTGTCTGCACCCTCTGGCATGAACCAAATTTTCAACATGGAGTTTTTGGGACCCCACCTCATGAACACTGGCACTGTTATTTTGTTACTCTGTCCTGAAAGATAATTTCACTGTGGCTGAAAGAAATCACCTTTAGGGACTAAGCAAGGAAATTAAAATGCCATTGTGCATGAGGTGGGGTCCGAAAAATTCCATGTGAAAAATCTGGTGCAAAAATACCCCAAAGTGCCTGAGTTATGCATGGTCATTGAAATTTTCCTTCACACGTGTGTAACTTTGCCAATTTATATTTTCATTCTATGTTTTCAACATAGCCACTGGTGGAAGGACATCAAGGGATATATCAAATAATTGTTTTATTTCTAATGTTTACAGAGATTGGTGGTGTTGTTCTGAACATGTATTAACCCTAACATTGCATTTCCATACTTTTAAAGGTGTAATGGAAAGCCTAACTGGTTTTGTAAAATGGAGTTTTGCAATTAGTATACATATATATATATATATATATATATATATATATATATTTGTATTATATGATGTTTGATAGATGAAATCATTGAAATAGTCATAATATAAATTTATATATATATATATATATATATATATTTGTATTATGTGGTGTTTGATAGATGAAATCATTGAAATAGTCATAATATAAATTTGGAATATAAAAAAAGGCATGTCCTCTGTTTGAGATTGCAGATGTCATAGGCCGGTCAGGCCACACCTGAAGTATTGCATGCAGTACTGCACCCATTCCTGAAGATGGACATCAAATTGTTGGAGGAGGTGTAACATAGAGCAACCAAGATGATCCAGGGATTGGATGGAAAGTCCTGTGGGGATAGATTGGGTGAGCTGAACATGTACTCCCTGGAGGAGAGTAGGGCTAGGGGGATATGATTGAAACCTTTAAATGCCTTAAAGGGATAAATAAGGCTAATACAGAAGGGATTTTCCAGCTTAGAAGGGGGCCGAGATATGCGAGGGCATCAGCTGAGATACGAGAGAGGAAGATTCAAGAGGGAAATCAGGAGACATTTTTTCACTGAATAGGTGGTGGACAGGTGGAATGCTCTGCCCAAGGAGGTGGTATCCTGTAGAATGGTGGGCAGCTTTAAAGGGTTAGGACAGCATGGGAGGGGTTGTGATGAAGAGGGTGGGGAGGGTGGGGCAGCTGAAAGTTGAGGGTCTAGCTGCACAATCAAGCAGACTCGATAGATTGTAAGGCCTGCTTCTGCTGGCATTTTCATATGTTTGTACAAAAGATGTTAGGATGACTTCAGAGGAAACAAAAAGCAGAAGCATTTGATGACATATAGACAGAAAGATCCCACTTTATTCAAATATGTTTAACAGTAAGAACGAGTGGAGATAAATACAAAAAAATAATGAAGTATAAGAGGAACTGTTTCTGAATAACATATGTTAAAAAAGTTTTGTGTGTTTTGAAAACAGCAGCCCCTTCTTGTAAGTTTGTTTAGCCCTTCAGGTTACTTTCAGTAGAAAAGGCATTAGCATGAATTCAATTTCCCTGGCTATATATAACAGTAGAATTCAACATTTAAAATTTCAATTTTGCAGTATGTTTTTGGAAAATACTATGAATTAGGGCTGTGCACACCCTGAATATTATTTCCTAAATACCACGAATAGTGGCCTTTCTAAATATTCGGACAGCCGTTCCGAATACCTCACTATTCGGTATTCGGGAAAGGTATTTGGGAAACGAGATTTCCTAGTCTCACAGAGCTTCCTTGGCCAATCAGAGGCTTCTCAGCTCTGCAGATCATGTGATCTCCTTACTGTGAGACAGCATTCTCAGAGGTGAGATTGTGCATCAGTCTCAGAGCTTCTCAAACTGCAGAATCTTGTTATAGAACTAGTTTTTTTTTTTTGCTGGAGTGTGATCCTTAAGTTTTAGAGACTTTTTTGTGACTGAGTTTTTTGTGTTTTTGCTAAGTTACACAGGGAGTAGCAGCCTAGCCTAGGAGAAGGGAAGACTGTTTGTGTCTGCATCCCCCTACCCCATTGCATTTATCCATTCCACACTGCTCTAGTGTGTGATTTGGTTTGGTTTAGATATTTATTATTTTGTGGCAGCAGAGGCTTTTGTTGTTGCTCTCAGTGAAGGTCAGGCTTTAATTTTCTGTCTAGTCTGACAGAATTATATAACATAATATAATAATTTAGGGTAAGTGACTGTTTCTGGGCTCAGAAAACAGTAATTCAGAGAGGGTTTTACTACACTAATTGCTGCCACAGCCAGTGCATATTGTGCATAGTCTCTCCCCTCCCTTCGGTTTAACTTTAAAGTTCCAGTCCACACCAAATCTAGGTGAAATCTCAGTAAAGTTAATATAGTATTATAAAATATATATCATTTTGGGGAAGTGTTTCTGGGCTCCATAACAGTTATTCACAGAGGGTTGTTTGCTAAGCAGCATCGCCGCTTCGGTGCTTAGTGGCCCCCAGCCCACACCTCCAGTGTTAAAGTTCGAACCACACAAAAAAATATAGTAGTGTGAGTGTGACAGGCTGTTGCCTGTGATGCAACAGAAAATTCATGACAATCTGATTTTGTTTAGAAAAATAAATTAGTCTGACACCTAGTCTCCCCCACCCCACTGTGTCTGTGTGCTGCAAGTGCACAGTGAGTCACACATCTTTCTGCTCTTACAGTGTATGAATTTTTTTTAATTCAAAGAGATTTATTTTGTGTCAGAAAAAAAAGCCTTTTTTTGCTCAGTAAAGTCAGGCTTAAGTTTTCTGTCTAGTGTGACAGAATTATAGTATTTAGAAAAGATATATATAATTTGGGGAACTGTTTCTGGGCTCAGTAACAGTCGTTTACATTAGGTTGTTTTGTTTGGTAAGCATCACTGCTTAGTGGTCCCCCCAACCCTAGTGGTTAACATTCCAATCCATACAAAATATAGTAGTGAGAGTGTGACAGGCTGCTGCCTGTGATGTAACTGAAAATTAATGACAATCTGATTTTGTTTAGAAAAAGAAAATATTTTGACACCTAGTCTCCAGTCCCCACTGCGTCTGAGTGTAAGTGCAGAGTGAGTCACACATCTGTCCATCAGTTTCTTCTGGGGTCTTTTAGTGTGTCAGGTGTGGCACAGTGAATTGTGTGTGTGTTGGGCCTGTTGGGTATGGTTCTGTTGTGGGCTTATTTGCAAGTTGCATATATTACACCCATAGTTACACATTGTTGCATACCATAACATAAATAAAAATGTTCGCCTGTGTTGTTAATTAATCATAGCACTTCTACTGATTGTAACATTAACCAGCAGCAGTATCATTTATCATGTCTGGTGATAAGCAAACTCATGAAAGGACTTGGTCTAGCCCCAGCAAGTCCACAGCCCTGCCTGTACCAAGCATGGCAAGCAGCAGTGATGCTGAATCAGAAGGTACTGTACGTTCATCTGGATGCGTTCGGCGTCCCAAAATATTTTTTTCACCTAGCAAGGCGGTAAGCTCACATAGTACGTTGGGTGGTGAAAGAAGCTCTAGTAGTAGTAACCTAATTGATAGCACTGTTACCACCACCAGTAGCAGTTACCCATTTTCTGCCCCGGCTTTCTATGGCAGTAGTAGGAGATCATTACAGCTTAGCAGAGCTCCAAGTGAGGAAGTAACAGCCACAGCCACTGTCTTGAGTTACCCTGTAGCTTCTGCCACTCTTGCTGATGTTTCACCTATTCCCACCACTAGCATACTGCCAGTCCCTATCACCACCTATAGCACAAGCATATCAGCCAGTGCCACCAGTGCCATCAGTACCAATTTTGCTGTCCCTGTCACTGTAACCCTGTCCCCCACTATAGCCACCAACACCACTGCTTCAGCAAGTGCCTCCAGTGACAATATCGAACCCATGGCTACTAGTACTGTAACCACTACCAGTGCAGTCACTGTAAATGTGGCTACTGCCATGACCCTGGGTACTGCATCAACAGATATTTCTGCAGTGCCTGTGTCAATAAGTACCCCTACCCCTAGGATGCAATCCAAATGCAGCAGTCATGCTGCTCAGGTGGTTGATGATGTATTACATGAGGAGGATGCAGAGTTTGCAAACCAGTCTTCTGGCTCTGAATATATTCTGGACCCTAGTGAGGTACCATCATCATCAGCATCTGGCAATGACACAGACACCCACATGAGTGACTTTGGGGATGAGTCAGAATATGCCTCATATCTGACTAGTAAAAACCTAAGAGCTGCAGAGTCTGCAGACAAATTGAGGAAAGGTGCTAGGAATACTGAGCAAAGTGAGCATAGGCATGGTCAGCGGAGCAAGCAAGGCTTTAAACCTCCATCTGTCTAAAAAAATGAAGCAGTCCACACTAAGCTTTGGCAGGGTTGTGTCACCTCCATCCATGCAAGATAGGGAACGTTCTAATCAAAAAAGTCAGACAGCTGCTGTGGAGGAAGATCAAGGTGTTGTTGCAGCACACAGTTCAGCTGGAGGTAAAAGTGGTAAAAAAAGGAGTAGCCATGGCTGCCCTATTGGTGCAAAAAGTGCTGGCTCAAGTAGGGCTGTAAGAAGCGCTGAGTGGCTTCATTTTAGCTTATCCAAAAATGATCCAAATAAGGCAGTGTGTGGGCTGTGTCTCACCGTAATTAGCAGGGGGAAAAATGTCTCTAACCTAACTACCATGGCAATGAATAATCATTTGAAGCTGAAGCATGCCAGTGCACTGCAGGGATCCAACGTGTTGCCCCACAGTATGCTGACAACACCCTTTTGTGGTACTGGTGGGGGTTCAGATCACATTGATGATTCCCAGTCACAAAGTGGTGTTGATTGTTATCATGTCAGTGAGTCTGACAATTTCTTCATGCCCATCCACACCAGTGACAGTTCATCACAAAACTGTGTCAGGACAAACTGTGGCTGTCTCTTTGCCTCCTGATGATTCATCTGCTGCACGGTCCACAACATCTCCCATTGAAAGACATCAGTCCCATTACAGTCCCAGACTTCTTTGGCACCCATTATGCGGTCCTTTCATGCAAGGACTAAATATCACCCGTCACACCCATGTGCACAACAGATCACCCAGTTAATTGGGGAAATGATTGCACTTGCTCTTAGAAAACATTGGTTTTAGGTGGCTGATGCAACATTTGCACCCAAGGTATCAGATACCATCACGCACAACATTCTCCCATACTGTTGTGCCCAACATTTATGAGGATTTGCACAAGGCAGTCTTGCAGCAACTATCAAATGCAATCGGGGATGTGTTCCATTGCACAACAGACATATGGAGTAGCACAAACTCCAACCATGCATACATGTTGCTGACTGCACATTGGTGTGCAGCAGACCCAGCTAGTACAGTCAGTGAAGGTGCAGGTCTACATACTTCCTGCCATTCCCCTGGTGTAGGCTCCACAATGACTCATAGCAGGTCTGCACTTCTGAATGAGTCCTTTATGCCTGTGGACCACCAGTCCGCTAACATTTTGGCCTTCTTGCAAGACATGCTGCATGTGTGGACTGAAGACACATCGATGCGCGTTGGTTTCATTGTAACTGACAATGCAGCAAATATGATAAAGGCCTTGTCTGATGGGCACTTTAAAGGCATCCATTGTTATGCATATACTTTGAATCTGATGGTGACAAAGTACATCTGCAAGACACCAGAGGTTGATTAAACACTTAAGACAGCAAGAACATTTTTTGCCCATTTCCATCACTCAGTTAAAGCCACAAACCAACTGCGGCAGATGCAAGAGTGCATTCAGATAGCACAGCACAGGCTGATACAGGATGTGTCAACACGGCAGAATTCGACATTCTACATGTTGCAAAGGTTACTGGAGCAGAAGCGAGTTCTCCATGAAATGAGTATGGAGACAGATATTGGGGGAATTCTCAGCCACCAGGATTGGTCTGTTATTGAAGGAACACTAAAGGTGGTTGATCCTTTTGAAAGAAGCACACGTGACATGAGTGCAGAATCTGCACTACTGAGTCAGGTCATCCCTGCAGTCCAGATACTGAAGAAGTTACTGCAGAGATGTTCAACCCATGCTGATCTTGCACCTGCAGTGATGGCCCTTGTACATAATCTAACAACTGAATTAGGGAACAGGTTCACGAATATTTGTGCCACAAAGCCATATGTTTTTTTCAATGATGCTGGACCTGAGGTTTAAGTGTGAGATACTACACCTTGAAATGCCTGCCCACCGTGTCAACAAGTTTTGTCAGCAGCTGTGCTCAGAGCTCACCTTTACAATGTGTGCCAAGGATGTGATGCCTACTGAAGTAGCCCTGGAAGAACAAGAACAGCTGGTGGAGGATGCTCCAGAAATGGAGGAAGAAGACTGCTGGGCACAACTCAGTTCATCCCTACAGGCAGAGCAAGGAAAGCAAAATGAGCAGCACCCACTCTCGGCCAGCAATGTTTTGAATTGCTTCTTTTTTTTTAACTTTATCTTTTTATTACCTTTAAATGTAAAAAGTATACAAACACATACAGTGAAGAGTACCCTCCATATAAAGTACATAGAAATAAATCACTTTATATGCAAATTGTATGAGAAGGTAAAATAAAAATTAAGAGCTTTATAAACATATGATAGTGATAAGAGTTAACGTTATCTGTAGTATAAGTATTGAACTAAGGGGTTACAATTATTAAGGTAATTGTGAATTCAAAAAGAGAGGTAATAGTTATAAAATGTATACTGGGATAATTATGGCAAAACCCTAATAATATTACATAAAGTGATAACACTGGGAGTACATCCATTATATACTAATGGAGGAGGAAGACAAAGAAGGGGTGAGCAAGAAGAGTAAGAAGGGGGTGTACAGAAAGAAAGAGAGAGAGAGAGAGAGAGAGTAATAAAGAAAGCGAAAAGGAGATATCTGAGCTTAGTAGTATTGAGAAAGAGAGAAGTTTGATACATCTAAGGATTGGGTCTGGAAGATCCAGAAGAGTCAATGTATTTGAGGTAATCCTGCCAACACTTATCATATACAGTGAGTTGATCATGAATAACATGGGATAAACAATCTAGTGACGCATACTGAGAGAGGCTTTGAAGCACATCAGAAAGGGTGGGGATAGATGGAGATTTCCATTTCATAAGAGGCAGACGTTTAATCAAAAGAAAAAGTATGTTGAGCCATCTAAAATGTGCATGTGAGAAGGAGAGTTTATCAGGAATAGGGATGCCCAGAAGGAATAGTTTGGGGTCAAAGGGTAGTTTTTGTCCTATTACTCTGGAAGCTAATAAACAAACTTTACGCAATAGTTTATTGACAGGGGCACATGTCCATAAGATGTGCAGTAAATCCCCATTGATTTGGTTACAACACCAGCAGTTATTATTATTTAGGAGGCCCATACATTGAAGAACAAAGGGAGTTCTATACCAAAAATGTAGAATCTTCATTTGTATTAGAGAGCTACGAGTATCTTTAAATATGTTATGAGCTGAACGCCAGCACTTACTCCATTGTAAAGGTGAAATATTGTAGTTAAGGAGAGCACTCCATTTACTCTTAGCAGATATGGACTGATCGGGGAGATTATCAATAATGTATTTATAAATATAGCTGTTCAGTTTAGCAGATAAATTAACCCAGTGTAAAATGTATGGTTTTAGAAGAGTGTGCTTGTATATATAGCTAGAAACTAGGTTATAAGCTGACCAAATTTGTAAAAACTTCCAAAAGTCCTGATTAGGGAGTTTCCAAGTAGCCTGTAAATCTGAGAATGTTTTAAGAGTGAGTGAATTCTGGTCCAAGATATCTCCTAGGAAAAAAATTCCTTTATTCTTCCACGTACAACAGAAGATTGGGTGGTTTTCCAGGGTAAGCAGTGGGTTGCCCCATAGGGGAGCGTAAAACCAAGGCTTAGGATTAGATTTTAAAAATTTGGGGAGAAGTTTCCAATAGAAAGCAGAGGAGAGTATTGTTGGGTATGATTTTAGTTTTGAGGGAATGGGATTAAAAATAAATGAGGTAGGAACTCCTCCGATGCAAAGTGCAGATTCCATTGCAATCCAAAGTGGAGAATGAACTGAAGGTTTTTGAAACCATGTAATGGTTTGGGCAGCTCAAAAGGCCCAGAGATAACCTTTGAACCAGGGGAGTCCAAATCCCCCTGTTTTCCAATAAGATCGAAGTTTATTACAATTAAATCTTGGCGGTTTCCCATCCCAGATTAAGTTACCCATTAACGTATCAATTTTAGCAAGAAAAGGGGATGGTAAAATTAAGGGTATGTTGGCAAAAAGATAAAGAATTTTGGGAGACATGGACATCTTAATGGCTGCGATTTTCCCCATGAAAGAGAAAGATTAAGGAGCTTCCATCTGTCCAGGATTGTTTTGATATCTAATAAAGGGCTGAGATTGATGTCCCATATTTTCTTTACATTACTAATTATTTTGACACTGAGATATGTTATACCTTGTGGAGACCAGTGGAAATCAAGAGGAAGGTTCATAAAAGCTTTACAGTGGTCATTAAGGGGGAGGATTTCTGATTTACTATCATTTAAAGCGAGGCCTGAAATATTTGTAAATTTATTAAGTAAATCTACTAGCAAGGGTCTGGCATCATGTAGATTTTCAAGTAAGATTAAGAGGTCATCTGCATAAGAGAGAGAAACGTATGTTGAATTTCCCACGGGAATGCCATTAATGCCGGTAGATTGGCACAAGCAAGCAGATAGGGGTTCCATGGCTAAAATAAATAGAGAAGGTGATAGGAGACAGCCTTGCTTTGTTCCTCTTGCCAACCGAAAGTAGGAGGATAGGGTGGAGTTAGTAAGTACCTGAGCAATAGGGGAATTATACAGTAGTTTAATCCAGGAGCAGAAGGTATGAGGGAGGCCAAAATGAGATAAAACTTGATAAAGGTATTCCCAATTTAAGGAGTCAAAGCCTTCTCAAAATCAATAGCTATGGCTGCCATGGGTGATTTAAGAGATTTGGCTTTGTGTATTAGATTGAAAAGGGAGCATAAGTGATCAGAGCTTCATCTGTGTTTAATAAAAAAAGCTTGAGAGTTATGAGTTAGTTTGGGGATCAAGGGTTCAAGTAGAGAGGTCAGTAGTTTAGCTAATATCTTCCCATCTGTGTTTAATAAAGAGATTGGTCTGTAACTTGCTGGGTGTGTGGGATCTTTATCTTTCCTAGGGATTAGGGTTATAACTGCTTCAGTACAGGATGAGGGGAGTTTGCCAGTAATGGAAGCTTCTTGATAAACATTTAGAAGAAAGGGGCAAAATACGTTAGAGAGCAGTTTATAGAAGTCAACCGGGAAGCCATCACCTCCAGGGGATTTGCCGGGTTTTAGAGATGATAAAGCTTTCTGAATTTTTTGAAGTGAGAAGGGTTCATCCAAAGGGTTCACTTCATGGGGGAAAGATGAGGAAGGTGTAAAGCTGTAAGGAATTGTTGAATTTGAGTGATATTAGGCGGGTTTGTATTAGAGTATAATTTTTGATAAAAGCTTTTCATAATATGGTTTATAGAGGGCTTATCAGAGTGAATTATACCTTGCTCATCCTTAAGGCTTGAAATATGTCATTCCATTTGTTGTGCTTTGAGCTGGTAAGACAGAGGTTTCCCATTTTTATCACTGTGTTCCCAAAATTTATGTTTAAGTTTAAACAGGGCCAGTTCGGTTTTACGAGAAATTAGGTAGTTTATTTTAATTCTAAGTTGAAGAATTTCAAGATGAAGTTGAGAGTCAGGACAGTGCTTATTAGAGGAGAAATATAGGTTCTCTTTAACCTTCAGGGATTTTTCCAAGTCAGCCAATTGTTGTTCTCGTATTTTTTTTCTGTGTGCATCGTATCTGATAATTTTCTTGTGGATCATGGCTTTAAGGGCTTCCCATACAGTGGACATAGAGGATTCGATAGGATTATTGTGGGAGAGGAAGTCTTGAGTATCAGCTTTAATCATGGGTAAAAACTTGGGGTCTTTAAGAAGGAGGGGGGTCCAGCCACCAGAAAGTAGATTTAGGTGTTGATGGACCCCATAAAAGGTGCAATTTAACAGGAGAATGATCTGAAATTATAATGGGGGAGATAGAAGAATCAATAGTTTTCTCTGTTATGGCAGGGGAGGCTAGCCAATAGTCAATTCTACTGTATGTTTTGTGTAGGGAGGAGTAAAAGGTAAAATCCCGGTCTCGGGGGTGAAAAAGACACCATACATCTGCTAAACCAGTATCTTTCATTAGTAATGAAAGGGCTTTAATACTTCTGGGATGAGTATCTATGGTGGAGGTACTCCTATCAATGCTAGCTTCTAAAGCTAAATTAAGATCTCCTTCAAGAATAATTGGAGTGTTATCTGAGTTAAAGGATAACATCTGTTGAGCTAAATTATGGAAGAACTCTGGAGAGTCGAAGTTGGGTGCATAAACATTGACAAGTAGGATAGGACCAGAAGTGGTATTCAATTTGACCATGACCCATCTGCCTTCATTATCAGAGAGGGAGTTTCTAAGGGACCATTTACGGTTTTTACGTATAAGAATGGTGACTCCTCTTTTTTTTTTAAATATAGGAGGGATCATATATTTGACCAACCCAGAATTTTTTAAGCCTATGAACATCTTCTGCTAGTAATTTTGTTTCTTGAAGGAAAGCAATTTGTGTTTTATATTTTTGGAGATGTGAAAGAATTTGCTTTCGCTTAGTAGGAGAGTTAAGTCCCTTCACATTCCATGTATATAGAAGTATATCACTCATGCTGTCAGTGTGACAGAGAGGTGATAATCACTGGAATAAGAAGGGATAAATAAATGAAGCAAAAGATGATCGTAGTATAAATAAAGTATAAATGTATATGCAGAAGTTGGCAGGTGTACTCAAACCAAAAAAGATGAAGTGTGTAAAATATGGGAGGCACAGATATCATTCTGAAAATAGAGTAAGAAGAGAGGTCATTAATAGGAGGGATATTAACAATACACTAATAAGTACATTATAACTATTTAGAGAAGTAAGAAACATTAAATTCTAATAACGAGGTTAACCAATTAACAGTAACAACAAGTTTTTAGGAAGTGAGGGGAGATAGGAGTCAGCTAAAAATAGCTAAGCGACTCTCTCACCACACACCAGGGCGTAGAAAAGGTTAGGAACAAACTGGGAGAACCAAGTATAAGAAGTTGGTCCGATGCAGAGGTCTGAACCAATAAGTATAATAGTAATGGTACAATGATTCAGAGGAGCTTGACTAGAAACTGATCTGCTTCATACATAGCAAGGAAATCAAGACAGGAAAAAAAAACTCAACATAATACTAAAGTTAACGTGTTAAGATAAAAAAGAAAAATATCACCAGATCATACTGTTAAACTGGTAATTTTGAAATTGATATGAGTGTCAACTTATTAAAGCAAATGGCGTGAATTGCCTTGGCTATAAAAATCAGTTTGTCTGGGTAAGAAGATGTCAAGGGAACCAAATACACAGTTAGGTGTAGTTATATTTGCAAGAAAGGTCAAGAGCAACTACATTTGGTAGGACTTTGAATGAATTTCCTGCACAGGGTTTAATCATAAAAAATAAAAAAAAAAGGTAAACACTATTGAGTAAATAATAATGGGTAAAATATTATAATTCCCACAGCATGAGGTACATATAGGCAGGTGAAATGTGAGGAATGGCTGACTTCGGTAATAACAAGGGACAATGGAGAGCTTGTAAAAAGGAGTATGTTAATTTTTTCTACTCGACAATTGCCTAAATGAATGATGAATGGAATGACTAGATCTAGGAAATAGACCTAGTGAGCTCCAAATCAAGATGAGAATGTGATGATGGGTTCCCTTTGTATAGTAGGCTTCGAGTATATAGGAAACTTACAAGAGTAGTGAACAAATATCGATTGCACCAGTACATGGAAAATAGCCAGCCGGTATATATAAATATGTATAAAAGTTGGCTTCTTTGGTGATAATAATAGAACGTGGGATAATAATAATAAAAAAAAAAACTTGAGATGTATATGATTGGAGTATTGCCGAATTAGTTTTATTAAGGAGTAGTACAGACGAGAAATATATGAATTAAGTAAGGGGTATAAAAAGGTTTCATTGTCTCCGGGTGCTGTGAATATAGATTGATGCGGGTTGTTGAAAAACTAAGAATAGTCATCAGTAGTCATGCCAAAATGAAGTCACAGTTCAACAAACAGTAAAAGTTACTTGAAAATATAATAATAAAAAGGTTCCTTTGACATTATAAATCAATAAGCATGGAAATAACACTTATAGTGTTAATTAAGACCAATTGCGATGTACAGCCTTCTGAATTCACAACCTGCTGGGAGCAATATTATATGGTTGTGAAGGCTATACAGCGTGTGTCAAAGTATTGGAATGAGTATACTGTTTTTCAATGAACAATCCTGGACTTAGATATGCCAGCGGGAACAAATGCCATGAATTAAACAAATGATAACAGGTTACCCTGGTTTTATGAGCATTATTTTCAGCTTTAGAATTTTTACTCTTTGCTTTAGCCCTGCATTTTTTTTTTTTTGGCGATTCTAATGATTTAAGGGGAGAACTCACCACCACTTCTGACCAGGAAGAATTAGTTGAAATGTTGCTCTGAACTGCATTAGATAGGTTAGTAGATTGATCATCCGAATGGTGTAGCATTAGATCTTCTTGCGATTAGTGTATTTCCTCACTTAAAAGGGCAAACTTGTTGCTCAGAGGAATGGAGGGATTAACTTGTGTATGTAGAGTCATGTTGCTAATGGGGTCGGGTAGGTCCACAGTGGAACAGCAAGGTGGGTCAGACAGTCAAGGGCCAGATAGGAATTTCTCCTGCAGTCTAGTTGATTGCCTTGGCGGGGGAACCTCAACAGCAGTAGTATTCAGGATCATTGGCTCCGAGAAACACCTTCCTGTATTCTGCACAACAGCCTCCCCGGTCTGGTTGGAATCTGAAATGTCAGCATCCCCACGCAGTACAGCAGATTCGGCCATGGAAGGGCAGTCAAGAGAGATGTTCAAAAAAACAGCTAAGGCTTCAGGCGTGCTGAAATCTGTAAAGGAGGAACCCATAAAGAGACACAATATGGAGGGATAGTGTAAGGCAAATTTAGGTCCTCTTTAGTGTAATATAGGTTTCAGTGTATTATACGCTTTCTGTTTGGTGGATAGTTCTTTGAAGAAGTCTCTGTAGATAGATATCTTGTGTTCTTGTCATGTCAGAACACTGATTTCTTTAGCTCTACGTAGAATTAGTTCTGTAGGCATATAGTTCAAGAATCTGGCTATGATAGGTCTAGGCCCTTGGTTGTGGCTTGGTCTGGGACCTAACATGCGGTGGGATCGTTCAATGATCAACTGCTGTTCTGGGGGCAGTTTTAGCATTGCAGGGAGAACATGCAGTAGAAGTGCTGTTGTATCCCCCAACTCGGATCCTTCCGGGAAGCCAAAAAAACATAAGTTATTCCTACGATTACGGTTCTCAATGTCATCTATTTTGGATTGTAGCGGTTTTATGGTGCGGTCTTGATTCTGTATTGTGGCCTGAAGATCATGAATGGAGGTTGCATTTTGTGTTGCTGTACTTTCTTTGATAGTAATTCTCTTATCAAAAGAATTCTGCATTTCAGCATTCTGTTGTGTTGAGGTCTTCAGATCATTGATATCTGCTACCAGTTTCGAGAACATAGCCTCTGCTCTGGCTAGAATGTGAGTAGGAGTCAGCCATGATGACCAAAATAGAGGCCTAGTACAATGCACAGTTAATATAGCTGATTGAGGTTAGGTAGGCTCAAAATGACTTACAGATTGTGTGTAGCAGGATAGGCAGAAACTGATCCTTACAGTTGACACAAAAAAAAAGATCTGGTATGAAGAGGATGAGGTTAGATTCTAGATTCCTTGCAGAGAGTCAGAGTTAAGCTGCCATCTTCAGCCTAGTCAGGCCACGCCCCCCTTTACAGTGCCTTGAATTGTTTCTTGACAAAAGCTCTTGAACCCATCTCAGTTGACCCACTGGAGTACTGGACCAAAAAGTTGAAATCATCACCTCACTTAGCACAGCTGGCCATGAAATACCTGAGCTGCCCCCCAACCAGTGTGTCATCAGAGAGGTTGTTTAGCACAGCGGGGGATGTGGTGGAGCCTCACAGATCCTCATTAGACCCTGAACATGTTGAGCAACTTGTGTTCATCAAGCTCAAGTTACCGCATATCGATTACAAGTACAAGTCTTGAATAATTGAATTTCATAGCACTTTAATAACAATGCTATTTTTATGTGACACACGCCCCCTGTACTTATGCTGCTGGCCTGGGCCAACTTGTGGATTATGTGCACCAACACCCCATCTGGTATTATGTTAATGACACTCAATCTTGCTCTTTTTCCAAAAACCCCATGACTGGTGATGCTGTCCTTTGTTGCAAAATTATGCTGAGCACCCAACACCTCACATTTCACGGACACCATAAGTGGTTTACAAATTCATGTGATTACTAAAAAAGGTATTGCTTCAGGGTACTTGGTAGTGTACTCACACACCACCAAGATGAATCTGTTACCCTTTGCACTTTTATCAAGGGGCCCCACTATGTCCATCCCTAGCTTCTCGAAGGGAGTGGTTACTAATGGTATGGATACTAGGAGTACTGTATCCCTTTTTCCTTTCAGGGCAGTTAGTTGACATTTGGGGCATTCCTGACAATTCCGGGCTGTGTCTTCAGGTATCCTGGGCCAAAAGAACCTTTGTAGGATTCTGCATAATGCCTTGTCCCTCCCTGTATGTCCTGCCCATGGCACATCATGACCTAAGGCCATAATATCCTGCCTATAACATAGGGGCACCATTAGTTGCTCAATCCTTTCCTTAGTATCAGGGTTGGTACATATCCTATATAGACCATTGATTACTTTCATTTCTGGGGCACGTTGTTTGCTCATTTGTCCCACCTGTTGAAAAAAAGGTTTCAGAGTGATATTCTGTTGTTGCATATACATATCAGCCTTCACGTATACACTTTCATTTTCATCAGGCAGCCCTTGTTTCTCTCTATGCCATTCCCAGAGTAGTCTCTTTTTGGCATTTAGAGATGTCAACTTTTCCCTGGAGGATTAATCCGATCCCCTTCAAATGGAAACACATCTCCTAATAATGGCTCCCTTTTACTCTGGGCCCTAGTGGTCACTGCAGATAAAGTTCCTTGCTCCAGGAGTAAAGATGAAAACTCTGGAAAAATCATGTCCAATGACCACTGGGACGGGTAATTGAGGTATCAATCCTGCAGTTACTACTGAGGTTTTTCCTCTCACCCCAATAGTAAGGTTTGTTGTAGGGTATTGGTGCGTGTCTTCTTGAATGCAGACCACATTCATAGCAGGCCCCTTTTTAACAAAATCTACTAAATCAGTTCAAACAAGGGTATTTTTGCTACCAGAGTCAGTAAGTCCTACCACAGTTTGTCCCTTTACTTGTACATTTGTAACAAGATACCCAAGATTCAACAGGGCTAAGTGGGCAGTGTCAGTTTTCTTAGAGGGGCAGAAATGGGTAATATGTCCTAGTCCAGTACAATTGCAACATATTATGTCTGGAGGAAATGTCCTCATCCCTGGGCCACTTTTCCCCTCATATCTCTTTGTAGGAACAGTCTGACTGGGTCTTATCGGAGTAGACTGGGGTTTCACAGTAGGTTCAGACGACCTTTGTCCTCCTTTTCTGTAAGGCTGATGGGCGCCCAAGAAGTCTTCTGCCAAAGTCACTGCTACCTCTGCGGATTCTGGATTGTGTTACTTTATCCAGATTTGTACATCCATGGGTAAAATCTGCAGAAACTGTTCTACAACAAAGGTTTCAACAATGTCCATTCTGTATTTTCCTTCCAGCTGTACCCATTTCAAGCAAAGTTCCCTTAATCTAACATAGGTTTCTTGGGGTGGGTCATGTGCCTGGTGTTTCAGGGCACAGAACCTTTGCCTATAGGTTTCTGCATTGGTGTCATAGTGTTTTAATATCTCCTGTTTAACCAAATCATAACCATCAGCCAGGTGGAGATCCATATTCCCATATGCCAGCCGGGACTTTCCTGACAAATAAGGTCTGAGGCGTACTACCCATTGTGTTGTGGTCCAGTCACATGCTTTGGCCACCCTCTCAAAAGTGGTCAAATATGCCTCTATATCATCAGAGGGAGTCATTTGGAACAGCTTAATGTCTTTTGGGTTGGGTGTGGTACTGTCTCCCCCATTTCTGTGCCTTGCCCCCAAAGTCTGTAACAATTGTAATGTCTCTGCCCACCTCATATATTGTCTTCTATGCTCGCATTCCCTCTCCTAGGCATCAATGTTTCTCTGCCTCTCAATTTCCATTTGATGTACTGCCAACCAATGAAGTAGATCAGACAGGCCTTCTGAGGGTATCTCACTGGACTCAGTGCGTTGCTCCCTCTGCACTACCTCCTTTTTCTCGCTGTCCACATTATCCTTTGGAGTCCTCCAGTGTACATCTGATCCAAGTCCAGGGAGTAAGGGCTCACCCATCTTCTCCATCTGAGATCTGGTGACTGCATCCATCTTCTTTGTATCATCTGTTCCTTCCACCATGTCTTTTGGTTATCACACTACTAGGTCCGGTACCATTTCTGGCCTCCCTCAGTGTACCTTGGATGACCAGAATCCCACTCTGACACCAAATTATGTGAGCGAGTGCGGGAAGGGATAACTCAGACACAGGTTGCAGTACAAAACACACAAAGTTCTCATGTGAATTTTATTCAAATAACGAACTTCAAAACAATAACCAAAAGAAATAAAGTAATTATTAGCTTACTTCTGAGCTTCAGCACTTATTCTCATTATGAAGTGCTGCAATAGAGTGGACAGAGCTTAGGCATCAGCACATCCACCATCGTCTGTGATCAAATCCTATCTATCTACCTAGGCACAGAGGTGTCTTTTAAATTTAAGCTCAGTGACATCATAGGTCAGCTGATCCAGCCCCTATTCTAATACATAAGTTTTCTATTCTAATACATAAAGTGTGGGGAATAGCTAAACCACATGCCATAGTAACATTCATATAGAAGATTCATAAATAGGAATTTGGGGCTCGTATAGGATAAACATAGAAACATAGAATTTGATGGCAGATAAGGACCGCTTGGCCCACCCAGTCTGCCCATTTCCCTACCTAATGGATAAGCTGCAGATCCTAGTTAACCACCAGCCTACTTCTTCCTACCCCCAGCCCCTAGAATTGCCTTATGACTGTCCCATGCATGCTTGAATTCCACCACTGTTTTTGACTCCACAACCTCCTCAGGAAGGCCATTCCATGCATCCACAACCCTCTCTGCGAAAAAATACTTCCTTACATTACCTCTGAGCTGTCCCCCATCTTCAAATTGTGCCCCCTTGTTCTTGAACACCTCTTTTTCTGAAAAATGCTACCGTCTTGGACTTTGTTGATTCCCTTGAGGTACTTGAAAGTTTCTATCATGTCCCCCCTCTCCCTCCTTTCCTCGAGGCTATACATGTTAAGCTCCTTAAGTCTGTCTTCATATGTCTTCCGGTGCAGACCCAGCACCATTTTAGTTGCCCTCTTCTGGACTGCCTCCATCCTGTTTATGTCTTTGCAGAGAAGAAATAGAAAACTATCCTAAAAGGCTTAAGGGTCAGTTAAAGACCCAAACTCCTCCCTCTAGGCAGTGACATCACTAAGCATAACCCTATATTTATTCTTCAGAAAGGGACAGCTGGCCCTTATGAGTACATCAGAGACTAGTGGGTATGCTGATAAAACAGGTATGTAAATCAAACCAACCAAACCAAATGAAACTTAAGAAATGCGTATGTTTTAACTTGTTATTCTTTTTCCCATATCAGAATACTCCTTATAGGAGATTACAGTTAGAATGCATATAAGAGTATGGTCTTTATAAATAATAAATGTCCTTTAATATGGTCAGGACTGTCGGCAAACACACCAGCCATATGGCTGACTTCTCATCCAGGTGTTTGTTATATTATGGGGTGTTAGTGTATATGATGGGGTGTTTAGGTTAAACGATATACACACATAAAAAAATTCTCCCCTGTTACACAATACCCTTTCAAATTCATCTCTGTTTCTTTATTATCTTGTGCCATTCTGTACTGAGTGACTTACACCCAGATTCCTTGTTCAGAGCAGGTTGCAATGGTATGCGTCTCTGAAGTACAGCAGACCTCGCTGTACGTTGAGGCAGAAAAAGGGATTCATGTCCATAATACCATCCTTCGGGGTAATTCTGTGCTCCTGTAGCACTCTCTCCAGAACCACTTGCCAGAAGGTAACAGAGAAAGTGGTTCTAAAGAAATGGGGATAGGAGCTGCTGTGGAGAGAGTCTGGAGAAGTCCCCAAGGGAGCCGCACTTCGCTATGGGTAAGAGCCGCACCTCACTATGGGTAAAGGGGGTTGCATTGCAAATGTCGAGAAGTGGTATTAATAGGAATAGTTCTTGGGACTAACACAATAGCAATTTCCTCTGGCTCTTTACTGTGACCCGATTTATTCCGAAAACTTACGTACATGCTCTACATATAGTGGGGGGGGGGGCGTGTATCAGCTTTTTCCCTAGCTATCTATTCGAGAATTGCTATGTAATGCATACACAAGTGTCCCTGTGTATTTTACATATGAGCATCCGCACCAGTAAGCTTACTTCCTACCTTCACATATAACATATTGTGTTCAGGGTACAATGGCTACTTACAGTTACAACCCAGAAGTCCAGACCCTGACATACCTGCAGATGTTTTTTTGTTTAATGTTCCAACTCAAAACACCACCGAGGACAAAAAGGGAAAAACAAGTGGGGTAGAACAGAAGAAAGAGACAATGATGGGAGGCTACCCCAACATGGTAGAGTCAGAAAGGAGTCAAGGGAGACTCAAAAGCAGGGGTACTACTGCAGTAGACTTTGGAAAAAGGGCTAGAGAAGATGGATGCCCTCTGGTGTCTAAAAAGGGGTGGGGGAGAATTCTGTCATAGCAAACACAAAAAAAAAAGTAAACGGAGAGAGGAAAAAGTAAGCATACAAAACAATATTTGAAGGGCCACAAATAAGACATGATGGGAGTGGTGCAGTGCAGTGGCTGTGGAGCAGCAGTCTTCTGGGAGACGTTCAGGAGGATACAGGGTTGTTTCATCTGCAGGCACCTCTCTGGGCTGAGGAGGAGGCTGCTCATCTCCAGGCTGAGCTAACCAGGAATCGAAGGACCTCCTCTCCCACCCAGGGACCACCAGGGCCAACGCCGTTGCCTCAGAGGTCACCAAGAATGAGGAGCAGTTGGACCACCGGGGGCTCAAGGAGATTGATGATGGAAGAACAGAGGCACAACCCTCCAGTTGTACCTCTCCACAATTCATGCGCCATTCTGGCAGAGCTTTGTTCCTCTATCAATCAATCAGACTTGATTTTTATAGCACCTTTCAAAACCAAGGTGCTGTACATAAAACCAAATACAAACAAATATAAATATAAGTTAAAACAGAAACAATAAAAACAAATTATCCATAATTAGGGAAGACTAAATTAAATAAATAAGTTTTTAGCTCAGTTTCAAACCTCTCGACAGTCAGGTATTCTCTTAACCAATGAGATAGAGAATTCCACAGGGTTGGGGCCAAAAAAGAAAAGGCACTTGCAGTGGAGACCAAAGAGGATGCTGGGAACCTCCACAAAGGAGACCCACAGGAGGGTGGCATGGGACCCCACAGGGGGAGGAAGCAACTCCTGGTGGGGACTCAGTTGTTAGGGGGTAGGACTGGGGAGGAGGGAGGAGGGAGGTAAGGTGCCTGCCTGGCACCATGGCTTGGAGGGACAGGAAGTGATTCTTCAGGATCATGGCAGCAGCTGCACAGGGGAGGGAGCTGAACATCATTGTCCACCTAGGGACAAATTACCTGGCTGGGAATGGGATCAGAGCAGTACAGGAGGAGTTTGTGGAGTCAGGGTAGGGCCTTCGACAAGCAGCATGCATGGTAACCTTCTCGGAGGTGCTGTCTATCTGTGGCATTGGTGAGGCTAGGGTGCTCTGCACCATGGTATTCAATGAGTGGTTGAAAAACTGGTGCAAGAGCTCAGAGTTTTGGCTTCACTGGGGACTGGGGGTCCATCTGGAGGGATACAGGCCTATACTGGTGCGATGGTCTGCATCTGTCCAGGAGGGGAACCAGGATCCTAGGCGATAGGTTTAAATGCTTCATTGTTAAACATTTCAACTTGCCACGGGGGGAGGCACTGAAAAGGAGCAGGGAAATCCCAGCCTCCCCCAAAAAGAAACAGGGTAGTTAATGAGGTAAACACCAAGATAAAGAAGTTGATAGGGAGATAGTCAGGGATAAATGGAGAAACAGGCAAAGGCAGTAAGCACAGGGATGGGGCTAAAAGGGTTAAGGCCATCAAAAAATGGAGAGCAATGAGTACCAATGCCCATAGTCTGGGTAACAAGCTCCCTGAACTAGTGGCCTTGATGGAAGAGGGATGCCTGGATATTGTGCCAGTCACAGAAACATGGTCTACAGAGAACCGTGACTGGGATGTCAACATACTAGGTTACACAGTCTACAGGAGGGACAGGGAGGGTAGAAGAGGAGGAGGAGTAGCTCTCTTTGTAAAGGAAGAGATCAAAGCAATGGAATTAAAGGGTAAACAGGGAGGAGAGGAGGCACCCTGGAGACAGGAAAGGCACCACAATCTGCATGAGTGTTGTAAAGAGACCCCCATCTCAGAGGGAGGAAAAGGACAAGGAAATGATAGAAGGCATCCATAGGATGGCAGCAAAAGGGGGCATAGTGTTGATGGGGGACCTGAATATGCCAGATGTTAACTGGAGCACCTTTGCTGCAGCCACATCCAAGAGCAGGGTCATTCTCAATGCCCTGCAGGAGGCATGCTTTAGACAGCTAGTGTTGGAACCCACTTGAGAGGGAGCAATCTTAGACATGGTACTCTCAAACGGGGACAGGGAGAGGATCTTAATTTTAGAAGTGGGTAGCCATCTGGGAATAATTGACTACCAAACAGTGTGGTTCACAATAAACACAGCCGTAGAGTCAAGCCATACAAAAGTGAGGGTACTGGACTTTAGGAGGGCAGGCTTTGTCAGAATGGGAGGGTGTCTCAGAAAAGCACTAGCAAACAGGCAAGAAGAAGGGATGGAGGAACAATGGAGAAACATCAAAACTGCCATCACAGAGGCAACAAACCTTTGTGTGAAGCAAATAAATCAAAAAGAAAGAAAAAAACACTATGGTTCTTAAAAGAGGTGGTGGGGAGGGTTAGGGAGAAAAAGATATCATTCAGGAAGTATAAGGAAACACAGAAGGAGCAAGACAGATAACTGTACCAGTTAAAGCAGAAGGAAGCAGGGAAGGCAGTCAGAATAGCAAAGACCAAAACCAAGGAAAAGAGGTATCACATAATAACAGTGACCCAAAATGAGCAGCTGCAAAAATAGTGAGTAATTTTGGGCACTATTATGGTGGGGTAACCTGCAGAATAGTGAGAGTATGGGACACGGATTATGGGGAAGGGCGAATGGAAGGGGGGACTAGTGAGGGGAAGGGGAGGGACAGGGAAGGGGTTGTCATGGACCGGAGTACCTGCTGCTCCCGAGCTAGCCATGTGGCATGGTGGTGTGGGAGGCTACTTCTGGCAGAGCAGGTGCTGGGTTCGGGACCAGGAGTGGATTACATTTTGTCGCAGCACTTAATTTTGTCCAACATCCAGATTTTGCCCCTCTTTAAAATGCACCCCCTAGAGTTGAGAATCCTAATTCAGGGATGTGGGCAAGCCCCCAAAAAACACTTTTTTATATCGGAGTTGGGTCACCTTAAAGTGTATATGCGGGTTTGCTTTTGAGGATATACACTGCATAATAGTGATCACTGTTTTGCAATCACTATTATGGCATGGAACCAGGAAAAGATAATCAACTTGGTAAAGGGGAGGGATAAAACCTTTTATTAGGTACATTAGGGAGAGAAGAAAGACCAAGGGACGGATAGTGATGCTTAGTAAAGGGGAAGGTGGGTGGGCAGAAGGTGACAGTGGAAAAGCAGGGATACTGAATGAATACTTCTGCTCAGTATTCACAAAAGAAGAGGAGAGGGAGATACCTAATCCAATCAATAGATGCACTCTGGATAGGGGGGTCCATACCAGTCCATTCACAGAAGAAAGAGTTCTGAAAGAACTAAAACTGAAGGTCGACAAATCAATGGGCCCTGATGGGATTCACCCCAGAATTCTAAAAGAACTAAGGGGAGGACTAGTGACACCACTGACTACCCTTTTTAACAAATCAGGGGAGGATGGTGTGGTATCTAAGGACTGGAGGAGGGCGGATGTGATTCTCCTTCACAAAAGTGGGAGCAAAACAGAGGCAGGAAACTACAGACCTGTTAGTTTGACCTCAGTGGTAGGGACAATGATGGAATTGCTTCTGAAAGAAAGAATTGTTGCATACCTAGAGGACAGAGGGGCACAGGACCCAAGACAGCATGGATTCACAGCAGGAAGGTCATGTCAGACAAATCTGATAGATTTCTTTGACTGGGTGACCAAAGTAGCAGACCAGGGAGAGGCTGTGGACATGGCCTACCTAGACATTAGCAAGACATTTGACACAGTCCCACACAAAAGATTAATAAACAAATTAGCCAGCCTGGGATTGGGTCCCAGGGTGGTAGCCTGGGTAAAAAATTGGCTGGACAACAGGACATAGAGGGTAATAGTAAACGGAGTCCACTCTGAAGAAAGGGGGTTTACTAACGGGGTACTGCAGGGTTCAGTACTGAGTCCGGTCCTTTTTAATGTCTTTATAAGTGACATTGCAGAAAGACTACAAGGAAAAGTATGCCTCTTTGCAGACAACACAAAGATCTGCAGCAGGGTTGATATACAAGGGGGAAGGGAGTGGAAAGGATGAGAAGGGACTTGGCAAGGTTGGAGGAATGGTCTAAAGTATGGCAGCTTAGATTCAATGTAGAGAAGTGCAAAGTAATGCACCTGGGAAACAAAAACCCCAGGGGAAGAGTACACAATGAAAAGGTACTAACAACAACAAAAATGGAAAGGGACCTGGGGTAGTCATATCAGATGACCTAAAGGTAAGCAAGCAATGTGAGTAGGCAGTAAGGAGGGTAGGGGTGGTACTGGATGTATAGGAAGAGGCATCACCAGTAGAAAACAGGAAGCTGTTATCCCTCTGTACAGACAGTTGGTGAGACCCCATCTGGAGTACTGCGCGCAGTACTGGAGACCCCATCTCCGCAGGGACATAGACAGGATGGAGGCAGTCCAGAGGAGGGCAACTAAAATGGTGCAGAGGCTGCACCAGAAGCCATACAAAGAGAGACTAAAGGAGATACATATGCATATCTTTGAGGAAAGGAGGGAGAGGGGGGACATGATAGAAACTTTCAAGTACCTCAAGGGAATCAACAAAGTCCAACAGGGTAGCATCTTTCAGAAAAAGAGATGTTCAAGAACAAGGGGACACAATTTGAAGATAGAGGGGGGACGGCTCGGGGCAACATGAGGAAGTGTTTTTTTCATGGAGAGGGTGGTGGACGCATGGAATGGCCTTCCTGAGGAGGTTGTGGGGTCAAAAACAGTGGAGGAATTCAAGAATGCATGGGACAGACATAAGGCAATTCGAGTGGGGGTAGGAAGAAGTAGGCTGTTTAACTACGATCTGCAGCTTATCCAATAGGTAGGGAAATGGGCAGACTGGGTGGGCCAAGTGGTATTTTCTGCCATCAAAGTCTATGTTTCTTTGTTTCTGTTTAGTGCAAAAATTCCTCAAGATGCCTGAGTCACATGTGTCCATTGAATTAATTCTTTTTTTTTCTATTAAGATTTTATTGATAGTATTGTTACAGAGAATGCATCCAAGAAAAACATACGCATCCAGTTTAAATGTACATACATACATATCACAGGTAACAGCTGGATACATCCTCTGCCATACCCAAAAAAACCCCACCTCACCCTCCCCCACCCCAGCACAAGACACCTGGTTACATTCCTTTATCCATGGGGGGGGGCAATTCCTAAACTATAATGAGTAAATAGTATAAAGGGGGCCCCAAATCTTATTAAACCTAGGGAGTTTATTCTGGAGGATAGCAATCATCCTCTCGACTGAGGTTGGCAAGTAGTTCCTCTAACCATTCAGTATAACTAATCACGACAGAATCCTTCCAGTGTCTGAGGATAACTTTTTTAAGAGATGCCGAGATTAGAGATACATGGAACCTCCTGTTCTTGACTGGAATATGAGCTACATCTACCAACAGACATATTTCGGGTGTAAAAAGATCCCCTAAACCTATTAACAGGTCCACCCCACTTTTAATGGCTGTCCAGAGCGGCACTATCTTTGGACAGTTCCAAAAAATATGCAACAGGTCCCCTTCCCCTTGATGACATCTTGTACAGGATGAGACTGAAACTATTTTTAAACTCGCCAACTTCTGGGGGAAATAATAAATATTATGAAGTATTTTAAATTGCATCAGTCTCAGTCGGTCTTGGAGGATAAATTTGTGACAGCTATGCCACAATGCTGTCCAGTTGAGCTCCTCATTGGGAAAAACAGAGGCCCAATAAGAGCTCGGAGCCAGATTCTGGGAATAGGCCCAGTTAAATAGAATATTATACAAGTTGGAGACAGCATGTGGTAAACCTACCAAAGGCCTCAGGGTCCCGGAAAATTCTATTCTCGGAATCTGAATTGGCATATTACCCATTTTGCTGAGTAAAAAGTGAAAGAGCTGGTAAACCTGAAACATCACCAAAGTTGGCAGTTTAAATTTATTCAGAATCTCTGATGCGGGAAGCACATATCCATTTACTGAGATTAAATCTTTTAATCGGCACTCTCCCAGCTGTGCTAGCCATGCGACACCGAGGGGTTTGCCTTCAATAAGGAAATGCTGGTTGCCCCATATGGGCTGTGACAGGTCACTGAAGTAACTGTATTTTAGAAAACCGCAAAGCTGTGAGTGGGCCCTAACCGAAACCCCAATCGGGGATTTCCTAAGAGAGATTGGTAGGAGTTTGGGGTTGAGATATAAGAAGGCCTCAGGTGCAAGACCATGTTTCCTAATAAGAGATAACTCAATTTGTAACCATAAGGGTGTATACGAAGCTTGGGTTAAAAGGTCCACGCCCTGCACCCATCTAAGATATTTGTTAACATGACCCACCCAGAAATAGAGACCAAGATGCGGTAGCCTAAGCCCACCCAATGGTTTAGGAGCAGCTAATTTGTGGTAGGCCATCCTCGCTTTTTTGTAACCCCACACAAAATTGGCAATAAGCCCGTGAATTATTTTGAACCATGAGAGTGGGAGCCAGATATTTAACATGCTGAGGGGATAAAACAACCGGGGAAACACATTCATCTTAACTAAATTTATCCTCCCCCATAAGGAAATTGGAAACTGTGCCCATCTTTTCAGATCTAAATCAATTGTATGCACCAAGGAATCCAAATTTAACTGGCGTATTCGTGTCGTGCTCCTAGTCAGAATGAGACCCAAATATTTGATGGACTCCGACCTCCAGGCTAATCCTAAATCAGTAATTTCCTGTTTAAATACTTTCTTATTGAGGGTATACACCACAGTCTTTTCTAAGTTTAATTTGTAGTTAGTCAACTGATGGTATTTCCGTATAGTTTTCAGTAAGGCCGGAGTGGATTCATTCGGATGCGAAATATACACCAAGAGGTCATCGGCATAAGCAGTTACTTTAACAACATTCTCCTGAATTTTAATGCCGTTTATCTCCTGATTACGCAGTATACTTCTTATGAGGGGCTCAAGATATAGATTAAAGAGGAGGGGGGACAATGGGCATCCTTGACTGGTGCCCACATGCAGTTCAAAAGGGTCTGACGTAACCCCGTTACATGAGATCCTTGCTGAGGGCACTAGATAGAGGGAACCAATCCATTTCAGAAACAGATCGGGAAAACCAAACTTTTTCATTGTGGTTAACAGGTACTGCCAATGAACCCTATCAAAGGCCTTCTCGGAGTCCAACGAGACCAGGACCATGGCGGAACTGCTCTCCTCGGACGCCAAGAAGACATGCGCCAATGTCCTCAAATGGTCATTGGTTGATCTACCTTTCATAAAGCCGACCTGTTCCACCCCAATTAAATC
Organism: Neoceratodus forsteri; assembly: GCA_016271365.2. Lineage (NCBI taxonomy): Eukaryota > Metazoa > Chordata > Ceratodontiformes > Ceratodontidae > Neoceratodus > Neoceratodus forsteri. The sequence goes on along the minus strand of CM057453.1, from coordinate 1,201,577,940 downwards.
AGGTAGAACCTTATTTATACGGTCTGCCAATAACTTTGCCAGAATTTTTATATCAGAATTAAGCAGTGAAATGGGCCTATAGCTAGCAAGTTGCTCGGGGGGGTTTATCTGGTTTTGGGATTAAGACAATGAGTGAATCGAATAAAGACTGATCCATTACCTGGCCATTGAGAATGTATTGGAATAAAGAAACCAGGAGTGGGGAAAGCTGTTTGGAGAATACCTTATAAAAATTAGACGAGAAACCGTCTGGGCCCGGTGTTTTGTCCAGAGGGAGACCCTTGATAACCCTCTCAATTTCATCTTGAGAAATAGCGGTAGTAAGATACGCCCGCTGAGATTCTGCAAGAGAGGGGAGGTTCAGGCCTTCGAGAGAGGATAGTATTTTCTTTTCCGTAGGAGGGTTCACCATTGTACTATAAAGAGATTCAAAATAATGCCTGAATTCCTCTGCTATCTCTTTATGGGAAGTCTTAATCAGACCATCCTCCATGGACTGGACCACCGGGATTATTCAAGAGGATTCTAACTGCTTGATGCGTCTCGCCAGAAACCTGCCAGCCTTTTCCCCCTGGTCCAGATAACTGGCTTTAGTCTTGATTAGACCTAGTTCAGCTTGCTCCCCCAATAACGTTAGGTAGAGGTCTTTCAATTTGATTAGCTCCTGTTTATCTTTCTCCTTAGGATGAGGAGGTAGATTAACCTCCCTGAGTCTTATCTGAGCCACTAACTCTGACATAAATCGTTCCTTTTCTCTTTTCTTTTTAACCGCCAGTCCTATCAAAATACCCCGCATAAAGGCTTTAAACGCCCCCAGACCATGTCTGGATGAGTGTTATCCCTCAAGTTGTTTGAAACAAACTCCTCTATTTGAGACGAGATGCATTCAACCGTATTATGGTTCCTCAAAATTTGGTTATTTAATTTCCATCTATTACTACTCTTAGGTAGGGATGAAAAGGAAACTGATGCAGATACTGCCGCATGATCGGAGGGAGGTCCTGCCAGGATTTCAGTACCCAAAACCCCTGGGAGGAGAGTTCGAGAAAGAAGAATATAATCGATACGGGAGGCTGTACCGTGAACTTGAGAGATAAAGGTATACTCTCAAGTTTTTGGGTGGAGAACCCTCCACACATCTGATAGGCCGAATTGGTCCATCAGTTCCCTCGTAGCTCTTTGAGCCAGTGAGAGACCTTGGTTAGAGAGTTTGGACCTATCAATTAAGGGATTCAGTACTAGGTTAAGGTCCCCACCTATAATCATAGGGACATGTACAAAGGGCGCTAACGCCTCCATTAATTGTACGAAAAAAGCCTGTGTATCTGTGTTAGGGCAGTAAACAGATCCAACCAGGATCTCAAAAGTTTGTAATTTCCCTTTGATGAGAATATATCTGCCTGCATTATCTTGTATTACCTGGAGGGGGGTAAAAGGAACAGACCTGTGCACTAGTACCATAACACCTCTACTTTGTGTACTGCCTTGTGAGGCAAAGACTTGCCCTATTTGTAGGCATCTCATGTTGTTGCTTTCAGTGTGGCGCAAATGTGTCTCTTGTAAAAACACTATGTCTGCTCTTAAAACATTTAAGTGCTTCAGAATTGTGTATTGTTTGGATTTCTGTCATGCCACTTTGACATTCCAACTTAGGAATTTAATGACTCTATGCAACGCCATGACACATAGTGATAATATGATATGCTGCCCTGCTGGGCTTTGACCATCTCCCACAACTTTTAATCTTTAAGTCTTGTGCTCCCTTCCCCCCACCCCATCGCCCTACCCAACAAAAACCCACAGACAAGATACCTACCGACTTGGACCTAAACCCAAACCCCTGCAATTCCCACCCTTCTAGCCCACCCACATTATCGTGGTCCATGACAACAGCTCGCCCCGCTGTATCCTCTCCCGCTCTGCCACCCCCTGTCCCACTTCAAAACCGAACCATAATATCACCTGCTGAACCTTAAATGATCTAATAAGGACAGCACTCAGCACTTATTGTAAATCGAATACCTGAGAACAACCAACAAGAAACAAGAAACTGGAGCCAAAGCCCTCCTTGCAAAAACCTTGTTATTCCCGGACCTGTTCCCCTTTAAACTACTACCCACTCCGGGTGAACCTGTGCCAGTTTCTAAAATGTAGCCCCATAAAGTCTGCCCGGGTGTACTACAGTCTAAAAAATGAAAAAGTCCTGGATTGATCCCATAAGGCCAATTCAGCCCTCATGATAATAACCAGCGCTCTCCCTTCTTGCCTTAAAATTACCCGAGCACAGTTAGCTCCCGTACTTCCATCTGTCTGGGAGAGATTTTAAACAAAAAAAGGATGACAGCCTTCACCCCGTGGTTACAGCACCCAAAAAAGCCCAAATCAAAATAAAAGTCATGGCTTACACATAGATAGGGCTCTGGCTCCCTCTAATTGCCATACTATAGTAATGCAGTTATAACTCAATAGGGGGACCCATAGCCTGGGTCCTCATCAAGGGCCTCGAATAGCATTGCTAATGTCTCTCCTTACAGCTCCAACTTGTATCATACACCTAACCAGGGGACAACCCCAATTACAGTTCACTAATCCGGTCCATTTAAGCACCGCTGGCATTTTGGATGAGCTCCTCGGTAACTGAACTCCGGTAACCAGCCTCATGAAATAGAGTTATGCCTCCGAGAACACAGTCCCCTGGTATATGAGAGAGCAATCCATATATTCAGGAAGTCACACAGGGAACTCCCCTAATAATCCCCTACAAAACAAGTCAAAAGGAGAAAGGAGCACCCGCACCACTGGGTAAAGACATCGGGAAAGTCATTCAACCACTTTGCAATTAGTCTGTATATTTCTTAAAGGAAGACATATAAAGTTCTCATTTGGGCTTGAGCAAGTTGGGGAACACATTTTGAAGAGCAGCTGATGCCGATTCCATATCTTCATAGGCCTTCCATGTGTCAGCTGTGAAAACATGCAGCTTGGATGGATAAGAGATTCTGAACTTGATACCCGCCGCGATTAACTTGGAAACCAGCGGGTGGAAGGTGGCCCTCCGTTGCCGGACAGACAAAGGTAGATCTTGAGCCACCCTAAGGCTTGCTCCCTCCCATTGCAATTCTTTAACTTCCTTGACTTTCTGTAAAAACAGCTGCCTTTCTTGATAGTTCAAAAACTTAGCAAGAAAAATGCGGGGGGGTGCGCCAGGGGGTGGAGTAGGTCGCAGGGCACGATGCGCTCTCTCTATACTGTAGCAGGGGACGAAGGGCGAAGGACCTGCTATCTTTTTGACAAACCTCTGGAAGAATTTCACTGGATCCCCTTCTTCCTCTTTTTCTGGTAAGCCGATTAAAACAACATTATTGCGTCGGCTTCTGCCTTCGAGGTCCTCCACCTTCATATCTAACTTTGCAATGTGTGGTTTATGTGTGCAATCGCTGGCTCAATCTTATCGGCTCGGTTTTTACAGAGATCTTACCTGAGCCTCATTATCAGAAGTTTTCCTTGCCAGATCATCCAAAGCTGAGGTAATATTTTTAATTTCTGAAGCCATCTCGGCCATCTCTGCCTTGAAAGGGCGAAATTCCTCCAGGAATCTTGTTACAGTCAGCAGCTCCTCCCCTCCAGTACCAGGGCTACAAGGCTGGGAATGCCGTTGCGATGAGGCCCGTGATTTCTTCGGGGCCTTCTCGGGGGTTGCTGGTGGTGTATGTTTAGGTGGGGCCTTTGGCATTTCTGCTTCCATCGGCGGCTCTGAAAGATGCTCTGGTGTGTCCAGGTTATTGATATACCAGTCTGAGTGCGATTTCCTATAAAATAGGCAGGTTATGGTAGTTTTAAGCAGGGGTTAGGAAGAGCTCCTTGAGAGTGCAGCTAGCAAGAATACAGCATCACATGACTCTCTATTGAATTAATTCAATGCACCCGCATAAGTTTGGTAGTTTGACATATTTTGCCAACAAATTTTCAACATAGTCGTTTTTTACACCACCTCATGAACGGTCATTTCCCACATTCTGCCCAAAATGTGTTTTCACAACTGTGGCATGGAATCGCGTTGCAGCTATGCATAATTACATTTTGCCTTGTATTTCACAATTACTCTGTACCAGGATACATGAGGTGGGGTAATAAGATGGCTATGCTACAATTTGGTCACTGTTGTTTGACATATGGAAACGCAGGGCCCACCACACCTACATATATATGCGCTTCTACGGCAGTCCCACAGTAAAATAAGGATACTATTATACTATCTCAAAAAGAGGGGAAATTCATTGCAAAAACTCCATTAATGCATTACAGCAACAAAAGTATTGAAATTTGATGTTACCCTACCACCCCAACCCCACACACCAACAGGCATTGGGATGTGCCTTGAGGTCATTGGGCCTAACTCTTACCCCATTCTCCTATACTGTACCATGTCAGCTTGTTTACACATGGAATGGGGTAATAGTTAGGGCCGATGACCACAAGGCATACTCTGACACTTGTTTGTGTGTGGAGGGTGGGAGGGTGAGGGTGGGGTGGTAGGGTTGGTAACCCTAACATTGAATTTCCATTCTTTGTTGCTGTAATAGAAACCCTGACTAATGCATTAATGAAGTTTTTGCAATGAATATATATATATATATATATATATATATATATATATATATATATATAAAAGACAAAGAGCCTCCAGCGCAAACACTGAGGCAAAGGGTTACCCCCAGTGCATTTGGCTGGGAAGCCAAGTTTCAAGAAAATAAAAATCACACATGCCCACACAATTCAAAGCATCATGGGCTGCATATGCAAATCACCACAGAATGTTATGCTGGTCCAACTTTAAGCAAAATTGCATGGTGCCAAAAGGCCTCTCACACAGTTTGCAAAGGGTGCTAATAGACGACATAGACACGTGTTTCGTCCTACCAGGACTCATCAGTATGCCTCGTCTGTTTGACACCCCAGTGGAATGGACCAGCTACCCTAAGACAGTGTGTCTTGGATATGTTGTGGTGAACCCATTAAAATAAAAAAACATTTAAAAGACAAAGAGCCTCTGTGCGCAAACACTGAGGCAAGGGTTACCCCCAAAGGGCATTTGGCTGGGAAGCCAAGTTTCAAGAAAATACAAAATCACACATGCCCACACAATGCAAAGCATCATGGGCTGCATATGCAAATCACCACAGAATGTTATGCTGGTCCAACTTTAAGCAAAATTGCATGGTGCCAAAAGGCCTCTCACACAGTTTGCAAAGGGTGCTAATAGACAACATAGAACCGTGTTTCGTCCTAGCAGGACACACACACACACACCACGTAATAGATAAACCACTCTGGGGTGGCATCACTCCTGATATATGCATGCCTGGGTGTGCGTTGTTACATCATGAGGGCCGCGGGCCGAATGCATCAACCACCCAAGGCATGCATATATCAGCGTGACCGCACACCTAAGAGCTGGTTATGTATCTTATAAAATAGCAAAATTGTTTTGGAGGGGTAAAACTGCAGGTGTGCGGTCACACTCTGATATATGCCCAGTTACCTGATGGTCTTTTACTTGCTGATGATGATCTTTTTCCTACCCATTTTATAAATATATATATATATATATATATATATATATTCATTTGCAAATAACTTTGTTAATGCATCAGTTAGGGTTGATAGCACAGTGACAAAAGTATGGAAATAAGGTGTTAGGCTTACCACCCCTACCACTCCCATCCCCCCCGCACACCAAAAGACATTGGGGTGTGTCAGGCCCAACTCTCACCCCATTCCATGTGTAAGCATGCTGGCATTGTACAGCATAGGAGAATGGGGTGAGAGTTAGGCCTGATGACCCCGTGGCACACCCTGACATCTGTTGGTGTGTGGAGGCAGAGTGGGGGTGGGATGGTAGGGGTGGTAACCTTAACACCACATTTCCATGCTTTTGTCGCTGTGCTATCAACCCAAACTGATGCTTTAATGAAGTTTTTCCCAATGAATTTCCCTTCTTTTTGAGGAAGTGAAATGTAACTGGTATGTGTTAGTGGAGCGTGGGCCCTGCGGGCCCTGCACTCCCTTCACATTACCCATGTTTTGCATTTTGGTATGCATATGTAGGAGCATGGACCCTTTGGGCCCTGCACTCCCATTTACACATAAGTACGGAGCCATACAGCAGCGCCATAGTACTTCAAAGGAACCCTTGTAACAATTTTTTGGCACTATCTCCATTACCTTAGCAAGTAGGGGAAAAAATTCCACTGCAGTGGTATTAATGATTTCGAAACCTCCACATGTACTTAGTTGTGGAGAACAAAAAATCTGTATCTCACACCGTTTCCGAGATACAGGCACTGAAGGTCACCACGGGCGCCGCAATGTTAGCCTATGGGAAATTTCTCAACTTCAGAGTGCTGTAACTATGGTCCCATTGAATGTTTTGGGACCACACCACCAAAAGGCACATCTGTGGGACCAGGACTTGCCACCCTGCAAATTTGAGGCCAAAAGCCCTTACCGTTTTGCTGCAGTGGGATGGCAAAGAATTTCTTTTCTGGGGCAAAGTACTGTTGCAAATTGTGACAGTTTCGCAAAAATAGGCATGACACTTTCGTGATTTGCAAAAGTGTCATGGCAGTTTCTATCACAATTTGCAACACTATGAGGGGGTCTGATTTTTTAAAAGGTATTTCTGCGGGGGGCGGTTCCCCCCAAAAAAGATAGTGCTGTGATCCCCAGGACCCGACTGGGTAGACTTAACAGTCAGTGTTTACCTAGGGGGTCCCAAATTTAAACACCAGGCATTTTTCTCTCTCACTAACTGAAAACAAGATGGCCACCGCATGACAGTAAAAGAGCCATTTCCGACAGTAAAATGTAGTGACGGCAGCTTTCGAGAGACATATATATTTTTTTCCCTTTGACTATAATGGGAAAATTGTTTTTTGAATAACTTTTGAATGGTTTAATATTTTTTCACCAAATCTTCAAAAGCTACATCAGTGACCCAGACTGCAGCATCCCTGAAGATTTCAGACCAAACAGACAAATCGTGTGGGTTGTAGCCACGAGCAAAGAAACAGACAAAAAAATTTTTTTTTTGCATTCTGGGACAATCTGCAGTTCCACAACTGCTTTTCTGCCAATAACGCAACTTGCCAGATCCAGAGATCTATGATACAAGACCGTGCATGCAAAATGTCAGGCAAATCCAACTTCAAATGGCTATAACTCTGGAATGGAACAACATTTGTTCACCAAAGAAAAACTACCATGTTCCATGAACAAAGGTCTTTCTACCTGCTATCTTTCAGACCAATCAACCACACACTGGCTGTGCTATGTGTCTCAGAAGACAGTGCAGAAAAATAGGTACAACATAATATGTTGCACTGCACTATGCAAGCGCAAAATATAAACGGTAATGGTAATGCAAACAGTGATGGAACCAGCGAGGTAAAATAAAATAGTATCAATAACTGTAACAGAAACACAAGCGCAAACAGTAACGCACATGGTGAAGCAAATGTACACAATAATGTAAACAGTAAGAGAAACGCAAATGGTAATGAAAACAGAAATGGTAATGCAAACGGTAAAGCAAACGCTGATGGCAACAGAAATGCAAACATTAACAAAAACAGTAACGAAAATGCTAACGGAAATGCAAACACAAACGGTAATGAAAATGCAAACGGTAACAGAAACACAAACAGAAATGCAAACGGTAATAGCAACGTCGAAGCAGAAGGAAACAGCAACAAAACTGACAATGGAAATGCTACTGAAAATGCAAATGCTAAGGCCAACAGAAACACAAACAGTGATGAAGATGCAAATAGTAACGGTAACGCAAATTGGAAACGCAAAAGGCTACGGTAACACCAACGATGATGCCAAAGGTAACAGTAACACAAACAGAAACACAAATACAAGTACTTATGCAAACGCAAATCGTAATGTGCACAGTCACGTTATGCAATTGGAAACGCAAATGCTGACAGTAACACCAACGATAGTGCCAAAGGAAACACAAACGCAAACACAAATGGTAATGCACATGGTGACACAAAAGGAAATGCAAACAAAAACAGTAATGGAAATGCAAATGTTAACAGTAATGCAAATGCAAGCACAAATGCAAACGCAAAGGGTAACGCACACAGTGACCTAAACTGGAACGCTAACGCAAACGGTTACGGAAACACACATGGAAATGCTAACTGTAACAGTAATGGAAATGCACACACTTTTTTTCCCCAAAAGCTGCATTCAGAAGCACAGTGAATACAAAGAATGTATGCATAATAATGGGCCTCAGAGGAGAAAATGAACACTTGGAATACTAAATTGTTATATCTCAGGAACCGTATGACGTAGAAAAAAAACTAAAATCTCATATTATTTATGACTTTCCTGGCTAGTTTTGTACTTATCCTCCTTATGGGGGGCTAAGCATTTTTCTGATGAAAAGTCTGTATCTCGACGCGTTTTTGAGATACGGGCCCCGAAAGGCGCAGCGGAAGCCGTAATGTTAGCCTATGGGAAAAATTGTGAACTTTGGAGTGCTGTAACTCTGAAGCCCTCTAATATTTTGGTATCAAACCAGATCTTGGCTTTCCTCCCTCCAAATTTCAGCCCAAAAGACCAAATAGTTCTTTTACGGCAGGGTTGCAAAGATTTCCTATTCTTTTGGGCATAGTGTCGCAAAGTAGTGTCGTAATTTGCGACACTTTCACAAAAAAAATCACGAAAGTGTGGAATGTGCTACACTACTTTGTGACACTACTGTTTACAAAAATTTTAAAAACATATTTCTGGGGTGTTTAACCACCAAAAAAAGACATGGCTAACATCCTCAGGACTCGACTAGGCGAACACAGCAAGAATTGTGTCTTTAGAGGGTCCCAAATTTAAATGCCAAGCATTTCTGTGACCACCAACTGAAAACAAGATGGTGGATTTGCAACACTACAGGGGGTATTTATGACACTAAAAACTGCATTTGCGACACTGTCAAACTTTTTGTTAACTTTTCCCATTGACTATAATGGGAAATTTGTTTTTTGAATAACTTTTGAACTGTTTAATATTTTTTCACGAAATCTTTGAAAAGTACATTGGGGACCCTGGCTGCATGTTCCCTGAAGGTTTTGGACTGGTCGTGCAGACCGTGTGACCTGTAGGCGTGAGCAAAGAATGCACAAAAATGTGTAATTACCACATTCTCTGGCGCTATGTAGCTCCACAACTGTATATCCGACCATTACTAAACTTGGCAGATCCAGACATCTATGGTACCGCTCTGTGCATGCCACATTTCAGGCAAATCTGTCATACAGTGGCAAAGTTATTAAGCTGCCAAATTTCAGAGTTTAACCTTAAATGGGGTACTCAACCCTAATTCATAGTATACTACAAGTATTACTATAATTGATATAAATATATATATATATATATATATATATAAATATATATATATATATATATATATATATATATATATATATATATACATATATATATCAGTTTCCATATCCAGGCCCCTTTCAAGTATGCTAAGGGATTTAGCAAGTTATACAATCACCCACTTCACTATTTTTTTGGGGAGTTAAACATTTTATGGATATTTTCAAAAATATAACCAACAGAAGAACACAGTGAACAGCATGCCCACTTCATTAATTTAAATAAAAAAAAAGCATAAACCAGGTTTATTGGGGCAGCCATCATGGGATGCGGGATGGTTGTTGAAGAGGTTCTGTAGGCAGGCAATGCAGCAGGTGGAAGGGTGGTCAACACAGTCATGGGCTGGTTTGTGGATCAGATTCCACAGGTGGGAAATGTCAGAGGTGGGAGAACAGCAGCATGGGATGCTGGCAGATTTAGGATGTCCACCCCACAAGGAAGCAAAGCAAAAGGCAGGTGGGCTTAACTAATGTGGGGGCGGGGGCGGTCTAATGAATCCAGAACACAGAGGAGGTATCTGGGCAAATTAGCAACACACTACAGGTGATAATTTTATTACATAGGTACCTAGATACATACATACTGTTTGCAAATAAAGGCCTATGGCCCACCCAGTCTGCCCATTTCAGCTTGTAAGATCACTAAGTTTTTCTAGAAGTCTGTTGCCCCTTACCCCTGTTCTCCAGGATTCCCTTATGTCTATCCCATGCATTCTTACATCCTGTGATTGTTTCAGCCCCCACCACTTCCTCAGGCAGGGTATTCCACTTGTCTGCCATCCTCTCTGTGAAGAAATTCTTCCTCACATTTCCTCTGAATTGCCCTACCTCCAACTTCATCACATGCCCTCTAGTCCTGGAACATCTTTTTTGTTGGAAAATAGTGTTTTCCTGCACCCTGTTCCTCCCTGTAAGGTACTTGTATGTCTCTATCATATCCCCTCTCTCCCTTCTCTCCTCCAGGGAGTACAATTTCACACTTTCCCAGGCAGTGGATAAGACCTCTGCTGGGAGTAGGTTCTGCCGAGCAGCTGCTGCGGCTCACTGGACTGAGCCACAGCAGCGGGAACCCAGGTGTTGCGTTTGGGACTGGGTTTGATTTCCGGTCCCAGAAACTTATTTTTTTGGACTTTGTATGCTCCCCGAGTTAGCCCCCCTGAGTTGAGAATCTTTAGTGGGGGGGTTCGGGGGCACAGTCTCCCAAAACAGGGGATGTGGGGGCTCTGCCACCCACAAAAAGAGACATGCCTTATAGCAGAAATCACGCTGTATTGGCAGTACGATAGTACCATGCAACATAATGTCTTGCAACATTATGATCCCGTGCCCCTTGAGTTCATCAAAGATGATAACCCCAAAGCCCCTTTCCTGCTTGGTGCATGCTATATCCTCACCCCTTAAATGATGTGTTGTTCCAGGGTTTTTGTTCCCCATATGCATTATTTTGTGCTTTTTTGTGTTAAATGTCAACTACCAAACCCTTTATCATTCTTCAAGCTTCTGCAGGCCCCTCCTCATTCTGTCTACACCCTCTTTGTCCACTCTGTTACAGAGCTTCATGTCATCAGTGAACAGGGACATTCTGCCTTCTAGGTCATGTGCAACGTCACCGATGAAGATGTTGAATAGGGCTGGTCCCAGCACTGATCCCTGCAGCACCCCACTGGTCATTCTTCCCTCTGTGGAGTGCCAGCCATTTACCACCACCATCTGTGTCCTGCCACCTAGCCAATTACCCACCCATAGCACTACTGTCCTGCCCACTCCCATATTCCCCAGTTTTTTTAACAGCCTTCTATGCCGCACAGTGTCAAAGGTCTAGCTGAAGTCAAGATAGAACATGTCCTCTGCCCTCCCCCGATCCACCTCCCTTGTCACCGAGTCGAAAAATTCAATGAGACTAGTCTGGTATGATCTCCCACCACTGAAACCACGCTGCCTTGGGCCTGTAGTCCACTGGCAACCAGATGTTCATCCATTCTCTCCTTCAGTAGTGCTTCAATGATATTCCTCGCTACTGAGGTCAGGCTGACTGGTCTGTAGTTCCCCGCTTCCTCTTTGTTCCCTTTTTTGTATAAGGGGACTACATCTGCTGTCCTCCAGTCTTTGGGTACCTTCTCTGTTTCTAGTGATTGGCTAAACAGGATTTCTAGAGGTTCAGCCATCACCTCCCATAGTTTCTTTAGAACCCTGGGGTGCAGCCCATCTGGCCCCATTACTTTGTCGACTCTTATTCCTTTCAATTCCTTTAGGACTCTTTCCCATGTAAAAGGACTTGTATCAATTTCCACACCCTTCCCACCCCTTTACTCCCTTCAGGCCTGTTACCCTCCCTTTCCTCAGTAAAGACTGAGCAGAAATATCTGTTCAGTATGTCAGCTTTACTGTTGTCTTCCTCCATGCTGCCCCATCCTCCCTCTTCAGTCTCACAATGCCTCGCCCTTCTTTTTTCACTTATGTACCTGTAAAAGGTTTTGTCCCCTCTAACCACTAATTTTGTGATGTGCTCTGCTGTCTGAGCTTTGGTTTCCCTTACTGACCTCCCAACCTTCCTTTGATTCTCCTGGTACTTCTCTCTAACCCCTTCTGCCTATGTTTTGCTGTATTGCCTGAATGCGATCTTTTTGACTTTCACTTTCTCCGCTACCTCCTTGGACAGCCATAATGGCCTCCTCTTCCTTTTCCCCTTGCTAACCTACTTACCACATAATTGTGTTGCTCTTGTAATCCCTGTTTTAAATATTGCCCACTGTTCTTCCACCCCGATTCCCTCCCTATTCTTTTTTTTTTATTTATACTTTTTGCTGCAGCTGGCCGCTGGCATCTGCCCCAATCATGGACCCCCACACTTCCACCTCCAATTTTTTGTCTGCACTCTCCCCGGCACCCCTGGCTTTCCACCCAGAGGGTGGGGTCATGGCACCGTCTCCACTTAAGTGCCGCAATCCTGGTTTCTATCTGGGAGAGCCAGCTAGGAGGCTAACTGAAGCCAGAGGCAGGGCTTCACAGAGGCAGCCAGCTGCAATTTTCTCCCCGATAGGCAGAGGCGGGGACGTGCGATGATGGCCAGTGGCTGCCCCACCCCTGAGATTAGCAGGCGTCAGTGCTTGCAACATGCCCAGCCTCTGTTGGGTGTTGCTCCTGTACTGAACTCTCACCACCCTTCCCCAGCAGAGAAGGAGAGCAGTCCAGGGATGCTCTATCCTTCTCCCCCCGGCCAACCCTCCAATGACCCGGATCCGTTCTCAGATCTGGTCACCAGCATCACAAGCATAAATCCACCTGCTGCACTGATGGGCCAGCCCTTCCCTCCATATTCCTATTAGTGCCTCTTTCAAGCATGCCCCCATTTTCCCCAAATCTACCCTCCTAAAATCCAGGATACATGTTTTTGTGCAGTTTGGTTCTGCTCCTTCTGTAATTTCAAACCACAGTAAATGGTGGTCACTGTTCCCCAGGTGCTCCCCCACTGTTATCCCTATCACACCATCCCTGTTTGTGAGCACAATGTCCAGTATTGCCTTCTGCCAAGTTGGTTCCATGACCAGTTGATAAAGAAAGGCACTCTGAGGGGAGTCCAGGATAAATCTGCTCCTAGTTGTTGCTGCTGCTGCTGGGAGGCTCTAGTCTACATCCAGAATATTGAAGTCTCCAACCAGCACCAGCTCCCCCTTGTTCCCCATCCTTTGGATGGCTAGCATTAACTCCCTATCTGTCTCTTCCTCCTGGACTGGTGGTCTGTAGACCACCCCTGCACAGATGACTGACCCCATTTTCCTTTCCAGCTTAATCCACAGTATCTCCCCTCATTTTGTTCCTCCTGGATATCTGTGGCCTTTATGCCATCTTTCACATAAAGTGCCACTCCTCCTCCCTTCCTGCCAGCCCTTTCTGTTCTGAATATGTTGAAGCCAGGTATGGCCATCTCCCAGTCTTGGTTATCATTACACCAGATCTCTGTGATGGCCACAATGTCCAGGTCCGACTGCACCATGGCAGCCTCCAGATCTTCCATGTTGTTGCTAAGGCAACTGGCATTGGCACACATGACTTTCCATGATGTGACCTCCTTGGTCTGTTTTGCTGTTCTACTCCAGTCCCCTTCCTGGTTGTCCTTTATCCCTGGTTCTCCCTGCTGTTTGCCCTTGCATTGTATTTTGTCATTTTTCTGCCAATCTACCCCTTGGGTGCCTATCTCTATCTTTTGTACACTGTTTCATAGGGATATCTCTTCCTCCTGTTCTCTGGTTCCACTGCTAGCTATGGGGGGTGAGCAATTAGAGTCCCTCCTTGCTGACCTGCCACCCCTTTGCCTAGTTTAAATGCTTGTCCATGTAGCATTTAAACTTTTCATTGAGTGCTTGGATTCCCCAACAGGATGGATGCAGGCCATCAGGCTTGAACAAGCCCCCATCCCTCCAGGTGGGTCCTCAGGCACCAATGAATTTGAATCCTTCCTTGCAGCACCCATTCTTCAACTATGTGTTAAAGTTCTTAGTGTGTGCACCCTTATGCTCTCCCATTTCTTTCACAGGTAGTACTTCTGAGATGGTGACGGATATAGCTACTTGCTTGAGACCCCTCCCCAATTTTCTAAACTCTTCCTGAACTTCCTTAGGTTCCCCATTTGCCAGGTCACTAGTTACTAGGTGGATAATGACATCCAGCTCTCCCTCTTGCCTTGCCTTCCCAGTGATCCCCAGGATCTTCCTCCCATCCCTCCATGCTGTGGCACCTGGTAGGCACCTCAACTCCCTGTCCTCCCCCTCACATGTTCCTAGCTTGACCCCCAATATGATTGAGTCCCCCACCAGGATTCACTTCCTTCTCCTCCTCTGGGGTCCACTGCTCTTCCTACTGAGGTCACCTCCTCAGTTGACCTCCACATCTTTCCCTTCCACTTCTTCAGGTGCCTCTGTCTGATTTTCCCCATTTTCCAGTGCAGCATATGAGTTCTGGAGTATATTAGGATTTGTGCTGTGCCTCTGCCTGACCATCCTAACCCTCCCTGAGCCTACCATTGTCCAAGTGCTCCTCATTCTTGGCATTCTGTGAGGCAGAAGCATTGAACTGGGTGGTTTCTGGATGGGGTGAAGGTACTCCTGACCCAGTTTACCTCTACTCTGAGTCTGGATACCTCATCCTACAGTACATAGAGATGCCTGCAGATAGGGCAGCACCTCAACATCCAGAATATCTGCCTGAATATGGCTTCTCTGCATCCACTGCATTGCACCACTCCACAGATTATTCTGCACTTATACAGCTATTACACTGTTTGTGTGATTACACTATTAAACTTTTTGTCTGTTAACTATTACACTAGTTGTCTGTTTCTGAAGCCCTTCTTCTAGTTCCCCCTAGACATGTAACTCTCCTTCTAGGTCCCTGTGTTGGATTTTTTGAAGTATTTTTACTTGATGTCAGTTTTTTTTTGTAATTCATGCTGCAGTAGCCCCCAAGTTAACTGCACTTCTATGTTACTGCAACTTGTTGTGCCGAGGGTGTGCTTACTCCCTCTTATTCCCCTCTTACTTCACAACCCCTGCTATTCCCTGTGCTTGGTTCCTGTCAATCTGATTTAACAGGGCATTTAATTAATAGTGAGGGTGGGGTGGCAGGGTGGGCAAAAATTTGCAGCAAGTACAAACAACAAGGAAATAACAGCCCCACTTAAATCACACCAAAATAGGTTTCAAGTTTTCAACAGCAAGTAAAATCAGCAAGGAAATAACAGGCCCATTTAAATCACACCAAAATAGGTTACATATTTTCAACAGCAAGTAGAAACAGCCAAGAAATAACAGCCCCACTGAAAGCACACCAAAATAGGTTTGAAATAGGTTTCTAATTCAAAGAAATAATAGCCTCATTTAAATCACTCCAACATAGGAATTACATTTTCAACAGCCCCAAAACAATTCCCTGTTAGCATTTTATGAGAAGTCAAAAAATCAACCTGTTACCAAGTGAAATCAACAATAAGCAGTAAAAGAAGCAATAAAAGCAGCAATGAGCAGTTACTGCACTGAAATTGATCTGATTCCTTCACTTTCTAGCCTCTTGTGAGAAGTCAAAAAGCAACCTGTTACCACAAATCTGACTCAGCCTTGCCTCTAGTTATCACTTAGCTGAGGCCCAAGGACAAACAATTAGCACCCCTTCCCCAAGCTACAGGGTTAATCGGTTCCTGCACTATAATGTTGCTGGAGTAAAAAGAAAATAAGCAGAACAGTAGCCCAAGTGACACCAACAATAAGCAAGTAAAAACAGCAAGGAAATAGCAACTCCATTTACATCACACCAAAATAAACTTCACATTTTCAACAGCAAATAAAAACAGCAAGTAAATAACAGGCCCACTTAAATCACACCAAAATAGGTTTCACATTTTTAACAGCAAGTAAAAACAGCAAAGAAATAACAGTCCCACTAAAAGCACACCAAAATATGTTTGAAATTAGAAGACATAGGTTTCTAATTCAAAGAAATAACAGCCTCACTTAAATCTCACCAAAATAGGTTTCAGATTTTCAACATCAAGTAAAAACAGCAAGGAAATTACAGCTCCAATTAAATCACATAAAAATAGGTTTTGGATTTTCAACAGGAAATAAAAACAGTAAGGAAATAATAACACTTCTTAAATCACACCAAAATAGGTTTCAAATTTTCAACAGCAGGTAAAAACAGCAAGGAAATAACAGCCCCACATAAATCACACCAAAATAGGTTTCAGAGTTTCAACAGCAGGTAAAAACAGCAAGGAAATAACAGCCCCACATAACTCACACCAAAATAGGTTTCAGAGTTTCAACAGCAAATAAAAACAGCAAGAAATAATAGCCCTTCTTAAATCACACCAAAATAGGTTTCAAATTTTCAACAGCAAGTAAAAACAGCAAAGAAATAACAGCCCCACTAAAGCACACCAAAATAGGTTTGAAATTAGAAGAAATAGGTTTCTAATTCAAAGAAATAACAACCTTACTTAAATCATACCACAGTATGTTCCAAATTGTCAACAGCCCGAAAACAGTTCCCTGTTAGCCCCTTATAAGAAGAAAGCAATCTACTACCAAGAGAAATCTACAATAAGTAATAAAAGAAGCAATAAAATCAGCATTGAGCAGTTACTGCACTGACACAAGTGAAGGTGCTAACACAGTGTTTCTATTTTTTTCTTTTACATTAGCTTAGTTCTCATAGTTGTCTGGTGCTTGCTTTGTCCCAAATCATAGTCCTAGAAAAGTATGGCTTCCAAGCAGGTTTGACAGACACAGGGTGATCTGTCCTCCCCTGTGTCACCTGCAGATCAGACCTGGGGCAAAACCAGACTTTCATCGATGCCATTTAGTGTCTGAAGAAACTTGGGGATCCCAACTGAATGCAAGTTGGGTCCAGCCTGGAGCCTTGTCTGCAAATCATCATTGGAGCTAGCCAGCACGGCAGCTTCGGTGCCATGGAAGGCAGCATGGCACCAGTTGGTAACAGGGAGGCAGAGTGAGTTTTTTAATTTTTTATTTTCATAAATTCACATAGTTATATAAAGCATTTACAATCATTTTAATCTTTAACATATATAAAACACATTGCATTAATGCTTTTTGATATTTGTTATTTAGTTCAGTGCATTTATCCTTATCCTCCATGCGTTACTTCTACTCATTCCTTATTTTCTCTTAACTTTCCTTTTAAAATTTCTTACTTTCTTTTTTCCTTTTTAATATTTATCCCTTATAGGGAGGGCAAAGCTTGTGCTGACATGATGGCGGTCAGGGTCAAGCTGGGCTCTCTGGGCATCAAACTTGAAATCACTCAATTCTGCAGTCAGAATATCGGAGAACATTCAAACTACTGATCGATTTGTAGATTACCTCAACTGCAGCAGCAAAACAGAAAAACTGACAGTTAAAGTTCCCTTTTGAAGTGCTAGAAGGCCAAAGCGAACAACAGTTGGGACCAGAGCCTCACACATGCCAACAGGCCCTAGCCGCAGTAAAAGAAGGCAACAGTATGGCTGTGCTGGAATGCTCACTGGCCAGAGTCCCAAGTATCTTAGTTACCATGCAGTCTGAGATGCAGGCCAGATTCACTAACATAATGTCCCAAATGGTCCATCTCCAGTCTGTAGTTACCAGGCTATTGGAGACCACAGCATCTCATGCATCTAGTATTACAGAAGTTCAGCAGTGGGTAAGCAACTTGGAGGACTCGGTGCATACTATAGTCTGTGACCATAACTAATATAAAGAAATTGTCACAGAGCTACAGGAGAGAGTGGATGAATGGGAGAATCTCTCCTGGAAGTCCAATCTAAGAGTGGTGGGCTTACCTGAAGGTACCAAAGAGAAGAGACCAGCCTAGGGGCTCCATAAGTGTCTGATAAAGCATCTGGAACTTCCCTGAAGCAGAAACATTTGAAATTGAAGGAGCGCACCAAGTGAGCCCTCCACTGAAACAAGGAGTTTGTCCCAGGCACTGTCTGATAAAGTACCTATGCTTCACTGATAAAGAATCAGTTCTGGAAGTGGTGAAAAAGCAGGGGGCTGTTCAGGTGGACATGGCTAGAGTATCAATTTATCAAGATTATAGTCATGACCTACAAGTCTGCAGGCAAAAGTTCAACAAAGTTAAATCAAATCTGCACAATATGGGATGGACTTTTTCTTTCTTTTACCCTGCTAAGCTGAGAGAAGACCACCCCGGTAACCCACTGAAGTTCTTCACTAATTATCTCAAAGCACAGAAATGGGTACAGGAAAAAACGAAGAAAGCAGATTGGATCCCTCCCTCTCGAGCCAGTCCCTCGACAGTCAGATAAGTAAAAGGCTGATGCGGCTCTAAATATTCACTCAATTTAGTTTAATAGTTTGACAGTTGAACCCACCGCAGCCCAGGGTGAGAGTCACTAAGTTAAGTATCTACAGTAGATAGTTGTTTTCATCTCAAAGTTGGATAGTTTGCTCCTCCCTCATGGGCCTGGTGCTTTTCCACACTCTGTGGGTTGGGTAGCTGCTGTGTCGTGCCTCATGGTGCTAGTTGCCTACTGCTGGACCACTGGAGACACCAGAGATTTGATTACAGAGTGTCCCTTGACACAGTTGGAATAATTATGCATGCTCTGTGCTGGTGAGGTGAGCTTATGGGCCTGCCTGAGTGTTATTGGGGACTCGTTGAATAGAAGATTAGGGGTACTAACTTGTCACACCAAGACTCTACTGAAATTCCCTGGGGCCCTGAAGACCTCTTGCAGTATGGGACACTCTGCCAGGTGGTTGCCTTTTTTGATTGCAGCCCGACCATGCCTTGGGGCATGGGTATCGATGGGCTGAGTAAAGTGCCACCGACTTGCCTTGGAGGTAGGAACTATAATATGGCTACACAGCACTGAACTGCATAAGTCCATGAAATATTCGCCTACTGGGTCATAATGTCACACGCTTAATAGCATTGGAGATTACGGCTAAACCTGTAGAGCACTGTAGGTTACAGCGAGTGGTGCAATACCGCGAATACTGCTGTACGTAGTAGTGCACCACTTGAAACATCCCAGGCAGAGGATAAGACCTCTGCTGGGATGCAGTTCCACTGAGCAGCTGCCGTGGCTCAATGGACTGAGCCACTGCAGTGAGGAACTCAGGCATTGCATCTGGGACTGGGTTTGATTCCCGGTCCCAGAAACTTTTTAACAGTTTGTGCGCTCCCCATGTTACCCCCCCCCGAGTTGAGGATCTCTATTGGGGGGGTTCAGAGGTGACCTGAAGTTATGCCACATGCTGTATTGGCAGCTCGATTTGGTCATGTGGTATAACGTCTTGCGACATTATGACCCTGTGCCAAAGGTTCTATAAAGTTTGTTGTTGATTTTCTGTTTGCCTGAAGGGTCAGTCTCTACATGAGGGACTCAGGATGACTTGTTAACTTAAAGTTAGTTATGGATGGGTTAAACACCATGCATTGCCGATATAATGGGTATTCTGGGAGGGGGGCTAAGGGCATACTGGTGGAAATTTACTGCATATACTAAATTCTGAGAAACAAAACTGGGGGAGAAAATGAGGAGGTAGCATATGTGTTTAAGTAGCCCTGGAAGGTGTCTGGGGGACCTTCTGAATATGCCTTAATTTGGGGAGCGTAGGGGGAGTTAAAGGGTGCCCTCAGTTGTGGACTTGTTACTTTTTGATGTGCCCTGACTCATTTTGCAGGGTGGATGATGCCATGACTCACACCCATCCTGGTAAAGGGGAATGAAGGTGTGATGGAGATGTATATGACAGGAGACATGGCAGGAAAGAACCCAGCATGTAAGGTGGTGCATCGGAGCACAGCTAAGTGGCTACTATAACAAGAGGGTTGATAAACTGCAGCTGGGTGCACACTACAGCGGGGGCATGGGGTGGGGGACTGATAACTGGTATAACATACCAGATATAGAAGATGCAAGACAATATGAATGATCGGGGAATGTAGCAGTGAATCTGCAGTTGGGGCATGAGGGGCCCAAGCAGTCCATTATAATAGATACCCATGGCTAAGAATATGTTAAGCTAGTCACCATCAATTTGAAGGGGACAGCTAACAGGGCAAATGGGTGCCGAGTCAATGGGGAAGGGGGAAGGACCACGAGCAAGCCACATTGGCAGTATGCGATGGGGGGCACAATGTTGTACTGTCAGGGAATTGGGGAGGGAGGGATGGGGGGATCTCATTATGTGGAAAAAGTTAACTGTTTGTTATGGTTAGAAAATATGTCATTAAGTTCACATCAAGGTACCTTAACATGTAAATTCAGGTTTTGTAAATGGTCAATAGATCTTGTAATGCCTGCTATTCATACAACAATGGGCAGCCCAGTGAATATAGCTACATGGAATGTAAATAGGGTAAAGTCAGTTTTTAAGAGGAAAAAAGTGTTGGCAGAACTGCAGGTGGTGTTGCTACAGGAAACCCATATGTTTCACGAAGAGGTGGTTAAAATGGAGGGCAGCCTGGGGGGGTGGATCACATCCTGTTTCTCCACCAAGGGGAGTTGCAATTTGGCTACCTTGAGACATAAGGGCACAGATCCAGAGGGAGGTTCAGGATGCAAGGGAGAGATATGTCCTGGTACAAGTCTCTGTGGAGGGAGTGGGTCCCCTTTCTGTGGGTTCAGTTTATCCCCCCAGTGTAGAGAACCCAGTTTTTTTTTTCCAAAATTGGCACTAGACATGGTGTCTTTTCTGGGTCCATGGCTCCTGTGAGGGAACTATAACTGCATGGTGGACATTGTGATGGATGGGTCTAACCCCACTCCAATACAGAAGTCATAGAATGCAAGTGCACTGGTTGATTTAGAGGACACCTTCCACTTGGTGGATGTGTGTGACACCAGCATCTGACCAGCCATGATTATAGCTTTTCTAGCATGCCTACCATTCATATGCAAGGTTGGACTGGCTGCTGGTTAGCTCACCCCTCCTGTCTGAGGTGGGCCTCACCAAATATTCCCCAATATTGGTATCAGACCATGCACACCTAATGGTGAGTGTCACGGGAAGGGGGGGGGGTGCGCTTGCCGAGACTGTGGTGCCTGGACCCACTGCTGTTTAAAGATGAGAAATTTGTCGAGTATATGTCAGAGAACATTAAGGAGTTTTTGCATCATAATAAGAAAGGGGATACTGCACATAGAACAAGATGGAAAGCATTAAAAGCATACATACAGGAGCAAGTAACTGTATACTCAGCACATAAAAAGAAAGTATCCTCCCAAGAGTGTGAAATGCTTAGACATAAAATAGAGGCCTTTGAGGAAGCTGATATGGTATGGGCAGACCTACCCCTCCTGTGTACCATATAGTACAAAAACTGAAATGGGAATATAACCTAATGTGCATGGCTACAATTGAGCATGCCATTTTACTGTCACATGCAGGAGCATATTTTGACGGGGATGAGGTGGCAAATACCTGGCATGACAACTAATGAAAAGGGACAGGGAGAGAACCATCAGCCAGATAAAAACCCAGGAGGGGGAACTGACACCCCTGACTCTGCAAATCAGTGCTGAATTCAGTGCCTTTTATAAAGCCTTATACACTACAGAAGCAAACCCCACCACACAGCAATTGGATGGTTTCTTTGGCAAACTCTCCTTGCCCATAATGACCCCTTAAGTGTCTCAATCCTTGGATTCCCCCATCAGAAGAGGAGGTCCAATGAGCAATAAAAGCACTAAATGGAGGGAAGGCCCTGGGTCCGGATGGCCTGCCCATAGATTTCTTCAAAAAATTTGCCCCACAGTTGTTGGAACCCCTGCTTGATATGCTGAATGAGAGTTTGGTAAATGAGGTACTTCCCCACTCCACATGACCAGCCTGTACTGCCCAAACCGGGTAAGGACCCGACGGTATGTGCATCATATTGCCTGATATCTCTATTGACTTCAGACTATAAGATACTAGCAAAGGTGGTGACTGCCAGACTTGAACCCCTGCTGCCCTCCCTGATCCACACAGACTAGACAGGCTTTGTTAAGGGGAGGCAGGGCAAACATAACACCAGGAGAACACTGAACATGATACACAGATGGGGGGAAATGGCTCAGCATCATGGGGCAGCCATAGTGGCACTGGATGCAGAAAAAGCATTCGATCGTGTGGTGTGGGGGTATATGTTTGAGACTTTGAGGCGCCTCAGGGTTGGCCCACAGCTCCTGAGCTGGGTGAGGACATTTTACTCTCTCCCCACAGCACAACTGGTCATCAATGGGGAGCTGACTCAGTTGTTTCCCCTGACCAGAGGCACCCGACAGGGTTGTCCACTGTCCCCTCTGTTTTATGTAATCTCCTTGGAACCTCTGGCAGTGACTATTAGGTAACACACAGACATTCAGGGTTTTCAGGGTGGGGGTAGGGAACATAAGGTGGCAATCTATGTGGATGACCTGCTCCTGTACCTATGAAACCCAGCTAAGAATCTGCCTGCAGTGCACTCCCTGCTAAAAGAATATGGCACCCTCTCAAGCCACAAGGTGAACTGGTCTAAAAGTGAGTTACTTCCCATAGGATTGGTGAACAGCTTGAAATTCTCCCAGGCACTGGGAGGTTTGGTCATGGTTAGGTAATTGAAATACTTGGGCATCTTACTATCAGCCAAAATAGGAACCTTACATGCTATAAACTATGCCCCCCTGGTCCAAAAGGTTGCCAAAGACTGTGAACGATGGCAAACCCTTCCAATGTCTTTGATAGGTTGAGAAAACACCATAAAGATGATGATATTGCCCAGGTGCCTGTACCTGTACCAGTTCCTACCTATAAAACTCCATCTACTTCATTTTAAACAAGTATATTACATAATTCATAGGTTCCTGTGGAGGGGGGCTGCTGCTCGAATTAAGTGACCTATTCTCCAGCTCCCGACCTCAAAGGGTGGATTGGGACTTCTTAACTTCCTGCACTACTACTAGGCAGCACAGCTGGCCTACCTACAAGTAGGAATGCAGGAGAACCATCCGGCGTGGTTCACTTTAGAGGAGGAGGAGGAGGAGATGAAAGGCCCTCTTACTACACAGTTCTTGTCTGGCTCCCTAGGGGTCAGCTGAGCCACCCGAGTACTGAAACCCCGCAGTCAGACCACCATCCAGGCCTGGACCGCAGCACATAGGAAAATTGGCCACATTCCAACACAATCCCCATATGTTGATTTGGTTACTGTAGTATGCAAAAAATGGGCTTACACAGTACAGATACATCAGTGATTATTAAAATGGAGGAAACTAGGCCTCTCATATATTGCTCAATTATACGAGGGGGGAAGGATACGGAAGTTTCCCACCTTAAGAACAAAGTGGCATATTGTCATGGGAGATTACTTTGTTCATTTGCTAATTAGGCAGAGACTAGGAGAAACACTGGGAGCCGAAGAAGGGTGGGCAGCACCATCACCCTTGGAAGAGGAGCTCTATAGACCCCAACCAGGCTCCAAACTGCTAGCCACATACTATCAAACTCTTCAAAGAGCCAGTGTGGACCCTGCAGAGGGAATTAAGGCCAAATGGGAGCTAGATTTAGGGTGAGATGTATCCTATGACTTGCAATTTAGCCATTAAACAATTTGCCTCATGCTTTATAATTAAACTCTGGTAAGTGCATTTCAATTTTCTCTACAGAACCTACCTCTCCCCAGAGAGACTCCAAGCCATGGAACTGGCTAAGTCTGGGCAATGCCCTAAGTGTGCTGGGGATGATGCAGACTTTGTGCACTTAGCCTTGACATGCCCCAAGATTGCACCGTTCTGGCATGAATTGCCTAGAGTAATGAGTAAGGCGCTGGACTGCAGGCTGTCAAACTCCCCCTTAGAACTGCTATTCGGGGCAGACCCAGACTCACCACAGTGTGGCTGAAGCAAAACAACTATGGTCTTTGGCCCTAGTGAATGCTAAAAAGACAATAGCACAGTCTTGGCTATCAGTCAATGCACCTCTTGTCCAACAATGGGCAAATAATATGATGCATTGCCTAAAACTGAGGAAGACCCAGTTTACAGCCAGTGAGGATTATGCTAAGTTTGTGAGCATCTGGAACCCACTATTGAAAGATGTTGTCAATGGAAAATGTCCTATTCAGAGGTCCAGAAGTGTATAGACAATGCAAACAGCATGAAACAGAATGAAATGGAAACACTTTGACCTAATGTAACCCAAAGTAATTAAATGTAATTCAATGTCACTAATGCCATAAAACCATGTAGTGTACAATGTGAATGAGTTTGCAAACCTGATGTATGTATGCATGTGCGAGAAATTGATGTGAAATGTATATATATCCTTATTACCAGATGTAATCTTACCGTGTTACTGTTTGGTTATAATCAATAAAAAGATTTTGCAAAAAAAAAATATTTATCTCTTATAGCATATCCTTTTTTGTAAACTATAACTGTATAACATCAACAACAGGTGTAAATTGATACAGGTACAGATAACTCATCCTACTTCTATTTGTATTCCATGCATTGGCTCTTTCTACTTCTACATTGGGGCTTCCGTGAGAGGGAAAAATGTATTTTCCCATATGTTTTAATACCTTACTTCACCTATCACTTTTTTTCTTGATTATATGGACTGTTTTACTACTTATGCATATATTCCCCTCCTTTCTTTTTTCTTGTCTCTCCCCTACCCTTACTTTAGTGTCAGAAACCATTTGATCCACCTTTCCCTAAATGTTTCTCTTATCTTGCGTTAGGTGTGTTAACCTTTCCATCTCCCGTATCTCATTTACCACATTTATCCATTCTTGTACTGTGGGTGAGTCTTCTTTCAACCATTTTTCAGTGATAGGTTTTCCTACTGCTATTATGCACACTTCCCATAGATATTTCACATTTGGTCCTTTTATGTTTGGTGGAGGAAGTCCCAGTACCAAGTGTTGTATTTGTACTTCTGCATTGATCTGAAAGAGTTCCTTTAGCTTTGTTGTCACGTCTCTCCTGAACTCCGCTACTCCTGGACATAGAAAAATATATGTTCATGTGTGGCTCTGTGTACTCCACATTTCCTCCAACATGTGGCATCCCCCACCCTGTCCCACTTGGCCTTCCTATGTGGGGTTATGAAATAACTGGTGTTGATCTTCCACACAAATTCCTTCCATTTTGGAGCTGATGTTGCCCTGAAGGATCCATCCCCATATTTTATCCCATTCTTTTTCTGTTAGTTGAAATCCTGCCCCCTCCTCCCATTTCTTTCTCACATGCCCTGTTTAAGTCCCCTTATTGGAAATGAGGAATTGATATACTGTACCTGGGATATTATTCCCTTTGAGTCTTATTTATTATTTATTTGTTCTAATGTCACTTCTCCATCCAAGGAGTGTTGTTAATTTCTGTGTTTTCTCTTTTGGGCCTGTATATAGTCCATGACCTGATAGTACCTGACTCTATCTGTCACCATCCAGCTGTAGGTTTTGCAACATTCTAGAAAGGTCAACATGTTGACCCCTATTAATGTATCCACAGGGCTTCTGAGTCCTTTTCGTATCTGTCTCACATAACATTTGTCTGTAACCCCTGGTCTAAATTCTTGATTCCCAGTAAACCATCTATATTTCCAGCCCTCCATCCAAACCTCTTCATTTGCTGGAATCTTTGCAGTGCATTCCTGTATTTCTTATTGCTAAGTTTCCGTCTTTCACTATCTCATCCAGTCATCCAGAGCTAAATATACAGGCCTCCAGGGGTCCTCCTACCCCCCTCTTTCTTCCAATATATGCCATTGTGCATCTACTTTCCAATTGCCCCACTGGAATGCCCATCTTAGTTGCATTGCTATCCAAAATTCCACTATGTCTGGGAGTGCCCCCTCACCACCATTTTTGGGGGGTTGTAAATATATTGTTTCTTACCCTGGGTCTTTTCCCTGCCCATATAAATTTATATATCCCTTGTAGTTCCCTTAATCTTTGATTTGTTAGGGGCAGAGGGACACACTGGAAGACCTACAGTGGCCTCGCTAATATACTCATTTTTACTGCCTATATACATGCATTTTAGAGGCAGTAGTCCTCACATTTTGTAATCCTCCTGTATCTGTCATGTCAAGGGTTCTAAGTTGTGTTGGTATAGATATTTGTTTGAGTTGTGTAGTTGTATTCCTAAATACTTCTGGAATGTAAGGTTCCATTTCATTGGGAATCTGGAAGCAATTTGTGGGGAGCGGTCATATTTAAACCTAAGTATCTCTGTTTTGTTGGTGTTTAGTGCACACCCTGACATTTTAGAGACTTCCTCCACCCACTTCATCAGATTTGGGATTGAGGTTTCTGGAATAGTTATATACAGTACATCAAAGTATCATCCGCATATAGAGCTGTTTTGTGTTCCTGTTCTTCCACTTGTACTCCCTTAATTTCTGTGTCCTGTCTGATCCACTGGACCAGGGGTTCTAGGTATAGGGAAAACAAGAGCGGAGATAGTGGACATCCCTCTCTTGTCCCCCTTCCCAGTATGAGTCTATTTGAGAGGTGTCCATTCATTCTAATATAGGCCTCAGGCTTAGTGTATAGTCTTTGTGCCGTGTCTATAAATTTTCAGTCAAAGCCAAATCAGGCAAGGACCCCAAACAAATACTTGTAGTCTACTCTGTCGAACACCATTTCGGCTTTCTTACTCATGATCACCGCTGGGGTGTTTGTTATATTTAAGTGGTTTATTATATGGAGTGTTCTTCTAAGGTTATCCACAGTCTAGCGCCCTGCTATTAAACCAGTCTGATCATTCTTTACTAGGAGGGGTATTATTTCTTCTAGTCTTTTGGATGAAATTGATGTCATAAATTTTTAATTTACATTCAGAATTGAAATGGGTCTGTATGAACTACAGTTTGTGGGGTCCCTGCCCAGCTTAAGGATCACAAATATTACTGTCAGCGCCCAAGAAGGCGGGCAACCCCCCTTTTTTTTCCATTGCTCCTTGAAAGGCCAGTTATAATACTGGTATTACCTTTTCTGTAAATGTTTTGTAAAACTCAGCTAGTAGGCTATCAGTGCCTAGGCATTTGCCTGTCTTACTGTTCCCAATTGCTGTTCTGATTTCTGGTATGGATATTGGTCTGGTCAAAAAGTTATTTTGTTCCTTGTTTACCTTTGGTAACTGCAGGGTCTGTAAGAATGCGTTGGTCACTTCTGTGTGTCAGGTTGAGGGCTATATAGTTTTTTATTATAGTTTGTAAATACTTCCATTCTTCCCTCAAATTTTTGTGTCTGTTCCCCTGTTTCTGGGTGTTTTACTTTAATTATCTGGGCTCTGGCTCTTGGTTTACACGCCAAGAGCTTCACAGCTCTGGGGCATGCCTCATAATAGTTCTGCCTCATGAATGCTAGGTTTTTCTCAATTGTGTAATCCAGCAGACTATTGAGATCCTTCTTCAGTCTTTTTAGTTCCTTCCCCCATTCTTGTCTATTTTTTTCCTGCTGCCATGCTTCTAATTTTTGTATTTTCTGTTCTAAGTCTGTTTGTTTTTGTTTTCTCTCCCTTTTCCTCGCTGAGCCTATTGCTATTAATTTCCCTATGAGTACAGATTTTAGGGTGTCCCATAATATGCCATCACTAACCTTGGTGTCCTTATGGTCCACTTTCATTTGATCAATCAGATCAGGAATCTGTTCTAAAGCCTCCACCTCCCGATCCCTCAGCAGTGCTAAATTTAGTCTCCACAATGTCTGCTTTGCCATCACCTATAAGTTTACCTCTATGAACAGTGGCATATGGTCCCAGATTCCTATTTTACCTACTCTTCTTTAACTATTTTTTGCAATGTTTCCCTGAGGACCCAAAAAAGGTCCAGTTTTGAGTACATCTGGTGTACCCTGGAGTAGTAAGATATCCTTTACTGGGTCCCTCCAAGTAGCACCAGATGTCCTGTAACCCCAGCTTTCAGGTGAATGCCTTTACCTGCTTTGCAACCTTATGTGTGGCTCTTGGAATCTTCAAGGTACTATCCAGTCTTGGATCCAGTGTTAAGTTCCAGTCCCCCCCGACCCACAGATTTCTGTCCCCTGCACCTTTTCCATAACTTTTAGCAATAGTGCTCTATAAAAGCCATATGCTGATCCAGGGGCAGCATATACTGCCACCAGAGTCATCATCTGACCATGCAAAGTTCCTTTCAAAATTATATATCTTCCTTCCTTCTTTATCTCTTTGTGTTTGCATTCAGAGGGTGTGCTCCTTGGTATAAGGATTGCCACTCATCTTCTTCTGCCTGTTTTTATTTAAGGATGCATATACATCCTCATATCTGAACAGTTTTAACTTTTGGTGTTCTGTCTCTGTCAGGTGTGTTTCTTGGAGGTAGATTATATCAGCCTTTGTCTTTTTCATGTATGTTTTTACCTTCTTTCTTTTTATTGGATTAGATAGCCCATTTATTATGTTTGCTTGTGCGCATGCGCAAGAAACATTATGCAGCAGCTTAGAAGAGAAGAGGGTTGTGGAGGTGCAGCAGTGTGGCGGCCAGTGCCAGCACTGCATTTGTGGGCTTGGCAGTGTGCACCCAATGTAGGCTCAGTGTCCTGATGACACTGGTTCTGCAGAAGTGCCACCAACTTGAAACGATTTGGCCACTGCAATGAGGGTCCACCTCATCATTGCAGCATCAGCAATTCTGCTGCAATGAGGGAGTGCCCTATCATTGTAGGGCATGCCTTGCATGCCAAAACATTTCTGTTCACCCCACTCCCTCCATTGTGACACCAGGAGTGCCAGTAAACCCTCCCACTGCATGCTATCTGCAACACTCCCCATCCCGGCACCCAAAGTAAAAATAAACCCTCACGCTCCCTCCCACTGTCTGCAGTCTGCCCTGCTCCTGTACCCTGAAGTGCACATAAACCCTCCCACCCCCTCCCACTGCATGCTGTCCACCCCACCCCGTCCCGGCACCCAAAGTGAAAATAAACCCTCCTGCTCCCTGCCATTGCGTGCTGTCTGCCCTGCTCCCTGTCCTGGCACCTGAAGTGAAAATAAACCCTCCCACTCCCTCCCACTACATACTGTCTGCCCCACTCCCTCCGTTTCCATACTCTGGAGTGCATGCAAACCCTCCCGCTCCCTCCCAATGCATGCTGTCCGCCCCACTCCCAAACAATAAGTGAAAGATAGATGCCCAACAGTGAACTCCCAAAAAAATAATTAAATTATTCAGGGATCATCTTCAGTGCAGTTCAGCCCCCTCCTGACCCCCCCATATTAGTGAAAGATAGATGCTGACAGCAAACTCCGAAAAAAATACAATTATTCAGTATCAGCTTCAGTTCAGTTCAGCACCCTCCCAACATGAGATTTGCTTCCCATCCCAAATTTTCAAATTTTGTGAGGGGACAGAATGGACTAGGGGGACCATGAGAGAAACATGAAACAGGTGCATTGAGGCACCTGCTGACTGTTTCTGGGCTTCCGGTCCTGAGGCAATTCATTTGGGCCAGTGGAGCGAAGACAGGCAGCTGTCGGCTTGAAAGAAATTATGCTGAGAAAGCCTGAAGGTGCAGCTGGGCAACACAAATAGGGCTATAGAAGTAAGCTAAGCTCCTGGGGTGGGGGGGCGTGTACACTCAATAATAGGGCAGGGTGTGAACTAACAGTACACCAGGAAAAAAATACAGTTTCGCTACTAAAAAATGAATGGGACCCAAGGAGAAATAAAAATGGAACTGCTCTAATGACTGCTCCGGAATATGTAGAATGATCAGCTGTAGATGGGATGGGGGAGGCTGAACCGAGCTGATCCCTGAATAATTTTATTTTTTGGAGTTTGCCGTCAGCATCTATCTTTCACTAATTTCAGGGGTCGGGTGGGTCGGGAGGGGCTGAACGCACGAGCTGATCCCTGAATAATTTTATTATTTTGGGGAGTTCGCCGTCGGGCATCTATCTTTCACTAATATCGAGGGGGGGTCAGGAGGGGGCTGAACTGAGCTGAATCCGATTGCTGGTGGAAGAATAATTGTATTATTTTTTGGGATTCGGCACATCTTTTCCTTATATTAGTGGAGTCAATCAACATTTGTGTAGTGTTTCTTTTTGAAACCAAGGAGTTCAGTGCACACGTTATCTTCAAATTGAATCGGATTTAATGATGTCAGCAATTCAAAAGGGGGCACGTGCTGACTGTGATACTGAAAATCAATCTGTAAAGCCAGTGGTGGTTTCAGATATTACAACGAGCATGGAAAATGCACAATAAACATTACCAATAGAGAAAAACACACACAGGCTATTATTGTTTATTTCCGATTTATTTAACAAATAAAAACATTAGTAAATTAGTTTCCTGTCTCTTTTAAGATTATTGTGGGTTACAGGGCTGGGGGTTAACAGTGCTGCAAGTGGGTCTGCAAGCCAGTCTGTTCGAGCATGACCAGGAGCGCGACATGCTGACCAAAGCAACAAAACTGGCTGACTGGAGTAACAAGTCTGCTCCACTTCTCCTTCACTCCAGCAATTAGGTAAATTTGTTATAGCTGGGTTTTAGATGGGCTCTTGAGGGTTCACCAAGGACCAGGGAAACAGGGCAGAATAGAAGACCTGATGGGGGACCTGAGATCTCAGAATCACAAGGAGAGAGTTAAGCTTGAGTTCCCCAGGTGAGTTCACATTGTAATGTTCATTCTCCGAGTTGAAAGCATTGCATTTATCTATCTATGTATCATGTAATCATCTCAGTCTGGGTCTCAGTCAGAAATGTTCAGTTAATTCCAGAGTTAGTTAGTTCAGATGATGTTGCAGCATGTCAGCATGTCGGGACTCTGTTTCTGGTGTGTGAGGGAATGAAATGGTATTTGCAAGTTTGTCTTCAAACTACTATACAGTGACACAGTCAGGGATTGAGTTGCATGATAAACACAGCATAAGTACAGAACAGTAAAACAACCCCTTCTATCTAACTTTTGATAAAGATACAACACCACATTTTCATGTCATAGCTAAAGTGGATAGAGAGGTGAAGGGGTCAAGTTGCATGTACAGTATATCAGGCTGTTGGAAAAAACAAAATAAATCAATTAATGATTTTAATACTAAAAACTGAATACTGAATAATTGTGTGTGTGTGTGTGTGTGTGTGTGTGTGTGTGTGTGTGTGTGTGTGTACATCTGGCAGGATGTCGTTCTGGGGTAGGGAGGCTGCCTGTGTAGGGTTGGGGGGCTGATCGTGTGTGTGTGTGTGTGTGTGTGTGTGTGTGTGTGTGTGTGTGTACGCGCAGATGTACATATCTGGGGTGGGGAGAGCTGCCGTGTGGGGTTGGGGGCTGATCGTGTGCTTGTGGGAGGGGTGCTGGCCATGTGTGTAGGGTAGGAGGAGCTGGCTATGTCTGTGGGGTGGTGTGTGTGTGTGTTTGTGTGTAAATGTATGTGTCTGGTGGGTAGGGGGGAGCTGCCTGTGTGAGGTTGGGGGCTGATCATATGTCTGTGTGTGTGTGTGTGTGTGTGGAGGGAGGAGAGTGCTGGCCATGTGGGGAGGATGGGCTGGCTGTGTGGGGTGGTGTGTGTGTGTATGTGTGTGTGTGTAAATGTATGTGTCTGGGTGGGGAGCTGCCTGTGTGAGGTTGGTTGATCATGTGTGTGTGTGTGGAGGGGAGGAGGGGAGGAGAGTGCTGGCCATGTGTGTAGGGGAGGAGGAGCTGGTTGTGTCTGTGGGTGGTGTGTGTGTGTGTGTGTGTGTGTGTGTGTGTGTGTGTGCGTGTGTGTGTGTGTGTAGGGGAGCTGGGCAGGACCATGGTGATGGTGAGCTTTGCACATGTGCTGGAGGGGCAGATGGGTGTGTGTGTTATAGCTTCAGCTTTTCAGCAAGTCCTAGTCAAAGAAGTGAAGGACCCATATTTATTTATTTGCCTTGCAGGGGCTTTACTGTGTGTAGTTAAATTACATTTTTGTTTTAATCATGCAATGTTTATGTGACTGGTGAGTTTTTTGGGAGGGGGGCTTGTGGACCCGCCAGTATTACCACTGAATCCAGGATCCTTGAGTTATGGGTAAAAAGAGAGCAGGCTTCATTTTATTTTAAAGGGTACTTTGAAAAGGACTTTATTTTTAAATTAAGACTTAGAAATTGTGTTTTGATGTTTTTCCTGAGCAACTGGCATGTGTTGAAGTCAGATAAGTGCATAGATCAGTAACATGAAAGAGAGGATGGTGGGATGTGGAGAATCAGAGAAGGATAGGGCTCTGGAGCTGAGATGGATTAGATTTGGGCCAGGATCACACCTGTATTATGCCATTGCTGCATGTGTACCATAATCTACCTCCTCACGTTATGCTAAAAGGGGTGTGGCAGGGGTCCAGAACGGACTCCTTGAATTGGTATTTTAGGGGTGCAAATTTATAAATCCAAAACATGAAAAAAGGGGTCATTTTGGAAAAGTCCTGACAAGCATGAGTACCACCTTTTATACAGAGTGCCACTACTGGGATATACACACTCCTGCATCAGTCCCCTCTCCTAGTCAACCTCCTCCACACCACTGCTCACACGGAGCCCCTCGGAGCTGACTTACAGCAACAGCCCTGTTCTTACTTATGCATGCATTATTTAGATAAATAAGGGCCAGTCAGGCACTGTAAACTTAGACACCATGTGCCTTTAACTGTCGTTCCCGCCGTACCACCACCACATGCATCAAATTTGCCACCGGGCTATAACAGTACAGCCCTGGTGTGGCTCAGCTGTCTGAAGGCTCTCCAAATTGGAAGTGGAGGGTAACAAGTACTACTTTAAACTTTGCCGCTGATTCGGCTTTAATTGGCTGTACTTGCCCTGCCTGGACCGGCATCCAAAGCCCACACAGAGCTAGTTGATCAGCAGCAGTCAACCCTGGACCGGCAACAAAAGCCCACACAGGACTAGTTACTAGCACTCACCCCCCACCCCAGGCTAGTTAAAGAAGTTGCAGTGCAGCTGAGCTCCCTTGTGGTAACCGCCCCCGACTATGAACTTTTATATCTTTAATAACAGCCACGAGTGCGGCTTGCTGTGTAACAGCCTCCCTGATGCTCCTGTTGCTCCAGAGCCCATCCAGGAAACTACGTTTGCCACTGAAGCGGGTAGGTGGAGGGAGCCACTCCTACACTAGCCTCCTTCACCTCCTGATGAGCTGCTGTCCCTCACTCTACCGCCTGCATGGAGCAGGCCACAGCCCAAGCTCTGTATGGGCTGGGAGTAGAGTGCACCCAACCCACTGATGTTCACTTTAGCGCAGTCGATTGCGCTGCTTGCTGCAGCTGCCCCAGCTCATTCTCCTCACACTCCACATCCGTGCTGGCTGCTGCCAAACAAAATATTTATCGGGGCCCAAGAAACCCACCACCACTAGACCCAGGGAAAAAGATTATTTTTAGCTTAAATACATTGGCCACTGGCCACACGGTAAAGTCACCCACATAGGGGTATTACAGAAATCCCTCACATACCTGTGACAACAGTAGCCCCCTACCCCACCAGTGTTAAATTATTTTAATAATGCTGGCCTTTATCTCCAAAGAATCCAAACCTGACCACCTGGGCTACTAATTTTACTTACTGGCCACTAGGCCATCTAGGGAGTGATAAATGGTTTTGCTGCCCCCCCCACACACACACAGCTTTATTGTCTCTTTTGCTATGTGTTTATTAATGTTATTTATTTCTCCATCTTTCTCTGAATCTTTATCTTCTTCCTGTGCCCCAACTGTAACTTTTTATCTAACACTCCCTTTTTTCACTCTTATACTGTCCTATACACATTTCATATCTATCTGCTCTCTGCTGTCACTACTATATTTTCTGCATACTAACCTATGTTTCTTTTAACAGATCTGAGAGGATGTTGACCCCTTCTCTATCAGATAAGTATTGCTCTACATCTAACTTGTCCTGGCCTTACTATTTAATCCCTAAGAACTACAGATCCTTTGTGACCTCTTTCCTATATTGTATTCTACAGGTCCGATGTACATTTTACCCTTCAAGGCTCCTTGCTCTGGCTCCCCAGTTCCCAGATAAGAGATCTACATATTATCTACACTTGGGTTTACTGTAATGGTGCAGCTCTGCATTTTTCTTTTTTTTAATAACATTTTTGCCTTGGAGGTTGACACTGGTGAGTTCTCAGCCCTGTTCCCTCCTCACCCGTCTAACACTGACCTCAACCATATCCAAGAAACCTAAAGTCCCCCATAGATTGTCTCCCCCCCCGTGTTGGGCCTGGAGGTAAGGGCCATTCTCCACCCACCCAGTGAGTCACTTCCAGAATTGGGCCAGTGGTTTAGTTGGTGGCATGGAATGGATGTATGCAGGTCACAGGCATGACTGGAGGTAAGGCACACAGAACTTTTGCCTTCCATGCCTTCTGG
The DNA here is from genome assembly GCA_016271365.2 of Neoceratodus forsteri. Taxonomy (NCBI): domain Eukaryota; kingdom Metazoa; phylum Chordata; order Ceratodontiformes; family Ceratodontidae; genus Neoceratodus; species Neoceratodus forsteri. The sequence continues at coordinate 1,201,543,611 of CM057453.1, read as the reverse complement.
CCAGTCTTATACTGCAGCAATTTTTTAGGTTTGCTTGCACACATGTGCAAGAAACATAGTGCAATCATCCAAAACGCAGTGCCGTACAGTTGAAATGGAGAGCTCCGCTTCAGTGAGCAATGCTCCCCCCACACACGCACACATACACGCATGTTGCGTGCTCATGCGCCCCCCCCACCCATACACTGTACGGCCGACAGGGGTGCCCAATCCCCCATTGGCTTCACCCCCTCAAAAAAAAAGCTTTCCAGGTGCCACGCTGGTCGACGGGGGTGCCCAATCCCTGTCGGCTCCAGGCCCCCCCAACCAGCCTTCCAACTGCCATGCTGGGAGCCCACCCCAGTGTGGCAAACGTCCCACATCATCTTCCTAAAACAAACAAACCTGTAAACAAAAGTTCCTTGGCGGTCTGCCCCACCCACACCCACCCTCTGCACACTCTGCCTCCCCACATCCCCACTTTACCCCATACCTCCGGAGTCCAGCGCAACGATCTTCGGTTGGCCGGGAACACGTCTGCATTCTTCAAAGCCGACCACGAACTGAGGAAATGCCGGTAAGCTGTATAATGTAATAAATAGGGTTTTTTCAACTTTGATGCATATCTCAGGCATTTTTTGGAATTTTGGCACCAAATTTTCAACATAGGGTTTTTGGGACCCTTCCTCATGAATTCTTGAACTGTCGTGGCGTTAATCGAGTCCGAAGGGTGATTTTGCGGTCACTGTATGAAATCACCTTTCAGACTGATTAAGGAAACAACAGTGCCAGTGTTCATAAGGTGGGCTCAAAAGCCTATGTTCTAAATTGGTGAAAAAGATCTAAAATGACTGTTTACTCATGGCGTGCATTCGCATTCCTACGCATCGCTCATAATTCACAAATTTTTAATATTTCAGACTCCGGATTTCAACTTACCATTTACCACACCTCCTTATGAGCAGTACAGATGCTATTTTTCACATCTCGCCCAAAATGTGTTTCCGCACATGTAGCGCACAATGGTGCAGTCTGTGTGCAAAAGCAATGCTTGGGACAGATTAAGAAAATCACAGTGACACTGGTCATGAGCAGAGGTCTTAAAATGGCTATGTTGAAAATTTGGTGACAAAAGTCCAAAAAATGACTGCGTTATGAGTGAGCATTGCGCAGTTTCCACACACCCTCGTAAGTTCATGAATTTGTAATATTTTCAGTCCACATTTTCACCAGTGGCATTTTTCCACACCTCCTTATGAACAGTACAGCTGTCATTTTCCACAACATGGCTGAAATGTGTTTTCACACTTTCAGCACAGAAATGCGTGGTCGCTGTGGGAAATCATTGTTCGGCACAGATAAAGAAAATCACAATGACACTGTTCATGATCGGAGGTTCCAAAATGCCTGTGTTGACAATCTGCTGTAAAAAATCCCCAAACTAATTACATTATGGTTGTGCATTGCACAGTTTCTATGGATGCTCGTGACTTCACCAGTTTTTTTAATATTTTCGCTGCAGATTTTCAACATTGCCATTTTTTACATCTCCCCATGAACAGTACAGCTGTCATTTTACACATCCTGTTTGGAATGTGTTTTTGCACCTGTGGTGAAAAATGCCGTAGTCGCTGTGCAAAAGCATCTTTCTGCTAACAAACTGATATTGTCACTGTTCATGAGGTGGGGGTCACAAAAAAAACATGTTGAAAATTTGGAGTGAAAATACCAATGAATGCCTGAGGCGTTAGGGTTTCCGACCATAACGCCCCACCCTGTAGAGAATGACAGGCATCAGGGCTATGACTTGGGATTGTCACCTGCAATGCTCATACCATTCCACCCCCAGCCACACCCTGCAGCCACTGAGAGGCATTGAGGTGTGCCTTGGACTCTTCGGCCCCAAAGTTCACCCCATTCTCCTATACCGCACCCATCTCACCATATTTCCTGATGGAATGGGGTGCGCATAAGGGCCAAAGACCCCAAGGCACACCATGACACTTGTCGGTGTCTGCAGGGTAGGGTGTGGTGAAATAGCGTGGACCTTATGCCTGACAACCCAAAGGCACACCCCAATGCCTCTCGCTATCTGCAGGGTGGTGATGGGGTTGGCTTCAGTTCAATACTTCACTGCCATTCCTATTATGCAGCTCTGTAACTCCTACACTACCAATGTCAATGCCAGCAAGCAAATATTCGGCATTGACAAATGCTTGTTTTTTATTGCATGAAAGTTTGCTATCTGTTAGATGGAATGGATGCTACGCTTAACTGCTGCCAAAGAGGATTGTGTGTGTGTGTGTAGATACAGGTGGTTTTGTGTGTGTTTGTGTGTGCTTGCATGTGCGTGTGTGTGTAGAGATACAGGCGGTTTTAAGCATATGTGTAGATACATGTGTGTGTGTGTGTGTGTGTGTGTGTGTGTGATACATAGTATACAAGGATTTCTAAATAGCCAATACCTTTCTGATGGTGATGGGAGGGTGCTGTTGTCAATACCTGCCATGGAGGCCTCTTTCTTTGTGTGGGTGTTTGTTTGTACTGTAGGATGTACATACTACAGCATTTATATTATACTTGAACTGCTGTTTTGAAAGGTGGGCAATACTGTGGGCAATAGCTGCCTGTGTGTGTGTGTGTATCAGAATCCACAGCATTTTGTCAATAGCCCAGACATTGTGGGTGGATGGGGGGGGGGCAGAGAGTGGTGCATGTGATAATGTCAACATGTGACTGTATGTGTATATCGGTGAAAATGTTTTATCACTTTTTTAACATCCAACCATGTGATGGCTGGTACAGGGGGTGTTATATGCTATGATCTATATATGAATGATTGTGTGTGTTGGGGTGGTACTGCACTATAGTCAATATATGGATTCTTGTGTGACAATTTTTATTTCTTTTTTTGTTTCTCCCTTGCACCCCTCACCAGTCTCACCCTTCACTGCCACTTCTGTCACCTGGCTCCCCAGTATCTCTACATCTTGGAGGGTTCAGCTTATGCCTGCTGGGGGGCCCCTCTACTCAGGTGAATGAAGAGGAGTAGCATTCCTGGAGGGGTCTGTCAGCAAGGTGTGCAGGGTTGGGGAGCAGGAGTGCTGCTCTAGAGAAACGTGTGGCATGGGAGGAGCTAGGCAGTCATCATCTGGCAGGCCAAGATGGGCAACTTTTCCATTTTCTGGGTCCCATCTCACTGGCATAGACCGAGGCAATGCCCTGGAGGCAGAGCTAGTTGATGTGTGGTTACCCATGTTGGCAAGGATGGGAACCCTGTGAGAGATGATGCAGTTTCACTACTATTGTGCCTCAGAGTGTGCCAAGAAGTAAGACTGCTTGGACTATGGTGGGCTCCAGTAGGGTGAGGGTTACGGGATAGGAACTCATTCCTCAGCCACTAACACAACTCTTTTGATGCTCTGGCAAGATGAGACTGCCAAGAGGGAGGCACCTGTCACAGTTGCAAGAGAGGATGTGAGGATCCTTCATGTGTGGGAGGCCTCAATGTGGGTAGGGGTGGCAGAAAACCTCAACAAATATCAGTGCTTGGGAAATTAATGGAGGCTGTGCTGAAGGAGAGGCTTATGGACTACATGGAGTCAAATGAGCGGCATGGTTTTGCAGGTGTGTGTGTGTGGGGGGGGGAGGGGTCTCATTTCAAACCCTCATAGATTTCTTTGACTGAGTAATTAAGGAGGAATATCAGATGAAAGCAATGGATGTGGCCTATCTGGACTTCAGTAGTGCCTTTGTCACTGTGACACACAGGCTAATAAAGAAACATAGAGCAAGTTGGGGTTGTAGAGAAGGTAGCAAGCTGGGTATCAAACTGGTTAAAGGATAAGAGACAGAGGGTGGTGGTAAACAGAAGCCACCCAGGAGACGGCAGAGTGACCAGTGGAATGCCACAGGGATTAATACTGAGTTCTGTCCTCTTCAATGTCTTCATAAGTGACACTGATGTAGAACCAGAGGTGAAGGAGTGTCTTTTTGCAGATGACACAGGAATCTGCAATAGGGTTGATGCCCATAAAGGAGTGGACAGATTGCACTGAGACCTGGGGAAACTAGAGGAGGAGTAGTCTAGAGGGTGGTAGCTAGGTTTCAAAGCCAAAAAGGGCAAAGTCACGCACATTGGGCAGAGAAACCAAGGGGCTGTGTATAAGATGGGTGTTACAATCAACAATCAATGAAGGATAATGGGGAAATCATATCTGACAATCCCAAGGTAGTGGGGCAGTGCAACAGGGCAGTTGGTAAAGCTGTTGAGATGCTAGGATGCATAGTTATGGTGTTTTCATCCAGGAGAGGGGAGGTAATGTGTCCTCTGTATCTTTTTCTACATTGGAAAAGGTCCCTAACCTGCACCTTGTTTATGCCCTTGAGATACTTGAAAGTTTCAATCATGTCCCCCTGCTGTCTCCGCTGTTCCAGTGACTACATATTGAGGTCCCTTAGTCTCTCCTCATATGTTTTGTGGTGCAAGCCCTGCCCCATCTTTCTTGCCTTTCTCTGGATAGTCTCCACCTTATCTATGTCTTTGCACAGGTGTGGCCCCCAGAACTGCACACGGTACTCCAGGTGAGGCCTTACCTATGATTTATACACTGGCATCACCACCTCCCGCCTCCTGCTAGTGATAGCCCTGCCTATGCACCCTAGCATGCCACTGGCCCTCCCTGCCACCTTTGTACACTGCTTTGATACCTTAAGGTCATCAGAGATGATAACCCCTAGGTCCCTTTCCTCTTTGGTGACAGTCAGCTCCCCCCCAACCTGTAGCTCTCCCCAGGGTACCCTCTACCTAGGTGCATTATTTTGCACTTCTTTGCATTGAACCTCAGTTACCACATCTCCAACCATCTTTCAAGCTTATCCAGGTCCCTCTTAATTGTCTGCACTCCTTCTGGAGTATCCACCCTGTTGCAGATCTTGATGTCATCTGCAAACAGGCACAGCTTTCCTTCCAGCCCCTCTGCAATGTCACTAATGAAGACATTAAACAGGACTGGTCCCAGTACTGATCCCTGTGGTCCCCACTGGTCACTCCCCACTCCCCAGATTCTCAGTTACTCAGTTAATGAACAAAAGAAGGCCTAAGCCCATTGAGATTGTCCTCCACACCTTGTGGATCATTATGCCCGTCAAGTTGATTTTAGAAGCCATTTGTCAAGTTTAATTTTAAATTTCTTTATATTCTCACAATCTATAATGTCTTGTGGCGAAGAATTTCAGATTCTAGGAGCTCTAACTGTGAAAAATTGCTGTCTTTTATTTGTTTTAGTTCAATCAATTTCTATTTGTTTATTGTGATTTCTTGCTACAATTTTCCTTGATGTAAATGACAATCCACATAATTCCATTAAGATCGCAGAATGGATGATCCTAAAGAGCTGAAGAAGATCACCTCTTGTTCTTCTAAGACTAAGTGAATACAGTCCTGTTTTTTTGGAACCTAGTTTCATAGTCTAGCTGAGAGAGATGTGGTACAAGTTTTGTTGCCCTTCTCTGCACCTGTTCTATTCTAGAAATATCTGCAATCAAATAAGGACTCCAAAAGGGTGATCCATAATCCATGAATGGTCTAATATGTGATTTATAAAGAGACATAACGCATTCCTCAGATTTAATAACAAATGTGTTATTTATTCTACGAAGAAGTGCATTAGCTTGGTTGGCCAATTTGTTACAATGATCAGTGGATGACAATTTGTTATTTACTAGTATTCCCAGATCCTTTTCCATAGATGATTCTCTAATAGTATTATTAAGGAAATATATTTGTTTGGGATTTTTATTACCCATGTGTAAAACTGCACATTTTGAAACATTGAAAAACATTCGGTTGGTATTTGCCCAGCATTCAGTACTAGCAAGATCATATTTTAAGATATTTCTATTAGTGTCACTGTCAACACATCCACCCAACTTACTGTTGTCTGCAAACTTTGAAATTATATTGTTTGATGAGATAATTAGATCACTAATAAAGATACTGAATAGTATTGGTCCCAAAACAGAGCCCTGGGGAACACCGCTCGATACCTTTCTCTTTTCCGAAAGTTCCCCATGCACCCTAACACTTTGTGTTCTGTTATTCAACCAACTATGAACCCATGATACAATACCATGTGAAAAACCCAATTTAATTAGCTTATTTATCAGTATAGAATGTGATTCCTTATCAAAAGCTTTGCTATAGTCGAGTAAGATAACATCAACTGGGATATTGAGATCCAGGTTTTTGCTAATCTTATTGTAAAAGGAGAGCAAGTTGGTTGTGCATGAGTAACCTGATTTAAACCCATGCTGCGTTTTATCTCCAATGTTTAAGAACTGCATTTCTTCTTCAATTAGGAATTTGATCTTTTTTTCCAATAGTTTGCAGGGTATAAAAGTGAGACTAATAGGCCTATAATTTTCTGCTTTACAATGTAATCCTTTTTTAAAGGTAGGAGTAACAGTGGCTACTTTCCAATCTGAGGGGACCCTAGATTCCTTAAGTGATTTATTGAAAATGATGGTACGTGGTAAAACAATAGAATCAGATGTCATTATAAGAAATTTAGAGGTTATATTATCTGGACCAGGACTTTTTTTTTTTAACATTTCTAGAAGTTTACATGTTTCCTGAGGTGTAATAGTGTAGTCAAGTTTTTTACATATATGAACTAGTGGTGCGAACTCTACACCTTGCTCAAAAACTGAGCAGAAATACTTATTGAATTCAGTAGCAGTCACCTTATCTGAAATAATAGTGGTATTATCTATAATTAATGGGCCTACACTTCTAGTATCTCCCTTTTTTCCATTCAAATATGAATATAAGCTTTTATGAGAATCTTTGGAGTGAGCAATTTTAAATTCCAAATTTTGTTTAGCTAGTATGATGGATTTCTTAAGGTCCTTAACCGCCTTTCTGTATTTTAATAATATTCCCTCTTTCTGATCTGACACTATTTTAATTGCATAAATAACTTCTGTTTGTGTATACTCTGTTTCTTGATGGAACAGTTGTACCATGCTGGAATTTTTCCTTTATTATTATATTTTTTCCTTTCTGGAACCTATTGATTTTCTAGTTCGTAAATTATATCTTTGAAAATGTTCCAAGCATCTTCTATATTTAATGGAGAAAGTATTAAGTCCCATGGTATAACCTCAAGGTGCTCGTTGATTTTAAGAAAATCAGCTTTGTCATAGTGTTTTATCATGTTTATTTGTAGAGGTTTTATGTACCAAAGGAATTGTAAAGAGGATTGACATATGGTCACTGTTACCTATTGGGTCAGTAACACATAAATTAGTTAAAGATGTTTCCATATTAGTTATAACTAGATCCAGTATATGTATCCCTCGAGTGGGTTCTCTAACTAATTGAGTGGGACCCAAATCTATGATTGTTGAAATTAACTATGTATCATATTGATTAAAGCCTGTTAAATTGTCCCAATTAATAGATGGGAGGTTAAAATCACCCAAAATAATTACTGTACCCTTATCTGCCAATTGGGTAATTTCCTTAGTTAATTGTTTAATATAACAAATATCTGAAGAAGGCGAATGATAACAGGTACCAACCAAAATCTGAGGGTGACCATTGGGTTGTAAGTGCACACAAATACTTTCTGTCTATGTTTTTAATGAGGGATTCAAAAGATGGAATATCATTTGTAACATATAGACTCACACCTCCTCCTTTTTTATTGTCTATTCTGTTTTTACAGTAATGTTTAAATCCAGGGATTTCCATAATCCATTGTTTATCAGAGTTTCCCCATGTTTCCATTATGACTATTAATCCTATTTTAAATTCCTGGATTTTTATTTCTAATTCAGCCATTTTTGTAATATTAAGTGACCGTGCATTGAACGATAGGACGTTCAGTTTATCAATATATAGTGAGTGGGTCTTTAGAGATGTCGGTAGTCACCTTATCTCCCCCCCCCCTTGTTGTTAGTTTAAATGATTTTTAATAAATGTTGAAAACTGGTGTCCCAAAAGAGAACTCCCCCTTCTGCTGAGATGTAAACCATCCCAGCAGAAAAGGGATGGGTTTTCATTAAATTCTTCCCAGTGTGTAAGGCAAGCAATATCCTGCCTATAACACCACTTGCGGAGCCATTCATTTAATGCTCTGATTTTATTCAAGATTTGATTAGTGGCTCTAGGAACTGGGAGGATCTCTGTTATGCAAATACTGCACCCCCTCTCTTCTAGAATATTACATAAAGAGACAAAGTCCTGTTTTAGTTGTTGAAGTGGTATTTTATTGATGTCATTAGTCCCAGCGTGAATAATCACTAAGGGGTTATCACCTGCTGCGGAAAGGGCGACTTTAGTCATGGAAATTATATCCAAGACTCTTGCCCCCTCCCCCCCCATAACTTGAGCAGGTTTGATTCACTTTATCTGGATTACAAACAGCACGATCAATGTATTTAATCATAGAATCGCCTAATACATAAACCTGTTTATTGGTTGGATTAAGTTTGGGGGAGTGTTCCACTTGGTTGTTAGAAACAAGTATATCCTTAGAGTTCTGTTGGACCTCTTGTTGAATAGATGGTAATGAAGGAATGTTGGTTTCAGAGGTAGAGTCTGAGTATTTATTAATAGCATTATTATACTGATTATGGCTAAAACTAGTTTCATCAACTGCAATCAGCTCCAATTGTGCAAAAGAATTATGTAATGGAATCAGATTGTACTCCATTTAACACCACCCTCTTTCTTCTGTCTGTTAACCAGTTCCTAACCCAGTTCACCACCTTGCCTCCCATGCCCAAACTATCCATCTTGTTAATCAGCCTTCTATGTGGGATGGTGTGGAAGGCTTCACTGAAATCTAGGTAGGCTACGTCTACTGCCCCTCTCTGATTTAGTTCCCTAGTCACCCAATCAAAAAAATCTAATAAATTAATTTGACATGACCTTCCTGCTATGAATCCATGTTGCCTCAGATCCTGAGCATCGCTGGATTCCATATGTGCCACTCTCCTTTCTTTCAGCAGTGTCTCCATGATCTTTCCAACCACTGAGGTGAGGCTGCCTGGCCTTTAGTTCTCCACCTCCTCCCTGCTGCCACTTTCATGCAGTGGGACTACATGTGCCCTCCTCCAGTCCTCTGGAATGACACCCATGTGTAGTGACTCTGTGAACAGGGCCACCAGAGGCACTGTTAGTTCCCTTCACAGCTCCTTTAATATCCTCAGGTGCATGCCATCTGGCCCATGGCTTTATCCACCTTCAGCTTTGTGAGTTCTTCCAGAACCTCCTCCACTGTGAATGGACTGGTGTCCACCTCCCCCCCATTGCCTCTGCAACCCAACTGTGGTCCTTGACCCTCCCCCTCCTTAGTGAATACTGAGCAGAAGAATTTGTTCAGTATTTCTGCCTTGTCCAGATACCTCTACTTACACTCTCCCTTCTCCCCTTTGGGCCTCTACAACCCCCGGTTTTTCTTCTTTCACTGATGTACCTATAAAATGCCTTATCCCCCTTTGTTCACAGACTGTGCTAAGCCCTTTTCTGTCTGCTCTTTTGCCCTCCTAACAGCCTTCTCTGCTTCCCTTAGACATTCAAGGGACACCTTCCTGTCCTCCTCCCTTTGGCTCCCCTTATATTTTCTGAAACTCAGCCTTTTAGCCCTGACTTTGTCCCTCTCCTCTTTGGAGAACCATAGTGGCTTCCTTCTTCTTTTCCCTTTGGCCACTATCCTAACTCATTAGTTTGTTATATCCACAATTGCTCCATTTAGGTTCTCCCATTGTTCTTCCACCCCTCTATTACCTCTCACGTCTCCAGGACTGCTTCTATACATCTACCCATTTCAGTGGAATCTGCCCTCCTGAAATCTAATACTCTTGCCCTTGTGTTTATTTATTTATTTGTTGAAATGTTTCACCAGGAAGGCACACTGAGTTACAAGTTGTCCATCTCCCGGTGTGACCTGGGGGGAAGGGATACATAAGAATGGAGCAGTGTGTGGCTTAAAAATTTAGTCCATGTCTCCATGTTGAACCACAACATGTGGTGGTCACTGGACCACATGGAGGTTTAAAGTGACATGGTCCCTCCCCCCATTGCTAACAGATTTAGACTCTTTTTAATTCAGAGTCAAGAGCTGGCAATGTCTGAAACATGGCAATCAACTCTATATTTAAAATTTCTAAATGAGAAGTAATTTCTCAAAAGTAAATTAACAGAACAATTCCAGTCACTGGGAAAAACAATTAGAGTTCTGCCGAGAAGGACTTCATGGCACAACACTCAAAAATAAATTTGCATGTCAGTTCAATCAGCTCTTTATTAATATTATTGTGATGAGGTAAAAGGACTTTAAGTCCATCTTACCCACCCCATCTGTCTTATGGCAGCGACTGACCCAGTCTGTGTAGGGACACACACTGAAACTTAACCAGAATGCTACCTCTATTCAAGCTGTATGCTGTAGGACTTAGTACTCTCCTGTCCCAGAACTCTGTCTAGTCCTACTTTGAAAGCTTGAACAGTGCAAGCACCCACAAACTTACTGGACTGGCTATTCCACATGTTATCCAGCCTCTAGGTGGGATTTAAAGGTATTTTCATAAGAACAGGGGCATTACCCAGTGGCCATGGCCAGCATTCCTGCCTCTCAGTAACAGAAATTCTAATATAAAAAGCTGTGTGCGGTATTAGCCTGCTTAGGCCCTGTCCACACTGCACTGCTACAATGCCATAATGGTGCCACACTGGTACAGAGAGCAACCGTTACTGTGCGTTCACACTGCCGGTGAACAGACCCAGTAACGGTTCCGAACCTGTGCAGTCCGTCCACATTGTGGGTGCCGTGGGACCATTACGGTCAGTACCCTATCCCACAATGCAGTGCGTGCTGCACTGGGGGACAGCTGGAGCTACATGCTTACGTGTCCACACTACAACCAGTAACATAACGGAGACAGCACCGGTTCCATAACTGTGGTTGAAAGCACTTCATAAGTGCTTTCAATAACGGTTACAGAAACAACTCCCGTAACGTTGTAGGTATAAACACAAACTGCTGCAGTAATGGTTTGGCCCCTCTGTAACATTGCAGAGGGGAGTTTTCAGTGTAGTGTGGACAGGGCCTAAGTGACTGCTATCTGTATACTGCATACAGACCCAGCAATACCAGTATCTAGCACATTGCTTTGCCAAGCATTTTGGTATACAGTATCTACCCTTTTCAGGAGGCAGTATAATGTAGTGGTTAAGGGCACTAAGCCGCAAACCTGGAGACCTGAGTTTGAATCCCATCAGCCCCCACTTGCATACTGTGTGACCCTGAGCAAGTAACTTAACTGCCTTGTGCTCCCAGGTCACACCTGGAAACAAGCTGTGGCTTAGAGTGCCTTTCCTGGTTAAACAATTTCCCCTTTCCATACAGTGGGTATGAAAGGCACTATATAAATCCAGATTCCTTTCCTTCTTTTTGTAAAGCCCTTTGGACACAGCTTGTAGAAAGAACCCAAATTTATTTCCTTTTCTTCATAAAGCATGTTGGAATAAAGTGTGCATGAAAGCTACTATATAAACCCAAACTCATGTCATTCCCTTTGTAAAGAACTTTGGGATATACTGTATATGAAGAGTACTGTATAAACTCAAATTCATTTCCTTCATATTGTAAGGCATTTTAGGATACAGTGTGTATGAAAGGCACTATATAAACCCAAATTCCTTCCTTCACTTTTTGAATTACTCTGGGATACCGTGCGCATGAAAGGCACTCTATAAACCCCAAATCATTTCCTTTTTTTTGAAAAGCACTGTGAGACACAGTGTGTATGAAAAATAAAATATAAAGTCAAATTCTACTCCATTAAAAATAAGCCCCATCAGCTGTTTAGTAGTGCACTGATATATTGTCCGTAGAGAGTCGTATATCTTCTCTGTGGAGACAAGCCCCCTAGAGTACAGCTAATCATCTCTGCTGACAGTGGGGCCAGAATATTTTTGTCTGCTGGCTTTTCAGAGAGTTCACAGCAAGGCTTGTCCTGGCTCCATCACACAGTTTCTGACCAGATATCCGTCTCCACATCACCATAATAATGGCTGCAGAACTTATAAAGGGGTGATGCATTGTTGATACAGCTGAAATGTCCCAAATCATTTTAAGTGTTTCAGTTCTCAGCAGCTTTCAGAAGCAGACTCATTGTGTGGTTTGCTGGCACCTGGCTGATTTTGTATTGCTTTAAGATGAGAGGAGCAGCAAAAACCCGGAGTGGAGTGCATACAACGAAGGCATAGGTATTCAAGACCAGCGGACCTTTTCTTGCTTTTATCAGAACTGGTTCCAATCTAAGCCCATGTTTTTGAATCCCTTCTTCACACCTTGGAATTACTGTACATCTGCAAAATTAATTATATACTAATTCCACATTTGCATTTCAAATCTTTTGAACTTTTTTTTTAAACAATAATTAGCAGAGATGGGGACTCTGGTTCAGAAAAGTTTTGAAACTTCCAAAACATGTCTCATTTTCTGTAAAAGAATGTTATCAGAACTTTTTCAGTGTGCCATAAGTTTCTGATCATTTTAAAAACATGGATTTGGGAGTGTTATATATTCCCTTAGCCGGTCTCTATCTGGAACAGAGACTGCTAGTGGTGGTGAAAAGAACAAGAGGGAAGGTTGGGGGTGTTGACAGGACCCAGAAAGCCAGATCAATATTATGTGGTCCAACTTGCAGTGGTGTTACACATGGGGTACTAACTAGCCATATGGCACATTACGTATACTGCTGCCGCATGACAGAAAAACAGCGAAGACCATCACAGTGACAGAATCGGCTGTTCACTGTGAGGATCTGCAGGTTTTCCGACTCTGTTTTCTCCGGAGAATTTTCCCCCTCCCCAAAACAACTCCAACTTGATAATCTACAGTGCAGGGGTGCCCCCCACAAAAAACACTTGCTTCCACTGACGGTACAATGCCAGCTGTTGGCATTGTGCCAGTGTTGTAATGCAAATAGACAGAATTCCTGTTGATGCAGCTTGGTGGAACTGGCACATTAAATTAAGCAATAGGGCACAACAGGTTGTGGGTTATTGGGGGATTTACCCACGCCTTGTGTGATGTGTCACGTGGCGCTGCCGAGTGACTTAACTACACAAGAAGTGGTTAAATCCCCAAATAACCCACACCCTGGAGTACATTTTTGTGATTATACAATGGACCCATCTGTAAAATAAAGTTTAAATGTGTTTAAGTATGTTTTTTATAAATGCCATTTCTCAGCCATGGGTTTTTGCAGGATATATCATGGTAATGTGATGTGTTTTTGACCAATGAGGTTACAGGATTGTCATACCCCATTGTATAATTCATAATAACTGGAGGGAATTTTCTCCCATGGGGAAACCCAGTTATAATTTACTGTTATAACCAGCTGGCTATAAGCACAAACACGCACCAGGTTTCCCTCGCTTCATGCATGTGCACACTATTGACTTGGCGCTACAGGAACTACTGGCCATTCTGTTTTCTGTAATTGATCGTGTTTTCAAGGCAGGAAAACACTACCCATCAATTATATAAATCAAAACATGGGGAGGTGTGTGAAATTTAAATTTTACACACACCCTCACTGCTTTTGTAAACCCCTCAAGCTTCACTCTCAGGGTATATGTAACATTCCACATATCAAATGTGCACAATTCTCACTATACACACCTCCCCATGTATTATTCTATATATTATTGTACCATTTCAAGTTGTATTTAGCATTCTTCCTGTTCATTGATAATAGCTTAGGGTAGAAATTGATGGTTAAAAGAGTATCTGTACTTTGGACTCAGAGGTTCTGAAAGTTCTGATAAAGCTTGGTCTAATAACTATCAGAACTTTTCATGGCTCATCAGAACCTTTGGGAACCTCAGAACCTTTTGTGGTTCTCACATACCTAGTAATTAGGTGATCTAATTAGCACACCCTCATTTTTTTAAATCCTATCTAAAAAAACTATTATTCTTCCCCGTCTGACACTCATAATGCTCCTTTTCCTTTTTATGCACTTGCACTTTCCTACCTGCCCTTTCTGACAGCCTCCCTCCCCCCAGCTACATCACCTGCCTTCTCTGGGAGCTTACCCCTTACCTCTGGAAACTATGCCCCCCCTCCCCACCATAGTGGGCTGCCAACACTTCCCCAGCCCCTCCATGACTTCTGTGTAGTGGCAGAGCTGGCTTTAGTCAGTGGGGTGGAGCCAACAGATGACTGGCTTTATTCTGCCATGGCAGAGGTTCTTTACACTGTTCTACTGACCTCTGGGATGCCAAGGGCGAAGATGGCAAGGCACACACATGTCAGATATGCTTGTGCGCCATCGCACAGCATTCCCCTTCTCCAGCCAGGCTCCAGCATGCACTGTCAGCTGTGCTCACTGGGCGGCAGTAGTGCTGCAGGGTCTGTTAGCCTCCCTCCCTCCCTCCCTGAAGGAGGAGGGCACCCTCCAGAATGCTCTGCCCTCCTTCCTTACGCCCACCCCCAGTGCTCCAAGCTTATTCCTGAACCCAGGCTGCTAGCGCTGGGAGCAGTAGCCTCGCTGGTGTACTGACAGGCTGCCATAACTCTTCTTCTTAAATTTTAGGCAGTTTTGCATTTTAGCTAAATAAATTTGGTACTGAGAATTGAACTTGCCTAAATGAAGTGAGCTGCTAGCATGGAGGAATCACAACATCACTTGAACAAACATAATCTGTAAAACTTTTTTGTTAAAATATACTCTGTTTCCACTAGAATAACATTAGTAGCTGCTATGATGTAATCATGATGTTTTGTAGCTGGATTTCATTTTTAAAAGCTAATTTGTCAGGCAGCCCAATGGTGCACCAGATGGTAGCATGTTGTGCTTCTGCATCAGTGAGCCAGGATCGGGAGTCGACTCGGAAGCTGGGTCAGGTGGCCAAGCAGGCTGGCATAGCACTGCTACATGACAGCGCACCCAACCAAACAGGGGTGGCGCTGTGGTTCCATAGCCTTAGCAACTCCTTTGGTGGGCTGTGGGGCTTCCCTTCTCCACAGGGGTGTCACTACATCCATGCATGGGAGGCCTGACAGGGTATTGCCCAGGATCAGGGAGGTGGGAGCACTTAACATGCAAACATAGAACCTGTTAGCAGAAAAGGACCACTTGGCCCACCCAGTCTGCCCAGATGTTCCCTTCCTACTCTGTTTCTGCATAACATAACCAGTCTCCAGCGACCCTCCCTCCTCCCTGCCTATCTACTTATATTGCCCTATGTTTGTCCCACGCATGCTTGAAGCCCACAGTATTCACCTCCACCACTGCTGCTGGCAGTCTGTTCCAGACATCCACCACTCTTTCAGTGAAGCAATACTTCCTTGCATCCCTCCTAAATGTTGTTTCCAGCTGCATCGCATGATTATAGGAATGGGAGCAAGCCAGAAAATCTCAGGTTTCT
This sequence comes from Neoceratodus forsteri, assembly GCA_016271365.2. Taxonomy (NCBI): domain Eukaryota; kingdom Metazoa; phylum Chordata; order Ceratodontiformes; family Ceratodontidae; genus Neoceratodus; species Neoceratodus forsteri. The sequence continues at coordinate 1,201,528,175 of CM057453.1, read as the reverse complement.
CATGCTGCCTGTATGACAGCTGCCTGTACTCTCAGGCCACCACATCACATCATGTGGATCCCCACTAGCTTGAACAGTGGGGGGGTTGGCCAATAAAGTTGGGGGCCTGCCGACATAACACTCAGAAATAAGTTGGAGGTGGCAGTACTGGGGTAAAAGCATATGGGTATACTGTAACAAAACAAACAAACAAACAAACAAAAAGATAATTTATCATGGTCCCAATTTCTTAATTTTTTGTGTTTTTCCCATTCCCCTCCCCCCATTTTTATATCATGTGGTTTGTAATGTATTTTTCAACTTGATTAAAAACTAATGAAAGACAATAAAACAAAAGAAACTGTTCATTACTGTAGATCTGAACAAAGTCAGTCTTCCTGGTCTGTAGACCTGCCCTGTTGACAAAGGACCACAATAACTTCAACAGACATCTTTTTCAGGTGAGTTATTATGTTTGCTTGCATGCATGCGCAAGAAACATTATGCGGCAGCTTAGGAGAGAAGCAGGTTGTGGCGGTGCGGCAGTGTGGTGGCCAATGCCAGCGCAGCATTTGTGGGCTTGGCGGTGTGCACCCAATGCAGGCCCAGTGTCCTGATGACACTGGTTCTGCAGAAGTGCCACTGCAATGAGGGGCTGCCTTCTCATTGCAGTGTCAGCAATTCCGCTGCAATGAGGGAGCGACCCATCATTGCAGGGCAGTACCTTGCCTAGTGTAACATTTCTGTAAACATGGCGGCAGATCTATGCTGCCGCCTCACAGTCCCATGTAAGCTGGGGATGCCTAATCCCCCTGTCGGCATGCCAATGGCCCAATTCATTTGCCGATGGGGAGTCCACTCCCTGTCAGCATAATGTCCCCCCATTTGTTGTATGCCGAGGTGGTGCCCAATCCCCCTTGGCATCATGTCCCCCCAAACAGTCTTCATTTGCCAACAGGAGGCCCAATCCCCATCGGCTTAAGTCCCTCCCTTCCCCAAAACACAGGCAGCACACTGGGAGCCTATCCCAGTGTGCACAAATGAAGCCTGAAGAAAAAAAACCTTCCCACGGCACCCTTTTTATTATTTTTGTCCCAGAAATAAAGAAAATGGTCCCTCACAGTCTGTTGTGCCCCCTTCCCCAACCCGCACCCACCTTCTGCGCACCCCAGCTCCCCACACCCCCCCTCACCCCATACTTACCTCCGGAGCCCAGCGTGACAATCTTCGGTGGACCAGAAACACATCTGCACTCTTCAAAGTCGACCGTGAACTGAAGAAATGCCGGTAAGCTGTATAATGGCATAAATAGGTTTTTTTTCAACTTATGTGGATATCTCAGCCATTTTTTGGACTTTTGCCAACAAATTTTCAACATGGGGTTATTGGGACCCCTCCTCATGAATATAATCACTGTCATGGCATAATTTTGTCCTGAAAGGTGGTTTCATTCTCACTGCGTGAAATCACCTTTCAGAACTGAAAAATGAAATGACCATGCCACTGTTCATGCGGTGGGCTCTCAAAAAGCCTATGTTGCAAATTTGGTGAAAAAAATCCAAAAAATTACTGTTTTACGAGCATGCATTGAGCAGTTTCCATGCTCCCTCGTAAGTTAGCAAATTTGTAATATTTTCACTCCAGATTTTCAACATTGGCATTTTTTCAGATGACCTTATGAACAGTGCACCTGTCATTTTTCACATCCCGGCTGAAATGTGTTTTCGCACTTCTGGCGCAGAACAGCTCAGTTGCAGTGGAAAATCAGTGTTCAGGACACATTACGAAAATCACAGTGACACTTTTCATGAGCAGAGGTTCTAGAATGCTTATGTTGAAAATTTGGTGACAAAAGTCCATAAAATGCCTGTCTTATGAGCATACGTTGCACAGTTTCCACACACCCTTGTAACTTTGCAAATTTGTAAAATTTTCACTCCAGATTTTCAACATTAGCATTTTTCCACACCTTCTTATGAAAAGTACAGCTGTCATTTTTCACATACTGGTCGAAATGTGTTTTCGCACTTCTGGCACAGAATAGCATGGTCGCTGTGGGAAATAAGCGTTTGGCACAGATTAAGAAAATCACAGTGACTGTGTTCATGAGCAGAGGTGCTAAAATGCCTATGTTGAAAATTTAGTGACAAAAGTCCATGAAATGACTGTTACGAGTGTATGTTGCATAGTTTCCAAGCAACCTCGTAACTTTGCAAATTTGTAATATTTTCACTCCAGATTTTCCACATTGGCATTTTTCCACACCTCCCTATGAAAAGTACAGCTGTCATTTTTCACATCCTGGTCAAAATGTGTTTTCACACTTCTGGCGCAGAATAGCGCGGTCGCTGTGGGAAATAAGCATTTGGCACAGATTAAGAAAATCACAGTGACAGTGTTCATGAGCAGAGGTCACAAAATTCCTATGTTGAAAATTTGGTGAAATAATTCCACTAAATGACTGTGTTACGTACATGCGTTGCACAGTTTCCACGTACGCTCAGAAGTTTGAGCATTTTTTATATTTTCACTACAGATTTTCAACATAGCCATCTCTTCACACCTTCCTATGAGTGGTATAGCTGTCATTCTTCACATCCTGCATGATCTGTGTTTTTGTACATCTGGCACAGAGTGACACAGTCGCTGTGGGAACTCAAAGTTCAGGACACATTAACAAAATCACAGTGCCACTGTTCATGGGAAGAGGTCCCAAATGCTTTCATGAGGTGTGGGTCACAAAAGGCCATGTTGAAAATTTGTAGTGCAAATACCAACAAATGCCCAGGGCATAAGAGTTTCTAACCATAACATCCCACCCTGTACAGATTGACAGGCATCAGGAGTAGGCCTTTGGATTGCCGACTGTAATGCTCGTGCCATTCCACCCCCACCCTGCAGCCAGTGACAGGCATCAAGATGTGCCTTGGACTCTTCGGCCCCAGAGTACACCCCATTCTCCTATACTGCACCCATTTCAGTGTATGTCCTTATGGAATGAAGTGACTGTAAAGCTGAACACCCCAAGGCACACCTCAGCACTTGTTGGTTTCTGCAGGACAGAGTGAGGTGAAACGGCATGAATGTTTTGGGCAATGACCCAAATGCATGCCTCAATGCCTGTCCCTCTCTGCAGGGTGGAAGTGGGGTTGGCATGAAGTTCAGTACTTCACTGCCATTCCTAGTCTGCATCTGTCTAACTCCCTCATTCCCAATGCTAATATCAGCAAGCAAACATTCAGCATTGACAAATGCTTGTCTTATATGTGAGGACTTTGGTTGCTTTAGTAGCCATCATTTAAAGTTATTGTATGTATCCCTGGCCACCTCTGTTTCATAAGTGGCCTGATATTTCCATTCGTTCTCTCCTTTGAATCCCTTTGAGCCCCCTCATCCTTTGACCTGTATACTTGTAAAGTTCTTCTTCTCTTAACTTGTCAACTTGGCTAACCAAATAACTAAACTGTTTAACCAAACTATGTTTACCTCCAAGATAGGGGAAATAAATTATACTTTCCCTGTCTCTGGGCACTAGCTCCCTTCTGGTCTGCTGTGCATTAGTGCCCAGAGTAGTAGTGGTGTCACTTCCTCTTCTCTCCAGGGCCACTACTGTGGTCACCTGTTTGATCAGGGACCCCTCTCCTGGTTCTCTCCTCCACAGGTGGCCAGTTACCATCATTTTCTTACTCCACAGTCACAACATCAGCTTTTCCCAAACTCTTGCACCTCGCCCCCCCCCAGGAATTTTCATTCAGATATGTCTGCTGACATTTTTAGCAAATCTCCCTTCTTTCCTTTTATTTTTGTTAACTCTTAGCTCTGTTTGGCCTTCAGTTCCTCATCTCCTTTCCCCTGTTCTTTGTGGAGCTACCTCGTAGTGCGGTGAATCTTGTCATTATCTTTGGTCCCCCTTCCCCAAACTTTGAAACAACCTCCTGATTATCTTCAGGGTTCTCTTCCTTGCTATCTCTATATCCGTCATTGTGGTAGTAGATTATTCTGGGTCTATTCAGCATTATCCCCCCTCCTCCTTCCTTCACTCCTTATCTCTTCACAGTATTGGTATCATGGCAACTTTACCTCTGCGCTTGTCTTCCCCTGGTCTTTTGTTGAACTTTTCAGCTTTATTTGGCTGCAATCCTTTCACTAGCAAGATCTCCAAATAACTCATGGGGTTCTGTCTCAATTCTCTTTGTCTCCTGTAGGTAAAAAGAACATAAAGAAAGTATCTGGAGGTCGCTTCAGTTCCTTATCTTTTGTTCCCCCCCATTCATTAATTCACCTTTTTTTTCTAATTAATACATTGTGTTTCAACGTGACATTTCTTCATCATGCCCCCCATTACCTGTCTATATTTGCATACAGTTTGCTACCAATGCCATCCACTTTCCTCCCCCCTCTTCCTTAGCAACCATTCAGATTTCAGGCTTACCCTCTTAAGCTTTATCCCTGCTTCCCCTTCCCTTCTCTGATGTCTACCTCCTCTAGTACCCTGCCTATGTCTCTATTAGCTCTTCATTCTCTTTACTTATGACTATTTTCCCTCCTCCCTCCATTTCCCAATCATACTTTACCTCTTCCCTTAACTAGTGTCCATTTAAACTGGTTCCTTATGTTTCCCATCTAGTGTTGCCCCTCTTTCTCCACCCCCTTTATTCTGCAATGCTTCCTTAGTTCCTCAGTCATTTGTGCACTTTTCTGTCTTTTAATCTTTCTGTGTTCTTTCTTTTAAACCAGTTCTCATCCTTTTCTTTCTGCCCTTCCCCTACTTCCCAGTCTCCCCCAGCAGATGTCCCTCCCTTTGTCGTGAGTCATGCTTTTGCTCCAGTTTTCCACATTTAGGTATTAATTCTATGTTACCCTCTTTATAGACAGAGATTTTTCTAAATGTCTCCATGTCTCTTCATTATCTCTTATCACCCTCTCCCCACTATTTGTGAGGTGTTTTAATCTTTACATCCCCCTCTGAGTCCCCTTTTGTCCTCCAGTTACTTTATATTTTGTCTATTCCATTCACCACCCTAAAAATTCCCCCATTTCCCCCTCTTTTATCCTTTACATTCCCCTTCTCCCTTCCCCTACGCTTTAAGAACAATTATGATGCACTCATCTGACTATTCCAGTCTGAGCCACTAGTGAGCATTATAGAGTGTCTCCATTTTTCTTTGAGGCACCATCTAATTGTTCATCTTTGCTTGTCAGCTGCTCGGTTGTCCATTCTGTCTTCTCTGCAAGGCGCTACATTGTTAGCCTGTGCAGTATCTCCCTTATGTCCGCTATTGTCCTTGTGGCTGAGCCACATCCGCCTGCATGGAAGTTCCTCCTGGGAAATGCACCTGACACTTTCATTCCGCCCTGCAGTTCTCTTCATCCTTCTGCTCCTTCTTTCCAAATAATGGGCACTCTGTGGGCTTGTAGTGCTGCTGTTGCGTCTTCAGGTGTATTATATAGAAGGATACCCTACTTTCAAAACACCTGGATCTTTGCTGGGTACAGTGTTTGGAACCTTATTTGCTTGGCTTTCAGTGCACCTATAATGTCCAGGTACTGCATACTTTTCCATTGGATTTCAGGGTGGTAGTCTTGATCAAAGAAAAGTCTCACCCCATTATACTGTACCACTCCTTTCTGCCATGCTCTTTTAAGTATTTCTTCTTTCATCCGGTAACTTGCAAATTTCATTAGGATCATTCTGGACCTGGCGTTTGGGTCAGTGGGCTTTGGGTAGAGGGCTCTGTGCACACACTCGATCCTTATGTCAAAACCTGCTGGTAAATTAAGCACATCTGTCAGTAAATCTTGCAGGAAAAGGCACATATTGGTTGTTTTACTGTTTTTTGGGCAACCCCAACATTCTAAGGTTGTCCCTTCTAGATCTGATTTCCAAGTCCAGGCACTTCTCATGGATGGCCTCTGTCTGCTCTAGTAAGGCCTGAAACATGGTGCCAATTTAAGCAGTGCCCCTCTCTACCTCTTCCACCCAGTTCTCTGCTTCTTCTAGTCTCTTCTCATAGCCAGAGGTCATTTCTTGTATTTTTTGGAAATCTTTCTTGTTCTCTGTATGGGGTTCTTTTTTATCCTGTATTACTGTTTTGAAACGCTGCCTGGTTAGCTTTTCATCCTCTCTGTCTGTGTCATAGCCAGACCCATGTTCACTGCTTGGAGAGATGCTGCAGCTCTGATCTAGGTTTAGCGGTCAATATCTCGACTCATCCTTGGCCAATATCCCTGTTTTAGAAGTTTATCTGGTGTACCTGTCCTCTCCTTTTTCTGTTGCTGCCATTTGATCTATATTTGTTAGTTGTATCTGTAAGGAGAGATTTTAATCCCCTCATGGGTCTCTTCAAGCTGTTGTCCCAGCCGTGATGTCACTGGACATCTCCTGAGGCAGAATGAGTCTGATACTCCTCCAGACAGTAGCAACCTTCTGCTCACCTCCTGGATCCTATGGCACAGGACAGTGGAGGTAGGAAGAATAGACAAAGCAGGCTAACTAGGCAGCAGGTGCAAACCGACCATGTCAATGGAGGTAGTGGGTCACCCACAGCTCAGATCCAGAGGCATGGTAAGAACAGGGACAGCATACCAGATCTCCAGTCTTCCAATGTAGAGCAGCCGTTGAAGGGTGAGTTTGATGAAGAAAGTGCCATGGCATTCTTGTACTGGTCAGACAATGGAGAGGCATATGTAGTCAGTGGTAAATCTTCATTTAGGCAGGTTGAAGACCATGCAATCAATCAGTCAATCAATCAATACTTTATTTGTAAAAAAGTGCAATTCGCAAATGATCAAAGCACTTCTACATATCTAATAAATAGACTTAAAATTATAATGTCTAAAAAGCATATTAAATTACATCAGCATCAACTAAAACTTGTCAAGGCTCAGGAAAAGCAAGTCTGAATAAATGGGCCTTAAGTGCAGATTTTAAACGCTCCGTGGTCAGGCACTCTCTTACCCGATGAAGTAGAGAGGTCCACAGGGTTGGAGCCACAAATGCCAATGCCCAAGCATCTAAGGTCTTTAAATGAACCCTGGGAACCTCTAGCAATCCCTCATCGGTGGAGTGAAGTGGGCAGAGGGGGCAGTAAAGGCGAAGAAGATCTTGCAGATAACGCGGTCCCTGTTTGTAAGGTGATCCACCACTGAACAGGCAGCCAGTGTAGGATGTGGAGCACGGACATGGTATGGCAGTAAACCAGTCAACAGCCTGGCAGCCGCATTCTAGGTACAGGGCATTGTAGTAGTCAAGGCAGGAGGTCACAAAGGCATGGATCAACATCAGAAGATTATCAGGCAGGGACAAGGTGTTTAATCTGGGTGATATTCCTCAGATGGTAAAATGAGGTCATGACAATGGACGACACCCAAGATTTAAGCATTGGCCCATCATCAAACATAACACCCAGATTTCACACCCAGTCAAAGGTCACCAACTGGCTGCCTCTGAGCCAAAGCTTGGAAGTATGACCAGTCGAAGGCCCCTCTACCTGATGACTGGGGTCCACAACCAACACCCAGCTGGCACACATCCAGTCTTGGATCTCAGAGAGGCAGTTGTTAAAAATCGAGACAGCTCTGCCCTGTTCGGGCACAAAGGATATGTATAGCTGAGAATCATCTGCATAACAATGAAACCTCAGCCCATACTGCCTTATAATGTCTCCCAATGGCAGCATATACACCATGAACAGCATGGGTGACAACACAGAGCCCTGCAGCACCCCACAGGGCAGGGGGAACAGGGCCAAGGAATAAAAATTGGAGGTCATAGACAAGGTGTCCTTCTCACCAGCCAAAGAAATATGGAATATAGCAGAGCATCTTGGAAAGGGCAGCCAGGGAGACAGCCAAGGCAGGGGGATATGCAGAACAGGTCCTGTGAGATACTCGCCACTGCTTGGTTGAGGAAATAGGACACTGCAGGTCAGGGGCACACCGTCCCATGTGTGTATTAAACACACTGGCAGGTGAGGGGACACCCACAACTCAATTCTTCATCTGCCCTGGGAGGTGTTCCTGGTTTTGCCTGAAGTTCTTCAGGCCCCTCTGACCTCAGCGGCACCCAACCCCATGGTGCTGGTTCATATGGGCCCCCTCAAAAGCCTGCTGGTGCATCAGCCATCCACAATAATGAATCTCCAATTGCCATAGTGGTCAAACTTTCCATGGAGACCCATGTGGGACCAATGAGTGAAAATATGGCCACCCATTTTCAGCAGAATGGCCAGTCCTCCATCAATTAAGGTCCCATGGTAAATCCCTGGGGCCTAAGGTGCATGCCAGCCTGTGTTCCCATAGGTAGCAGCCAGACCAGCATCCCAGGGGCTGGACACCTCTCAGGCCACAACTGCAGGGCCCCACAGCAGAGCTCCCAGGTTGTACAGGGGGCTGTGGTCCATGTTTGGACTGCTACCATCCCTGCATTGAATCCACAGGATATACCCTCCAATGAGATGGGGGAGTTGGATAACATGGGGGAACAGTATGGCTCAGCACCTTCCCAGTCAATCATAGACATGGTTTCCACACAGCTCAGCATGGAGAATGGCAGCTCAATTAAGCCGGAAAAGACAGGTGGTGAATGGGCATACTAGGGGTGGATGAAGCATTAGTGGTCCACAATGTGGGAGAGGATGTGGAAGGGGGATGTTATTGATATGTTTTCCCTGTTGCATTGGGAGCTGCCTGAGGAGGAGACCAACAAGAAAGGGAAAAAAGATAGGTGGCAAAGGCCAAAAGTCCCATTTACATATGAAAATTGGGCAGCAGACTTTGACATATACATATCCATATTTGGCAGGAAGTACCAAGACACCATCAAATTAGCTCACCTATCATTCGATGGATATGCTTGGCTGAAGTATGATGAGCCATTCCATTTTAAGATGGTACAGCATCTTAATATTAAGTGGAAAAGTATGAATCTGGACCTATGGGCTCATTACATGACAATGGGGAGGCCCAGTATAGTCACATATACAGATAGCAGGCACATTATCACCAAGCATGGTTTCAGGGATGGCAAAAAGGACCATAGGAAGAGTGTCAAAGGGGCTTGCTATGATTATAACACGGGTCAGTGTTTTCATGCCTTTTGCAAATTCAGCCACATATGCAAAAACTGCAGAGGGAACCATAAGGTCACCAACTGCAAGGGCTCCACCTCCAGAGAGCAGTGGCCAGAAACAAGTGGTGGAGACAAAACCAAGCAAGGGTATGGTAAATATGGCTAACTCACCAGTGAAGCTCAGAAACCTTAACCCCTGGCATGTCCAGTACTCTGACCATAAGGTGGCACAGTTTGTGACAGATGGTTTTAGCAAAGATTTATGAGATCCCATAAAAGGGACCTCACATGATCATTTATGGCCTTCAACCTCAAATCAGCTTTGGCCCTCCCTGAGATACTCAAGCAAAAAATAAAAAAGGAAGTTGAGGCTAGCCAGGTATCAGGCCCATTTGAAAGACCACTGATTCCAAACTTTAGAGTATCTCCACTTCAAATAGTCCCCAAGAAGACACCTGGTGATCAATTGATACACCACTTGTCTTACCCAAAAGGATCATCAGTCAATTACTTTACAGTGCCAGAGGATGGCTCGGTCGGGTACATATCATTTGACACAGCTGCCAAGCTAGTACATGATCTGGATCCCAGCACATTGATGGCAAAAAGTGAATCAAGTCCACATTCTGCCTCCTTCTCATGAGACCAAGAGACTATGAGGGTTTCATGCCACAGGGACAGTGGTATGTGGGCAAGGCCATGCCAGGGGGTGCTCAGTAAGCTGCGTGGCTTTTCAGACATTTGCATCCTTATTGGAGTGGTCCACTAAGTTGTACACAGAGAATGGGCACATTACACTCTGCTTGAATGGTTTTTATTCATAGAGCCTAGTGGTAGAGATAAGTGCAGAGACACCTTGCAAGGATTTTGTGTCCTCAAGAAGTATTTTGGTGTACCATTAGTTCCAGAGAAAGCTGAAGATCCCACCACATATCTGTTTTACTTGGGGATAGAGCTTAACTCCATACACATGATCTCCTGACAGCCATGCAATAAGGTGATAACTTTAAGATGGTTATTGGAGGACACGGTAGAAGCAAAGAAGGTCACCGTACTTCAGTTTCAGTATTTGGTGAGGCACTTGAACTTTGTATGATGGGTAATCAGCTCAGGAAGAGTATTCCTGAGGAAGCTGTCAGCCATAACAGCTGGCACCATGAGGCCATACATGACATTAGATTGAGATTTCAATGGGACTGCTGTTTGGCAAGACAAAACATTGGAAAACAGTGAGCTGGAACTGGTTACAGACACTCCTGGGAGACTGGGTTTTGAAGTCCTTTGCCAGGGCTCATGGTAGGCTGGACAATGGCCACAGGAATGGGTTAATCAGGGACTCACAAAGAATATCACACTCCTAGAGTTGTTCCCCATTATGGTAGCACTGAGAGTGTGGGGGTCCAGACTGACAAACCAGTATGTTTTTTTTTTTTTCACACAGACCACAGAGCAGTGACAGACATAATCAGTTTGCAGACTTCCTGGTCTCAGTGGCAGACATAATCAGTTCTCAGACTTCCTGATCTGAGAACGTTATGAGGGTGTTGGAGGGTGTTTGTCTTTTGTTGCCTTCAATAAAATATCAGGTTTAGAGCTTGCCATCTGACAGGAATGACAAATGTGATTGCTGATGCCTTGTCTTAATTGCAGCTTGAGTGATTCAGGCAGTTGGCACCAGATGCAGAACCATCGGCCACCCAGATATCGGAATCAGTATGGCAACTGGGGACCCAAGAACACTACAAGTGGTACAGATCTCTGTTGTCCCCCAAAATGGAAAAAATATGCAGGTAGCTTCTCAGCTTTCCTCAACTTCTGCGGATACAAGGTATGCATAGTCCTACACAAAGTGGAGAAACAGGTCCAAGACTATGTGCTCAATTTGATACACTTATGTAGGACTCCGGCTGCATTATGCACACAACTGGCAGGGATTACCTTTTTCTGTAAAGCACATGGCTTTCCTGGCCCCACCGACACTTCCACAACCAAAAGGATGTCGGACAAGTGGGCTAGATCTACAGGCAAAACACAAGACAGCAGGAAGCTCATAGGCCTCCAGAATATGCCTGATTTGTTTAAAGCACTGAGGGTGACCTGAAGCTCGAGGCATGAAACCCAGCTGTTCAGAGCACTATTTTCATGCATGTTTTTGGGGGCCTTTCAGGTATCAGAGTTGGTGCCCAAGTCTAATGTGGCCGGTGGGAAAGTCAGCCTCAAGCTTAGTGATACCAAAGTATGGCAGAACAAAGTATGTTTCCTTCTTCATAAGTCCAAAACAAATCAACGTGGACTGCCAACCTTCATAACCCTGCATAAGACTGACGTGGGTGACGTATGTCCGTGGTCACTTGAGTTGCAGCTATTTGGCTGATAGGCCCCAAGGGGCACTTGTTTCTTCCTGGGGCTGGCAAGATGGTCACAAGGAGGCAACTTTTGTCTGTCCTCAGAAAGGGCCTATGGATGGCGGGCAAGGAGACAAAGGCATTTAGCACGCATTTATTTAGGATTAGCATGGCTACATAAGCAGCTAGGCAATACCAGAAGAGTGGATAAAAGGGACAGGCAAATGAGCATCCAATGCCTATAAGAGACACATCAGACCGTGGGCTGGGACTTCAAGCATGTGGGGGTGACAGGCAGGATGGCCGTAGGCTAGCATAGATGATGAACAGGTTATGACTTATCCTATGCAGTCCATTCACATTAACTTATCTTTCAGGTGCATATGCATTGTCCCATAAAATATGGATTATCAGCCATTCTTATGTTTGGGAAGGTCGCAACAGGGCAGACATTTGACTGTACAGCACACAGCTCGGAGTACCAGAGCAGCAGGTCATTTTGCATTGGGTGGGAAAGGCAGGCATGAGGTGGGTCCAGCTACTGGGAGCAGTCTAACAATAAGGGCCCCACAAGCAGCCCCCTGTTACTTTGGTGGTACATTTAGGCAGAAACAACATGGTCACCCTTGGGGCCTGCAAATTGATCGACAAAATTAAGAAGGGCTTGGCCCGTCTAAGGAAGCTGCTCTCACATACAGTACATTCTTGGTGTGTTCTTAAATCATTCCTTGACAACAGTGGCAAGGAGCTCAGAGTGTACTGGCAATATAGAAAGCACGCAGGGACACAAACAGGGACGTGTCCCAGTTCATTCTCTCATGAGGTGTGGAGGTCATCAGACACTTCCACATTAGGAAAGCATGTGGGGTTATGTAGAGCAGGGATGGGGTACATTTGTCAGAAATAGCTGATGACCATTTCAGCTCAGCATTACAGGATGTGTGTGAGCTAATTTTACAAAAACAGGTGAAGATCCCTGGGGCATTGGTGGGAAAAACATGCTGAGCACAATCAAGTGGTGGTAAATTCATGGCAGACTCACCTAAAAAAGAAATTGTTCTAGGCAAGAATTGGAGCAGGTTTGGATTGAGTGACAGCCAGAAGAAGGGTATGCTTCATGGAAAAAAGGGACAGATATACAACTAACACATGCGCCAGAATGCAAGGTGGAAAGGACCTTTAGGTGGGGAGTGCAGCCTGGGTGACCATGCTCCTCGGTAATGATCATGGCTCTCCTGGGGATCCAACTGGGAAGGGAGAGAACTGTCCTATGGCGAGACATGGTCACAGGCAAGTCTGTCCAACCTATGGGCCTCTCACTGGGGGGGCTTTGCAGATGGCCACAGTTACCTGGGGGGATGGGCTGCCTTTGTCTTCAAGCAAACAAGGCAGTCCCAGGACCAAAGGAGCCCAATCAGCTACAGGAGTACCAGAAGGGACCAGCACAGTCCACTCCAGGAGGGAATGGCCTACGTGGGACTAGAAAAGGGCTGGTCCAGAGAGGGATTACCCTCTTTGGACCAGGTCAGCACAGTGTTTTTCCTGCCACCCACGCTTTGCTGGTAGGCCATAGCATTTGGAACTTGTTATGCAGATAGTCATAGTGTGAATGAATGGGTGATGTGAGGGTGGTAATTTCATATCAGACCCACCTAAAAAATTAATTATTCCAGGCAAGAACTGGAACAAATTTGGATTGGGTGACAGCTGGCAGGAGGCACAACCCTGGGTGGGTACACTTCATGGAAAATGGGTCGGTCACATAAGTAGGGCGTATATGGGAGGGCAGAGTGGACAGGACCTGTAGGTGGGGTGTGTGTCCCTGGGTGGGCATGCTCCTCAGCAAGGGTTATGGATCTCCCAGAATCCAGCTGGAAAAGGAGGGAATGGTCCAATGGAGAGACATGGCCCCAGGCAGGTCTGTCTGATCTATCGGCCAATGTTACCCCTCCATTTGTAGGACAGCACTGGGACTGGAGTTGTTTGGTCTGTTCATATCAGATATCGCACACAGGGTTGGGAGCAAGATAAGTTTGTTCGCTGATGACACCAAAATGGGGACAGTTATAGATGACATAGAGGGGGAAGCTACAGGGTGACCTAACCAGAATTGAGGAGTGGTTGGTAAGGTGGCAATTGGGTTTTAATGCAAAGAAGTGCAAAGTTATGCACTTCAGGGTGAAGAACCCGAGGAGTGAATATTGGTTGGGTGGGGTGCGGTTGGGTGTCACTGACGAGGAGAAGGATCTAGGGGTCATAGTAACGTGGAGCATGAACAACTCTTCTTTGTGTGGGAAGGCTGTGGCTAAGGCCAATAGAATGCTGGGGTGCATTGCGCAGGGGTTCTCGTCCAAAAACAAGGATGTGATCCTGCCCCTGTACAGGTCCTTGGTAAGGCTGCATTTGGAGTACTGCGTGCAGTACTAGTGTCCATATCTGATGCAGGATATCAGGCTGCTCGAGGAGCTGCAGCATAGGGTGACAAAAATAATACAGGGGATGGAAGGCAGAACCTAAGAAGAAAGGCTGAGACACTTGAGTTTGTACACCCTGGAGGAGAGAAGGGATCGGGGGGGATATGATTGAAACTTTAAAATACTTGAGGGAGATCAACAAATCTGGCACAGAGAGGTTGTTTAAGTTGAGGAAGCAAAGGGACACAAGGGGGAATGGGTTAAGACTGGAAGGTGGCAGATTCAGGAGGAAGATGAGGAGGCATTATGGTGTTGAATTGGAATGCTCTACCAGAGGAGATGGTGGCTTACAGGATGGTGGGCAGTTTCAAAAGCGCATGTGACAGGGCAAGGTAGGGGGCTGGGAAAACAATGCTGAGCAGTTTCTGAGGGTGAGAGAAGGGATGGAGGTGGGGCAGCTGCAGTATAGGGGTGCTAGCTGCGCATTCAAGCAGACTTGATAGACCATGAGGCCTGTTTCTGCTGGCAAGTTTTGTATGTTTGTATGTAAGGCTAAGGGACAAACCAGAAAATAGGACATGCATTTGCTGCCCCAGAGGTCTTTGGTCAAAACTCTACATGTGTGTATAAATGTGGGGTGTGACATGGGCAGGAGTGAGACAGTAGAAATATATTCGCAAGCTGTACCTGACCTCCTGACCTCACAAGTGGCAAAGCCCAAGTGTGGTCAGAAAAGGTCAAGTATGGCGAGTGAAGATTTTTCTACTATCTCACACTCGCACATCATATTTTATTTGTACAACAGGTGTTCAGGTGGTTTTGTGATAGAAAACATCAAAACTTACAAAAAGAATAAAGTACAAAATGTAAACTGTGCCCTTCTGAACAATGGTTCAGCACAAGAGAAGCAAATCTATAAATTATAAATTAGTACAGTACAAATCCATACAAGCTATACAGTGCAAGTCAATACTATCAAACTATATGTGAAGTACTGTAGAAAGCAACTAAGTCTACAAAGCATCTCATGTATGCTGGCTTTTGTGCTGCACATTGTTATTGTGGAGTCTGGTATGATTGACCAACATAGAAATGCCCAACCGCCAACTTCCCGACTCCGTTTTACTGACACTGAAAACACCGACAGCACTATTTTCCCAATGTAGAGAAATCCCAACGAAGTTTGCTTGTAAAAGCGCTATGCGCTATGCCGCATTCCTTACACCCTAAGTTGTTCAGCTTAGTCTTTAATCACAGCCTGTATTGAGCTGTATGTCCCAGTCTGCAAAGCCTGCTTCCAGTCAGACATGAATTCACCTCTTTCGGTCCCATACCCTGGGGTCCTAGTCCTACTCACCCCCAAACCTCTTTGGGACTTTCCTACTTTCAGGTAGGCTTCTGAGGTAATTCGCCTCCAGTAGTGATATCTGCCCCTTAGTATAGCTCGCTCTAGCTGAGTGAAGGCCATCTTAATGTTTATCTTTCTCTGTGTGTCAGTCCCTGATCCTGACTGTGAGTTAGTGACTTCTAGGACTTAATTTTGACCATAAGACCATGGGCTGTCTCCTCTACTTAACTCGATCAGCACTAGTTAATTACGTACAGTACTTGCTGATGCACACCTTGTGTCTGCTTGCTAAACTAGGCTGTGCTTTAGAATTCTATATTTGGAAAATATAAAATATTTAAGACAACATGATGTCAAAAGGGACTGACAACTATTGTTTTTGTTCATGCCAAGTGTTTGAATTTAAGATAAATGGGGCTTTTGGATGCAGATCTTCAGAAGATGCTCAGCATTCTAAGCTAGAGCCATTGATGAGGAATACCAGAATGAAAAATGGGGGCACTATAAAATCCCTGGATGTGATGTTGAATGTGCTCTAATAGTGGACAGAACATCGAACTTGGTCCGCGGTGAGCAGAAATAAACAACTCAAACAAAATCCACAAACTGCTCCAGTCTGATTACTGTGCCAGATAAGGAAATTCAAAGAGTGCTAGAGCAAACATGGCTCACAGCTCAGGTGAAATAACACAGTTTGTTGTTCAGCTGATTTTACAAATGTCAGGATTTCAATCTGCCAAAATAATGATAACATAATGCAAATGTTGGGATTTCGATTATCAGATATTGCTGTGTCGGTCAATCAAATGTCAGGCTAGTACATGTGTCGGGATTCTAGAGTCAGGAATATGTTTGGCAGGCAAATACATGTCGGGAATTAGTATGGATCCCACTATTGTGATCCATCAACATTGTTAAAACTGCTCTCTTATTGGTTTAGTATTCAATTGAGACATGGCCAGCTTTGCAAGACAGCAGTACTATCTTGCAAATTAGTCATGCATTCCATTGTGACATAACTAGCTTTGCAGGACAGTAGTACTATCCTGCAAGTTGGCCATAAGATTGTAGTTCTATCTTGGCCAATCCAGACCCACACCTGTAGTATAAATTTATATATATATATATATATATATATATATTATAGTGGCACGGTAGTGCCACTATAGTTGGTGTTGAGGAGCCATTTACATGTTAAACCCAAAGGTTTGCACCTTAATAACTTTGCAACTGTTTGACAGATTTGCCTGAAATATGTTTTTAAATTTCTGGAAAAAGTACATTCGAAAAGTACTGTCGCACTTGCGACAGTGTTGAATGAATTTGAGAAAGCTTTCGCAAACTTTGACAGTACTTTTCTAGGCTGTGGAAAAATGACAGCAATTCTTTGGCACCCTGCTGCAAAAGAACAGTTTGGTGTTTTGGCCTGAAATTTGGAGGGAACGCAGCTGACATCTCACAGATGTGCCTTTCAGTGTTTTGCTGAAAAAATATTACATGACGGTAAAGTTACGGCACTCCAAAGTTGATGCTTTTTCCGTAGGGTAACATTACGGCATCCAACGCATTACAGGAATCCTTTGGCGCCCTGCTGCAAAATAACGGTTTGGTCTTTTGGGCTGAAATTTGGAAGGAACACAGGCAACATCGCACAGATGTGCCTTTTTGTGGTTTGGTGAAAAAATATTACAGGGAGCCAAAGTTATGGCACTCCAAACTTCTCTTTTTTTCCCATAGGATAACATTACGGCGTTCACCGTGCCTTTCAGGGCCCGTATCTCAGAAACGGTGCAAGATACAGACTTTTCGTCAGAAAAATACTTAGCCCCCTACTGGGGGCTAAGTATAAAACTAGCCAGGAAAGTCATAAATCATATGACTTTTAAATTTTTTTCCACGTCATACGGTTCCTGAGATATAAGCAATTTAGTATTCCAACTCCTCATTTTCCGCTCCGAGAACCATTATTATGCATACATTCTTTGTACTCACTGTCTTTCTTTATGCAGCTTTTGGGGAAAACCAGCCTGTGCACTTACATTACTGTTACCATTACCATTTTCGCTTGCGGTTCCGTTCCCGGTTCACTTACCGTTCATGTCTACGCCACCATGTACATTACCCTTTGCATTTTCATTTGTGCTTACTTTTGCATTGTTTTTAACATTTCTGTCTACACTACTGTTTCTCTTTCTGTTTTGCTTTTCGTCACCATGTGCATTACTATTTGTGTTTGCAGGCACAATGTTACTATGTGACAAGACATCCAGCCGCCACATTACATTCACTAATTCTCATTACCATTCTCAAGAAGAAGGGAAATTAGAGGCAAAAAACTCAGTTTAATGCATTAGTTAAGGTTATTCCACACCGACAAAAGCGAGGAAATTCGGTGTTAGGGTTGAAGCCCCCCTTGGCCCCCCATGCCCACACCTCCAACCGGCATCAGGGTGCGCATTAGGGTTGTCGGTCCTAACTCTCACCCCATTCTCCTACACCTCTGCTTCTTTACACATGTGATGGGGTGAAAGTTATGGCCGGCAACCCTAATGCACACCTCGATGCCGGTTGAGGTAAGTAGGGGGCAAGGAGCTTTCAACCCTAACACTCAATTTCTTCACTTTTGTCGGTGTGAACAATCCTAACTAATGCATTAAACGGATTTTTTTGCCTCTAATATTCTAATATACATATATATATATATATATATATATATTACATGTGTATATATTGAATTCTACAAGGATATTGATGATTGTAAATATGTTAATGAATCTTGGATTTAAGAAAAAGCTGCGACCTTTCTGTGCCCAAAATAAAATGGTGTAGTGTGTTTTATTATGGCAATGGGAATCCATTGGGGCAACGCTTACAACACTTTCCACTATGTTACATTATTGTATTTATTTCCCATTTAATTATGCATCACTTATGCTACAGTAGCATATACTGTTACATTATTATCTTCCAATGTATTCACAGGTAAAGTCTGAAAAAGTGAGGATGAATTGGTACTGCTAGTGGGGAGACCTAAATGCTCACAATGGGTCCTATTCACAAAAGTGCGGAAAATGCACACAAATGCAGCTGCATGTCCCAGTCAGCTGAAACAACATGCAGCATTCACAAATGCACACGTAGCAAGAGCTGATGCAGAAGCAGGGCCATTGGATGCAGGCAGTGTTGTGTGCTGGGACAGTGGGGTGGCCCAAACATAGGTGTCATTGACCCTTGACCCCACCAGATATGGCCATGAGTGCCACTCTGCGTGGACACAAGGAAGTGAATACCATGATGGAGAAGCATGCGACAGCAGGAAGTATAGATGGAGGCATTGCACCAGTACCACACATATCCCCACAAGAGGCAACATGCCCAGGCTGGGGATGGGCTGAGGGTCATGGAGGTTGCAAGTCACATGATACCACCAGGTCCCTGTCCAGCAATTTCAGCTGTGGCCAGGTTGCATCCATGGTGATGGACATCTGCAACAACTGTGGGGTGCTGTACAGTGCAGAGTCCCTGAAACCCCAGCTGAGATCAAGGCCAGGATATGGCTGGACATCAAGGCTGCTGTCAATGTAGCTGGTCTGGAGACATGGACACTTGTGGCAATAAAGCACGAGTGGCATGACCTCAGGTCGGACATGAGGCACAAGCTGGCCACCACTGAACAGGCACAGCATTGCACAGGTGGGAGCCACCCACACAAGTGCCAACACTCTCACCCATCAAGAGGCTGGTGGCCAATACCCTCTCCGATGTTAGCTTACATGGGGAGATGGAGGGAACTGACACCTTGCCAGATATGTAGCACAGTGCAGGGAGACAGGGTGGGAGGTATATAACTGAACGGCATAACCAACATTCCTGTCTTGCACACTGCAGATGAGGAGACCACAGCCAGCACCCATGCACCACTGGCAACCTCCATGGAGAAGGAACCACAGTGGGACACAAACAAGGAAGACAGGTCTGTGGACTGCATTGTGACCAGCTGAACACATGCCAATACCTGCCAATGCACCAGTAAGTAATCACACAATGTGCTCTCATCCACAGCTTCAGTGCAGGTGACACAGGACACAGCGGTGGATATGAGCAACCTGGAGGACACCAACATGGAAACCATGCTGAAGACACTGGAGGCTGCACAGAGCCTGTCTCAGACAACTACCAGGAGCAAAAAAATGCCCTCCCTGCCCTGAATCAACCCTACAGCCACAACACAGCCGGCCACCCAGTGCTGTGGGACTGGGCACTGAGAAGCAGCCAACATAGCCCTACGCTGCCAGCCATGCAGGATGACCAGCCATCCCACACACATGGCCAAGGGATGTAGGGGAACACAGTGCCACCTCCTCAAGGGCATGCAGACAATAGGGATGAGGGGTCTTCAATAGGCCCGACCTGCCAGACACCCAGAACAAAATCATAGTCTATCATGCAGACCTACTATCCCAAACTGTGACAGCTGGAACAGAACCACCTGCATGCACATCAGAAAACAACTGAGGCCCTGAGGGACCTGACTGCAGAGGTGCATGGGCTGTGGCATGCTCACAAAAGAAGAGGGGACATCCTGTAGCAGATAGTCATGGGATAACCCATGCAATAGTCACAAGGCAACCATAGTGGAAAGGAAGGGGGGAGTGAGAAAAAGCAGTAGATCAAGTATGATCTGCGGTAACAATGTAGGTAGAGAAAAATGGACAGACAGGATGGGCCAAGCGATCCTTATCTGCCATGAAATTCCATGTTTCTATGTTTCTATAGTGACCCATCTGCTGTCCTGGGCCAGCACAGCCAACCAGCCTGTCCCCCCACCGGCAGGCCAGGATGTTGTGATCCAGATGCCGCCAGGTGGACACACAGGGCCCAGGACACAGCCACATGCCCCCACCTCGCTGACACCTGCTTGCACCCAGATACCATGGTACAGGGTTCCATGATGCACTGGCAGCCACCTGCCAGCCCCACAGACCCAGAGACACCTGTGCATGGCGCTGACACAGAAGCATCCACTAGCCCACAAGGGGACAAAGGAGGTGGAAGTGGTCACAGCATCCCAGGGATCCGATGCCACCTCAGCACTGAGGGACACACAGGGGTAGCAAAGCCCAGGGCCATCCAGAGACCATAGGCCATATGGGAAAGCATGGCAAAGGTACTGCTATGCCACCAAAGCACATGCTTCTCCATACATCTAGGGGGTTAAATTGCCAGGAGGCTGTAAGGCAGACCAGACACACTACACAGTGGCACCTATGTATCTGCAACTGCCCTCGACACAGCCCTACCACACAGTCCTACAAACACCCATCCCAGCCCCCTTCCCAGGATCACACTCTACAACCATGATCCTCATCCTCCATGGTAGGGGCCACGCCTCTAAACCCCAGCCCCAGGGTGTGGACACATCTATTCACTCTGCCCCCGGGACAGGGGCCACACCTATAAACCACACCCCATGGGGTGGGGGCCACTCCTATGAACCCAACTATTGCCACTGTCAGAACCAGGCTACTGCTTCACGGACCCACCCTACACAGCCTGCAACAGCTGGAGCATGATGCAACACACACCACCCCCCAACATGGACAGTACTGCACAGCATTCATGGGATAGGACACTCAGGCCCCCCTGTATGAGCACTCAGGATGTATAGGCCTCATCACTGTGCCACTATGATGTATACCCTATCTCCTGAACAACCCACACACAAGTGCATGGCATGCCACTCGGCCAGACAGTATCTCAAGACAATGATGCTGTGGGTCATCCCCCTCCTCTTTGCCCTCTGGGTCTGCACTCGGGGGTTCAGGCATGGATAACCATTTGTGCATTGCCATGTTATGCAGCATGGCACATGTAGTGATCACTCTGCAGGCCTTCCCAGAGCCCAACGTCATGGTGCCACCGGTGTATTCCAGACAACAGAACCACATCTTCAGCATCCCAGTGGTCCTCTCAACAATGGCACATGTCCTCCTGTGTGCCTCGTTGTATGCCTCTTCCTTCCTATCATTTGACACCAGAAACAGCATCTTCAGGTATGTTCAGAGTGGGTATCTGCTGTCACCTAGGCATTGGGTACAGAATGGACATGCTAGTGTACCACAGCAGTGTGCACAGCCATGTAGCATATGTTACACATCCGTAATCACCCAGCAGCCACACATTGATGCTCCCACATGCCGCAAGGTGGCCACTCAGCCTGGAGCCATCAAATATGTAGGCATCATGGGTCTACCCAGGGTACTTGGCACACACATTGGGATGATACCATCAGCATCACAAACTGTCTGGCAGTTGATGCTGCAGAATCCCTTTCTGTTTCTGTACGTCTCCTCATCCACAGTAGGTGCTATGATAGCCACATGGATACAGTCTATAGTACCCAATACATAGGGCATGCCATTCATGGCATGAAATTCCTGCTTTGTGACATAGATGTCTGTGTCAGAAGTGGAGAACCATATGTAGTCATGCACATGATGGAGTAAGGCATTCATGACCTGGTGCAGGGCCCTTGACACGGATGATTTGCTGACACCAGTGACATCCCCTGCGACCCTCTGGAAGGAACCTGTGACATAGTATAACAGAGCACACAGTATCTTCATTTTCACAGAAATGGAATAAGACCCACTTGCTGTGGGTTCCAGCTGACACTGGAGCATGTGGCCAAGCCTAAAGATTGTGTCAAGGTCCAGGCAGACCCACTCCATGCACTGTGTATCACTGAACTGAGCCACAGTGGCATGTGGCCGGAATATCCAAGGCATGTGTCATCTCCTCAGAGCCCTTTCCCTCTCCCATTCACCCTCCCACTGCAGAGTGCATATGAGTAGCCCATGGCACATCCTGCAGACCTCCATGTGGTTGCAGCACCTCTCGTTCAGACAGCTACTACTCACTGTACACTATGAAGGGGTGTCATGTTAAGCAGCCGTTGCCACAACTGTACGTTCCCCTTTAAATGTTCCATGACCTGACACTTCTGCAGGGTCACACACATTGGTGGGAGTCAACACCCATCATGCCATTCTGTAACCCAACATAGTGGCAGAAAGTGCAAGAGCATCCAAGACTGTGTCTGCACCAGAGGTTAGGTGGCTTGGGTTATTCCCCTGCAAACTGCGGCAGGTGTCCTCTACCACTTATTGCAATGACCCCCCGGGGGGGGGAACATTTAGGATGTATGGAGCTGGGGTAGGTAAAATGGATGTTTACGTACCCTACTGTGTGCTACTGTCATGTCCTTGTCCCTCAGGTCGGGGTCATACGGGGCACCCATGTACTTACATGTTGCACACCAACCAGCTATATTTTCCTTCTTCTGTCCACCATGGGTGCCCCTGTATGTTGTGCCCTGTGTGGTGCTCCTGCTGTTAGTGTTCATGTGTGTCTAGGGTGTTGGATGCTGTGCTGCTAACCTGTTTCTCTCCCCCTGTGTCTCTGCAGGACTTCCATGGGCATCTGGAGTCCTTGTGCTGGAGAAGTGGGAGCAGGCAGAAGGAGCTGTGTCCCTGGTGGTGGCACCACAGTGGTGAAAAATGCTCTTGTACTTTCCCTATTTCCTGTCCGGGTGAGTGGGCACATCAGACGTCCACTACAAGTATGAGGTGGGGGAGCTGTGTCAGGGTCTAAGCCCTCAAAGGTATGTTGTGCCATTGACTGGTGCATGTATGTGTCTACTCTTGTCAGCGTTGTCCCACCGCATCCCCATCACTCATGGCTGTCTTCTCTTGCCTCTCTTCCAGGGGAATCATGGATCACTGAGGCACCTTGTGCTGCAGTTAAGGGGCTACACCACCACCATTCTGCTAGGGTTCAACTCAGAGGATACCAGTGATTCAGTGGGAGACTTTGTATAGGTGATGATTTGGGCCTGTGAGGCCCCTATGTCATTCATGTAGTCATAGTAAATACGTATTTTCTAATGGTTCCACCATCGGAATGCGCCCATCTGAGTGCGCCCGTCATTAGGGCGCCAGGTATTTTACTTCACCTCCTGCTTTTAATGCGGGGAGCTGCATCTCCTGTGCCCTTCACGTCCCCCCTAACTATATATTCTAACTGGGGCGAACTCTCTGGGAAGGGTTGGCTTAATTTGAAATGTGGTGTCTTATTGATGGGTGCACTCAGACCGATTTACAGATGGCCAGGAAAGGATTTCTAACATACACTGGTGTCCTTATCACTCCAGGAAGTGGTGTGTTTGTGTGTGTTGGGAGGGTCCCTGCATTACATATCTCTGCTGGCATCCTGCTGCACCTGGCACTGCCTGTTGGTGTGTACCTGGGTGTGCTGCAGGGGGGCTGCACTGTCCCTGTATCTACCCCTTTGGTCTGTGCCATGCTCACACCATTGGCACACATCAGTGGTCCCTAAAGTGGGGGGAAGGTCATCCGGGCCATGGGTTGTGTACCTGTTCTTTATGGTGCATGTCATGTCTGGCTGCAGTCCACAGTGGTTCTGCCCTGGGTCCACACATGGTCTTCACACCTGTGTTGGAGGCCATGTCCCTATCAGGAGGGTACATTGCATCCACGGTTTCCAGTCTGCTGCCCTTCCCTCCATTCCAGGGGCAATGTCCGGGCACATGGATGGGGTGGTGGATGGCCACCCATACACATGGGTCCTGGCACCTCTGTGTGGATGTCACACAGTGTCCACTGTGCCCTCTGTGAGGCTTCCCATTGTTTCTCAATATATGGCGTGCCATACTGTGGGTGTCATATTCCATTTCTATCTATTACACTATATTGTGCCAGCTGTCCTGCACATTTTCCAGTGCCAGTGTATGCCACATCCACCACTGCGTGCCCTGAGGGGTGTTGCCCTGCATCCTGTGTGCTGTGGGGTGTCCTCACACTGGCATCTGCCTGGTGCTGTGCCTGTTGAACTGTGCACACCAGCTGCTCACTGCTGTACCTTCTGTACCTTTGTTACATGCCTGGAATTTATGGCTGCCCTCCACCTCATTTATTGCTACACGTCCTGGTCCATGCATCTCAGTGACATAGTGCACATTGTGCATGCATGAATAGTGCTGCATACACACTGTTATGTGGCCATGCCTCCAGGCATGCACATACTGTGTGGGGCACATAGCTATGCATCTGCCCTCCTTGTGCAGGGCGCACTGTCATTCATGAACACCGCCATGGTGTAACGTGCATGGCATACCATCATATACCATTGCCCACATCACTTACACTCTGTGTATCTGCAGATGGGGCTTTGTGAATAGGCCCTACTGTGATTAAGCTAATAAGATGGATGAAAATTAAGTTGAAAACTACACAGCTGCTAATTAACTAATGTGTAGTAATACCAAAATTCAGAAAAAGTTAAAAAGTTTTTTTCTTAATTTTTTAAACTGTCATGTAATTAAGCAATAATGCACGACAGGGTGTGTGTTGTACTGGGATAACATCATGCCTTGCGTTGTTGGGCACGAGGCCGAAGGCCGAGTGCGACCAACAGCAAGGCGTGACGTTATCCCAGTACAACACACACCCTGGAGTGCATTATTGCTATTATAAAATGGCTCGGCTGTGAAAAATTAGATCTAGATAGTTTTATTTTTTTTATTTTTATCATTTTGGTAGGAGAAATGATGTGTGTACTTCCACCAAAGAAAGTAGTCCGTGACAAATATTGCTTTTGAAACAGTGTTATAACATTTTTATTGAGGTTTCTGTGAATACTGGTTGAACTTTTTAGAAAGAAGTTTTAAATAAAGAAATACATAGTTACATACATTTGTGAATGAATAAATATTAATTTGAACGTTTTGTAAATAGCTGTAGAACTTATAAATAGCTGTAAAACTTTTTCAATTGATTACAAAGCAGATGAATAGTAAAGTAGATAAGTGCAGAACTTGTACATTCATTTTAACATTAAAGCAGAAGAAGGCAGCGAATAGTAAAGTAGATAAGTGCAGAACTTGTACATTCATTTTAATATTAAAGCAGATGAAGGCAACATTATGGGACATTTTTAAAACTTAAAGTTAAGCAATGTAAATGTAATTATTTGTTATAGATGTTGAACACACATGTAGAATTGCCTGTTATTATTGTTTGTGTGTGTAGTTGGTGATTGGATGAGATAGCAGCATTCAGCGTCGTTGGTGATTGGTCGCGATTCACATTTTCACCGTTGGTGTCATTTCCTGTTGGGATGGGTTCGCGCCTCACGTCCAGAGCTTGCTGAAGGAGTCCTGGTGTGGTCTGAATGTGTACTTGACCGTTCTGGTAGTAGGCTGATTTTATGGAGGTGAGTGGTGCTGCAGATGTTGATGGCCATGGTTCGTTTAGTGCTGCAGATGTTGTTGGGGACGGTTGGTTTTGTTCTGAGGTTGAGGCTGATAGCAATCTGCTCCAAGTGTTCCAGTTTGTTAAAGAAGGGGCCCAGTAACTGCGTAGGGAGGTTTCTGCACGGTTGCCTGTGACAGCCATTATTTGGCGAGCCTGTAGCCCAGCATCAGATAGTATTTGGATTGCTGTGGCGCGGAGGCTGTGGTTGGTGTAAGTTGTTGGTAATTGGGCTGCAGTGCAGATTTTAGTGAGCATTTTGGCTAGGTAGTTGATTCCCATGCTTTCGCTTGTGTACCAGATGGCTTCTTCACTCCATGGGTTGGCTGGGTGTCTGCGAGGTGTAGGTAGAGACTCGTGCATTTGGGGATTTTCTGTAAGTACTTTTGAAGGCTTGTACTGGCAGTGCGGTGTCCCAGGAGGGCGAACATGCAGCCGCGGTACTTGTCTCTGCCCCTTTCCATTGTGTCGGCGTGATTTTTAGTTTTTTCATTAAATGTCATGGTGACATATTCTTGTCCGGTGGAGTCGGTACAGAGTTGGAAGGAGTCTGTTTTTAGTTTTCGTTGACCCTCACAGCCACGTCTGGTGAAGTGGAGCTGTATTTCCAGCCAGACCTGGCGGACTAGGCCTTCCGGGGTTTCGACTGACAGCGCGTTTCAGTTTCTGAGGTGCTCCAGATGGGATGTGGGAATGGCTGGGTAGTGTTTTGTGCGATCTTTTCCTTCGCATCTGAGGTTTTTTAGGTAGCCTAAAAAGACGTTATTTGCTGACTGAAAGTCTGGGTCGCACATTAGGTTAATGTTTCTGCTAATTGGAGGTTCATTGAAATATCTGTTTATGCCAGCACGAAGTCCGATGTAACTGCTGATACTGTAACCTTCTCCAATTGAGTTTCTCACTGTGCCATAGAAGTTACGGAGGATGATATTTAGGTCCTGTGGAGGTATTTCTGTGAAGTTTATTTTAATGTCTTTTTCTGTTAGCCAGTCTAGGAAGATTTTCATAGCCCATGAGGTGGCCCTTTTTGTGGTTGGCTCATTTCTTTCTTTTTCTAACTGGTCCAGCTGTTCAGGGTGAAGCTCAAGGTGTCTTTTTTTCTCTTTTTTTTTCCCACTATTTGTACTTGGTTGTGGCTGTTGTTCTGGATTTTCAAGTTGAGGACCAAACCATTTGTCTAAGTCATCAGGATTATACATGTTGAAGTTTACTTCAGGTTGCTGAGACATTTTTCTTGACAGCTGTTGTGAGGTGAGATTTGACAACCAGTGACAGGAGTAGTGATATGTTTTTGTTTTTTTTTCAGATTTTGTTGTAAGGCTGCCGGGAATTCATCCGTGATGTTGTACTCTATTATCCTCACACCTTATGAAGAGTGTTGACCAATCAGGTGAGTGGATTTTTTCTTGCCATTTTACAATTGTATTTATTAATACAAAAAAAATGGTACACCTACATTCTATTGATACCAAAAAATAGTATTGACACTATGCATTTGCAGTTTTTTGCCACTGTTAAAAACATATAGCAATAATATACTGAAAAAAGCTGGTTCAAATAGTATCAGTACATGAATCATTCTGTAATGTTTGCTCTGTATTCAATTTTTGTGATGTGGAACCTTTGCAGATGAGTCTCTGACTCAGAAGTATTTCCGAATCCTCAATAATAGAATAAATAAATAAACATGTAGAGTAGCATCGACGTATGAAAACAGTATCAATAGAGCTGGACTCCAAGCTTTTATTTAATAAAAAAAATTAGTTTGCAGTCCCAACAGTTCCAAACTTAGACCTATCAAAAGATCATAAATGGGTTAACTTTGGAAATGTTAGGACTAGAAATGTATTGTTTTTATAATGAAAGCTAAGTCAGCTAAAATAATATAGCAATCTGATATTACTACAGTAAACATACATCAATAAAAAATCCATAAAATAGTTAATATAAATTAAGTATAGCGCAGTGGTTTAAGGCTCTGAGCTGCAAACCTGAAGACATGGATTTGAATCCCACAGCCTCCACTTGCATACTGTGTGACCCTGAGCAAGTCACTTAACTCCCAGGTCACACCTGTAAACAAGCTGCAGGTTAGTATGTCTCTCCTAGTTAAAAAAAGAAATAAAAAATGGTTCACAAATTTAATGTCCTGTTGTGTTTATCAACAATATTGGGCCTGATTTTAGAAGCAGTTTGTGTCAGATGCAAATTGTGGCAAAACAGGGGATTGTGTCGGGCACAGGTGCATCAAATGCAAGTTCTGCTATTGGTCACTTGTGGCAAACAATCTGGAATAGCTGCAACTAGCATCTCTGCACCTGAAAGAGTGGCGCAGTAACAGGCTTTGATGTAAGTCCACAATGCATCCACAGACAAGGGTACAGGGGGCAGCCCAGGTGCCCCAAAGAGCAGCAAGCTCAGAACCCGGGCAGCAAATGGGAAGCCCCTGCAATGCTGTGGCACCAGGCAGGTTGCTTCCATAGCATAGTGTCCCAGTCTAGTAAGGGCAACTGAGTGCCAACACAATCTACTCCCTGCCATGGCAGGCTACTGACAACCCCCTCCAGTCCTCGATATGGTCAACTACCCCACCTCCCCAGCCCCAACACTGGCACAGCCCTCTGCACACCACCATGGCCAGCTGCTGAATGCTATCACAGTGACCACGTTCTGAACACTGTCTGCTATACTGTGCACAGTATGTGCAGAGTGCATTCTGCTGCTGGCCGTGATGGTGTGTGGAGGGCTGTGCCAGTCATAGAAGCATGTCAGGAGTGGGGTGGTGGGATGGTTGACCACTGCCTGTCAGGTTGGGGAGGATGGGAGGCCATTAGACCACCAGGTACTGTCATTAGCATGTGTGTGGGCATGTTTGAGGTGCAGGGAAGGAGACAACTAGAACCAGGGTGTTTTAGTTATGCACATCACGGATGATCGGGGATCATTGATGGTTGGGGGAGGCTCTATACCACCACTACCCTCTGCATATATCCGGGATTGGAGGGGGCTGTCTGTAGCCTGCCCAAGCAGGGTGTATATTGTGGTGGCACTTGGTCACCCTTACTAGACTGGGACACTGTGCTATGGTGGCAATCCGCCAAGTGCCACAGCCTTGAGGGGGCTCAGCACCTGTGCTCCTTCCCACACTACTGTCTCCTGTGCCCCTGGTGCACTCCTACAACTCCTTGTCCCACCATCTTCCAATGGCACAACCCACTTAAACCACCTCCTGGCTGGTCTAAATGGTGACCCCTCCTGTGTCCATTGTTGGGCTTGCAAAATCCCCAAAAAGGAGACATTGTAGCCCCATCATGGCACAAGCCCCTTTGCAACATGGCACACTGGGTTGTTGGACACAACCCTGGTGCAAGGGGGCTTTGGCACAGCACTGTATGCATAGGACGAAGGCTGCATTGCAAAACTGCACTTGACACAAGTGGTGTCGCAAGTCACCACTTGTGTCAAGCACTTTTGATGCAAGTCACTTGTGTCATTCTAGCCTGTTTTAAAATTGGGTTCATTATATTGATATGTATAGACATACAGTGACACAGGAGAACTGTCTTGTTAGGATCTACTGTATACATGTTGCTCAGACACCATGCTTTCATTTAAAGAAACTTAAGTTTCTATGATTAACAGTTCAAATGTTATTAAATTCAAAATATAATTTCAAGCATTATAAAATATAATAAAAGATTATTTTCAGAAATGGTTGGAAAATACTAGTGGTTGTTCTGTTTAGGACTAAACATAGTCTTTTCTAGTTGTATTTATTTCCTATGCTGTATTTAGGGTTCACTTACATTACTATACACTATGTTAGATTATTGTATTTACTTCCCATGCTGTTATTAGGCACCACTTATACTACTGTGCACTATATTACATTATTATATGTATTTCCCATGCTGTAATTAAGCATTGTTATTTGTTACATTATTGATTTCCCATGCTGTAATTAGGTACTGCTTACCCTCCCACAAACTACAATATATTACATTATTGAATTTTTCCCCCACGCTGTAATTAGGCACAACATACACGACTATACACTGTTTTACATTATTGTATTTCTGTCCCATGCTACAATTTCTACTATGCAGGCACCAAAGAAAAAGATTCACTCACTCTGATTTACACTTCTAAATAAATATTTATTTTATGGGTGTCACAACGACCGCCTGAACTGCCACAAACATGTTGATGTCCCACCTGACCCCTTCTTAAGGGTGGGCAGGTGTCTTGTTTATAGCACTATTAGAAAATGAAGAGTCACTGCACATGCTTTATTTTTAATTCATCAGGCATGCTCTTTGCTATGCATAAATCACCAAGCATGCCTACTGACTAATGTGGTCCCTTTCTGCCCTTTCAGATGGTCCCATAAAATAAACATTTTTATTTAGAAGTTTAGAAATAGGTGAGTGAGTCTATTTCTCTGAGACCTGCATAGCAGTAGTGACATTACATGCACTGCATGACTTTTCCCACATAAAGGTTTTTATGTTAACCCTCACAGGACAAGTAGCTACTCTGAATCTTTTGGCTTGCCATGCTACAATTATGGCTTACACTACTGTACGCACTGTAACATTACTGAATTAAGTTCCCATACTTATTTCTTTCTTTTAGTTTTTAGTGCATTGAGTTAGTTTATGCTTCCCTTAAACAGCCCTCCTGTCAAGCAACCTTTCCCTGCTGCCACTGCATATTCTACTCAGCACTTACTTTCTCGCACTCCTACCCCTTTCCCCCTCCTCCTCCTCCTCCTCTCCTCATGTCCTTCTTCCCCCTTCTCTCCACTGCACTTCCCCATGTACTGCTGACAATGCCTCTGGCTGCTCCTACTGCTGTATCCTTATCTAGTATCGTCTCAGTATTTATGTTTTCATTGACAAAATAAGTTACGTCTACTGTTTCTGTAACCCAATGTTTATCCGCAACTTGTACTGAACTGTCCTGTGTTGTATTTTACTCCATCTAACATGGAACCTTTGTAAAACAGCCTCGGCTCAAAGGTACTTGTAATCCTAAATTCAAATAAACAAATATGGACTACCACAGTACAAGGGCCCCAGTGTAATCAATAGTAGTACACTTTTCAAATACAGTTAACGTGAGTGATAATACTTTGTTTTACAAATGAGGTTACTCTCCATTCTCATTTGAGGAATCTTTTGTATGACCTCTAATACAAAGCTATGCAAAACTGTGACTTAGCTCAACGCTACAATGACTTCTGTTCAAATAACATTTCATCAGACCACATGACTCACTATGGCATGCTGATTGCTTGCTTCACAAGGCCAGTGCTATTATAATGAGGGTGGAGTTTGCTGGAGGATTATGTCATTACACACTAACAGAGGTGGCGTGTGTTCTCTGGTGACCAGAAAAGAAAGGGCTTTTCATGTTGAACGTCATACACATTTTAAAAACACAATCCTTTTGTTGTTTATCCTACAGTTATAAAAAATAAAAGTAAGAAAGGACAACAGTACAATAAAGTGACATTAAAATGGAGGTTTGACAGCTCTGTCAATAAATATTTCTGACATTTATATATTCAGTCCAACAAATGAAAGGTGGATTTCAGTTCAGCCTCAATCTGTTGAAATGCCCCATCATACCCTATATGTGATTGTACATGACCAAATGGTTTCAAGACA
This sequence comes from Neoceratodus forsteri, assembly GCA_016271365.2. Taxonomy (NCBI): domain Eukaryota; kingdom Metazoa; phylum Chordata; order Ceratodontiformes; family Ceratodontidae; genus Neoceratodus; species Neoceratodus forsteri. The sequence continues at coordinate 1,201,497,016 of CM057453.1, read as the reverse complement.
GGTGATAGTCAGCTCTGCCACACCAGCCCGCATTATGCTTGGATTATTTTGTGGTCAGTTGCCAGATTTTGTCCCAGTTTCCTAAGGTCAGCACTTCAAGTAGTCTGTTGTACAGAGTAGAATGCAGGTGGGTCTCATGGAAGGGAAGGGAAACTTTGCAGTAGAAAGAAATTATTTCTTCCTCAATGGTTTGGTTGGGTTTACCAACACCATGCTGGCAAGCTTATACTGTTGGGAGGTCCACTGCTGCTAACTAACCCCCCATCCAGTACAGATTTTTAGGGGAATGGGGTTTTCTTGATTGTGGCCTTATATAAATAGGGGGAGAAAACATAAGTAGAATTCAATAAAGTAGAAACTGATGATCAACATAAGGAAAACAATTAACCAATTTCCTGAGCCATAAAAATGTATGAACTTTAAAGAGGCAACACATGAAAGGACAGAGAACACTGAACTGGATTTGCTTATCCTTGATGGTTGTAGTGAGGGCAGAGCCTTACATATCAGATGCTTAGAAAAATCGCCACTGTAAGCACTCACAGTGAGGATGCTGCATCCCCGTCCTACAGTGCCATGGGAAAATACCCAAGTCATGACAGTTCTCACCATAACCTCTACTCTCATCAGTGGTCCCCTATCCCTACCTTACTCTCCCATCCTCCTGACCAGAATAGCTACCAACCCTCAACCACCCCTAATGGCTTTACCGTTTAAGACTTCATTCTCCACATTAATTTGTACTTATGGTACATACATAAGACCTACTCTCAATACTCTAATAATCCTCTGTATGTTTTGATGCATGATACTGAGCGTGCATGGGAAGTCTGCACCACTAACTACTGAAGTATAGTCTTCATATGATGCATTATATTACAGATGAATTATAACCATGCATTACTATTAATGTCAGATATGAGTGGCAATACCACATCTTGTAAACTAAGCCTTTACCTGTTTTGATATTCCATTATGTAAACATTATTTCTCCATTTATGAACTTTTATCCGTCATTACCTATGTTTATTTAAATGTTTTACCTATGAATTGCTTTGTTTTACTTATGGAATGCTTATGTTCCCCAGGTTACCCCTGAAAAATGAACAATGTTGTCTCAGTGGGCCTATCCGGTTATTAAAATTCAAATAAATAAATAAATCATAACCTTGCACCAGCATCATATTTTTAGTTCCTTGAAAATGTGGAAATATTTTGACTGGCATTATTATGCTGCGTTATCATACAGTATTTGCTTTCTAATAAATCCCCTCTATTTTGCCAGAAAATAATTTTCTTGTCAATAGAAAATTGTCAGCAGAAAAGGACCACTGGGTTCAACCAGTCTGCCCAAGGGTTTCCTACCTATTGTATCTCCATAGACCCTCACTGGTCTCCAGTGACCCTCCCTGTTTCTGTAATATGTGCCATGTCTATCCCATTCATGCTCAAAATTTTCCACCATTCTAGCATCCATAACATTGACTGGCAGTCTGGTTTGTGCTACTAACCCCTTTTCAATGAAGAAGTATTTTCTCACATCCTTCCTGAAATTCCTCCCTCCAGTTTAATTGATTGCCCCCTAGTCCTGGATCTCATTCTCTTTTAAAAGAGGCTCCATCCCTGCACTCTAATCATACTGTGAGGCACTTGAAGGTCTTGATCATGACACCCCTCACTCTTCTGTCCTCCAGAGTGTTCATATTGACATCCTCAGTATCTATTAATAGGGCTTCCCTTGCAACATCTGTGTCATCTTGGGTACCTTTCTCTGGACTACCTCCACCCCGTCTGTGTCCTACCTGAGGTGCAGTCTCCAGAACTGGACAGTGTTCTATGTTGAGGTGTACCAGACAGTGGAACAGTGGCAGCACCACCTCCCTCCTCCTGCTGGTGATGCCCCTCCTAATGCTCTCCAGCATCCCACTAGCCCTGCACACAGACTTGTCATGCTGCCCCTTGTGGTCTTTTGAAATAACCCTGAGATCTCTTTTCTGCCTAGTGACTGCTAGCACCTCCCCCATCCTATACTCACACTAGGGTTCCTGTGCCCTAGGTGCATGACTTGCACTTCTTGGCATTGGAACCCAACTGCTATATCTTCGGCCCTTCTCTAGTTTCCCAAGATCCCTGCACATTGTCTCAACTGTCTCCTGGGTATGTACCCAATTGCAGATCTTGATGTCATCAGCAAAAGAGCAGACATTCCCCTTCAGTTCCTCTGCAATGCCCCCTATGAAAATATTGAAGAGGACTGGTCCCAGCACTGAACCCTGTGGTACCCTGTTTGTCACTTTTTTCCTTAGAGTGTGTACCATTTAGTACTATCCTCTGCCTCCTATCCATCAGTGAAAACCAGGCAGCTTGGTGGTGGGTCCCAAATGGTAAGCTGGTCATGGACTTGGTTGAGGGATAGGTGACAGTGGGTGGTGACAAATGGCAGTCACTCAAATTAGAGGAGAGTGACCAGTGGAGAACCTCAGGACTCAGTACTGGGACCAGTCCTCTTCAATCTCTTCATAAGGAACATTGCAGAAGAGATGGAAGGGACAGTATGCCTCTTTGCAGATGACACTAAAATCTGCAACATGGTTGCTACTCTGAAGGGTATAGAGAGAATGAGTAGGGACCTGAGAAAACTTGAGGAGTGGTTGAGGGTATGGCAGCAAGGCTTAAATGCAGAAAAAGTGCAAAATCATGCACCTAAGGCACAGAAATTCAGAGGTAGAGTATAAAAGGGGGGGTTAATGGTCACCAACCAGGAAAGAGACCATGGAGTTATCATCTCTGATGACCTCAATGTGGCTGGGCAGTGCAACAAAGCAGCAGAAAGGGTCAGCAGGTTGCTGTGTTGCATAGGGAGGGGGATAATGAGCAGAAGGAGACAGGTGGTATTACCACTGTAAAGGTCTTTGGTGAGACCCCCACCTGGAGTACTATGTCCAGTTCTGGAGACTGCATCTCTGGAAGGACATAGACAGTATAGAGGCTGTCCAGAGGAAGGTGACTAAAAAAATGCAATGGTTGAATCATAAGCCCTATGAGGAAAGACTGAGGGATCTCAATATGTACACACTGGAAGAGAGTAGGGAGAGGAGGGACATAATTGAGATCTATAAGTAGCTCACACGAGTGAACAAGATGCAGGAGAGGAATATGTTTTAGAAGAGAAAGTGCACTAGGACAGGAGGGCGTGCAATGAAACTGAAAGGAGGGATATTTAGCAGGGCCATGAGAAAGTACTTTACCAGTAAAAGAGTGGTGGACATCTGAAACAGACTTCTAGTGGAGGTGGTGGTAGTAAAAACAGTAGACAGATTCAAGCATGCAGGGATAAGTACCAAGGAATGATAGTGGGAAAGCAAGGGGGTGGGAAAGTAGCCAGAGATCAGGTAGGGTCTGTGGTGACAGAGCAGGCAGGGACAAACTGGGCAGATTGGGTGGGCCAAACAACTCTTATCTGCTCACAAATTCCATGTTTCTATGTTTCTTTCAGTTGAGAACCCAGTTTACCATTTTGACCCCCACATCAAATTGAGAAGCTTCCTAATTAGCCTTCTGTGTGGCACAGAGCTGAAGGCCTTGCTGAAGTCTAGATAAACTACATCCACTTCCCTTCCCTGGTCTATTTCCCTGGTCACTTAAATCATGTAAATAAAGAGACTGCTCCACATTTCAAGCATAATATGACATGTGTGCACACTAGTGCTTAGTAGTAATCCAAAACATTTAATGGACAGAACCACCAGTTCATCCGTACTTGGCAGTCATCTCCTACAGACTATTTAATACGATATCTGCAGCTGAAAGCTTCAGGCAATTTAAAAACACTGTCCTTACTTAAAAAGATAGCTTGTCCTCTGATTGGTTGTTTACCAATTCATTATGATTTGGGGCAGCACCTATAATATGTGAAATGGGTTGTAGTGGTCTTAAGTCTATTTTGTAGTTGACAGGTGTCCATATCACAAAACAAACAACACAATCAACTTCAATTAGATCTCTCTTTGTCTCACATGAAAGGTAGAGAATTGAATGGATGTAGAGTTCTAGTTATCTCTAGCCTGTGAGAGGGGACTATGATGATATTGGTAGGGTGCAATGGGTAGACTGAATGAACTATTTGGTCTTTTTCTGTCGTCATTGTCTATGTCTCTATGAGGTGGCCCTCCATTATGAAGATGAAGCACAATGGTAAAGCAATAGAGGGAACCATGCACTACAGCCACGCATACTGAACCTGTCATATACATTAACAGAGGACTTCAGACTTCAGTGCTGTCAGTCTTTCACTCACAAGCACTAAAACAATTTACTGGAACATGATATGGTGGCAGGGTGTCTCCAAGATGCACCATTACTGAAAAGGTTCTGCAAGTCTAGGATGGATGTCTCTGAAAGATCGTAGACATCTTCATTTGTTAAACATTGTTCATACTCGTGTTTGTAAACCTGCTCCTGCATATTTATGCAATGTATTTGTAACCACCCAGCCCCCTGGGGTTACTAAAATCCCCTCAGTATCAGTGCTAGGCAGGGTGCAGCAGCTGGTGATTAATTAGTTAAATGTTTTTTTACCTGCTCATTCTTCTGTTTATTTGGCTTCAGCTGAGATGGAAGTGATGAGCTCATTTGGAATTCTTGCAGCAACATAACCCTTGTGCCAACTGTTGAGGTGGGAGATAAAATGTTGAGACAGGAATCAGTGTGTCAGTTGGAGTTACAGTTTGAAGATTTTGGAATGAGGGAATGAGAGCTGCTGCCAGTGGGATCTGAGTTGAGAGCCCTGCATTTTCACTCTAGTGCTGGTGTTTTCGAGCTTGCCAAGAGAAGTGGTGGAGACCTTTTCTAGAGCAGGATTTCCTGATGCTGCCTGAAATGTCTAACAGTGAGTGATTCCTGACTTTTGCTATAGAAAGCAAGTACCTATTCTGTTGTGTTCCATGCCAAGAGGGAAGTCTTAGTTTCTTTTCCTGTAAGTACACACATGCAAGACTGTCTTTGAAGCAAAATTTACTGAGGTGTATGATGTCTAGATGTATGACTATACCACACTGTTCGGGACTTTTTACCTTTACACTACTGAGGTGGTGAATTTTGAATGTTGAATGCCAAGTTTCATTCAAAAGCAATTCAAAAGGTTTCCAAATATTTAAGGTGTAACTTGAAAGAATGGCTGAGTATGAATTTGGTAGCAAAGGGTGGGCAGAACCCCATCTGGAGTAAGCAGTTCAGGACTAACAGGTCCAGTAAGGGCGCCTGGTTACTTTAGACAAATGGACAAATGTTTGAAGATAATTGTACCTCCTGGAGTGGTTTACAGTTTCTTTTCTGGTTATGGAAGAATGGCGCTAGTGTTAGCAAATGTGTTTTCAGTTGTGGACAATATGCCACTGAAAGCAATGTGCTATGTCCTACGATATGTGGGAATGCAAGTCCAAGTTGTTCTATGTCCTACGACATGTGAGAATAAAAAGTGCAAGTGCCCTGTATCATACTGCGGTGGGAATACAAAGAGTTTCTGTCAGATATAGTCCAATTTTGTTATTCTGCAAGTTCCTAGTGCCAAGATGTGGAAACCTTGGGGTCCACCCTTACTTTGAAGAACATTTTTTGAATAAAGTCACAATCTAGAACCCCAGCTATAGTCTGGACAGTTATGTTATTTTTCTGTGTGGAGTTGCTGGGTACCCCTCCAGAAGATAGGTCTAGCATATGCCTAGCAAAAAATCTTTTACCAGGACCTGGTTTTGTAAATACCAAATAGCTATGCTTTTGTACACCCCCACCTCTTGATCTCTAGAAGAATGAACCTGGTATGCATACCCAAAGCTAGGAATGGTACCATTTCCAAAGTTTGAGTCTGTGCCTGGTATGGCTGCCAGGGGTGCTGAGTAAAGTAGCGGGGGGGGAGAACCAACCCAAAAATTTTTTTGCTGAGGGTATGTTTCGCATATTTCTGTCTGGTAATGGTGAGGATGCCTTGAAAAAGTGACTTGTGTCCAGGAAAATTCCACCCAAATGTGCTGCTGTGTGCCTCCAGTTCAAATAAAGGAACAGAGTGCTGTTTGTGTGTTTTCAACTAGTTAATGCAGAGTAAAGCATTGAAATGTGTGTCCTGCTCTCTGCATCAAAAAGTGCTTAAAGAACTTTTAAAATGCAATTTTCAAATGCCAAAAGTATTGTGGACATTAAGGAACAGACTCTGGTATGTGCCTTGAAAGTTTCATGTGCTTAGTGTGCAAATTGGGGGATTTGCTAAAGGAAACTGTGGTAAAAATGGTGAAAATGGCACTCCCACTGCTGAAATTGCAGCTGATAAAAAAAGCTACAGTTTGCAGTTTAAATTTGCTCCTGCTCAATGATTGCCATAAAGGAAGAGCAAGGGAGGATAGAGAGAGAGGCTCATTTGCATGGCATCGAGTGATTGATGCGGCTGCATCCAGTCCTGCCCCCTGGCAAGTGTATGTATGCTACAGAGTGTTCACAGAGGAGAAAGAGAGTGCCGTATGAGCTGGTTAGACCAGGATCAACCATCGAGGAGCTTGTGATCATTCTAAACTTTAGCATACAGACTTATAAAGTGTAATTTTGGGTTCAACCTGTATTCCAACTGACTGGATCTGGTCTGATCGAGGTGATTGTGACTATGGTCAGTGGGACCACCAGCCCATTTCACCCCAGAGGCCTTCCTTGAATTGGCAGCAGGCTGAGATTTTCCATTGGAGGGAACCAGCTACTGAATATAGTGAGTAAACAAGTAAACTATGCAAACAAACTGTATGTGAATGCAAAGCCAGCTAAACCTGTGTGAAAACAGTGTGATTTATGTGCAAAGAAGGACTGTGCCCTATAAAATCAGGTGCAGTAAACAGTAAATTCTGAGCAATATACTGTGAGCAATGAGAAATGGGTTCAGCAACAGTAAATTTCTAAGCAGCAGGACTGTGAGTTGTACATGTGGGATGCAGCAAACAGGCAATCCTGAGCAAAGAAAGACTGTGGGGCTTACAAATGACTTTGAGCAATTGTAACTATATAAATAGAATTTTCCTGGACTGTGCTAATTGCAAAGTCAAGTTAATTCTAAATCAGTATGAATGTGTTGAGATGTACCATCAGAGACAATCATTTGCAGTTTAAAGTAATTTCAGTAACCAGAAAGGTTGGAAACTCAATTTTTTTGAGCAAGTTGAACAGACTGTGATGCATGAGAAAAGTTACAGATGCCATGGCAGGGCGGGGTCAGCAATGTAAACACAGCAGCAGGGAACCATTTTGTGAGACCATATGTGACCAATGAGCAATTCGGTATGAAAGATTTGTGTGTTTGCTTTCAGACATGGCTTCAGGAGCACACCGATATCCAGATCATGACCGAGCTATGATCGCCAAGGAGATGGCAGCACTAAGAGAGGTAGAGAGAGCCTACTATGGTGAAAGGTTACATCCAGATGTAGCAGTTCCTAGCTATCTAGTGAGACTATGCATTGTGTGTCTAAAGGCTGGAAGGGATGTGTTTCTGATACCCCATTGCTCGGACTGTCTTGCAAAATTTGAAATGTGCAGGGGTACAGCTCCAGAGAGGACAACAAGAATGTGGTTGGCTCCCATGTGAACCCTGGCAGGGGACCCTGCCAGCAGCAGTAGTAGCACTCAGCACCAGGCTGAACATGTTTGGGAAAGTTCTACTGAGTGTGTTACAGAAAGACCAAGTAAATTTAATGTTGATCCATTGCAAGGGCAGGAACAGAGAGAGATTTCCACACCTTTGTCCCAAATGCACAGTGCAACAGAGGGATCAGTTGACCCATGGAGACAGGGTCTGAGTCCTAGCCTAGTGGGGGAGGACAAAGTACAAGAAACATTGAATTGGGAGGTGTCCACCTCCGCACCCAGTGAGGAATAGAATGTGTCAGGAGTGAGGACGTTTGCTCAGTCTTGGGCACAGATCACGAGTTATGAGGAAGAGGAGGATGAAGAAGAGTATCTTCATGTTGAGGGCTACTGTGAGTTGGCCCAAGCTTTTGCCTCAGAGGAGCCAGTGACAGTTGAATATGGCTCTAGCAACTTGTTCAGAGAAGCAGTAGAGCACAAGTTCTTTAATTCTTTGAGTCTGAAACACTGGCTTGACCAGGACTGGCCACCCCCAAGCCGGGCCATGGACCACAGACTAGTAAAGGGTAGTAAAGAGGAGAGACTGATCCGTAGGAGGGCTGAAGCCATATATAGGAAGTCCTAGCCTACTTTTCCTTGCCGAGTCTGGGAGGAAATCGAACAAAACAGGCAATCCTGGCTTACGGAGAAGGCAAGGAAGAATATGCATCCAGAGGCACCAGAATGTGTAAGGGACAAAATCAGCAATGACCACCTTAGATTCTGGAGACTGGGCTGGACTCTGTTCATTGACACTGTGTGACTTGTGGATGGGGCTGGGCAACAGACATTTCACAACGTCAATTTGGAACGCCCAGATTGGGTCATAGTCCTCGCCCCACACCCTGAGTGGTACTACCCTTAATGGTGCCACTCCCTGTGAATATGACCAGCATGCCTTAAGGAAGCGAGCAGTGGCAGGTCAAATGTCTGTCATCCAAAGCAACAGTATCTATGAAGGAAGATGCAGCTCTTCTAGTATTCCAGGGTTTTGCAGGTGTATCCAGATTCGTTAGCCCAGCAGTTTTCCTGTTCCATCATCTGGCCTTCCAGGACATCAGCCCAATAGTTTTCCTGTTTCATTGTTTGGTTTTCCAGAAGCATCAGCCCAGCAGTTTTCCTGTTCCATCACCTAACCTTCCAGGACATCATTCCAGCAGTTTTCCTATTTCATCATTCAGTTTTCCAGAAGCACCAGCCCAACAGTTTCCTGTTCCATCGTCTGACCTTCCAGGACATCAGCCCAGCAGTATCTAAAGATTCCATCTGGTTTGAAGGGAGAAGATCCTCAGCTTGCAGAGTAAGATGAATTTTTTTTTTCATTCTTCAAGGAGCTAGTAAGACAAGTCCTTTTTGTTTACATGAACTGACTTTGCACAACACAGCCTACATTTGAAGACTATCCAAGGAACTTTAATGTTTTCATCAAAGAATCTCTCAATGGATTGCAGTGCTTTGCAGGCTCTGCCCTGTCCAAGAACTGTTTTTCAGCCGGCTTCGGCCTACGAGACACTCTTTAATGGACAATGCCTAGGGGCACCAGTGACATTGGTCCCTAGATCTGGATGTTATAGGGAATTCCCTCCCAAAATGTGTTGTATAAATGTCTTCTTTCCATTTGTTTTACTTTTATTCTTTTATAAAAAATATTTTTGGGGGTTCTTTAGTGTTAGATGGAGGTCTAGGCACTGTGTGGAATGCAGAATGTGTTTTGTGTTTTTCTTCTCTTGCAGGTGTTCCTGAAGAAGAAAAGAACAGAAGAGGATGCTGGAACTCATTTGAGTTCCCCTTTTCATAGTGTTTTTAGAAATGTTTCTGGTTAACAGGGTATTAACATGTTTTCTTCACAGGTGTGGTTTTGGGGAAATGTAATGTAATGTAGTGTATGTTTTTGCTTTTGTTGTCCATAGGTACCCTGGGAAGTTTGGGGGGATAGGTTTTTCCCCGGTAAGTAGCATAAGTTAGATAGATTTTCCCTAGAGGGCTGGGGGATGGACAGGCTGGAGGTCTTAACTCGAGTACAGGCTTCCAGTTCTGGTCTGTCAGGGCATGCTTCAAGCTGTTTTTCTTGAAGTCATTGAGAATCCATAGATAGATTATAGGATAGGGGCTGAAGTTTCATCAACCAGCCTCTTTTCCTTTAGAGTTACCTGCCTGTGCCTAGCACATGGTAGGTGAGGACTTGCCCAGCCTCCCGACAGGTAACACGGAGGGTAGGATGGTCTAGTGCTCCATTGAGATATGACTGTGGACAGTCATTCATTGGGTATGCATTGAGTGTAACCACCCGGTCCCCTGAGGTTACTAGAATCCCTTCAGTATCAGTGCTAGACAGGGAGAGGCAGCTGGTGATTAACTAGTTAAATGGGTTTTCACCTGTTCACTCTTTTGTTTACTTGGCTTCAGTTGAAATGTAAGTGATGAGCTCATTTGGAGCTCTCGCAGCAGCATAACCCTTGTGCCAGCTGTTGAGATGGGAGATAGAATGTTCAGACTAGAGATGCAGTGAAATTAAATTCCGCCGGCAAAGTGAACACTAAGTGGCCACTTTGCATTATCATAACGTTACGCGAAATGGCCATTGGAAAGTGCTCACTTCGCTTTGTTATTATGACTTCACATTATTATTCCTCCTTAACATGAAGTAAGGCAGAATGACAACAATATAGGCAGCCCCCCCACACACACATCACATGGCTTACAGTACTGTAAGTCACATGCTTTAGCCAGGCAGGAAGGAAGTGAGTCATACAAGCAGATACTTTCACTTTCTCCTTTGCAGAGGTAGAGAGAGGAAGTATTTTGTGTAGGAGAGGAGAGCTTGTGTTAACAAGTTTCTTTCTTGAGCAAATTACAAAAACCCAAAAGCTTTTATAAAAGCTAATTCTTTAGTTTTTTTGTACTGTTTTGTCAGTTCTTTTTGGTGACCGATTTCTTTGTTTTATAAGTTTTGTTTTGTGTCTGTGTGTGCCTGCGTTGTGTGAGTGTGTGTGAAGTTGCTCGTCACGTCATCAGAGAGGGAAGGAGTGTTTTTTTGTGCGATGGACCTGGGACAGTATGTGGCCCATGGTTGGTGGGGAGTGCACATGTATGGGGGTTGTAGCCAGGTGGTGTTGGACTGCTCCAGACTCTTTGGTCCTGCCTCCCCCCTCTGGAAGCAGCAGCACCACCAGTGCCACCACCGTGTCCACCAAGTCCGCCACCACCACCACCAGTAGCAGCTGCAGGAGCTCCAGCAGCACCACCTCCACAGCAGCATGTGGAGCCCCAGGTGTGTGACCATGCTGCCAGCACTACATCTGCCCCTCCTGTGCCTGGTCTCCCCCCGCAGCTCCCCAGTTTGGCAGTTTTTCAACTGTGTCGGGGGGACAGCAGCCTTGTTGTGGTGTGTCTGCTTTGTGGTATGCAGGTGTGCCATGGCCCCCGGGGGACACATCTGGGGACTGGGGGCCAGTGCACACATATGTTGAATCACCACAAGGTGGAGTGGCAGGCTGCCACTGAATAGGCCAGACCTCCACCTGCTGGCCCTTCTGTGGCAGTGGAAGCGGGTGCTGCTGTTGTGCATCACCACAGCAGGACAAGGGCCACAGCAGCAGCTGCTCCACCACCACCCCCTCCACCACCACCAGCACCACCCTCACCACCACCACTACCTGGTGTCCCCCCACCAGTGGACCACACAATGCCTGCAACTCACACAGACATAGCACTTTTGTGGGCCATGGTGGAAGTAAATAATGAGAGGGTGGGTGCTGTCCAACAGCAGGTGGAGCAGATAGAGCAACACCAGTTACAGATTGTGTCGATGCTCCATCTGCTGCTGGAACATCAGGGGATCCCCCATTAGCTTATTTTTTTCAGCATACCTCCCCCCACCGCTGTAGAGTTTTGTCTTTTAATAACAGACAGAGGGAAGGCCACAGTATTAGTTTAAAGGGAAGCAGTCGGCAACAGGAGGTCCCACCCCCTGCACGGCTTACCCTCTGGTTAAGCCTTTTAAGTGTGTTGCGGTGTTTTTCTCTCGCCGCAACATACTTTATTTTAATAAAGAAAAGTCAGCAACCCGGAAGTATGGCAGACACTATGGGGGCTCCATTATGTGTAAAGGTGCAACAGCAATGCACCATGCATTTCAATACAAAAGTACTGAAGTGCATGGTGCATCACCGCATACTTAAATGGCTTAACTGGAGGGTAAGCCTTGCAGGGGGCAGGAACTCCTTTTGCTAATTGCTTCCCCTTTAAATATATACATACACACATACAGACATACATGCTCCTTATTGCCCTGTTATTATAATCCAGTGATTCAGTAATGTTTACTTTCTGTGGTGGAGTGGTTGTGGAAAAGCAGGTGTGAGCAGTGCAAGTATGATGCGCTAAATTGCATGTGTGCAGTCAGTGTTGTTTCCTGTGTGTATGTGTGATGTCAGACATTGTCCAGCTTCTTGCAAACATATATATGCTGACTTGTTGCAGTGTTCATGGTATAAAGAATAGAAATAAGAATATATAACATATTTTATTGTCACAATCATCATCAGCGGACTAAGTGATATGAAATTTCTTCAGAGGTGTCTGGCCAGAGTGCACCTTAGTCACATACTTCACACATGACTTTTAGGAGAGCATGTATTTTTTGTGCTATGATCTCTGCAAAGTCATGTGTACACTGTGAGTGACTGAGGTGCATAGTGACCAGATACCTCTGAAACAATAGCATATCACTTACTCCACTGGTGCTGATGGTACAAATAAAATATACATCATACATTCTTTCTTATCTTTATTCTTTACATACTGCAACAAGTCACACCATATATATGTTTGCACGAAGCTGGACAATGTCTGCACACACAGAAAATAATTCTGATGGCATACATGCAGTTTAGCACAACATACTTGTACTGCTCAGTGCTGCTTTTTGCAAAACACTTCATGAGTCCCAACACAAAGTAAACATTACTGATGCTCCAGAAATACTTCTTTTTTGAAATAGACATTAAAGCAGCAGTGCAACAATCTGGTGAAAATGTTGACATATCATTTTTTTTTTTGTTATTTTACATTACCACTTTACTTACCTCTTGACTTGTATGATACCATTCTTTCCAGTATTTAAGTCTGCTTTAGTACTTTTTTCATGTCTGAAATAATAAAAGGAGCACTCCTTTTAACATGGTGCAGACCAGGTCTTCATCAGTATTTTCCACTGTTTTTCTCCATCAGTTGTTTATATATTACTTCTGTTGTAAAATAAACAATTATTCAGCAAGCAGTGTTTTCTGACCTCACAGAACAATAGTTGTTCAAAAACAGCTGCAAATAGTGATGAAAACCTGGTCAGAGCCATATTAAAAGGCATGCTCCTTTTATTTTTTCAGACATGAGAAAAAGTAGTAAAGCAGACATAAATTGTGAAAAGAAGGGTCTCATACAAGTCAGGAGGTAACTAGTGGCTGGCAATCTAAAATAGCATAAAAAGTATAGGTCAAAATTTTCACCACATTGTTGCACTGCTGCTTTAATTTTTAATTTAATTATGACATTATGTGCTCACAATCACAACACACAAAATGCAACTGTCTTGTGTCCTGAAAATTCCCAAGTGCTGACAAAGTGAAATGGGAGCAGTACACCACATGCAAAGTCCCCCAGAATTTATTGTGCAGTCACTCATGCGTACAGTGATCACACAGAGTCCCCAGAATTTTTCTGCATCCCCAAAATGCAACTTTCTTGTGTCCAGAAAATTCCCAAGTGCTGATGAAGTGAAATGGGAGCAGTACACCACATGAAAAGTCCCCCATAATTTATTGCACAGTTACTCATGCGTGCAGTTTTCACAGAGTCCCCAGAATTTTTCTGCATCCCCAAAATGCAACTGTCTTGTGTCCAGAAAATTTCCAAGTGCTGACAAAGCAAAATGGGAGTGGTACACCACATGCAAAGTCCCCAAGAATTTATTGCACAGTCACTCATGCGTGCAGTGGTCACACAGAGTCCCCAGAATTTTTCTGCATCCCCAAAATGCAACTGTCTTGTGTCCAGAGAATTAACACACTGTGATGATGATGTCATGACCATGATGCACAGTGTCTTGCCAAACCATGTGAAGAAGGGATAACATGACATGAATCCATTCAGTGTTCTGTCAGAAATGATGACCGTGACAGAGAACTGCTGCTGGTCCAAAGTGTCCTGCGATTCCTGTGAATGTATGCGATGTGATCACCTCAAACAGATGGAAGGGTGCCCTTTGTGTGTACACTAATAGTAGCCTTGGTGAGTTGATATATATATGTATATATATATATATATATATATATATATATATATATATATATATATATATATATATATATATATATATATATATATATGCCTCTAGGTGGGGGGTTGACATATATATATACATGTACTCATTGTATTGTTTTGTATCACAGGTCACATACTGTTGGTGTGCACATTGCAGTTCTTGATGAGACATTTTGGCTTTGAAATTGGAAATGGAATACTGTCAAGCTAATGAAGGTAATTTGCAAGTAGGTCTCATTAATGGTTTATTATTTGGTTACTTCTTCACAGATTCATAGATTTCATCTGCACCCTTCTCCAGTCTGGTAATGAATGGTCATGGTCATTGATTGAAATGACTTCTGCTTGTTGCATGTCTGCCCCTGCCCGGGAGGGGGGCATGATGTTGAAGAAGTTCTTTGGATAAGGCAACTATGACACAATAAAGCATTTGGAAGTTTCCTAAAAAAAAGTAATGAAGGACCCATTACAACTTGATTGCAGCAGTGAGGCATTATGTTTAAGCCATGGCTGTTCCACTACCGGTATATGGATTAACATGTATAGCAAACTGTCCCGCTACAATCATCAGATCACAATTTAATTTAGTACCAGGCTGTGTAACAAATACACTGTGTCACTGTCCCTGCATCTCAACTCAAGTTACATTTTAAAATCACATCTTTTAAAGTAACACAACCTCGATCCAACTTTTTCAACACTGTCATGGCTGCACAGCTGCAAATTTAGAATACAGTGCATGATATCTGTTGCAGAAATATTTTTTGTGACATACATGTCACCTAGTTTATGATTCATCAGTCAGATTAGTTGCACTTTTATGAAACAAAAAGGAACAGATGAAATAAAATTGATATACTTACCAGTATGGATTGGAAATGGATATCCCATAGCTTCCTGTAGACAGTACTGCTGCTGCCATTGATACAGACCTTCAGTGACGGAGAGTCATTTGCTGTTAACCTGTAAAAAAAAACAAATAAGTTGATCATATGTGTTTGACCATTGTAGCTCAGAAAAACAACATACAACAAAACACACAGCTAAAGAAAGCTGAATAGCATGGAAAACATTAGTACACATACTCACTTTATAGTTTTAATAGTAAGAAGCCCTGTACCTGTGGCTGATGGATGTGGTCTCCTGTTCGACTCCCTCTGCCTTTGCATGGTCAGTGTAATGGAAAAACATTGTCACAATGGCACTGGTGGTGGGTGATGGTGGTCATAGCTGTGGCACATGATGACATTCCCTCTGACATCTTCCTGCATCTGGTGGTGGTGGCAGTGGCGAACAGTGGTCTTATGGTTGTGGTAGTCCAGGGGGGCACACAGCCACATTCTCTATGGTGGCAGTGGTGAACAGCGGTCTTATGATGGTGGAACTCCAAGGAAACACATGGTCACATTCCCTATAGTGGCAGTGGTGAACAGCGGTCTTACGGTGGTGATAGTCTGGGGGGATACACAGTCACATTCCCTATTGTGGCAGTGGCAAACAGTGGTCTTATGGTGGTGGTAGTCTGGGGGAAAGGATATACTGTGCTCTGTGTTATAAATGTGATGTGACATATAGAATTTGAGTCACTATGAGTGGGACAGTGATTTAACTTTATGAAAAAGCAAACATGTATCATACAAGGCATGTGACAGCCTTTTAACCACTTATGTTAAAACCTGCCAACATTAACCTCATCATCATTCATCATCATCTTCATAAAGAAAGCTGTCCTCATAGTTTTCTATGTCTTAATTCTGACTACGGGGAAATTCTTTCTCCATTGTGTTATCATCTACATCAGTGGTAGGCCACTTCATGCTGTCACTGCCACCAGGATGGTCCTTTTCTTCAACATCAGCAAAACCATGAGTATGCCGGGGTACGAATACTGAGGTTGCAGTCTGAGCTGGTATGTTTCTCTCATTCATTTTTTGTAAATGTCAGCATACTGACATTTGCAGGAGAGAGGTTTGTACGATGATCCCAAGCTTTTGCACCTGCTGAGCTGAATACCCTCTCGGAACTCACACTCGAGGGTGGGCATGTCATATACTTCAGTGCCACAGTGGTCAGCTCTGGCCATTCACTGACCTTTCCACTCCAGTATAAAAGGGAATTATCAGTGATTGACAGGTGCCTGTTTTCAGACACATATGACTCAACCATTCACTGTGCTGCTCTAACTCCAGTGGTTGATGCATCATCCACTTCTCCGGAATGATTTATGTCACAAATCTCCACTTGGGACAAAGCCTCCCAAACTGCATTAACACCAGCCACTTTTGATGACAGACCACCTGGAACTGCAGTCCCCTTCCCCTTACAGCATATGCTTGATACTACTCTTCCAGGTTCACCTTCAGCCTGATTATGTTGCTCAGGTTTCCTGACCTTGGCACGTGACTTCTGTGCCCCATGAACCAAGTGCACCAGTTATCCACTGACATTTTTTACCTGTTCAGGCCAGCCCTCCAGTACTGAGGCAATGCCACGTTTCTATTGTGGGTTCAGCATTGTTGCTATTGCAAAGTTGTCACTACGCAGAATGCTCAAGATGTGATGATTCTGGTCAAATATTGTCAGCACGTGTTTCAGCAACACACTGCTAGCACTGTCTCTGACAACATCAAAGCTATGCTGTACATTCACCAATGTCTTCCTCAGCACCTAGAGCAGTGGAATTGATTGGCTAATAGAGGAAGACTTGCCACTTACTGCCTGTGTGGCATGTTCAAAAGGCCTCAAGATTGTTATTACATAGTCCATGAGGCACCACTGTTCAGTCATCACAGATATGGAGGCCCCGGAACTGTCACGGCTAGTGTGCATTACAAGATATTCTGAGATGGCTTTGTACTGTTCATACAACCTCTCTGCCATGTATAAAGTGGAGTTACACTAGGTGACAACTTCCAGCTTCAAGCGGTGCTGTGGGAGGCTGTTTCAGATCAGCAATTGCCGAAGTTGGTCACCGGCCTTTGCAGAGCATAAAAAGTGAGAACAGATATGGCGTGCAACTGTCAGCATTTCCTTTATATCAGAGTGCTGCAGAAACTCCTGCACCACAAGATTTAAACAGTGGGCTATGCACGGAACCCAAAATAAATCCACCATTCGTGATGCATTTCACCACATTTGACCCATTGTCACTTGCTATGAACCCAGCTCTCAGGGACAGGGGGTTCAGCCACTTGTCTATTTCAGTCAGTACCAGGTCCAACATGTTTTCACCAGTGTGTCAACAGGTCACATTGTGCATAGCAATCATTGCATGCTGCTGAATTCCTGGAAGACTGCTACCATGACACTCCACCTTACTACACTGATTAGTCACACTACCAACAGCACAAACAACCCCCGACACCTGCGCCCAGTGTGCAGTTATACACAAATACGAACTCCCTGCTGTTTTGCCACTTGTCCACATATCCATAATTAAATGGATGAATGGAGAGGAGGAATGTTGAAGGGCATATTTTACTGAGTTGCACAAAGTACGGTACAACTCGGGGACAGCATGGGTCGAAAAGTATGTCCTGGATGGGACTTTCCATTTTGGACAGGCACGTGCAGCAAACCGCAGGAACCCAGAATTCTCCACAAAGAGGAAGGGCAAAAGATCAGTTGCCAGCATTTCAGCTACAGCTGCATTCAGTTCACGAGACACTGTATGATAGGGTGGATATTTCAGCTTATGCACAAAAACACTCTGTAACATGGTCTGACCTAAATGTTTTACACGGGGTATGATGAAAAATGGTTCTGCTCTGTGAATCGCAGGTTGTTGTGAAGTGTGGACATGTGATGACGATGGTTGCACAGGTGATGACAAACCCAGAAATGCAGTTATTTTCCCAGATTTACCAACAGGGGTCGATGCACCACTTGCACTAGACATACTGCATTGACCACCACCACCACCAAAACTGCTACTCTCACCACCACTGGACAAGACTTCAAAATCATTCTGCTCTTTCACCTCATCATGCCTGTAGTAATCCTCTGCTGTTATTTCATCACTACTGCACACATTTAATTTTCTACTTGATGTTACAGTCATGGAAGGGTATAACATGCTCATTATGGTTGATGATGAGCGCGAAGGCCCCACTGTAGTACAGGTATTGGCTGCCATCTTGTGCTGGGTCCACAGTGCCATGTGTCTATTCTTATGATGTGTATGCTGTCTCCCTGTGCCCAGATGGCTCCCCTTTTTACCTCGACTCACACGCACCTGGCAAACCTGACAGATTGTAACTGACTCATCATTTGCATCTTCCACAAAAAAATCCCAAACAAGGGATTTTGATGCTCTAATTTTAACATGTCCCCCCGATGCTGTTTATTGGACTCGGTTTTTTAAGCCATGAAGTGGGGGGTGTGCTACATGATTTTTCAGGGAGGACACACTTGTACTGCAACTGACCACCATGACTACTTATCATTATTACTGGGTCATCAACATCAACTGAAACTGGTTAATCACAACTTTTTACGGGAGAGGGGAAATGCAAATAGACCCAGACACAGCCACCTTGAGTTTCTTTTTCTCTGGTTCCCAACAGGGGTCACTGACATCATCATCGTATTCATTAACATCATCTGCTTGGATGCTGGCATGTGGACTGCATGTTGCAACCACAGCAACATCATCATCATCAGCACCACCATCACTTGAAATTTTTTCACCACACTGTGAATCACTACATGGCAAATGCATGACCTGAACTGTGGTGGAAGAAATGTCACTTTGTGTGCTGTCATTGACATGATGATCAGAAACCTCATGTTCAGTTACTGGGATGTTACTGGGGAGTATGACATCATCTACACTGTCACTCACTGCCACTGCTTCACACTCCACTATATTCTTGGACACAATAAACAGGTCAGAAGTGGAACTTGAGGCAGCAATATTCATACCACCACCAGCAACTGCACTAACACCACCAGCTGGGACAACATCATCTCCTCCAACTATGAGTGAAGCTACTGATTGCTCTGTAAAAAAACACTGAAGGAGAAATACCTTTCCTCTCATCAGCAATGCACTTCTGCGACTGCGTACTACTACCACACCCATAGACAATCTTACCACTGGCAGCAGTGCCATGGCGAGAAACAGCTTTGCTTGCACGTCTCTTTGTGGGCATTTTGGGGGATCAACAGGAATGTTCTAAACAAATTTAGATTTTGGAATGTTCACTCTGGGTGGGGGCCATGGGGGAGTGATGCTGGATGTGAAGACAAAAAAACAACTCTGGGTTCAACAACAGATACAGACGCAAAGTCACAACCAGTTCAATAACACCTTAACTAACCAGTGGTGTTTTCAAGTCACAAACAATCCAGTCTGGAAAAGAATATCTTTTGCTGATGGGGGGGAGCACTAACTGCAGATTACGACAGTGTAAAACCAAGAAAAGATATTACAATGGCAGTACAAAATCACGCAGCTGCAGTGGATAGCAGGTCCACACTGCTGAGCCTGCAATTACACTGTGGCACAATAAAAGGTGTATTATTTTATGTCACATCATGCACCACACACACACTCACACACACACACACACACACACAGACACACACACACAATTTGTCTACAAGTAATGCATAGCAAATTAAAAACTTCAGTAATATACAACGTATTTTAAACAGCCTCACTGCTGCACCAGGTCCAGACCACCAAACACACAATTAGCAAAACAATGTCAACAGTTACTGAAAATATTACTGTGTGTACATTAACAGTCCGTTATACAAGAAAAATATAACCAAAAAACAAAGAACTCCCTGTTTCTCCAACTTAAATAGACTACCTACACCAGATACACCCCTCCCCCAAAGCACACTTCCACTGTCTCTCAGTACACAGACTGAATGTTGTACATTAGCATTCAAAATCCACACACAAACAATAAACGCTCGATGATATGAGCACAGGAGGGTTTCCTACAATCAATGAACTAAAGTTTCAGCAAAAACAAAATGACTCAAAAAGGCTTTTTTAACAGCTTTTAGCAGGTTTGATCACAGAGAGCTCTCAGAGCAGACTGTCTCCTACAGCTTCCTACACACACTGCCCTGACCTGAGGCTGTGCAGAACAATCTAGAGCCCATGTGACCTGAAGTCCCATGAGTCACTGCAAAATTCAACTTTGGAGTTTAAAAACAAGGCGAAGTGAGGTAAAGTACATTGTTTTCAATATACTTCACCATAAAATTTGGTGGAGTAGTGGTTTGGGAAGGTGGAGTAACGCAAAGTCATTGTCTTTAATGGACTTCGCATTACCCATTGTAAAATGAAGTACTCCAGTTCTTGTTCTGGAGCACTCCACAAATTCGCCTTCACTCCACGAATCATTCTGCGAAGTGAATTGAGGCCACTTCGCCCACCACTAGTTGAGACAAAAGTCAGTGTGAGTCAGTTGGAATTGCAGTTTGAAGTTGTTGGAGTGAGAAAGTGAAAGCTGCTGCCAGTGGGCTCTGAGTTAAGAGCTTTGCATTCTCACCCTAGTTCGGGTATTCTCCAGCTTGCCAAGAGAAGTGGTGGAGACCTTTTCTACAGCAGGATTTCTTGATGTTCATCCCTGGAGGGGTGAAAAGGACTGCTAGTGGATGAATTCGAGGGGCAATCCCCTTTTTGTTTCAGGATATTTTGAAGCTGCCTGAAATGTGTAGCAGTGAGTGATTCCTGACTTTTGCTACAGAAAGCAAGTACCTGTTCTGTTGTGTTCCATGCCCAAAGGGAAGGCACAATTTCTTTTCAGGTAAGTACAGACATGCAAGACTGTCTTTGAAGTAAAGTTGGCTGAGGTGTGTGAGGTCCAGAGATATGACTATACCACACTGTTTGGGACTTTTTACCTTTACACTACTGAGGTGGTGAATTTTAAATGCTGAATGCCAAGTTTCATTCAAAAGTAATTCAAAGGTTTTCCAAATGTTTAAGGTGTAACTCTGAAAGAATGACTGAGTATGGATTTGGGAGCAAAGGGTGGGCAGAATCCCATCTGGAGTAACCAGTTCAGGACAAACAGGTTCAGCAAGGGTGCCTGGTTACTTTAGACAAATGGCCAAATGTCTCAAGAGAATTTTACCCCCTGGAGTGGGTAACAGACAGTTTCTTCTCTGGTTATGGAAGAATGGTGCTAGTGTTAGCAAATGTTTTCAGTTGTGGCCAATATGCCACTGGAAGCAATGTTCTAAGTCCTACGACATGTGGGAATACAAAGTGCAAGTGTCCTATGTCCTACTGCGGTGGGAATACAAAGAGTTTCTGTCAGATACAGTCCAATTTTGTTGTTCTGCAAGTTTCTAGTGCCAAGATGTATAAACTTTAAGGGTTTGCCCTTACCTTGAAGAACATCTTTTGAATAAAGTCACACTTTAGAACCCCAGCTGTGGTCTGAACAGTTATGTTGTTGCTTCCTGTGTGGAGTTACTGGGTACCCCTCCAGAAGATAGGTCTAGCATATGCCTAGCAAAAAATCTCTTCCCAGGACCTGGTGTTGTAAATACCAAATAGTTATGCTTTTGTACACCCTCCATCCCTCGATCTCTAGAAGAATGAGCCTGGTATACATACCCAAAGCTAGAGGTAGAACCATCTCTAAAGTTTGAGTTGTGCCCAGTATGGGTACCAGGGGTGCTGAGTAAAGTAGTGGTGGTGGTTACATATTCATAACTAAAGACTCTAGACCCAGCTCAGATCAGCTTCAGGTCTTGAATTCTCTTATCCATTAACTAGGAATAATTTTGAAAACATACCTTCTCATACCTGAGAACTCAAATATTCCAATTAGCTTGCACCTTGCCTTGTACCAGTCCATTTCCTACACTTTGCTTCCTTTTTCTGGTGTGTTGCTTTATATTCTCACCACAAATTGTTGTAAACAAGATCATATATTATTTAAATGCTGCTTACAGTGACCAACTGGTATTTTATTGTGATTCACAATTTAAGATTGAATTGCACTTTAGGTATTGACTGTAATTTCCTTGCTGAAGCAATATCTCAACGTAACTGCACTTTATTGACTGTAATATCTTTATTGAAGCAATTTCTCAGTGTAACTGAACTTTACGTATTGACTGTAATTTCTTTGTTGAAGCAATGTCTTAATGTAGCCACACTTTATGCATCGATCATAATGTCTTTGTTGAAGCAATTTCTTAATGTAACTGCACTTTGTGTATTGAATGTAATTTCTTTGCTGAAGCAATTTCTCAGTGTCACTGCAACTTATGTATTGAATGTAATTTCTTTGTTGAAGCAATTTCTCATTGTCACTGCACTTCATGTATTTACTGTAATTGTTTTGTTGAAGCAATTTCTCAGTGTCACTGCACTTTATGTATTGACTATAATTTCTTTGTTGAAGCAATTTCTCAGTGTAACTGCACTTTATGTATTGATTGTAATTTCTTTGTTGAAGCAACTTCTAAGTGTATTTATTGTTTCATTTGATGCCATTTGAAATGTGCAATGGCTCAGTAGCTCTCCTACTAAATATCTGTACTAATAAAGAAAGTGAAAGAAATGAAAAAAAAGTATATAGGATATAATATGACTGTGGCATTCACTGATGAAGATACTGGGGAATAAAATCAAAACATTTACATGTGAAATGTGGTTGCTCTTGCACATTTCAAAAAATATCTTTGAATGAAAATTTCTGCCCAAAGTCACCGGAGACATCTGCAGAATGCATGGCTCAAGTAAATTCAAGTGATGTCCTAGGAATTCTGGGCAGGAACTTTTATACCAAAAAAAAGTGTTTTGAAATTTGCCTGAACAATCATAGTTTGCATGCCATTGTTTTGAATATCTGGCCCATTTATGTGAGACAGCTGTCTGAGCACCCTTTCCAGTGAATCTGCTTGCTTTGTCTCACATCTCCTGAAACCCCAAATTATGCAAATGACTAACACTTTCCCAGTCATCTACTTAAAATTCCTATCTGCCATCCATTAGACATCATGATAAAGCTGGAACACAAAGCAGGGCAATTGGCTGGGCAGCAAAACACTGTGCTTCCACCATGTGAAGATTCACACTCAGAAATGACCCTGTGCCTCAGTCAGTGAGATGGTGTAGGATGGATGCTAAATGTAGGTGATGTGCCTTCTCTCCAGAATAGGAGGATTAGATTGCATCACTTTGTAGCACTGCTTACATCAGTGTACAAGAAGGACTACCTGTTGGAGGGGGCTAATGCCCACCAATAGAATACGTTATGGTCCGGTGCCATGGGGTAGCTAAAGGTGATCAGGTGGGTAAAACTTGATCCAGGGACCTACTGTATGAGAGTAAAAAAAATAAAATAAAATAGAAGAAAAACTGAACCGATACATTGCTTTTAGTTGAGTTTCAATATGGCATGAATTTATTGTCGTAAAAAAATGGAAAAAAAACATAATGCCATAATATTATGCACTTAAAACCCACAACTGCTGCATTCATTTTTATCTGCTTTTCTGAATATATAATAATGCATGAACTTGTTCATGCTCTCTATGCCCCTCAGTATTTTCCATACACAATAGATACAACAAAGGTAAGAGAAGAAAAAATAGCATACCAAGTCATGTAGAGAAATATTCAGAAGAAAATAATTTAAAACAAAAGTATGACAGGTGAAGTACATCCCTTAATTAGGCTGGGAAGGTGGAATTCATTAGCAACACAGTTCAGATCAATCAGTTTCCTTAGGACAGCAATTTCAATGTATTTAACCAATGTAAATAATACCATCAAGTTCCTTCTAACATTTTCCTTCAATAATCTAGAAGGCTAATGACAATATGTCATTTTAGGATTACTCATATTGGTATAATTAAGAGTAATAAGCTATCCTAAAAATCATCAAATCTTTCAATTCTGTCATAATTCAAATTTCTGGATTTCTAGCAATATCCCATCATGCCAACAAAGGTGGAAGCTTCTGCTGTTAGTTTGTGTTTTCCCAGCCTGGTTCATAAGATCTGTAACTCAGTCACTTGTGCGCTATACACACTTAGTAATTGAGGTGAAGGCAGAAAGGCATAGAAATTTTATGCTCAAGTAATTTTTTATTCATAGGGGCCTTCTACATCCCTAAAGATTCAACTAACATGAGCACATTCTGTTGGGATTCTTTCATAAGCAATGTCAGCCTAAGATTTGTTTTCAAAAATGACACAGGAGAGCAAAACAAGGAAACATGAGATAAAATTGAGAGAAGGAAGATTCAGAAGGAATGTAAAGAAACAATATTTTTATTCAGAGGGTAATCAGTTCTTGAAATAGTTTTCCATGGGAGGTCATAACACCATGCAGCTTAGACTTTTTTTCAGGATAAAACTGGGTAAGTGCCTGAAAGAAAAAACTAAATTCTGAGCAAAGCCACTAGAACGCCAAGATGGCACATTAAAAGGTCCTTTCCAGCTTAAAAGTGTCCATGTTTTTATTTAGAATACCACAAGGAAGCATGAGTTCCCCTCTTTAGGAATTCTGATTATTAGGCAGACCTCACGCATCTCCAAGCCTACAGTATGTGTCCCTGGGAAAATATTGGAGAAAATGCCTTTTGGGGCTCTGCAGGCAGTCTTCTTTTACCCGTTGTAGACGCTAAGAGAATGTTTTTCTGTGGCAGTATTCTAAATAATGCAGTCATAGTGGGCATGTTCCAATATATCTAGCTATGAGAACCCCCAGTATTCAGTCTCAGGGTCATAATAAGTAAGCAATAAGAATAGACAGTTCTAATGCATGGCTAGGGACCGTTATGAGGCATGGAGCTGCAGGCCAAGTGCGTCCATGCCTCTAGCCATGCATTAGAACTGTCTAACACACACCCCAAATTGGCTTATTGTGCTTACAAAATAGGACTGTTTCTTTTATATAAAGCTATAAATTTATATTTATATGTTAAAACAGTAACAAAAAAATCAGTACTGTATTTTAATGTAAAATAGTTCCTCCACTTGCATTTGTTTTGTGTTTTGACATTAAGATTCTTGGTCTATTCAAGCCACCATAGCTTTGACTGGTTGTCATGACTCACCAGTCCCCCCCCCCAAGTAACTGCTTTGTGTGTGTTACAATTTTATATATTTATGAGAGTTTTTTTTTCTATTCTTATTTTGAGCATAACTTTGTTAGCAGTTTTGTTAGGAATCCGACATGCAGGACAGCAAACATGTGATCGATTGAGTGACCGGGCAGGAGGAAAATTGCAGCAGCTTCAGGAAAGATCGTGACTCAAACTGTGCCAGTGTCTGGCAGGAGAGAAAACATCTCAGTGGGGCAATGTTTGTCAGATGGTGCAATGCTTTGACATGTGTAGGCAGGTGAGTGAGCGAGGCGGGGGGGTAGTATATGAGTGCTGGAATCACGCACCGGAACAAGCTGTTAGAAGCAGCATTTTTATTTTGGCCATTCAGAAGTGTGTTTGAGTGCCACGTTATTTGTATACCTCACAGAACATGTAACCTTCTCTCCCTGGGCCAGTTAGATGCTCACAGCTGTGAGACACAGACACAAAAAGACCTATGAGTAAAAACTGTGTATACAGAATTGAAAGCGAGCAGGTGGGCCAACGGCTGGTTTGACAGGTGAGATAAAGTTAAATCGCAGCTCAGAATGTTGTTACTTATTGAAATACAAAACATGCAGAGAATGGAATAAAAACCTGTTGATATGTAATTGCAAGGTGTGAATTGTCATAGAAATGATTAGGAGGTTTAAAGGGTTTGGGTAACTTTGTGGCTACCAGAAGAAAAAAAAAAAAGAGCGGCGACTAAAATACTTAATTACACAACTCAAGGATTTCACACAGGGACTGCATCTTAGTTGTCAGAACTAGTTTTAGCCATAGGTTAGACAGTTCTAACGCATAGCTAGTAACCAATCAAAATGCTCAAAAGGCATTGCCCATTTTATAAATTATGTTATTTATTAGAAGTGAAAACATGCAGAATGGAGACACACTCAAGGCAGAAAAAAAACATTATTTCTGTGATGTATTTTGAGATCCTTACTGTCTATTTTCTAAACAATGCTTAACCCTGACTTAGATCTGAGACCTGAATACCATGGGTCAGGAGTAAAAGTCTTAATGGCATTAATAGTTTAATGTTCCTTTTTGACCAAAACCGTAGCTTTTAATTGTTTAAGAACACAGCTCCATTGTTTGTATCTTAAGGAGCATTTACAGTTACCACAATCTTTTATACATTTTAGCTTCCAAGTATGTCACTTGACCTTGGTGTGGTTTCTGATATGTCCACACTGTTCCGCTGTGTAGTGATGCCAGGGTGTGTGGACTGCAGGACACTGTGCAAAGACATGAGCAACATAATGCAATATGTGCTTGCCCATCCATTTTTGCTGACATCACTTTGTTGGAATGAAATGTTTGGTAGCAGTGAAGTTTCTGGGGGAACAGCTATACTCAGGTAGAAAGGGCCTGATTCTGGAAGGGGTTGCAATCATCGCAGGGGACTTGCGACAGGGTGTTTGACACAAGTTGCAACTTGCACAAAATGGGGGAATTTGCGATTCTGGAAAGCCGGCTTTCACAAGTCCCAGATGCAGCAAAGTTAGACCAGCTCCCCACTGGTCTAACTTTTTCTTTCTTTTTTGTGCTGAGCCCCTGGAGGCTCAGCCCAGCCCCACTCACCACTCCTGCATGCCCAGGCTTACCCTGGGCACACCCCTCCCATGGACATTGGGGTAGGTGAGACCTGGCTTCCCCACTGGGTCGAGGCCATCTGGGCAGGACCCCCCCGGTGGACATGAGTAGGCAGCAGTGATGGCAGGGGGGCTGGCATCATGTGCGGGGTCTGGCATTTGTCATGCTGTAGATTCCTTCTGAGCAGGGACATGCAGTGATGACCAGCGTCCACCCCATCCCCTTGACATTTTGGTGCCAGCTGCAGCAGTTTCCCCAGCACCTGCCAGAGGTTCACAATGTGCTGGACACTCAACCCCGCCTCCCCCAGAGAAAGACAGCAGTCCCTGTGATGCTTAATCCTGCTCCTCCAGCTGGTGCTCTGACTCCTGAGTCCATCCCCGAGCCCAGGATGTGAGTGCTGCAAGTGGACGCCTTGCTGCTGTACCAGTGGGCCAGCCTGGTCTAACCTTTTCATTTGTGGGGTACCCTTTTTATGGGACTTGCAACATACCTTTGGAGCAAGCTGCTGTAAAATGGGAAAAATGTTGAAACTGTGCCAGCCCTTCTAGAATTAGACTGAGTTGCAATTGAGGGCTTTGGTGCAGCTGTATCAAACATTGCAGTGGATGCAGGGTTTGGCACAAGCCTTGCATGCACCTTCTAGAATTGGTCCCAAAGTCTCTACAACATTTCTGTTCCCCATTGCACTCATGATTCAGCGCTGCCAAAACATTTTTATTCCTGGGGTGTCTAAACTGCTCAACTTGCAAGATATATTGTTTGGATGACACAAGATTCAAGACCTATACCCTCAAATGCTGAGGATAAGGTAATTGCTCAGTTCCCCCATTGTAAAAGGATGCATTTCAGCAGCGGCATTTAGGAAGTGTCGTGGTCTATATTATAACATCCAGGGCTAAAGTTGCTTAGGGCCAGGTCTAGCAACACCTCTGAAGCCCAGGTCTAACAATGCACCTCCTGTGTGGAGCAGAACAGGTTTATGGGACACAAAATGATGGAAAATTATAATTTAACCATCACTGAATCTAATTTAATATCCTCATCTGCAAGAATTTTGTATGGCTTTCCTGCTAAAGCATGCATTGCATGAAGGAATGTTTTCTGTGGCAAACATTCCAGTTTGTTGGACATTATTCTTCAATCATTTCTGGTAGAAAATTGAAGCAGGGGAAGGAACCCCACCTGATGTCAGTAGTCCCTCAGATCTTTGTGCAATGCATCCATAGGGTTATCACCTTTTAAGAAGCCAAAAGTGGGACATTTCTTACTGAAACATGATTTTTCGCAGGACAGTATGTAACCTTGACCGATGCAACAGACTTGTTTTTTTTCTATATAATCAGAATTAAGGCTAAGTGCAGTAGTTTCCCAATTGCTTCCATTGTTTCTTATAATTTTAAGGTGTTTTAGTTGAGGTATTATAGTTTTCTGCAACATTTAGTGGAAATTTATAAAATATTTTTTCTACTATAAAACCAGGACATTTAGTATTTTTCATGTTTTTTTGCAGGACACAGCTGCCCAAATCAGGACTGTCCTGCAAAAATCAGGACAAGTGGAAACCCTATGCATCCATAACATGACCAGGTGTCTGTCAATTTCTTAATGAAGCACCATGAAAGTGGATCCCATCCTAAGATTTCTTTAAAGCCACTGCTTTGTGCAGTCTATAAGCAGTTTTTCATGTTCATTTTCCTTATAAAGAAGATCCCTGGCATGGTACATACAGTAGTGACAAGAGCCAACTCTAACTAAATCTACATTTGTCACAGGAAATCCACAAGCCAACAGGTCACCAAAACATCAAGATGTGATAATAGCCAAGGCATACAAAATCTATTTTTTTTTTTTTTTTAGTAATATATGGAGCTAGACATGAGCTTACCTCCATGCTCCTGCTTGGAGCTGCAGCCAACAGCACTCCCCTATATTATGGGGTTTCCCATTAAATATCCAGATACATCAAAATATATACATGGTTTTAGCCTGGCTATCACTGTAGGGATGTTTTTTTCCACCTGTCACAGTCCATTAAAATCTATAGTAGTAGTCATCGCATTACCCAGATATTTTCTTGTGATATATGGATAGTCATAATAATACTGTCATTAAGTATACAAACAAATTCCCCATAATATCATTGCTGGCATCCATCGGTAGTATTATGAAGTATTGTAATACTATTGATGCAGCTTCAATGGTAGTATTACGAGACAGAACACTCAGCTCACACTGCACACAGTTCTCTCAGCTGAGTATGAGTCTGCTTTTACCGTAACCATCATATACTGTAAAAGCTGGTTGGCTTTTCTGCTCATGACAAACTAAATTGGCACCTGAGAAATCCCCATCTTGTGCTCAGTTCTTCCTATCCCACTGCTGCCTTGTTTCTGATGGTGGAGAAGGGAAGAGTTGCACTCTTCAGTTCAGCAGAGGGCTGGAAGCTGAGGAAATATACAGTTCTGACAAAGACAGCAGAAAAAGCAGTTTGGGGGAGTGCTGTTGGCTGCAGCTCCAAGCAGGAGCATGGAGGTGAGCTCCTGTCCAGCTCCATATATTACTAAAAATAAAAAATTGTAGATTTTGTACGACTCTGCTATAATTCCATCTTGAGGTTCTAATGACCTGTTGGAATCTCTCACGCTTCGATCTCGAGGTTCACTCATCACTAGACCTTCTCGATGGTATTATAGCTTCATGATACACAGCTCCCCATCTATTATTCTATTTATAATTACTGACAGCAGTGTTTGTCAACTGGCTATTCATTACTTTGAAATGCCATAATAACCAGCTTCAGTGATGTCAATTGATTACCTGGTTATCATGGAGCTCCCTAATAACCAGCATACTGGTTGATATCAATTAAACTCACTGCTCCTTTTTTCATCATTAAAAAGCTGTACCATAATTTATAATGCTCCTTAATATGTTGTATTCCACATTTGCAGGGTTAAGTCTACAAAATACATTAAAAAAAGTCACCCACTACACTACTTTCTCCTGACCCGTCACACTCGAGACAGCATGGCAGTTCTTCTCACCTCTGATTTGTCACAGACTCAGCCTCACATGCTGTTTACGATGAGCTGACTGCAGTCCAAACTTGAATCTTCAGTTCTTGTTTTACGTTCTATGTCCACTACTACCAGCTGAACTAAAAAGTTGATTCTCTGATTTTTTTTGTTGTTAAATGTTGCTGTTGCCATGCCTACATCATGAACTGTTCCTGCACAAACACAAGTATTAGGTTTTGTGATGTTATGTACTGTTTAACTACTGAATTTTAAAAAGTTAATAAGATTGCAACCTTTCACTGCCATTTCTGTATTCCTCTTTCACAACAGGGGAAACAGGATTTAAAAGAAGCAGGATCCAGTCATGCTGATAAACACGGCTTATCAGTAATTAAAACAAAATGATGTGCATATGTTGTATCACTTGTTTTTTTCACGCACCCTCGGTGTGTTGCTCGAGCTTCATTCTCAAGATGTAAGTGGCATCACACACCTCAGGTGTGTGACAAAAATCTCATAATACACATCTGCACATGTATTGTGCTGTATATATATATGTATATTTCACAATATTTCTAAATGATATCTCACTGGTGGCACTACAGTGAACAGCGGGGGATGGTGGAGGGGGTGCCTGCATTTGTGTGGTTAAGTCCAGAAGACGCCCTGGGGTGAAATGGAGTGCTGAACAGAGTTCTGCTGGTTTGGTTCCCATACCCAAGGGCACCACCACTTTTTTAAATGGTGGGCAGGTGGTCCGGGCTTCCCTGGAATCCTATCCAACTCGGGTGGTGTTGTGCAATGCCAGGTCCATTGTGAACAAGACTGCTATTGTAGCGGACTTGGTTGGCACTGCGGACCTGGTTTGCATCACCGAAACCTGGCTGGATAATAATGCCTACCCAATCTTGGAGGCTGCAATTCCAGCTGGGTATTTGGTGATTCACTGCCCGAGATTGGATCGCAGTGGTGGGGGAGTTGTGGTCTGTTTCAAGACCGAATTGGACCTCACTAGTGTTCCAGTGGAGGAGACCAGATCTTTTGAATGTGTCGTGGTGGCAGGTGGGGGCTATAGAATGGCGCTCGTTTATCGCCCACCCGTGATGAGAAACTATTTCTAAAGGAAGTGGTGATTTCGCTCGACCTGGTACTTTGGATCACCTAGGTTGATGGTGCTGGCGATTTCAATGCCTGGATCGATGACGAACTCTCGCAATTTGTCAGCACTTCCTCCAATTGATGTGTTCATTGGGCCTCTCACAGGTGGTTACCTCTGCCACCCATAAACATGGCCATTCTCTTGATCTGGTCTTCCTGCTGGGGTTGGAGGCCTCAGATGTGGGGGTGGAACCAGTCGGATGGTCTGATCACCACACTGTGAGGTTCAATTTATGCACCCCCCTTCGTAGACCTACCCCAGTGGAGATGGTCAAGTACCGCCCTTTACGGGATGTTACTCCCACTGGTCTAACTGCGGTTCTTGATCTATCAGAATTTCCTGGGTTGAGCTTAGATCCCGAAGTGATGGTGCTAGCCTATAATAAGGCTGTCACCGCCGCTTTGGATTCAATTGCCCCCACCCGTGTGCAGCCTCTCTCCCTTCGCCATCCCTTGGTTTGATCAGGATCTGAGGGAGTTATGGAGATTAGGTCGAGGTTGAGAGATGTTGGAGGAAATCTGGCTTAGATACCGACCATCTTAGACTCCTAGAGCATTATAACTCTTTCAGTCAGCAATTACTCATAAGAAGGCAGTTTCCTGTCCGAGAAATTGTTGCTACTCAGAACTCGACTCGACCCAGCTCTTTCAACGTCAGACAGGCTGTGCAACCCAGCCTGTCTGCAGGTTTGTCGCTTTCACAGACGCAGTGTGTGGCACTGCGCTCGATTCTTTTCAGATAAGGTGGCCGACATCAGGGCCGAGATTTGCGCCATCCCCTCCATGGGAGTTGCGGTGGTCCAGCCTATGGTCACTAGCACACCGTTTACCTGGAGTTCCTTCATAAGGCCGGAAATCGAGGATGTTGTGAGGATTGTCCAGGGTATGTGCACCACTAGCTGTGGTTTAGACCCGGGTCCCACAGGCCTGATCATGGGCTGTGGGGAGGTTATCCTCCCGGTTCTTGCCAGGATAGGCTGGTGTTCCCTAGACACTGGTGAATACCCCCGCTCCCTGAAGGAAGCGGTGGTGACACCAATGTTGAAAAAAGCATCCTTGGACCCTGACTCCCTGGCTAACTACAGACCTATCTCGAACCTCCCCTTTGTTGGGAAGATAATCAAGAAAGTGGTGGCAGCCCAGTTGGACAACCATCTTACCATCCATAACATCTACGATCCTCTTCAATCAGGTTTTCAAAAGAGGCACAGCATTGAGACTGCACTCGTTCGGGTCCTCAATGATCTCTTGATGGCGAAGAGACCAGAAAAAATGGTCCATTTTGGTCCTTTTGGATTTGTCAGCAGCATTTGACACCATAGACCATGGGGTGCTGCTTTAGCGCCTGAGATGCATCTGTGGTCTTTCGGGCTTAGTGCACAGATGGTTTACTTCTTTCCTCACAGGTAGAACTCAGAGGGTGGTATCGGGGATTTTTTCCTCTGATCCCACCGCTCTGACCTGTGGGGTGCCTCAGGGCTCTGTGGTGTCCCCCATGTTGTTTGCGGTGTACATGCTCCCCCTCAGAGACATTGTTAGATGATATGAGCTGGAGTTTCACTGCTATGCCGACGATACCCAGCTCTATCTGTCTTTTCGGCCTAACCAGAATAGAGCATTCTCAGTGTTTAACAACTATCTCAGTGAGATCCAGGATTGGATGAGGTCCAGTTGGTTGAAGTTGAACTCGGGGAAGACTGAGGTGTTGGTTGTGGATCATGGCCGGCGGATTGAGGGGTTGGGGGCACTTCAAACCTCAGGTTTATTCCTGGGGGATGCGGAGCTCCCGACCTCTGAACAGGTACAAGACCTGGGGGTGATTATTGACGATCAGCTCACACTGCGAGCGCAAGTGTTGGCGGTTGTCAAGGTGTACTTTTACCATCTTAGGAACATCGCCAGGATCAAGCACCTTGTTCCATCCGGTGACCTTCCCACTCTGATCCACGCCTTTGTGACCTCGCGTCTGGACTACTGCAACTCCCCTTTACTTTGGGCTGCCTGGGGTTGATATCCACTGCTTGCAGCTAGTGCAGAACTTGGCAGCCCGGTTGTTAACGGGGACTCCTCGTTCCTCCCATATTACACCGGTGCTCCGAGATCTGCACTGGCTGCCGATTCAGTGGCGGATCACCTTTAAAGTCGGATTGCTGACTTATAAAGCCCTACACGGGTTGGGCCCTGACTACCTGAAAGAGCTTCTGGTGCCTTACCTACTGATGCGACCACTCCGCTCTGCCAACGAGGGGTTGCTAGAGATCCCGAGGGTTACTTTAAAATCCTCCGGTGCCCGAGCTTTTATGTTTGTGGTGCCGACCCTCTGGAATTCTCTACCACGTTGGATTAGAGAGTGCATGACGGTGGAGGGTTTTATAAGGGGCTTAAAGTCCTTCTTATGGAGCAAGACGTTTGCTAATAACTTGTATGTTGATTAGTTTTTTAATATGTTTTAATATGTTTTATTTTGCATTTTATTGTAATGTGCCTTGATTTTGAGAAAGGCACAGATAAATAAAGTTATTATTATTATTATTAAACTGCAGGCTGGCAGGCAGGAAATTGCTCTACAAATATCACAGATACATTATGTGTGGTTCATAGCTCAGTGCTTAAGTACATATATATTGGAATGATGTAGATGGTTGTGGATACAGAGGCCAGCATTAAGAGGACAATGTTTATTAGGTAGTAGTATAGAATGTCTGTGCTTAGGTACTTGGATGCTTGAATTGAGTTGTTTGATAATATTTGATGGTTTTGGCCTTTCTGTGTATCCCACCTGCAGAAAGGAAGCTTGGTTTAGAGTTATGATAGCCCCCCAGTGGGATAAGACTGCCGCAGAAGGAGGGGGTGTCAGGGAGGATGGTGGGTGAGTGTGACTCGTTCTAAGCAAAGTGGGAGTCAGCTGCTTCCTTTAGGTAATATTTGATGGTTTTGGCCTTTCTTTGTATCCCACCTGTAGAAAGGAAGCTTGGTTTAGAGTTATGATAGCCCCAAAAATAATAGTATATCAACGCTTGTTCTTTAACTGAATGCTGAAGAAGTCATGTATGACAACACTTAATGATAGGAAATGACGATCACCTCCTCCAATTCCAGAGAGTGTGACCAGTAGCACTCAGGAGAGGAAAAACCCCTTGGGGGGAACCTCCGAGGACCCATGGCTACTGACCTGCCCGTCCTTCTGGACATACTAAAGGATAGAGATCCTAATTAAACTAAATTAATCAGCTAAGTCTGAATTCTAATTTGTAGAATTTAATCCAGATAAATGGAGCTTAAGAAGAACTGAATTGTAAATGTCCAGTAAAATAATTTCCTCCTAATAAAGTCTGAATCCGAGAATCCATGTACAATTCAAAATGATGGAGAGTGGATATGAAGAACCTTCTTCCAGACTTCAGTTGATAGAGTGCATAATCCGGGAAATGTATGATGATGGAGATGAAATTGATGACTGACAAATTCAATACAGGAGACCAGATGTAGATAGTTGCATCCAAACTTGACGTCAACGAGGCAGGATGAACAGAAGTAGTATGACTTCCTGATTTCTAAAAGAGGGCTTGTATAGTACACGTAATGAAAGAAGGCTTGTAGCCAGGCTACCAACTGATGAATCCACTTCTGATAAGTGAAGTATAGTCTTAGGAATTGATATGAAGGCAACAGCTGTAGAGCTGGGTTTGAATAATGGCAACCTGTAGAGGATAATCGGAGACACTGGTGCGAGGTATGAAGCATCCAAGTAGTAGAATAAGGTGGGCCCAAAAGTGAGCAAGTCAGTTAGACTGCTAAGCTGGAGTGATAGGTAGTAGAAGCAGGGATTGCATCCACGAAGGCAGATGAGAAGAAACAGGACGTGGCAATCAGCCCCTGAAGAAAGCGCAGCTTAACCGACAGCTGGTGAGGTACGAGAGAGAGACGGCTGACTCCAGGAATGGAAAGTGCAGTCAGACCCATGGAAGACTGCTGGTAGAATAGAGCATGGCAGTTATTCCCCCGACGAGAAATGCAGCTTTTCCATCAGCTGGAGAGGTAAGTAGAGAGGCGACTAGCTCCAGGTAACTGGAAAATGCAGCCGGACCTACGGAGGTCAGCCAATAGGAATAGAGTGTGGTATACAGCCTCCAGGAGACAGGAGACATATTTTTAGTCAGTGTAGAGCAGAGTAGGACTGCATATGGAAGGCAGACATAGAGAATGGAATGGTGCTGAAGACTGACCTATCCGTAAGATTGAGGATAGCATGGATCGCATTGAAGAGACCATGGCATAGAGATGGCAACCTGATGAGGAATAGCAGTCGAACTGGAGGTATGCAATGTTTGAGGCAGCAATAACGTGATGAGACCCGAATAGCTGAGTATAAGATTCCTGGATGGAGATAACTGAATAGGCGGAGTCAAATGGAGTAGCATTGTATTAAAAAAAATGCCAGATATGCAGGTTAGCACTACATTTCTATATACACATAGATTCAGATTTCTAGCTTTAAATGGGACTACATTATAGCCTGCCAAACATGTTGCCAAAATTTAAATTTCAGTTAGTTCCCTCAAATTTTAAAACTGCATATCCAAATTTAACCAGAGTTGAAACATTTAAAATACTATACCACATGGTCATTTCTGAAAAAGTTCATATTTTCAGCTTTAAATGGGATTAAATGAAAAGTAGTCAAACTTTCACAACATTTAAAAATTTTATTTTGAAAGAATGTAAAGTAAAAATGTATAAACCCCTGAAACTTTAAAACTAGAGAATGCAATACCATTAAAATTTGATTGGTTCATACACCTTACAAGGGGACTGTATGTACCAATTTTATTAATTACTTGCTGTGAGAAATTGCAAAATAATATCTCTACTTAAAGTCAAATCCCATGAGTCTTTGTGAAAATTGCAGCATTTCATGAAAAATTCCATAAAACTGGAATTTTCTAATTTTACTCAGTCTTATCTGGGGGTCCCAATTAAAGGATGGGGTAGAAGATGCAGGTATCATAGGGGGGACACTAAGTTCAGGAGTTTGATGCCCAGTTTCACTAAGAAATGGACAGCTGAGCTGGGTAGCACAACAGTAGTAGACCCCCCAGGTTAAAGCAAGAAAGCACAGAGTGCCAACAATTCCAACCTGAATGCAGGATATTTAAATACTGCATCCGGTAAATTTATGATCCAGGGAGCCTGGTGTACATGCAAGTCTAGGACTTAGAGGTACTCAAAAACATGCAGTAGGGAAGACAATGTCTTGGGCAGCAGGAAGAAAGAATTCTGGCTATTCCAACAGGGTAGGTTGATGGTAAAGGGAGTAGGTGGCTCACGCTTTGTTTGTCACCATAATGAACAAAGAGGATACCACTGGGATCACTAGTTCTACTGAGTCGATTTGGCTATGTCAAAAGAGAAGGGGTGGTAGTCACCCTGTGAGGAACAGCAGGACTGCAAAAAGCCCAGCCCAGCTTACCAAATGAAGTAGTGATATGTGCATTGTTATGTTAAATTCCACAAACAAAAAATTCTGTTTGCTTCATTTACAGAATATGCTATCATAAATATGTGAGAAATTTGTACTAATATTTTTTTTTCTGCAAAATTAAAACTTCTTAACCAATTTATTCAGTTGTGCTAGACACCAGGATATACAGACTATGCATGTCAAATGTTAACTGTATGCATGCAAGAGCAGAGAAGTTACAAACTTTCACATTTTTGATAGTTTTCACAAAGTTGTGCAATTATTTACATGGTAAAGTTTTGAACCCCTGTAACTTAAAAATCTCTTATCTAATTCGCTCCATATTTGGATCATTCTATAAGCATTACAAAAAGGTTATCCATACTAATTTACACATGTTGAGCTCCAAAGATGCCTGAGTTATATGTAGATAAAATTTGTTCATGAAATGTCCTGAAAAATTTTAAATGACAGATTTTGAGCACATATAATTTTAAGACGATGCATCATATTGTCATGAAACCTGGCCTAGAACACCTATCAGCAAGAAAGCATGCTAAATTTATTTTCCCTGATCCAATAGATGGTTAAGGTATATGCAGATAAAAAATGTTCATGACATTTTGCACAAACAATAAAATGACAACATTCAAGCCACTATAATTGTTAACCTATCCCACCACATTGCATGATATTTGACACGTTTGTGGTCATTGATGGAGAGAATATATTCCAAACTTCAGACCTCTAACTTGAATGGTTATTGAGTTATAACCAAATTACTAATTTCTTAAAATTCCAAGAATTTTTTAAGGAAACTCTGTGGAATTTCGCACAACTTTATTAAATTTTGCAGAAATTCCACAGATTCAGAATGTTCCCATTTTTCACAGCTCTACCAGAAACAGAATTAAAAATCACTGATACATCTCGACAAAGAGATATGCCCCCACAGGCATGACCCCAAACCTCTACAACAATACCTATGCCAGGATAATCTTCCAAACAAAAATAAGGCATGTTTAGCAAACTACAGTACAAGTCACATTAAACTGTTCCTCTAACTGGCTGGTTTAGCATTTTGCAACCGGTTGTTTAAAAGCTGCTTTATTCATTGCAATGAATTATTAAACATTTCATTGTGGCTTGCTGACAGCTTATATTTGGCTGCTGCTTATTTAGGAATGCATTTCAAAAATGTTGCAAAAGAGTTTCATGTTGCACAGCACTACGGTCTGCACTGTGGGACACTATTAGCTCTTATCTGAAATTACAGTACTGTAAGTGTATGTCTTCAGTTATCATGTTGGCATAAGACACACTAGAAATGCATCAATGCCACAGGATGTAAATTAGGGCCCAGATATTCAAAGCAGTTGATCATGGCACAATTGAGTTGCACTGGCGTAAGTTCAGACTTGCGCCAAGGAGCAATATCCAGTGGGAGCCAGTGCACAGTGCAAAACTCATTGCGCCAATGCGCAACTATAATGAATGCAGGCGCAAGTGCTGGGGGTGTGCCCATGAATTTTCAGCGCAGTGCGATATTCAACTGTGGAACCATGGCACAAGTGCGGAGCAAATCAGAGATGCACTGAGCAGACTTGTTCCTATAAATACAAGGTGCAAGCACACAGAAAGCACTTGCGCCAGGTGAGAGGGAGTGAGAGAGAGAGAGAGAGAAAGAAAGAAAGACAGACAGACAGAGAGAGACAGAGCGAGAGACAGACAGACAGATAGATTGAGGCAGACACTGAGAGGGAGGGACAGAGGTGGCAGTGGAGAGAGAGATGGAGCAGAGGGAGTGAGAAAAACAAGCAGACACACTGCCAGGCAATGTATCAAGGCGGCACACAGTCCGCAGCAGCCAACTGCCCAGGAGGATATTCGACATCAGGGGCCATGGATAGTGTACCCTTCATGATGGAAGCTGTAATGAGGGGTGTAAGGGGGCAGGAGGAACAGCAATGTGGCCAAGGAAGGGTCCATCAGCGGTATGCCCAACACAGGTGGTACCGTGCCCACATCACCTTCGAGAACAACAGTGACACAGAGATAGTGGGCCAGTACCACCTGAACAGGGCCACTCTGAGGCAGCTCTGCGAGCTGTGCAGTGAGGAAATGCAGGCACCCACCAGGCAGAGCCACACCATGTCCATGGAGATGAAGGTGACAGCCTTCATGTGCCTGCTCACCATGGGCACATTCTAGAGACCAACAGGGGACACCACAGGCATAACTCAGTCAGCCACATCCCACCTCCTCACACAGTTCCTCAACATCCTGCTGCCACATGCTTCAGAATACATCCATTTCCCCAGCACACAGGTGCAGCATAAAGCAACCATGCAGGACTTCCACAGGGTAGCATGTGTGCCTGGCATGATTGGGGCCATTGACTGCACCCATGTGGGCATCCATATGCCATCTGGCCCTGAGGGTGTGGAGTACATCAATAGGAAGGCAAGCCCAAGTGTCAACTGCCTGATGGTGTCGATGCCATGGGACGCATCACCAATGTCTGTACCACAAACCATGGGAGTGCACATGATGCAATCATCTGGCACAGCTCTGCGTTGTGCCACAGGTTTGAACATGGGGACATCCCCATGGCCCCCCCACAGTCCTCCTTCCCACTGTACAGTCCCTGTTCCCTATCCCCTTTCCTCACTTTCCTACTCTCTCCCACACCCTTGTTTTGTACATAGTTCAGTTCTTTAATATATCTATCTTTTGACATACCTTCCTGTGTCTGTGTCTGCTTTGCAGGTGGCATGAGGAGCCATGCAGCAGTGGCCCAGTGCCTGTCCATGTGGTGTGCATATGTCAGGGTGCATGTTGTGCTTCTGTGGTTCACCGCTGTGTGCTGTGATATGTCCCACTGTGGTGGTGTCCCTCCCCTTGGTTGGTGGCTGTGTCTTGGGGTGCCCATGGGGCGGATGTCAAGGGTGTGTGGTGGGTGTGTGTGCTTGGCTGCATGGTCCTGGGTGTGGCCTGCTCTGGTCTGGGTGTGTAGGGGGATCACAGCCTGCAGCCTGTGGGGGGGTCCCTTGGTGGTCCTCCATTGGCACCTCCTGTTGCCTACTATCCATGCCACTGTTGTGTTCTGGGGTGGGGGTCTGGGTGCCTGTATGCACCCTGCTGTGCCCAGCTGGTGGTGGCCTCCTGTGGCCTGTCACTGTACTTCCCTGGCTCTGTCCCTGGGTCACTTTTCTGTGCCGTGCCCCCCTTTGTTGCTGTACTGCTCTGTTCCATGGTTGCACTGGGGCATCTCTTTCTGTGCCATGGCGCAACTGTGTTTACACCATAGTGTACCTCTGGTTGTGCCATGGCACAAACACAGTTGCACCATGGTGCAACTGTGCCATATTCAGCCAGGTAGCACTGGTGCAGTGCAGCCAGTGCAACCTCTGAATATGGCTCCTGTTGCACCACAGTGCATCAGATTTGCGCTGCGCTGGACTTGTGCCAGCCTTTGGTGCATTTTTGAATATCTGGGCCAATGTATTTAATTTTTGATTTTTTTAGCTAACATTCATTCTTCAGCTGTCTGCCTTGATAGACCACCGACGATGTTCCCACCCATCCACCAGCACCAGACCACGCCAAGCTGTGGGTAACATTGTTTTCTGATTCTTCTAAAAACACAATTCCTGATACTGTGGACACTACTAAAGGATTTAAAGTGAATTTCATCTAAAAATGAAGTGCTCTAATGTGTTGCATTCCATGTTTGAAAGTTGAAACTATGGCCTGGGCATGTGCATTATGTGTATGCCCAGATCCATGGCTTCAACTTTCAGATCATGGATCAGCTGATGGAAACCCAGATCCCATGGAAGATGTGGGACACATTATTTTATTTTATTTATTTATTTGTTCTAGGAATTAATACCTTTGAGCCAAAGGCTCTTTTACAAAGGTTCCACGTCAATTGAGTACAATACAAGTGTAGTTACAAAGTAGGGCAAATAAGTTGGATAATGTCACAAGCAAGGAGAAATAACACATTACCATAAAAAATACAAGACAAGTACAGAACAGGGAAAAAAATACTTTTCTTAAACAAAACAAAAATAGGTAATGGGAAAAAAGTCTCAAAAGAGAATATACTGATTGAGAGAGTAAGGGGAGAGAAGGGGAGCAGTCAATAGTGAGAAAGAGCCTCACATATGCCTTTGTCAAGAATAACGTAGTGAGGAAAGAGGAGGAGAGAAAAATAAACGAGAAAGAAGTAATTTAATCAAGTTATTTAATCAAGGC
This sequence comes from Neoceratodus forsteri, assembly GCA_016271365.2. Lineage (NCBI taxonomy): Eukaryota > Metazoa > Chordata > Ceratodontiformes > Ceratodontidae > Neoceratodus > Neoceratodus forsteri. The sequence goes on along the minus strand of CM057453.1, from coordinate 1,201,456,460 downwards.
AGTCACAGGAGCTGGAGGCTGCGAGGTGTGAGTGGAGCTGTGTTTTGAAAACTCCCAGGGATGTAGAGGGTGAGATGAGGGTATTTATGACATTTAGCCAGTTAGGTGCACGGTAAGCAAATGATCGCTGTCCCTGAGTAGTCCGGCAACGGGGAACCTGGTTATGGTTCGGTTGTCATGATATATTGAACATTAGGAATAACCATCACTTTAAAGGCATGTCAGAGAGGTATTGTTTAACACCAGAATGCACATTAATTAATTCTGGAAACTATGGAAGATTTGTTTTTTAATTGTTTATATATTAAACATTGCTGGACTTTGATTGCTATTAAATGGAAGGATCAGATTGTTCAGGAATGATGTATCATGTTCTAGTTTATAATGCTTGCCAAGGGATATGTGGGATGTTCCACTCAGGAACTCTGAGGAATATATTTGCAGTTTGTAAAGGTGCATATGGCAGATTAGATGTCAATTCACCTACAATAAAAAAATAATTCTACTACATGGACAACATTAATACTGACTTGTTGGTGATACAAGGAAGCTAAGGTCCTGCCTCCCCCACTATTTACTGAATTATGGAAAAATACTTCCTGGATCTGACACTGATTACTAGCCTCTCATAATGAGTTCTTGGAACTTTTTTCCCTTCACTGGTAGATTTGTAGTGTTATAAGTTCCTTTTTTGTTGTTTGTTTGTTTGTTTTGCATCTAACATTGTTATTGATTTCCAAGAACAAACATAGCATACAGAAAATCACATATCCAGAATATCCTGGCTGGGGTTAGCCCCTTGGAGTTGCAGCACTTAAGTAAAAGAACAGCATCATGCATTCATACAACATAACATTATTGCTAACTGTAATTCTGACTTCAAATTGCACCGTTCCTAATAATATTAATACCCTTACCTGGTTACCGAAAGACTAAAATAATATTCTGCCATTTTGACTATTACAATGCATTGCATTCCTTAAAACTAATATGAAGAGTAATGTGGACAAAGATAAAACTATCTCAGTCACAGCCTTCTATTATACATCAGTTATTGCAGTTTTGGGTATCACATCATGCATGCATTTATCTCTATAGCTGTGTGTGAAATGTGTGCCTGTCTCTCTGCCTACATCCTATTCCCTGCCACTGTTGTGTGCTTAAAATATGGAAAGTTAAAATAATCCTGCACTTTAACTAATTCTGCCTTATGTGGTGTTCTCCTTTCTGAATGACCCTGCTGTAAGGATAGCTCAAAAGGACTTGATGTTTGCACATATAAACCTCTGTAGACCAGTTCCCTTCACACTGCTACAAAGGGTTCTTAAATTGTATTACCCTATTCCCTGCCTTCTTCTACCTCCAGGGTTAACTAGATCCATTATCTCTATGTGTGAGAACCATGGTGCCCAGTTCAGGGTTCTGTGCCACTGGATCAAGATATTTTTGGAATGAATTGTCCTCTGGGGTCTTGTGTGCCCTTGTGCTCCCACATCTGCACCAGCACTTTGTAGTGCTCTAAATAATTAAGTCTTGCCCCTACTTGATCCTTTGTGGATTCTAACCTGGGATGTAATATTTCTGGATGAGTTTGTATATGATTCTACCCCTACCTTTCAAAACTGACATCCCCTTGGCCAATATGCTGGTCAGATCAGACTGTTTCAGTGCATTATCTCCCCCACATTTTTGGATGGTGTGCCTCATTTGAAGGAACATCCAATGATATGCCTTCGGGAGAGAACTTGTCCTGCAATTGGGCAAAGAATATCACTATCCCTGATTTTTGGCAGGATTGTCTGGTACCTATCATAGTTGGGGAAGCCTTAGTGGGGTCTGATATTCCTTCCCGTAAGGCCATAAATAGTATGGTGGGTCCCAACTTAGCTTGCTCTGCTTGTACCCAGAATCATGTTCATTTTTCTGCTCCCTGATCCATTGCAGAGCCTATTTGATGCCACTGGCAGTGTGATATGACCATGACTATTGCAAGTTCCAGACCCTTTCCTGGACTGGGGCCTTCAGAATCTTTTTACCATACCTTGGGCAGTGTTTGTCCCTGATCAAGGTTGATAGAAACATAGAAACATAGAAACATAGATTTTGACGGCAGATAAGGACTGTTTGGCCCACCCAGTCTGCCCATTTCCCTACCTAATGGATAAGCTACAGATCCTAGTTAACCAGCAGCCTACCTCTTCCTACCCCCACCTGCTAGAATTGCCTTATGACTGTCCCATGCATGCTTGAATTCCACCACTGTTTTTGACTCCACAACCTCCTCTGGAAGGCCGTTCCATGCATCCACAACCCTCTCTGTGAAAAAATACTTCCTTAAATTACCGCTGAGCCACCCCCCTTCTATCTTCAAATTGTCCCCTTGTTCTTGCACACCTTTTTGAAAGATGCTACCCTCTTGGACTTTGTTGATTCCTTGAGATACTTGAAAGTTTCTATCATGTCCCCCTCTCCCTCCTTTCTCGAGGCTATACATATTCAGCTCCTTAAGTCTCTCTTCATATGTCTTCTGGTGCAGACCCTGCACCATTTTAGTTGCCCTCCTCTGGACAGCCTCCATCCTGTCTATGTCCTTGCAGATTGGGTCTCCAGAACTGCACGCAGTACTCCAGATGGGGTCTCACCAACTGTCTGGGAGGATAATAACTTCTTGTTTTCTACTGAGATGCCTCTCCTATGCATCCCAGTATTCCCCCAGCCCTCCTTGCTGCCCTCTCACATTGCTTGCCCACCTTTGGTCATCTATGACTAACCCCAGGTCCCTTTCCATTTTTGTTGTTGTTAGTATCTCACCCCCCATTGTGTACTCTTCCCTGGGTTTTGTTTCCCAGGTACATTACCTTGCTACTTAGCACTGAATTTAAGCTGCCATACATTTGACCATTCCTCTAACTTGCCAAGTCCCTTCTCACCCTTTCCACCCCACCTTGTGCATCAACTCTGTTGCAGATCTTTGTGTCATCTGCAAGAGACATACTTTTCCTTCAGTCCCTCTGCAATGTCACTTATAAAGACATTGAAGAGGACCGATCTAATACTGAACCTCGAGGTACCCACTAACCCCCTTTCTTCAGAGTGGACTCCATTTACTATTACTCTCGTGTCCTATTCTCCAGCCAATTCTTTACCCAGGCTGTCATCTTGGGACCCACTCCCAGGCTGGCTAACTTGTATATTAATCTTTTGTGTGGGACTGTGTCAAATGCCTTGCTAAAGTCTAGGTAGGCCATGTCCACAGCCCCTCCCTGATCTACTACTTTGGTCACCCAGTCAAAGAAATCTATCAGATTTGTCTGGTATGACCTTCCCGCTTTGAATCCATGCTGCCTTGGGTCCTGAGCCATTCTGGCTTCTAGATACTCAACAATTCTTTCCTTCAGAAGTGATTCCATCATTTTCCCTACCACTGAGGTTAAACTAACAGGTCTGTAGTTTTCTGCTTCTGCCTTGCTCCCACTTTTGTGAAGGGGAATCACATCTGCCCTTCTCCAGTCCTCGGGTACCACCCCATCCTCCTATGATTTGTTAAAGAGGGTAGTCAGTGGTGTCACTAGTTCTACCCTTAGTTCTTTTAGAATTCTGGGATGAATCCCATCAGGCCCATTGCTTTGTCCATCTTCAGTTTTAAGAGTTCTTTCAGAACCCTTGCTTCTGTAAATGGGCTGATATCAACTTCTGTATCCAGAGTGTTTCTACTGTTTGTTTTAAGTACCTCCCCCACTTCCTTCATAAATACTGAGCAAAAATATTTGTTTAGTATCTCTGCCTTTTCACAGTCACCCTCTGCCCACCCTCCTCCTCTTTATTAAGCCTCACTAGCCTCCCTTGGTCTTCCTTCACTCCCTGATGTACCTATAAAGGTTTTATCCCTTCTTAACTGAGTTGGCTATCTTTTCCTCGGTTTGGGCCTTTGCTGTTCTGACTGCCTTCCCAGCTTCCTTTGCTTTAACTGATACAGTTCCTGTCCTGCTCCTTCTGTGATTCCTTGTACTTCCTGAATGATTTCTTTTCTCTTGAACCTTCACTGCCACTTCCTTTGAGAACCATAGTGGTTTCTTACATTATTTCATTTTGTTAATTTGCTTCACACAAAGGCTTGTTACCTCTGTGATGGCAGTTTTTATTATTCCCCATTGTTCTTCCACCCCTCCTTCCTGCCCATTTGCTAGTGCATTCCTTAGGCACTCACCCATTTTGGCAAAGTCAGCCCTCTTGAAGTCCAGTACTTTTGCCTTTGTATGGCTTGACTCTATTGCTGTGTTTATTGTGAACCATACTGTTCGATGGTCACTAGTTCCCAGATGGCTACCACTTCTACATCTGTGATCCTCTTCATCTCCATTTGAGAGAACCAGGTCTAAGATGCTCCTCTCGAGTGGTCTCCAATACTAGTTGTCTAAGGCATGCCCTTGTAGGACATCTAGAATAACCCCACTCTTTGAAGTGACTGCTGCAACTGCACTCCAGTTAACATCTGGCATAGTCAGATCACCCATCAGCAATATCTCCTTTTTCTGCCATTCTAAGTATTCTTTCTATCATTTCCTTGTCCATTTCTCCCCTGAGAAGGGGTCTGTATACAACCCCTGTGCGGATTGTGTTGCCATTGCCAGTCTCCAAATTTACCCACAGTGCTTCTTCGACTCCCTGTTTTCCATTTTGTTCTGTTGCTTTAATTCCTTCCTTTATGTAAAGAGCTACTCCTCCTCCTCTTTTACCCTCCCTGTCCCTCCTGTAGATAGTGTATCCTGGTACGTTTATGTCCCAGTCATGGTTTTGTGTGTTCCATGTTTCTGTGACTGCCACGATATCCAGATGTTCCTCCTCCATCAAGGCCACTAATTCAGGAAGCTTGTTACTCAGACTCGGGCATTGGTACTCATTGCTCTCCATTTTTGATGGCTTTACCTTCTTTTGCAGCATCCCCACTGACCTGTCTACCTCGGTCTTTTCTCATTTAGTACCCTGTTTTGTAGGGAGAAGCTGGGATTTTCCTGCTGCTTATCAGTGCCTCCCTTGACTAGTTTAAAAGCTTACCAATGAAGCATTTAAACCGATTGCTCAAAAGACTTGTTCCCTTCCTGGACAGATGCAGACCATCCTGCTAGTATAGGCTGGTGTCCCTCCAGGTGGAACCCCAGTCTCCAATGAAGCCAAACCCCTGTGCTCCACACCATTTTTTCAACCATTTATTAAACTGCATGGTGCAAAGTACCCTCACCTCACTCATGCCATTGACAGGCAGCACCTCAGAGAAGGATATTGTGTGTGCTACTTGTCTTAGGCCCCTTCCCAGTTCTACAAAGTCCTTCTGCACTGCTCTAATCTCATGATTAGCCAAGTCATTTGTCCCTAGGTGGACAATGATGTCCAGCTCAGACTCCCGTGCAACTGTTCTCATGATCCTGAGGATGCGCTTCCTGTCTCTCCAAGCCATGGCACCAGGCAGTCACCTTACTTCAGTTTTCCTCCCCCAGTTCTATCCCCCTAATAATTGAGTCCCCCACCAGGAGCTGCTTCCTTTCCTTGTGGTGTCCTCTGCCTCCTTCCTGTGGGCCTCCCTTGTGACAGTTGTCCTCAGCCTCCTTAGTCTCCTCTGTGGGTGCATCCATAGGGGAGCTATGCTCCCCCAGAATGGTGTATGGATGTGGTGTGGAACAACTGACTGGGTGTGCCTCTGTTCCACCATCCTCACCCTCCCTGAGCCCACTGTGGTCCAACTGCTGTGCTTTCTTCGCAACCTCTGAGGTAGTGGTTATTGCTCTGCTGCTCCCTGGATGGGGAGTTGCCCTCTCCTACCTTCCAGTGTGGCCTGGGGAAGGTCCCTTACTACTGTCCAGTGTGGCCTGAAGATGGGCAACTTCCTCCTCAGGGCAGAGAGTTGTCTGCAAATAGGCAGCATCTCAGCCTCCAGAAAGTCTCCTGAAGACTGCTGCCCCACAGCCATTACATTGTACTACTCCATTTTTTTTTAGTGTGTGTGGTGTGTGTGTGTGTGTGTGTGTGTGTGTGTGTGTGATTGGTTTGTAATATAGAAATATATATATATATATATATATTATACAATGTGTATGCTTATATTGACAGTGCAGTGTGCTAGAGAGGATATGACAGTGATATGCACCTTGCACTCTTGAGGAAATGATGTCAGAACCCCAGGTATAAAAGAACTATTTCCAGGGTGGGTGGGGTGAGGGGTGGGAAGGGGTTGGGCCTAAACTGTGCCCTCACAAAACAATCAGCTAAAAGCTCTGACCCACCGCTACGATGAGTGCCTTCCTGTCAGCAAGATGCCCTACACAACAATTTGACAGAGAAAATACCCTGCTAATCAAACAGAGAAAATCCACACATCCAAGTCAGACACAGGTAAACCTCCCCAGCCCCAAAACAGGCCTGGTGGTTTGTGCTCTGAAACTGTCAGCCCCAAAATAAGTCAGCTGTGCTTTAAACTCTTCCTGCACTGAAAATGTTAAGAATTGTAACAAACAAACGTAAACCTAGATCCACCTCCCTCCGTTGCTTGAAAGACTGTCTTTTCCTGTTTCACACTGCAGGTTTTTCTATGACAACTCCTTAACCACAGTAACTTATTTAAAAATAGTTTAACTATCACAAACTGCTACGCACCAGTAAATTATTTAAAAATAGTTTCTGTCCCAAAATCCTAGTAGTCAATCCAGTTACCCCTAAGGACAACCAAATGCAGTATTCAAACACTTATGAAGTTACTTCCAAGATAAGCAGAGTTTGCAAGCTTCTTTTCAACTCCTCAGCCACCTGTAATTTATTTAAAAATAGTTTAACTGTCAGAAAATCCTAGTAGACAATCTAGCTACCTCCAAGGATCTATCCAAATGCAGTATTTAAATCCTTCTGAAGTTACTAACAAGATAAACAGAGTATGCAAGCCCCTTCTTGCTTAAACACTAAATAAATATGTGAATAAAAAGCAATTACCAAGGATAGTTAGTTTCACCTCCCACAGAATTAAGCAAAAGTGCACGTTTGTTGCAGATATCAAGTGCAATATAGAATTTCTCACACAGATCGCAGTTGAATAAAGAAGTGGTGTCCTTCCAGGTCTAGAAAATGTGATATCATCTTGTCCATGTGTTCCCACATTTTAGGTGGAATCACCAGTGGTAGATTATTCAGGAAATAGACTAGTCTCAGTGAGGAGATGAGTAGTCAGCAGGATGGCAGGCAACTGCTCTTGGAATGAGCTCTGTACTAGCGCTCTGAGAAAATACCTAAAAACCAACAAGTTAAACATGTTTCTTCAGCATTATCCGATGGCAGGTAAGAGGAAATCTAAGTCCTCTGCATCATCTGAAGAGTACCTGTCACCATGTATCAGACTACTAGAAAAATATTTTAGATTGGAAGCTGGCTTAGAGGGTGTCAGGAGAGCCAGAGAAAGAGAGAAGCTCCGGCTCTGGAATAAGTACTCCAACATCCAATCTGCAAAAGCCAGTGGATTTTCATATTGAAACAAGCTCACTGATTCAAATCAAAATAATTGTTTTTACTGATACCTCATATCTCTCTCTGTGAAGCCAAACTGGCTGCACATTCACCATACTCTGAATTACAAAATAGGGAGCTAACAACTAGGAGGAGACTGTCATCAACAGTTAACATTATTTCCCTTGCAGATGAGATTGCAGCTGCAACATTAAACTCAACCAAACAGTCTGTGATACATCCTGCAAAGATAGTAGAGCTAGCTGAAGCTGCTATAGGCTTGAAACAGAAGCTTGTACCTGTGGCTTCTGGCAATATTAAATCCACCTCTGGAGTTAAAGATCACACGTTTCACATGAATCAATCACCCACAATGGCCACTGGAGGTTGCCATATGATAGATTCATTTGGTGAGGATATGGAAAAACTGTTGTCATGGACACAGTCATTCAACCTTAAGTTCCAAGCCCTCTCTCAAAAAGCTGATTTTTTACAGAATGATGCAAAAGTAAATCATGATAAGTTAGAGGTGATCATGAAAGATGCTGAGGTTAACAAGAAGGAGAATGAAAATCAACTAATAAGGTAGTAGCTGCTGAGGCTACTACTGCTAACCTAACACTTGTCAATTTTGCATGGTACAGAAAAACATTGCTGCTTGAGAACCGGCAGAAATTCAACACTTTAAGATTTCTGGGATTACCTGTATCTCTTGACTAGGATTCCCAAACTATAAGAGACATGGCAAAATATAGTTTCATTAATGTGCTTCAACTCTCTGACAAGTTGCCTTTTATTACATGAGCATATAGAGTACTTCTGAAACACATAACTCAAAGTTCAACAACAAAAAAATCTCTACACAATCTACTCGACATACATTAACTGAAAATGATGTAACATTTCAAAAGAAGGCTACTAATGTGTATCATGTTGACTTTTGCCTTTGACTCTGACAGGGATTTGATTGTATGGCTTTCCAGACTCAATGCACCTCTGACCCACAAAACCTACAGATTTTCAATCTATCTTAACTACTCTTATCCCACATATCAGTGAAGATGGTGTTTCCTGTCATACAGATAAGTATTATTAGAAATGGGACAAGAGTTCCAGTTGTTGGCCCAAGTGTAACTAAGAATAAAATATAAAAGTGCAACACATCTTTTTTAATGTGGACCAAGTCTCAGACTTCATAAGAGCTCAGTATGAGCAAAACAATTGACAAGAGGTGGAGACAGATTCCCTAACTCCTTTAGAAGAGGAAATAATGAATATGTGAATATAATCTCTCCAGGACATTATTTCCTAATTGCGTCTGAAATTTGTGTCAACATTAGATACTCTTAACTCTTTCTCTCTTTTTTATCATCTTTATTTTCTACAAATTATTCCAAGATTACTTAATAGCATGATGTAAGTTTTGGTTATCAATGTAGAAAGTGAGGATCTTAATGAGATTCTGTTAATAGGTCTGCTGTTTCGAATGTGTAATGTGCTTTCTTTTGTTTTTCTTTTTTGGATTAATTCCTAGAATGGGATGATGTGGTAAGATTGACCAAGTTAATATTAAAATGATTATATCTTGAAAATATTTTACAGTTAGCAGTAACAATCTGTGTAGCCAAATATTTGTAATAATTATTATAGTTTCCTCTCTCCCAATTGATTTGGTCTTGAATCATCCATATATTATATAAAATAGGGGTGTGGATTTTCTTTTCTGTACTTGATTCTGATGGAGTTATGATCACCATTTATTTTTATAATGTATACTCTAAGGGGAAAAAATCAATAAAAAGTAAGTTAAAAAACATATACAGTATATACAAGTTTTGGTAGAGCCATCATTTTGAAGGCAAAAATGTTTCTGATGAGGGATAAATGCAATGCTTTAATGGTATAAGTTCTGATTGGAATTCTTTTGGATTTCCAGTTTTGCATGTAACCATGTAAGTTCTTAAGTTATTATACTGTTTTGCATATATTTGCTGCTCTTTGATTTTTGCTCTTATAAAAATCTCCTTACTCTTCTTCTAAATTCAACTATTACTGATTAAGGTGAGCCACTAGTATTGCACTTGGTTTACAGTCTGTTAGGTATTTGGGTAGCTGACATAGTAAGTGTGACATGAAGTTTTTCCCAAATATGAGAAATTTAATTTTTATTGACCTTTTTATTTATCACTTTACACTATATGTAGCAACTGAATACTGCTGTATTGTATGTATGATTCTTTTCATTCCAATTTAAATTCCCCTACTCTTTGGTTGGGGGTGCTATTGGTTGGTTGGGTTGCTGCCTAGCAAGATGGCTGCCCCAGATCATGGAGGTGGAGGAGGACATGCTGCTACCAATCCTGCTATTTCTTTTTCTATTGCTAGCTCTATGGAAATTCCTGATAGTCCAGGTAAATTTCCTGATTACTGTAATGGAGATCAAGGTGGAGAGCACTGAAGCTGCTACTGCAGAAAGAAAGTCAGCACATCCTTTATCACTGGTATTGAAAAATGTAAATACTCTTTTATTTGAGTCAGTTGGTCCAGTTTCAGAGCCATGGGGGTTTCTAGTCAAGCAGTCAAGATTCAAGATTCTCTTATTAAAGTACACACAAAAACAGCATGGCATACAGATACATGCCACACAAAAAATATATGTTATACAGATTTGCAGTAGCTATTAATATTAACCCTCCAGAGCTTGTGAAATATCTTGTCCCATCTGTCGCCTCTTCCTACTCCCTCAGATCCCAGGGACAGGCCCTCCTCAAAGCACCAGCTACACGGACTCAAATGGGTGGGCGGGACTTTGCTGCATTTGCTCCCAGACTGTGGAACTCCTTCCCTGCCCAGGTCCGTGCCGCGCACTCACAGATGTGTCTCTGTTCCTCCCTATGGAACCATCTCAAACTTGCCTCAGCCTGTGGCTACCCCAAACCACCATGAATTGATCCATCACAGCACTCCTCTGCTCTGGAGCTACTCCTGGACAAAAGACCAGACTCCAAGAGGTTGCTAAGCTGTATGGTGTCACACCTGAAGGATTTTGCTACTGTGCCCCTGGAACTGCTCTTGGCTTCCATAAGGTGTTTATGTTGTTATGTTAATACTGTTCAATCTATACCTTACCATGCTCGTATGCTGTGTTGAATCTGTAACATTACTGCTCTTATCTCCCACAAGGTGTTTATCTCTTGTTATGTTAACACTGTATAATCTATGCCTTACCATGTTTCATATGCTGTGTTGAATCTGTATCCTCACATGAACTGTAACATGTCTAATTTGTACAATGTCTTTGAATGTACCTAAATTTATTATTCCTGTACTCTCCCAAGTTGTACCTAAAAATAGACAATTGTCTTGTCTACTGTACCTACCTGGTTAACAAAAGCTAAATAAATAAATAACCCCCGGCAATGTTAGCAGATACTTGTTGTAACTAATGTGCAAATAACAGCTGTACAGCTCAGCTGTGAAGTATTTCTGTCATTTAAAAAGAAATGATAAAACCTCTATAATGAGAGGATATAGTTTACCTCTTCTTATCTTAGGAAGGTAAATATGTTAACAGCAAATGAACCTAAGGCATAAATAATATCTTATGTTCAGAAAATACAACCTTTTTTAGCTATTTCTTTGTGTGGTTGTCCTAACATTGTTGCAAAAAATGATCTTGGTTATTTTCCAATTTCTGTTTCCTGCATTAGGCATTGAAGCAGTAAGTGAGTCGCAGGTAGTAAAACATCCTGATTACATACTGCATTGGGCATTCATGCAATAAGTGAGTTACAGATAATAAAACATTCTGATTACCTTTACATACATTTGAATATTGCACACTTGGATAACATAAACATCTACCATTGGAAACATCTCCCAAATGTTCCAAGCATAATTTAATAATCATCCTTCTATGAGAAGCTAACTCACAATATTTTAAATAGAATGGCACCCCAAACATGTCTTTCTGGGACCAAAACAAAGAACGCATCCAGAAGTCAAGGACTCTGCCCAAATCCAGTTGTAGGGCAAAATCGATGATTCACTGATGGGCTGATTTAAAAAATTGCATTCCGAGTCATTCTCATGTTGGTACTTTGAACAAATGCCTTTTCTAATCCCAACTTGAAGAGACTAATGTCTAATTGGCCAGATCAGTTCTTATCATTTTTATAGTTTCATGTGTCATGTGAGTGTGCGTGGGAAGTGATAAGTCAATGAAACCAGTTTCTTGAAGAACACGCAGAGTGTGTGAAATTTATTGTAATAACATTTCAAAATAAATGACTTTTAAACAAAAAAAATAAAATAAACACCAATTGACTTTTCTCAACTTGAGAAACTTCAGTACTGTAAAGTATTGCCACAGAGTAGAAGCACTTGCCTTCGGCACCTCTACTATCTTCTGTGCTCAAAGACTATCTAATCTGGAACATAAAACATCCACTTTATATAGGTAACATTTCTTACATCATAGGTCAGCTGATCCACCCCCTATTTTAATACACCATTTTTCTACTCAAATACACAGAGTAGGGGGATCTGCATGACCATAACCTATTGTAAATAATATTAAAATTCAGATTGTGATTAAATCATTCCTATATACACACACGAGAAAACCAGAAAAGGTTCAATTAACTGTTACAGGTCTTAGTCCCTCCCATAATGGGTTGATCTCAGACCACAGAATACTATAAAGAGGTTTCATTTGAGGGCCGCTGGCCCCTAGAAGTGCAGTGCTGTGACAGACAGGACTGACCTGGGTGGGGTAAGAATGCAATACTTATGGCATGAAATGATGTGTTTAGAAATTCACATGCTCAAATAAACAAGAAAGTTTTTATTTGTATAAACTTTGTTTATAACATAGGAATACTGGTTAACTGAATTCTTGTTTATTTAAGTCTTGCTAACTACTCATTTCTGTAGCTGAAACATTCATCCAGGCACCTTACATATTATGGGCTATTAGATGATTATTATGGTCTACCCCAACTTACACGAAACACAGCCCTTTTTTGTTTACACTGGAAAACTTTCTTTTGTACTTTTAAACTGGGAAACCTAGCACAAAAAGTCTTATTTCCTTCATGTATACACTACGTTTTATTTCTCAAGTCAAGGGGCTGCTTTTAACCTGTGAAAAATGGGTCGGAAACAGTCTAGAAAAAATGTATTAGGCTTTGCTCCTTTTATTTGGTCAGGTTCAGAAAATGGCACGAAGTAAATAAATTAATAATACAATAAAAGAAAAACATCCTTCCTAAATGAAACACACCCAAGCTATTCCCTGCAGACCTAGACCCCACTTTTGTGGCTGCTAGAAAACTGGCATGTCTTTTTATTTTATTAATGTAAAGGTGCTTGTCTGGACTAAGCACATCTAATCCTCACCACGACTTCTGACCGCAAGTACAGGCGTACAGGCATGTGCAGCATCCCTGTACCTATTGTCTGTATTAAAGCATGTTTTATTTATGTACCTGGCCCTATCAAGCTGGTATTCATGGAGTTTACCTTAACTGTTTTCGAGCTATCTACTGTTGCTTTATCTAAAAGTACCGGGAAGAAAATAAATTCCTACAGTAAAACTACACCACAAAGGCAAGGGAAGGAAATTAAAGAGGGGCAGTTTAGAAAAGATATCATAATGGGAGGCCACCATATTATGATAGAAGGGTGAAAATATAAAGAGACAGCAAAACCCACTACTGCAGTAGATTTCTATATCAGAGGGAAAGAGAATTTAAGTGCCTTGTGGTGTCTTTAAAAAAACAACTCTGACACACCCCCAGCATTAAGCAAAAAAACACTATTTATTTAATAAATCCAGATTTTTCTAAGACATCCTACCTAATCCCTAAGGGTAGGATGGAGCTTTCATCCACTCTCTCTTTGAAAGCTCCACCCCAGGGCACCCATATCAAACATTAGAAATAACTTTACAGTCAAATGTGGCTCGTCAAAATCATAAACGTCCACATTCTTTAAATAGCACTGGGGTGTCATGCCTGTATCTCTCAACCTTACATTCCTACCGGTTACACATTTATACAGACTTTCAGTTATCTATTTTAGAGCTGGAAGTACCTACTCCTGCTCCATGTCTGGACAAGAAATCTGCATTCACATGAGCTAATCCTGCTCTATGTTGCACTATAAGACTATACAGTTGTAGATCCGGGTACCATCTCATAATTCTATTATTTTTGTCCTTCATTTGTGATATGAAGCAGAAAGGATTGTGATCAGTTATTGGAGTAAAAGGGGCACCCCATAGATAAAATTTCAGGACCTCAATGGCCCACTTCACCACCAAACATTCTTGCTCGATTGTAGCATATTTTTGTTCTCTATCATGGAGTTTCCTTGAAATACGTATTACAGGATGCTCCTCTCCATCTATCATTTGGCTGAACTCTGCCCCGATACCTGATCCTGAGGCATCTGTATGTACCTCGAATGGGTATGCGAAGTCAGGACTATGCAGAACTGGGGAGGAGAATAGGGCTGCCTTAATTTTATTAAAAGCTTCCTCACATTCAGGGGTCCATTTTATTTGATTGCCAAACTTCTTTTTAGTTAAGTCTGTCAATGGAGAAGCAAGAGAAGTGAAGTTGGGAATGAGTCTTCTGTAATACCCAGCAAGACCCAAGAAAGACCGCATGTGTTTCTTAGTGCTGGGCATGGGATTCTGGACTATTGCTTCCACCTTCAATATTTCTGGCTTAATATGACAATTTCCCAATATGAAACCAAGATATCTAGTCTCTCTCATGGCAATGGTACATTTTATGGGGTTGATAGGTAGCCCTGCCTGTTGGATAGAAGAGAAAACCACTTGAAGATGTTGTAAATGGGTTTCCCAGGATTAAAAAAAGACAGCCATGTCATCCAGGTACACTGCACAGTAGGTGTTATGGAGTGCCAGTACCTTGTCCATAAACTGCTGGAAGGTAGCTGGGGCCCCATGGAGCCCAAATGGCATGGTTCAAACCTGGTAAAGACCCATTGGAGTACTAAAAGCAGTTTCTCCTTGGCAGATTCTTCTAATGGAATCTGCCAACATCCTTTTGTGAGGTCTAGTGTAGAGATATAAGTGGCCTTGCCAATCCGATCCACAATATCATCTACACGTGGCATATGATAAACATCAAACTGTGCCACCTGGTTTAAGCCCCTAAAGTCCAAGCACAGCCTAATTCCTCCTTCTTTTTTGGGGACAATAACCATAGGGGAACCCCACAGACTCTTAGAAGGTTCTATAATCTGCAGTGATCTTAGCTTCTGTATCTCCCTTTTTTTCAGTTAATTTTTATTAAACTTTAGTTATGCTTACAAACAACAACACAAAATACATTACAACTTTCTAGGTCAGAGAAGAATCATTACATAAGAAATTCAAAGCGTCTTGATGTACAATATAAATGAGTAATGGAAGGAAGGAACATTGGCGAGGGACTAAGGAGAGTAGGAATAAGTGGAGTCCCCTAAATTCTATGGCCATGGAAATACAAAATAGCAACAAGTATACAGAACAATTAACATAGACAAGAAAAAGTAAAATACTGCTGGGTGCCTATCTGATGTGGTCTAAAATCTCAAGGGAATAATAACAGAGATACAGACTAAGTACATACTGCTACGTTGGTTAGGATGAGCGTGCAGTGGGGGCTTGGTTCTGGGAAAATATATAGAGTGAAAACAACACAATAAGCACCTTGGTGCTCAACCTATCCCAGTTCTGGGTTTCAGGTAGGCAAGAAAGGGGGCCCAACAGGCTGTGTAGGCTGCCAGTACATCAGATGTGGCATGTGACATACAATCGAGAGAGACTAGCTGTGTAAGGGTGTGCTGATGTTCAGCAAGGGAGGGGACATCAGTGGTCCTCCACTGAGATACGATAAGGTGCTTAGCTGAGATACCCAGTAGAGCTAGCCAGTGAAGTTGTGGCTTCTGGAGGCCAATATTTTTTTGGGGGGTAGTCCCAAAAGCCACACCAAGGGATCCATCTGCACTACTTGGTTTAGGGTCCTGGTTGCCAATTGACAGACTGCCTGCCAGAAAGAGGCTAGCAGTGGGTATGTCCAAATAATATGATACAGGTCTCCCACTTGAGCTTGGCACGTCCAGCACAAGTTATTATCCAGAAGCTTGGCTTTGTACGGTACCTCAGGGGTCCTGTACCAGTGATGCAGCAGCTTATTTTGTATAAGTTTACTACATGCATCAGGATAGCTCAGGTTCACTCGTCTCCCAGCAGATGGCCCATTGAGTGGCTTCTAGTTTAATTTTTAACACCTTCTCCCACTTTTGTTTAGACTCTCTGGACTGAGAAGGGATGTTCTCTTGTATATCAGCATATACTTTACTGGCTTGGCCTCCAGAAAGTTTGAGCCAAGAGGAGAGTTTCTGAGGGGTGGCTGGGTTGGCGGGGTGTAGTTTAAAAAAATCAGTCAGTGAACTGCACAGTTGTAAATATCTACAGAAGTCCTTTTTGTCCAGGTCTTTCATTCTAGCCAGGTCAGAGCAGGGGTGCATCGTCAACCTATTCCCATCCATGATATCAGCTACGAATCTTATACCTTGACGCTCCCAATGAGGCCAATTAATAGGTTTGCATTCTACCATTATATGTTTATTATTGAATATGGGAGTATAGAGAAGTGGCCTGGGATTGGCCTTGAGCCTAGTATAGACTTTTGCCCAAATTCAAATTGCTGACCCGATGGTGGGATGAGTTTGCAGGGATTTAGGTAGGGGATTGTATAATAACAGGGGGAAGGTATAGGCCTGTGTGAGCGATTGCTCCATATGCAACCATTGCAGAGACTCAGGAGTCAGACTGGAGAACCACTTTAGTGATTGCACCACAGAGTGCGCCCATGCATAACCTTCAAACCATGGAAGGCTCCATCCTCCAGTCCTCCAGTGGGACTGTAATTTGCCTCTACTGTATCGGGGTCTTCCCCACCACAGTATCTATGGAACGGAGCCACTTTGCCAGGGGGGGCTAAGGGAATATGGGAAAGAGGATGAAGTAGTTTGGGATTTGAGATCAAAATTAAGAGCAGCAATTTTCCTGGGTAGAGTAAGATGAAGCTATCTCCACCTGTCCAACTCTGTTCTTAGGTCAGCAAGTAAAGGCTTCCTATTGAGATCCCAAATAGTAGAAAGGTCAGGGGATACATGTATACCAAGATATACTAAGGAACTCTGAGCCCATTTAAGCCCTGGGGGGGGGGCACTGTATTCGGATTACACTGAGGGTTAAGATGGAGCAGTTTGGTCTTGGATTTATTCATCTTTAGACTGGAAAGCTCCGCAAAGTATGCTAATAAATTAAGAAGTGCGGGAAGAGCTACTGTGGCATCAGCCACTGGGACTAGTAGATCATCTGTATACATGAGCATGGCATATGTCTGAGACCCAAAGGTGACCCCCTGTAAGTCTGGGCTGTATCTCCCTTTTTACCACCTCTCTAAGGTGTTCTGGGAGTCTGTATGCCTTTTTCCATGTGGGTTCAGCATCAGTACATATGTGGTGTTCCACACCTTTAGCCATGCCCGGAGTATTAGTGAATGTGCTGTTAAACTCATTCAACAAGGCTCTTACTGCCTGTGTTTGTTGTACATTAAGTTCTGGATTTATAATAACATCATCTACTCCTGTTTCCCTTTCCAGTCTGCCACATGCCAACTCTACTTTGGTTTCTCTGGGTTCTGGAATTACTGACAGGCTCACCCTTGTAGTTCCTTTCTCATGCCACCATTTTAATAGGTTGGCATGGTAAATTTTCTTTTTCAGTCTTTTGTCAGCGGTCTCAATTTCATAAGTGACAGGTCCTGTTTGTCTGATCATCTTGTAGGGCCCCCGCCATTTCATTAAAAGCTTATGTGAAGAAGTGGGCAAAAGTAACAATACCTGTTCCCCAGGAGAGAAGGATTCATTTTTGGCAGTACCTTGGTCATAATATTGTTTTTGTTGTACTTGTGCCTTAACCCCCATCTCATGATCCTTTTCAGTATAGGACACCAAACTTTGTCTTAGTTGTCTCAGATACTTCGCTATTGCTGGAGATTTTAGTTCTATGTTGTCCTCCCAACACTCTAACTACATCCAAGGGTCCTCAAGGGTTTCTACCAAATAATAGTTCAAAAGGTGAGAACCCTGTGGATGCTTGGAGAACCTCCTGGTAGGCAAAGAGAAGAAAGGGAAGGTATAAATCCCAATCATGCCCCTCTTCATGTATGAATTTCTTTAGCATGTGCTTAAGGGTTTGATTAAACCTCTCAACTAAACCATCCATCTGGGGATGATAGGGAGATGTTCTTATAGTTACAATCCCCAGAAGGCGATATGGTTCCCTTAGCAGTTCAGCGTTAAAGTTGGCCCCTCTATCAGTGAGAATCTCTTTAGGGATCCCAATTCTGCTAAAAGAGTTTCACCAGTTCTTCTGCGATTCTTTTGGTTGTGACTGATCTCATGGGTATAGCTTCTGGATAATTGGTAGCATAATCACATACCACCGAAATGAATTTGTTTCCCTTTGTACTTTTATCAATAGGACCCACAATGTCCATTCCAATTCTCTCAAAAGGTGTAGTCACCAGTGGCAAGGGAATAAGTGGCATTACCCCTTTTCTAGTGGCTGGGGATTTTATTTGACACTTAGGGCATTCCTGGCAGTATTGAGCTATGTTCCCATGTATCCCAGGCCAAATGAATGTTTGCAGCATTCTACTGGAGGTTTTGTCTCTCCCTGTGTGCCCAGCCCAAGGAACATCATGCCCCAGTGCTAGAATATCCTGTTTATAGCACTGCGGTACTAATAGTTGGTCAACTGTTTCTTGGGTAGCAGGGTTGGTACATACTCTATATAATAACCCATTTTTTCCTGGATCTCAGGGGTACCTGCTTTCTCCCTTTTTTCCCACCTGTAAGAAAAATGGTTGCAAAGAAAGATCTTTTTTCTGTTGTTCTTTCATATCTGCCTTAACATATACGGGATTATTTTCTACCTTCACCCCCTGATGTTCCTGTTGCCACTTGTCTTTTAATAATTTCTTTGTTTTATGGGTTTTTCTATCCTTCCCAGGGGGGGTTGACTACTTCTCCCTCAAAAGGAAACACTTTTCCCAGTACAATTTCTTCTTTACTCTGGGCCCTTGTAGTCACAGCTGAGACAGCTTTTTGTTCCAGTAGTAACAAGACAAACCCAGAATAGTCATGCCCACTAACTACTGGAACAGGGAGATGTGGAACTACATGAGCAGTAATATCAGATGTTACCCTCCCCCCGTATTCCCACAGACAGCCATACAGTAGGGAATTGGTGTGAATCACCATGCATACAGATAACATGCATAGGAGCCCCTCGATGTACAGCAGAAACTAAATCTTTCCTAATCAGAGTATTCTTGCTACCAGAATCCAGAAGTACAATGATATTTTTCCCTTTTATAATAATATCAGAAAACATATACCCAGAATTCAGCAGAGCTAAATGTGCAATATCTGTTTTTTTTTTGATGTACAAAAACAAGCAATATGTCCTAGTCCTTCACAATTGTGATATACAGTGTCAGATGAAACAGTTCTCTTTCTTTGTCCACTCTTCCCTCTTCTCTCCCATTCTTCCTTTTTAGGATAGACATTCTGAACATTTCTTACCGAGCCAGTATGTGGTTTCATTGGGGGTTCAGATTGTCTCTGCCCTCCTGTTTTAAAAGGTTAATGAGCTGTCAGAAAGCCCTTAGCTAATGTCACAGCTATTTCAGCAGACTCAGGATTGTGTTCTTTAATCCATATCTGGGCTTCATTTGGCCAAGATTTGTAAAACTTGTTCCAGTACAAAAAGTTCTGTAATGTCCATTTGGGACTTTCCTTCAGGCTGAATCCATCTATTACATAATTCCCTGAGTCTTATATATGTTTCCTGAGGAGGGTCATGGGGGAAATGTTTTAAAGCATGAAAACGTTGCTGGTATGTCTCAACATTAATGTCATATCATTTGAGAATTTCTTGTTTCACCATGTCATAGTCCTCTGCAAGATGGGGATCCATATTCCCATATGCTAACAGGGCCTTCCCGGAGAGGTTGGGGGCTATATGTACTACACATTGGGATTTATGCCAGTCACATGCTTTAGCAACCCTCTCAAACGTGGTTAGATATGACTCAATATCTTCATTGGCAGTCATCCTAGTTAGCGTACTGTCTCTGGGATTATTGGGATTAGTGTTATTATTTCCCCCAGTTCCTTGTCGAGCCCCCATGGTTTGAAATAATTGTAAAGTTTTCGCCCACCTCATATCTTGACACCGGTGTGCTCTCTCTCTCTCTCTTTCCTGTGCATCAATGTCTCTCTGGCATTCGATTTCCAACTGGTGAACTGCCAACCAGTGTAGCAGATCCAAAAGGCCCTCAGGAGATTTGTCGTCCACCTCTGGTCGTCTCTGCTGTCACTCTTCTTCTTCACCATCACTACTGGACTGTTCCTTAGGTAACTTCCACCTTACTGAAGTCTCCAAACCAGGATGCAGGGGATCACATGTCTTCTCTATCTGTGACTGAATCACTGCACCCTTCATTGTGTCATCTGAGCCTGTTGCAATACTCTCAACTTATCACAGTACCAGGTCTGGTACAAAACTGGTTTCCCCCTGAAGTACTTGGACAACCAGTAATCCCACTTCTGACACCAATTTGTGAGCATTTGTGGGAAGTGATAAGTCAATGACACCAGTTTCTTGAAGAACATGTAGAGTGTGTGAAATTTATTGTAATAACATTTCAAAATGAATTACTTTTAAACAAAAAAAATAAAATAAACACCTATTGGCTTTTCTCAACTTGAGAAACTTCAGTACTGTAAAGTATTGCCACAAAGTAGAAGCACTTGCCTTCAGTACCTCTACTATCTTCTGTGCTCAAAGACTATATAATCTGGAACAGAAAAAATCCACCTTATATAGATAACATCTCTTACATCATAGGTCAGCTGATCCACCCCCTATTTTAATACATCACTTTTCTACTCAAATACACAGAGTAGGGGGATCTGCATGACCATAACCTATTGTAAATAATAATAAAATTCAGATTGTGATTAAATCATTCCTATATACACACAAGAAAGCCAGAAAAGGTTCAATTAACTGTTACAGGTCTTAGCCCCTCCCATAATGGGTTGACCTCAGACCACAAAACACTATAAACAGTGTTCATTTGAGGGCCGCTGGCCCCTAGAAGTGCAGTGCTGTGACAGACAGGACTGACCTGGGTGGGTAAGAATGAAATACTTATAGCACAAAACGATGTGTTTAGAAATTGACATACTCAAATAAACAAGAAAGTTTTTATTTGTATAAACTTTGTTTATAACATAGGAATACTGGTTAACTGAATTCTTGTTTATTTAAGTCTTGCTATTAGGTTCTTCTAACTACTTATTTCTGTAGCTGAAATGTTCATCCGGGTGCCTTACATATTATGGGCTTTTAGATGATTATTATGGTCTACCCCAACGTACATGCAACACAGCCCTTTTTCATTTACACTGGAAAACTTTCTTTTATACTTTTAAACTGGGAAACCTAGCACAACAAGTCTTATTTCCTTCATGTATACACTATGTTTTATTTCTAAGGTCGAGGGGCCATTTTTAACCTGTGAAAAACGGGTCAGAAACAGTCTAGAAAAAAACGTATCAGGCTTTGATCCTTCTGTTTGGTCAGGTTCAGAAAATGGTATGAAGTAAATAAATTAATAATGCAATAAAAGAAAAACGCCCTTCCTAAAAGAAACACACCCAAGCTATTCCCTGCAGACCTAGACCCCACTTTTGTGGCTGCTGGAAAGCTGGCATGTCTTTTTATTTTATTAACGTAAAGGCGCTTGTCTGGACTAAGCACGTCTAATCCTCACCACAGCTTCTGACCACAAGTACAGGCTTACAGGCATCCCTGTACCTATTGTCTGTATTAAAGCCTGTTTTACTTAAGTACCTGGCCCTATCAAGCTGGTATTCATGGAGTTTACCATAACTCCTTTATCTCAACCCGCAATGTGGCTCGCCTGTTTTCGAGCTATCTACTGTGGCTTTATCTAAAAGTACCGGGAAGAAAATAAATTCCTACAGTAAAACTACACCACAAAGGCAAGGGAAGGAAACTAAAGAGGAGCAGTTTAGAAAAGATATCATAATGGGAGGCCACCATATTATGATAGAAGGGTGAAAATATAAAGAGACAGCAAAACCCACTACTGCAGTAGATTTCTATATCAGAGGGAAAGAGAATTTAAGTGCCTTATGGTGTCTTTAAAAAAGCAAAACAGAATAAAAAGGGGACGTTCCAACTCTTACATGTCAGTCACACCAACATTTATGTGGAAGTCGATCTTCAAACAAGGTAACAATTTTTGCCCAATATGTAAGTGCTCTTCTAAGCATTCTTGCTTCCATATTCAGACATCTCATCTCAGCATGTACAATTGTGCCTGCTATAACTGTTTTTAGAAAGGTGTTTTGGACCAAATCAAGTTCTTTACTTAAAGCCTTATTATTTACTCCCTAAATTTCACTTCCATATAACATCAGTGCACTGACTTTAACTTCAAAATATGGCTTTATGGCAACAAGTGAATTACCGGCAGATGTAACCCCAAAGTGATTAATATCTAGCCTTGTTTTTATAGCTACATCCTTTGTTTGTTTTTTTGTTTGTTTTGTTTGTTTGCTTTTAACATGCTGCTTCCACTGCAGGTGTCTCTTGAACATACTTCCAGTTAGCAAAATATGTCCACTTCTTCAAAACTAAAATTATTAACTACCCATCTATGCTGAGATGGTCTTTTTCCATTGAGAATCATCATTTTTGTTTTTTCAGCATTACAATCCAATCCTGAATGACCTAGGGACACTATAACAGAGAGTGACACCTCCATCATTATATACCCATATACTAGCTTTGGTGTCATAATGTAGAAGCTGTAATATTTCTAATATGGAATATCATAGATTACGGGGTGATATGTGTTTGATCTATAGGGCATGGACTGACTCTAAAATGTGGGATCTCTTGGGTCTGAAAAAAAGAGAACAAACATATGATACTAGGTCTCATAGCTTTCAATTACTCAAGGATAGATACAATACTATTAGGAGGAAATATTGGCTGAATAACAGAGTAACAGAAGTATGGAATAGCTTACCAAAGGAAATTGTTGAGAGCGGTACCATGCAAGTGTTTAAAACACAATTGGACAAGTACCTTCTAGAAAAAAAGATAAATAGGTATGGGTAAGACACAACTTGCGAGCTCACGGACAATTGTCTTTATGCTCTGTATGATCTATGTAATCTATGTAATCTATGTAATAGAGTTTTATTACTATTCAAGATCTCAGGGATTTTCCATGAAATGTGCCTTTTAACAGAGTCAAACACAGCTTTTATATCACTATAAGTTGTAATTTGCATTTTTTTATTATAACGTATTTTTCAATGAGATAATTCAATATAAAAATCAGGTCTAGTGTACCATGTCCTTTCCTAAATCTGCCTTGGTTAATCAATACATATTGTTATCATCTATCCACCACTGCAGATGAGTAAGCACCAAACATGAAAACATCTTAAGTGTAATAGATAACAGGGTTCTTGGCCTGTAATTTTGTATACACATTTTTGACCTTCTCTTGTAGATTGGTACACTTAGACCTAACCTACAGACTTCTGGGATCATTTTATATTTAACTACCAAACTAAATAAAGGGGTCAACAACTGTGCCCACCAATACAGGTTTAATACAATTTGGCAGACATTGCATACACCTCTAGGGCCTTATTTTTTTCCTGGTTTTGAATAGCATCAATCAATTCTGTGATATTAAACTCTAGCCATTCTTCACTATTATTATCTTTATTTTTTAATTACTATTACCTGCCAGCACAACTGTAGTCTATTGTGCAGTGTCATAGTAAAACATTGTTGTAAAATGTTCTACTATGCATGTGGACTGATTATGGCATCTATATCAAGTTTATTACTTTTTGCCCATAATGACACCAAATTCCAGAACTTTTGCAGTTCTTATTTTCAGTTGAGTCCTGTAAGGCACACCGTAGAGAGTTACTATGTTCTTTCTTTTTTCTTTTTAACAATAACTTGTGTTCACTCCTCAAATTTTCTAAACCAAGCCCGTCTTCATGCAGTAGGAATTTCTTCCCTGTGTGTTTAGAACTTTTTTTGTAGTTAGGCACACTTTGTCAAACTGTTGCATCCTTTTATTAGTAGTATTACCTCTACTTAAATTTTCAGAAAAGGATTCCATGAACTTATGATGTATGTTTTCATATTGTTCAAGTATCCAAGTGAACCTCTCCCCAACTAACTTTTTAATATTTAAGCTTTATATACAGACACCTTTTAGGTTGCTTACATTATCTGCCAGTAGATCAAGTATTCTTCCCTCCATATATGGAGTCCATTTTATTATTTTTTTGTTTATGACCTCCATGTTTATGTCGGCATCATCCCTAATTGCATTATTCTGGGCACACATCTCCCCTCTAAGCTTGAGTTGCCTGTCTAGTCAAGCAGCCTGTTCTGGTGGTAACCCCATTTAAAAATGTTGTAACATGGATTGTCAGGGAAATTAGAACTGATGTGCAAATGTCTATTCCTACTTACCCTCTGGGTATCTTGGCCTGCATTATATTACGTAACAAAAATAAAAAAATAAAAAAAATGATCTTGTGTCTTCCATTGAAGCTGGGGTAAATGTGTGTGTGTCTCAACAAACAGTGACTGAATTGCATTTGGCCAAGTCTATCCTGCAGTCACCAGAAAAACAGTCTGAGATCCCTACAGATACTGTGATGGAAGGAATTAGCCCTGATGGTCCATCAACTACAGAAATAAACAGAACTGTGCCTGAAATGACAGAAGGGGATGAATTGGAGGATAGAGAAGCTGTGTTACCTACACAGACTCAAGGGGAAAAATGCTGCTATGGACAGAAACCTTGTTAGACCAGGTGTAGATGGAGGTGAGATGTCACCTGAGACCTCAATAAATGATGATGTTTTTTTCTAATATAGCAGATACACCCACAATTCATGAACTGTCTGTTGATCAGATGAACACTTTGGGCAAAATGGTAGTTTGCATCAATTTTGTACCAACACCTTGAAAAATTTTGCAATTTTCAGCTACATGTACTTAATGCAGATTCATGGGCCATTACTTCGAGAGTAAGTGAAATATACATTCAAGTGTGGTCTCAATGAATAGGTGGGAGTTAGAGTTTTAAAATGCATACCCATATGTTACCTCAGTAGATTAATGTTAAAAGTTATATTGCTAAATACCAACCGCCAGTCCTTTATTTCTTGAGAAATTTCAAAATATTCTTATATTTAATTTTGTCAGACAGGATTTATTGTGCTTTATAATATAATTTTATGTTGTCTAAAAGGGTAAGGATTCATCTTTGAAATTCATATGTGGTTTTGAAGTCTTAAGGTAATATAAGAGGATAAATTAAAAAAAGTGAAGACACAATTAATAGACGAAAGTTTAGCAAGTTTATACCTTGTCAAATTTTGTGATTTTCAGCTCTGCGTACTTAATGCTGATTCTTGAACCATTACTTCAAGACTAATTTAAATATGCATTCAAGTGTGATCTCAATAAATAGGCAGGAGTTTGATCTTAAAATGCATACCAATAAGTTGCCTCAAAGCTTAATTTTAAAAGTTTTTTTTAAAGAAGGAAATTTATCTAAAGGAAAAAAAACCTTTGTTTACATAAAACATTTTTATTTCAAACATGTAAAATTTAAAATATGACTGTTGATAAAGTATTGGAACTTAGTCTTGTCCATCTATGAAACATATTCGTCATCATCAGATATGCCAATATCATCTTGGTAACCAAATACATCTTGATCCTCATCTGAGGCCTCATCATTTGCGTTATAGAGCAGAGACATAAATTCATCTGGAAATGGAGTGTCCATCCACTTTACATTGGTATCATCATTCCTACCATGCAAAGCTGCATTTGGGGCATTGATAACTGCAACAGAAGAAAACCTCCACAATCACCAAACATAGTTGGCTTGTAGAATATGTAACTTCAGGGTTTCCTGGCAGGGTGGTAGCAGAGACAGATCAGTTATTCTGTTGTCTTTATTATATTTCTCCCAGAAGATCTGCAGTCTCACTGTATTTACACTAGTAACTTGTTTCCTTCCATGCAGTTTACAGACATAACATACTCCTCCAACAGAGCTACAACATCCTTATTCACTTGCCAATCACTCCCAAATTTCTGAAAGGCATCCAGGAATTTGGGGTACTTTTGAAGGATGTCCCAGCAAATCTTCTTACCCTTTTTGAAGAATGCAGAAACATAGTCATTGCCTGAGAATGCATGGAAGGAAACTAAGGCTTTCTTTGTTGCAGTGGTCATTTCACACTTGCTAATGTCAGAGATGTTCCTACTGTTACCATGGCCATTTTCCAGGTATACTGTATACTTTGCTCACATTCTGAAAATAGTGACAGAAAAATTATTGTTATATCGGTATCCTCAGATGGTAAATGGACGATGACAGAGCCTGGACATATTCTAATGGCACATTGCACATGAAGGGTAATTTTTGTATCTGCTTCTTCCTGGTCGGAACAGAGATCATCCACAACTACAGTACAAGTTGCATTTAACTGTCCCACCAATTAGTTGGTTTAACATTGTTTTTTACAGTTGACAATACGTTGGCAACTCATATTGCATTGTTTTCCAACACTTAATCAGCTGAAGAGCAATGTTTGTAAAATGTTTTTGCTACTCAGTTGGCATGCACCTGAAGCCCAATCACAATGCAATGCAAGGTTGAGTTGTAACTTTTAAGACACAATTTGTGAAAGGTTCTGTACTGAATCTACAGTTTTATCTTTCTATACAATTTGAAGACAGAGGGGGGATGGCTCAGAGGTTATATGAGGAAGTGTTTTTTCATGCAGAGGGTTGTGGATGCATGGAACAGCCTTCCTGAGGAGGTCGTGTAGTCAAGAACAGTGGGGGAATTCAAGAATGCATGGAACAGACATAAGGCAGTCCTAGTGGGTGGGTAGGAGGAAGTAGGCTGTTGGTTAACTAGGATCTGCAGCTTATCCATAAGGTAGGAAAACAGGCAAACTAGGTGGGCCAAGCAGTCCTTATCTGCCATCAGATTCTATGTTTCTATGTTTCTATCCTGCAACATTTAAGCAACGCAATCAGAACTACTAAAGAAACTCATTGGCGCAACAGTTTAATGTGACTTGTACTGTATATTCTCTTCTTTGGCGATCATGTAGCATTTGTCTCTCTTAGAAAAATAGATCACTTGGCTCCCTGACAAACTCATGAATTTTCTCCCCAGACCTATATGATCAAATCAATCAGGTGCTCCTTGTTAGATTTATTATAAAGGAAGTAACTGAAATTCTTTGGCACTTTGATGTTGGGACCTTTTATATAATGCTTCTCACTTATTCCTTATAGAACTCTCTCAGCCTCTTTGATTGACTACTCTCTGTATGTATCTGCAACAACATCCACTCTTGCAAATCCCATTGGAAGACTGTTAAGGAGTTTCATAGCCAGATCACAGAAGGTTTCAGGCATTCCTGTCATAACCCGCAATGTTGCCATTAGATCAACTATGTATGCTGAGGCACTTTTTCTGGGTGGGAAGCTCCGAAGTGTCTAACACTGGACAGTATTCTGCTAGCACCTCAAATAACTTGCTTTTTGGTTTTGTCCCTCTAGTTCCATCTGCATTGGCTAGACTCATAAGGACTGGGCCCAGACAATATGTTAAAAACTTTTTTATATCTACAGGGAAGTTGGGCTTGTTTGAAAGGGCCAAATGTTTTCCCAATATATATCTTTCAAATTTAAGTTCTGTAACTTTTCCTTTGGTAGTGACTTGTGCTATTTCGTTTGCATCAATGAAGGTTTTAACTGGGGCTTTTGAACCTGGATCAAAATATTTCTTTTTACTACTTTCCAGTCTTTCTTTGACAAACTGTTCATATGTACATCATTCAAATAATGCAGGTGAGATTCTCTTCAATGTCAGGTGCAACAGGTGCTCCCTAGGACAAACTGCACAATCTTTCAGCATCTAAAGTAGCACTGAATGGGCTGATAAACTCTTGATTGAGAAGAGTCAATATGGCTTTGATGCTTTGTTCTGACTTGATGTTTTCAGATGGCCTGCATGCTTTTTTTTCAGATTACTGGCTGAACTGTGAAGGCCAGTCATCTAAAAACATGCCTCTCTGAATTTTGCTAGATCTGGATGATTTAACGCCCATTTATCATAGGCCATTTGATTTGCAGAAAAGTGTTTGATTCTACCTGGAATTGTGGCACTTTCATTGTATGTCTGCTCACCAGGTTGGCCAACTGATTCCCTTGAGCTTTGTGATGACTCCTTTGAACTGAAAGCCCTTGCTTTTCAATTAATGTCCTGGACCCTGGATGAGAAGCTTCAAGAGTTTTTAGTGTGTGCACATAGTAAGCTCCATATCAAGCATAATTTTGTTTGATGAAGGTGAAGAACAGGGGCAGTGAGTAGTTCCAATACAGTAGTCTAAGATCAAAGTTGTTTTCTTTTTATTGCTGTGTGCAGCAAATGCTGGCAATCCACTACATCCAGATATGTAATTCAGAGCTGTGGGGTTTTCCCCAGCTCATTGCAATGAATCTGCTGCCTGCAGGCCTCATAGTTAGTCTGGAAAGTGACACTCTCATCTTCCTGGAGACATTTGTGGAAGTCTATGGGTTAAGGTGATGACCTGATCTGATCAGGTCAAGCAATACTGTAGGGGTGGCATTCAGTTCTGTTGAATACTCTAGAAATCAGATCTGAAGCAATCGCTACAAGGAATTTGCAAGATGTTCATGTACAGTCCATGCCTGATTGTAATGCTTCTCAAGCAAAACTCCCCTTATGCTGCCAGAGGCATAAAGACCAGCCTAAAATAATATGCCCTCAAAGCTGCTGCCACCAACTAACTGTCTTATGATGCCAAAGTTTTCCAGGCATAGGTGGAAATCTCACAAATGAATTATTATATTATGAAACTGATCAGGGAAATTTCACACAATATGATATTCCTTTGTTGCAGCTCCAACATCAAGTGTCAGATGAACATAGGTCATATAGTATTTACTTGGTGAGCTATTTCTTCTGTTTGTGTGAGGTATTCAACCACAGTGTCATAATCAGCGATGAGTTTGTGGATGGGTGGAAGATATGTGATAACCATCTTCTTTGATGAACCTGAATGATTGTTACAAACTAGCATCAGCCAACCAGTAAACCATGGAACAAGCTGATCCTCCTTGTGTGCTTCCAGACTGAGTTTCCATAGCATTTTGCCTTGTCAATATTTATCCCGGATGTTGGCACATTAGACTTGGGCATATTGCAAAATGTGGTTGGCTCCTTCTTTGAATTTACCTGTCAATGTTCTCGTTCCTTTTTGTTAGATACAATTGTCCTTCTTTTTGAGTGAGGCATTTCAGTAAAATCTTCCTGGAGAATGGAACCTTCATATTCTTCTTGTTATACAACACCATGGGCCTGATTTTCAAATGGGGACACAGGGCTTGTGGCCAAGCCCTGCATTCCAGCAATGTTTGCTGCACCTGCAGCCAAGGGGTTGCCACAACTTGTGCCTGTTTCTAGAACCCGGGACACAGGTTGTGACAGTACCCTCAATTTACGGCAGCTTGTGCCAAAGCTGTGACACAAGTCCCATAAACTGGCTCCCCAAAGGACGCAAAGGTACACCAAGGGGGAACTGGCAGATCTGTGCTGAGACACCACAAGGGACTTGTGACAGAGGGGTGAAACAATCTTTTTTTGAAAATCGCACTTTCGGCAGGGTTTGATACAAGTCAGCACTTGCGTCAAACTCCCCACCGCAAGTCCATTGTGGCACTCTAAGTAGTTTTGAAAATCAGGCCCCATGTGTATTGTGTACTGTTCCATGTCCAGTTACTATTTCAATGTTTTGATCAAAGTTGCCTATCCAGAAAACTGTTAAGACAACAGAAGACTGACTTTGGCTGAAGTGGCAGTAACAGACCTTGCTCTTGAAAATGCTGAGAAAGTTCTACTAAACCAGTTTCAATTTCACACATGTGGTCATAACTGCAGTTATTTCCTAAATGAAACAGAACATTCACAAACATTTTCTGTCTGGCCATATTGTGCAGCACAACTCAGACAAGTGCATGTTTTGTAGTGAGAAACTTGCTGCATGTTATGCCATGGATTATGTCTATCTGAGTAGGACTTTGACAGCTGGGAGACTTGTTCACTCTCCGTATGTTTGGGGGAATTTAGTACATGCAAGAAAAATGATTGAACTGTGTCTGGGGGCTATCTTTCTTTACTCAGGAGAGCATCCACTGTTGGTGGACATGATAGTGAAGGTGCTGTCTCTACAAATCTTAAGATATGTTTACACAACAAGGAAGCAGCATGCTTGATGACATGATTGTCATCCATTCTCAAAAGCTCTGTGATGGATGCACAGCCAGTTAATGATTCAACACTGATTACAGCTAGTGTTTTTTGAGGATCAACTTTTAAAAATAAAAGTGAATTCCCATAGTTCTTTTTCAGCTGGTTTCTAAGTTTATAACGGTATTGTCGATCACCTACTCCAATGCCCAAGATTTCATTCAATGCCTTCATTGCAATGGCTTGGCGTCTTTGAAGCACATTGTCTTCAATTACATGACGAACAGCCTCAAACCCAGTTCCATCTCACTGCTCATTGTCATCCTCATCATCACTTCTATTCTGATCATCTTGGGTCCTGTCCCTTGTGATTACTGTATAATTTAGGTAGCGTTTGTCATGTTTAGGAAACTCCCCTGCAATAAGGCCCTCTGTCTTAATTTTTGTGAGCATATCTTGGTCATCATGTAGCTCTGCTGCCCTTTTCATTGTGGCTTCAGCTGTTTTTACAACAATAGCAGTTGGATATTGCTTCTTCCTCTTCACTTTGATTACATATTTGTTACAGATTCCACATGTATCATGAAATAACACTTTAGATGACGAGGCACAAGGAACACCACCCCTGAGATGATGATGTGAGCTATGTTCACCAGCATCTGCATGTTCTTCGGATTTTCTGATACTCTTGGCATCTGTGAGCTTTTGATAATATTGTTTATTGTAACCATGCTTGGCAGGGTCATAATTAGACACTGGAATTGATGCACACTGCTCATCATGATAATTTTCACCACCAAACTGGGTTTAAATATCTTTGATCTCTATAAGTGTAAAGTAAGTTTTGTCACTCAAAGGACTTACTTCAGAGTCTCTTGTTGTCAGGGTAGGGTAATGCACTATACACTGCAGGGTCCTAGGATTTTCCTGTACATGTTTCCACTTGACAAAAATGTTTAGAGACATCCTCGAAGAGTCTGAAATAAAAAAAAAGTTGTGTTAGTGTATATATATATACACACAGTATATATATATATATATATATACACACACACACACACACACACACACACACACACACACACACACACACACATATATATTATGGTAGCACGGTAGTGCTACCATAGTTAGGGTTGAGGAGCCATTTACATGTTAAACCCCAAATTTTGCACCTTAATAACTTTGCAACCGTTTGACAGATTTGCCTGAAATTTGGAATACACAATCAAGACCCATACGCCTTGGGATCTGCCAAGTTTTGTACCGGTCGTATACACAGCTGTGGAGTTATTAAGCATGATCTGCACATGCATTTACGCTTTCTCTGGAATTCTACGGTCGCGCCTACAGGTCACACGGTTTGCACAACCTGCCCAAAATCTTCAGGGAACATGCAGCCGGGGTCCCTGATGTGCCTTTTGAAGATTTCATGAACAAATATTAAACTGTTCAAAAGTCATGGCAGTCCGAACCTCTGTTTTTTCCCCATAGGATAACATTACGGCGTTCTCCACGCCTTTAAGGGCCCGTATCTCGAAAACGGTGCAAGATACGGAGTTTTTGTCAAAAAATTATGGGGGGCTACATATAAAACTAGCCAGGAAAGTGATAATACATATGACTTTTACAATTTTTTCTATGTCGTACGGTTACTGAGATATAAGCAATTTACTATTACAACTACTGATTTTTGTGTTCTGAGAGTCATTATTTTGCAT
This sequence comes from Neoceratodus forsteri, assembly GCA_016271365.2. Lineage (NCBI taxonomy): Eukaryota > Metazoa > Chordata > Ceratodontiformes > Ceratodontidae > Neoceratodus > Neoceratodus forsteri. The sequence goes on along the minus strand of CM057453.1, from coordinate 1,201,424,707 downwards.
ACATTCTTTCTACTTACTGTCTTTCTCTATACAGTTTTTAAGGAAAACCAGCCTGTGCACTTACATTACTCTTACCATTACCATTTCTGCTTTCGGTTCTATACCCGTTTCACTTACCATTCACGTTTACACCACCATGTGCATTACCCTTTGCGTTTTCATTTGCGGTTGCGTTTCCATTGTTTTTAACATTTCTGTCTACAGTACTGTTCCTCTCTCTGTTTCGATTTGCGTCACCATGCACATTATGATTTGCATTTACGGCACAATGTTACAATGCGACAAGACATCACCCCGTAGCCTTCGCGGCTACGTACATTCACTATTTCTCATTATCATTCTCAAAGAAGGGAAATTAGAGGCCAAAAACTCAGTTTAATGCATCAGTTAGGGTTGTTCCACAGCAACAAAAGTGAGGAAATGCGATGTTAGGGTTGAAACCCCCTTTGCACCCCTTCAGCCCACCCCCCCAACTGGAATCAGGGTGTGTAATGGGGTCATCGGTCCTAACTGTCACCCCATTCTCCTATTCCTCAGCTTCTTTCCACATGTGATGGGGTGACACTTAAGGGCCAATGGCTAATGCACACCAGATCAGTTAGGGGTGAGCTGGAAGAGCCTGAGGTTTCATCCTAACATCGAATTTCCTCGCCTTTGTCACTGTGGAACAACCCTAACTGATGCATTAAACTGAGTTTTTGCTCTTTAATATATATATATATATATATATATATGCATACATACATATGTGTGTAGAATTATGTGGTCCTAGCCATTCCCATGTATATTACTAGTATGTTTACTATGAAGTTTTGTACTATAACTACCCTGTATATAGCTTACCTAGGCTTGCAGCAGGCATTCACTTCATGCATCGCTTGTCAAGAAAAAGTCTGCAGTCAATTGTTTGTGTATTTGCAATATTTTGTCTTGACATGTACTCTGCCTAATGCCATCCTTATAACATGAGAACTGCATTGCTTGTTGCACTTATACCTCCAAGGTTGATTCTTGACCCCGGGTCGACCCTAAAAAAGGGACTGTAATTGTCTTAGTGAACTTACCTGGTTACCAAAACTCAAATAAATAAAAAATAAACATATATCATATTCACTCACATATATACGTACATACATACCTGTACATACATACATATGCCACACATATATAAACACAGAAGATATGGCATAAAGAACTCATAAAGTATAAACTTGCTAAAATTTTATCTATTAATGGTGGGCTCCCTTTTTTCATTTTATCTTCTTATATTACCTTAAAACTTCACAGCCACATTTGCATTTCAAAGCAGCATCCTTACCCTTTTAGGCAACATAAAATTATATTATAAAGTATAATAATTCCTGTCTGCCAAGATTAAATATGAGAATATTTTGAAATTTCACAAGAAATTAAGAGGTGGTGGTTGGTATTTAAACCTATAACTTTTAACATTAATTTTTTGAGGTAACATATGGGTGTGCATTTTAAAGCTCTAACTCCTGCCTATTCATTGAGACCACAATTGAACATATATTTCACTTACTCTCAAAGTAATGGCCCAACACTCTTGCATTAAGTATGTTGAGCTGAAAATTGCAAAATTTGTCAAGGTGTCAGTACAAAATTGATGCAAACTGCCATTTTGGCCCAGCATTCATGTGATCAACAGACAAAACATGAAGTTGGGGTATAGCTCCTACAATACAGGACCATCTGTATTTATTTAGCTCTCAGGTGACACCCCACCTTCATCTACACCTGGTCTATGTGTAGTCTGATGACCCCCTCAGGGGTAGCAACAACAGAATGACACCTTTGCTTCTAAGGAAACTAAGAGGAGGGAACTTGCTGAAAATGAAGAACCCAGAGAGATTAACAGGTCACCAGGTTATATGAGGTGCAGGTTTGCAGTGGCTGATTTATTTAGAAAATTGTTCAGAACCAGCCAGAAGACACAATGCAGTTCAGCTCTGATACAGAGCCACTTCTGACAAAACAGTTGACATAGTACCTGTTGAGTGTAATATATTAAAAGTCACGTTGAAATTTTTTTTCATCAGAGATTAATGCTTTCATCCATATCTCTGAGGAGACATAGAAACATAGAAACATAGACTTTGAGGCAGATAAGGACCGCTTGTCCCACCCAATCTGCCCATTTCCCTACCTATCAGATAAGCTGCAGATCCTAGTTTTACCAACAGCCTACTTCCTCCTACCTCCAACTAGAATTGCCTTATGTCTGTTCCATGCATTCTTAAATTCCCCCACTGTTGTTGACTCCACAACCTCCTCAGGAAAGCCATTCCATGTGTCCACCACCCTCTCCATGAAAACATACTTCCTCACATTGCCCCTGAGTCATCCCCCATCTTCAAATTGTGCCTCATTTTTCTTGCACATCTCTTTTTCTGAAAGCTGCTACCCTCTTAGATTTTGTTGATTCATTGAGGTACTTGAAAGTTTCTATTATGTCCCCCCTCCTTTCCTCAAGGGTATATATATATATATATATATATATATATATATATATATATTTATTTATTTATTGAATTTTGATGACCGGGTAGGCCCACTGGGCCCCGGAGGTCCCTTTTTCAGGGGCGACCCGGGAGTAACAATTACATACAGGTAACAGATCAGTACACTCAGGTAATTATAATGTTATTTGACAATAAAAGACTTCATAGGATTACAAGCGGTAGGTAGTGGAGGACATACAGGCAATAAGGACATAGGAGTTACACATAATGAAAACATTTTACATAGCAAGTTCATGTTGAGATTGAGAGTGCTCAAGGTAAAGGCAAGCAGTTGCTCTTTTAGTCTCTCTTTGTATGGCTTCTGGTGCAGACACTGCACCATTTTAGTCGACCTCTTCTGTACTGCCTCCATCCAGTCTATGTCCTTGCAGAGATGGGGTCTCTAGAACTGCATGCAGTACTCCAGATGGGGTCTCACCAACTGTCTGTACAGAGGGATAACAACTTCCTGTTTTCTACTAGTGATGCCTCTACCTATGCATCCCAGAATCCCTCCAGCCCGCCTTACTGCCTTCTCACATTGCTTGCTTACCTATAGGTCATCTGATATGATTACCCCCTGGTCCCTTTCCATTTTTGTTGTTGTTAGTACCTCCCCCTCCATTGTGTACTCTTTCTCTGGGTTTTTGTTTCCCAGATGCATTACTTCGTACTTCTTTGCATTGAATCTAAGATGCCATACTTCTGACCATTCCTTCAACCTTGCCAAGTCCCTTCTCATCCTTTCCACCCACCCTTGTTTATCAGCCCTGTTGCAGACCTTTGTGTCATCTACAGAGAGACATTCTTTTCCTTCCAGTCCCTCTGCAATGTCACCTATAAAGACACTAAAGAAAATTGGTCCCAGTACTGAACCCTGCAGTACCCCACTAGTAATCCCACCTTTTTCTTCAGAGTGGACTTCACTTACTATTACTCTTTGCATCCTGTTGTCCAGCCAATTTTTTACCCAGGTTACCACCCTGGGACCCACTCCTAGCCTGGCTAATTTATTGTGTTGGACTGTGTCAAATGCCTTGGTAACATCTAGGTGGGCCACATTCACAGTCCCTCCCTGGTCTACTACTTTGGTCACCCAAAGAAATCTATTAGATTCATCTGACATGACCTTCCCACTGTGAATCCATGCTGCCTTGGGTCTTGTGCTATGCTGACCTCTAGGTACTCAACAATTCATTTTTTCAGAAGTGATTCCATAATTTTCCCTACCACTGAGGTCAAACTAACAGGTCTGTAGTTTCCTACTTCTGCCTTGCTCCCACTTTTGTGAAGGGGAATCAGATCTACCCTCCTCCAGTCCTCAGGTACCATACCCTCCTCCCATGATTTGTTATAAAGGGTAAGTTGTGTTGCCACTGGTTCTCCCCTCAGTTCTTTTAGAGGTAAATCTCATCAGGCCTCATTACTTTGTCCACCTTAAGTTTTAGGAGTTTTTTCAGGACCCTTTCTTCTCTGAATGGACTGGTATTGACCCCCTTATCCAGTGTGCTTCTATTATTTGGTTTAGGTACCCCCCCCTTCTTTTGTGAATACTCTGACAAAGTATTCGTTCGGTATCCCTGCTTTGTCACTTTCACCCTCTGCCCACCCCCTCCACTTATTAAGCCTCACGATCCCTCCCCTGGTCATTCTTCACTCCCTAATGTACCAAGAAAAGGTTTTATCCCCTTCTTAACTGAGTTGGTTATGTTTTCCTTGGTTTGGGCCTTTGGTAATCTCACTGCCTTTCTCACTTCCTTCCACTTTAACTGGTACAGTTCTCTGTCCTGCTCCTTCTGTGAATCCTTATACTTCCTGAATGCTATCTTTTTCTCCATAACCTTCCCCACCACCTCTTTTGAGAACTAGTGTTTTTTTCCTTCATTTTGTTTTGCTTATTTGCTTCACACAAAGGCGTGTTGCCTCTGTGATGGCAGCTTTGATTTTTCCTTATTGTGCTTCCACTCCCACCTTCTTGCTCATTTGCTAGTGCTTTTCTGAGGCACTTTCCTATTTTGCCAAAGACAGCCCTCCTAAAGTCCAATACCCTCACCTTTGAGTGACTTGACTCCATGGCTGTGTTAATCATGACCCATGCTGTTTGGTGGTCACTGTTCCTAGATGGCTACACATTTCTAAAACTGAGATCCTCTCTCCATCCCATTAGTGTACCGGGTCTAAGACCACTCCCTCCTGAGTGGGTTCTAACACTAGCTGTCTGAGGTAAACCCCTTATAGTGAATCAAGATTTACCCTGCTCTATGATGTGGCTGCAGCAAAGGTGCTCCAGTTAGCATCTGGCATATTCAGGTCCCCCAACAACAATATTTAGTGTCAGTGGCTCAGTAGGTAGCACACTTGCCTCTGAGGCAGGGAGATCAAAGGGCTGTGAGTTCAGTTCCCACATCTGGCACTTGGGTTACTATCCCAGTACTGACACTGTAGTGCAGCATGAGAGGGGTGCTGCACTTCTGAGGTGACGTCTTTTGGATGAGACGTTAAACCGAGGTCCCATCTGCCTGAATTGGTTGTAGTTCAGGTGGATGTTAAAAGATCCCATGGCACTTATCGAAACGAGTAGGGAAATTTCCCAGGTGTCCTGGCCAAACTTCCCTTATTCACTAAAAATACCGCCAACAGCTTAATCTGGTTCAAGGTCAGTTGCCATTCATCTGTATCCCCCTCCCCTGGGTCATGCCTGAAAATAGGCAGGATTTGTCTAGTGCACTTACCCCGGTCAACAAAAACTAAATAAATAAAATAAAATAAATAAATAAATAAAATATTTCCTCCTTTTCTGCCATGCTAAGGATACCTTCTATCATTTCCTTGTCCATTTCCTCCCTGAGATGGGTGTCTATATACAACCCCCAATATGGATTGTGGTGCCATTTCCTGTCTACAGGGTGAACCACAGTTCCTCCTCTCCTCCCTATTTACCATTTAGTTCCATTGCTTTGATCCCTTCCCTTACATACAGAGGTACTCCTCCTCCTCCTCCTCTTTTACTCTCCCTGTCCCTTCCTTAGATTGTGTACCCTGGTATGTTGACATCCCAGTCATGGGTCTCTGTGTACCATGTTTCTGTGACTGCCATGATATCCAGGTGTCCCTCTTCCATCAAGACCACTAGTTTAGGGAGCTTGTTACCCAGACTATGTGCATTGGTACTCATCGAGCTCCATTTCTTGATAGCCATACCCCTTATAACCCCATCCCTGTCCTTACTGTTTTTGCCTTTTTCTCCATTGACCCCTGTCCTGCTCCCTATTGTCTAGTGCACTTACCCGGTCAACAAAAACTAAATAAATAAAATAAAATAAATAAATAAATAAAATATCTCCTCCTTTTCTGCCATGCTAAGGATATCTTCTATCATTTCCTTGTCCATTTCCTCCCTGAGATGGGTGTCTATATACAACCCCCAATATGGATTGTGGTGCCATTTCCTGTCTACAGGGTGAACCACAGTTCCTCCTCTCCTCCCTATTTACCATTTAGTTCCATTGCTTTGATCCCTTCCCTTACATACAGAGGTACTCCTCCTCCTCCTCCTCTTTTACTCTCCCTGTCCCTTCCTTAGATTGTGTACCCTGGTATGTTGACATCCCAGTCATGGGTCTCTGTGTACCATGTTTCTGTGACTGCCATGATATCCAGGTGTCCCTCTTCCATCAAGACCACTAGTTTAGGGAGCTTGTTACCCAGACTATGTGCATTGGTACTCATCGAGCTCCATTTCTTGATAGCCATACCCCTTATAACCCCATCCCTGTCCTTACTGTTTTTGCCTTTTTCTCCATTGACCCCTGTCCTGCTCCCTATTGACTTCTCTACCTTAGTGTTTACCTCACTAACTACCCTGTGTTGTGGGGGAGGGCTGGGATTTCCATGCTTCTTTTCAGTGCCTTCCCTCTTGGCTAGTTTAAGTGCTTGCCATTGAAGAATTTAAACGTATCCCCTAAGATCCTGGTTTCCCTCCTGGACAGATGCAAATCAGTGTCAGTGGCTCAGCAGGTAGCATACTCATCTCAGAGGCCGGGAGATCAGAAGGCTGTGAGTTCTATCCCCACACCAGGCACTTGAGTTAAATCCCAATACTGACACTGTAGTGCAGGATGAGGAGGGTGTTGCACTCCTGAGATGCTGTCTTTTGGGTGAGATATTAAACCAAGGTCCCATCTGCCAGTTCTGGTGGTAGTTCAGGTGGATGTTAAAGATCCCACGGCACTTCTCGAAAAGAGCAGAGGAATTTCCCTGGTGCCCTGGCCAAATTTCCTCCCATTCACTAAAAATACCACCAACAGCTTAATCTGGTTCAAAGCCAGTTGGCATTCATCTGTATCCCCTCTCCCAGGTTGTGCCTGAAAATAGGCAGAATTTGTCTAGTGCACTTAACCAGTCAACAAAATAAATAAAAATAAAAAATAGATCTCACCAGTATAGGCCTGCATCCCTCTAGGAAGACCCCCAGTCCCCAGTAAATCCAAAACCATGAGCTCTGCACCAGTTTTTCAATCATTCATTGAATCCCATGATGTGGTGTACCCTAGCCTCACCCATGCCATAAACAGGCAGCACCTCCAAGAAGGTTACCATACATAATACTTGTCTAAGGCCACTCCCCAACTCTACAAACTCATCCTGCACTGCTCTGATCCCATTCCCAGTCAGGTCATTTGTCCCTAGGTGGACAATGACATCCAGCTCCCTCTCTCATGCTGCTGCTCCCATGATCCTGAGGATTCATATCCTGTCCCTCCCAACCATGGCACCAGGCAAGCACCTTACCTCCAAATCCCCATCCCCCCAGTTCTACCCCCCTAATGATTGAGTCACCCACCAGGAGCTGTTTCATTTCCCTGTGGGGTCTCATGCCACCCTCCTCTGGGTCTCCTTTGTGGAGGTTCTCAGCATCCTACTTGGTCTCCACTGTTTGTGCCTCCATAGGGGAGCCACACACCACCAGAATAGCATATGAATTGTGGAGCAGTACAACTGGATGAATGTGCCTCTGATCCACCCCTCACCCTCCCTGGGCCTTCTTTGGTCAACCCGCTCCTTTTTCTAGGCAACCTCTGAGGCAGCAGCAGTGCCCTGGTGGTCCCTGGGTGGGGGAGGAGGTTTTCCAAATCCTCCCCCGATCAGCCTGGAGATGAGCAACCACCTCCCTCAGACCAGAGAGGTGCCTGCAAATAGGGCAGCATCACAGCCTCCAGAACATCTCCCGAAAGACTGCCACCCCACAGCAAGTGCATTGCACCACTCCCCACATGTCTTTTGCCCTTCCTGTTTAGTTTTTTTTTCTTTTTGGTAGTGTGTGTGTGAGTGTGTAGGTGCATCTACCCATTATGCAGCATGCTTGGCTGTTAAGGTTATGACAGGTGTATGTCCTTTGCCCTTTTGGGAAGGTGATGTCAGAACCTCTGGTATAAAGGAACTGATGTGCTTGGTAGGGTGGGGTGAGGGGCAGGGTGGTGGGACCAAGCCTGTGCCCTCCAGAAACAATCAGCTACAGCTTTGATCCAATAACCCAGTGAGTGTTTTCCTTCCTCTGAGCAAGACAACCTGCATAACAATTTAAAAGAAAATATACCCTGCTAAAAACAATTTCAATCAGAGAAAAATAAAGCAATAAACTGTACAACCTATAAGCACAAAACAGTGATAAAACCTGTAAGCATAACTTCTAACCACAAAACAAAATAGTAACACAATGGTAACTCTGCATAGCCAAACGAAGCCTTAATGGTTCTCCTTGCTCTGTTGCTCTGTTAATGTTGCTCCTTACTCTGTCCTTTCAAGCAAACCCTAGAAGAAAAGAGCTCAGGTGACACTAGGTGCTTTATGCCAGCAAACCTAGTCTTCACTACAACACACCAACTCACCTGACCTTTTTAATCTTCCTTCTGTTGGAAGGTACTAAGCCTTTGTCAGCTTCACCCCCCAGTTACAGTACTAATCCCCTGGAAGAGCAGTGAAAGAAAAGCAATTAGCTTCTTCAATGTGAGAACAAGACTGCAATACTTTTAAGCCCAAAACAAAAACCTGTAAGCACAGAACAAAATAGTTACAAAACAGAAACTTTGCTTAGCCTTAAGATAGATCAAAATGTAAAACCTGTAGGTACAAAACAGTAACAAAACCTGTAAGCACAACCTGTAATGATTTATAGCAGCAAATATACCCTGCAAAAAACAATTCAGTAAGAGAAAAATAAAGCAATAAACTGTAAAACCTGTAAGCACAAAACAGTAACAAAACCTATAAGAACAACCTGTAACAATTTAGCAGAAATCATACCTATATTTAATATCAGTTTTAAAACATTAACTACTTAATGGAGTCCAGTGAAAGTACTACAAGGTTAAAATGATCCCCTATGGTTCCTTTTTACAGTTACCCCTCTTACTAACCTCACAAGTGTTACAGTTCTGTTTAGAAATGAGCAGGGTAAACATTTAAGACATACTATTCTAGCTCCAATAGAGATATAAAGTACTGTACAAGGAAGACCAGAACCAATTTTTGACTCAGAACAAATCTGGACTGAGGGTTGAAGATTTAAAGTCCATCTCAGAGAATCGGATTCCAGGGTATCCCATCTGCCCAATAGTTTCTCCATCAGTCAAATCTTAATATAATCTTCTACACTGGTCAGCCCAATGTCTGCTGCAAATGCAACTCTCATGTGCATTTGAGGGTTCCATGTCATTTGTGTGCAAAAAAATTCATCATGGTCACATACCGCGTATACATTACAGCACGAGCATTTTCGACGAATGCACTTCTTAGGGCTACAATGTCTCCATGCGATCTCTTAACCTTTTTACCTTTTAATACGCCTGTGCAAGCCATGTCTCTAGTTATCCAATTAAATCTCCTTTCTCACTGTATGCAAAGTCCCTTCAATAAAAGTACTTATCTTGAGCACGGTGCCCTACGTAAAGCAAACATGCTGCTGCATTTCATTCTGAGCACCAGAGGACAGCCATTCCTCAGTCACGAAGGCTATCTGTACAGAAAGGAGTGAAAGTATGGTCTGAAGGAGTATTGGAAATACATACAATATGATTCATTCAGGTGTCCGGCAAGGTTGCACACAGAAGCAGATGCAATTATTAAATTAATTCAGGTACACAGTCATGTACCAAACCCTGCAGACGCTGCAGTTCATAAAATGGTGAATGACATGAAAGAGAAGGCGGCAAGCTCTCAGGAGACCACTCAACAGCTAGTCGCCAGTGCAACTAGTGACATCAGCCGGTCAATAAGTGGCAAACTCCCTTCTTTTTACAGTCTCAAATGAGCTGCCCAAAGGGCACATCAAACAGCTTCTGTAGCTCCTAGTCAGTCTGCAGCACTCAGTGAGCTATTAATACCGGCTGAGTATTGTACATCTGATTGAGGAGACCTTTTTCTACAACATGATTCTGGACCTAATGACAGTGAGCGTTTCCTTATATTTGCAATAAAACAGAATTTAAACTACATGAAATGCTCACCGCACTGCTACGCTGATGGAACATTTAAAGCTACTTCAACCTTATTTGCCCCATTGTACACAATACACAGTGTTAGATTCACAGCAGTAATCCCATCAGTTTTTGTTTTAATGGCAAATGGAACATTTAACAACTATTCAAGGGTTCACACACAAATTGAATTATTATGCCCAGACCTAGCTCCACAAAGCATCATGACAGATTTCAAGCTAGCAGCTGCAAAACTATTTGGCTCAGAATTTCCTAACACTGTCACAAGGGGCTGCTTTTTCCATCTTTGCCAAATGGCCTGATGCAAGGTGCAAGCCCATTCTGATCTTGTAGAAAATTATTCACTGGACCCTGATTTTGCACTACAAATAAGAATTCTTCCAGCATTAGCCTATATGCCTCCAGCAGATGTAATAAATGATTTGAGCATCTGAGAAACAGTGAATTTTACACAGCAAATGATGACCAACTGACCCTACTGGTGGACTGTTTTGATGACATATGGATCGGGAGGCCAGTTGGTCGTCGTGATCATCGTAGATCACATTTTTCAATTGATTTTTGAAATTGCCATGATACAGTGAAAGAAGGGTTGGCAAGAACAATAAATGCTGTGGAAGGCTGGCATAGAGGGTTCAACAGTCTATTAGGTGCCAGTCATCCAACAATATGGAAACTAATTAAGGCACTTAACGTAGAACAGAACAGCAATGAGCTCAAAATAGAACAGTACCTTTCAGTGATGGAACCTCCAGCTCCCACAAAAAGTATAGGGACACATCAAAAAGAATTACTGCTGTTGTTGCAACTTATGGAACTAGTGATTACTCAGATTACATAAGGGGCATCGCCCACAATTTTCATCTACAAGTGTAACACCTGTGACTTTGATGCGATCCTCAAATAACTTATATTAGAATATGCATCTGGTTTTATTATATTTGATTCAATAAAGATTGACCTTTTAACTTAAACTAAAATAACAAATACCTGAACTAAACTAGATTCCCCCCTGAGAAGATGAAGCTTCCAACATCTAATGAACGTCTAATGAACTCTGAACTCTGCACTACAAGTGATGTCATAGATAGCTAGCACACCGAAGCAAGGTAAGAAGTCTTTATTATGTAACTGAACTCTGAAATAGCTGCGTTTAGCAGTAAAGTGCTGTGTTTGATTGAGCACAAAGTTTTTAGCTGAATTTAGCCATAAAACGCTAATTTTACCACTCAGGTCGGTTGGCTGCTAATTTTATCACTCTGTAAAGTGCTGTGTTTACTGTGCGCTGTCATGTGATGTTCACTGAAATTACATACGCTGTAGTGTTTCCACTGAAATGTTTGCGTGTAGATGTTTGCACTGAAATGACATGCTACCGTATTTGAGTAGTGTATGCAACAAACAGGTGCAACCTATGTTCTGCTTTTGGTTACTTAAGTATCATCATCATCATCATCATCATCATCATCATTTTATTTCTAGATGTCACCCTTCCGGAGCTCAGGGTGCACTTACAATTTAAAACATAAATAACATATGCATAAAATACATATTCATAATTTATACACAATTAAAATCTTCATAAAATCCATTTCACATCATTTCTGAACAACTGCCTAACAAATGCCTGTCGTATTATAGGCCAGAAAAGGCCTGGGTGAATAGGTGAGTTTTTAGAGCTGTTTTAAAGCTCTCTATGGTTAGGCTATCTTGCATCTGATGAGACAGAGATTTCCACAGGGTCAGAGCCATAAAAGCAAAAGTTGTTCCTCCTGATGTCTTCAAACAGACTCTGGGAATCTCCAGCAATCCCTCGTCAGAGGATCTGAATGGGTTGGAGGGGCAGTAGAGGAGCAGGAGATCTGGCAGGTACTTTGATCCCTGGTCGTGTAGGGCTTTGTAGGTCAGCAATGTGACCTTGAAGGTTATCCGCCACTGTACTGGCAGCCAGTGCTGTTCACACAGCACGGGTGGTATATGCCTGGATCTAGGGGCTCCAATTAACAACCTCGCTGCCGTATTCTGCACTGGCTGCAAGCGATGAATATCAACCCCCAGTAGCCCTAGGTAGAGGGTGTTACAATAATCAAGATGGGTGGTGACAAAGGCATTTACCAGAGTGGGAAGATCTTCAGTCGGAACCAGGTGCCTCACCCTGGCTATATTTATAAGATGGTAAAAGGAAGATTTGACTATGGCCAACACCTGAGCCTTCCAGGTCAGGCCTTCATCAAAAGTTACACCAAGGTTACACACCTGGTCCAAGACAATTAGAGGTACCCCCCAGCTCCACACCAGAGGGCTGTCCTGCCAACATCCCAGCAGACCTATGATCTGGGTCCATGACCAATACCTCTGTTTTTTCTGGGTTTAGTCTCAGCCAACTGGTACTCATCCAGTCCTGAATCTCAGCCATACATCTATTAAACACCAATACAGTAATTTCCTCCTGGCTAGGCACAAAAGACATGTACAGCTGAGAGTCATCTGCATAACGGTAAAAACTCAGACCATACCATCTTATGATGTCTCCCAATGGTAGCCTATATACTGCAAATAACATGGGGACAACACTGAGCCCTGCAGCACCCCAGAGGGCAGTTCATGGGGAGCCAAGGAATAAATTCTCAACACCACCCTCTGAAACCTGCCCATGAGGAATGATCAAAACCAACTGAGGACTGCCCCCCAGTCCACAGAAGAGCTGCATGCACTCAAGGAGTACCCCATGGTCTATGGTATCAAATGTTTCCTAGAGATCAAGGAGAACCAGAATAGTATGAGAACTCTGATCTCTGGCCATTAGGAGATCATTTATTACCCTAACTAGGGTTATCTCAGTGCTGTGTCTTTTTCTGAAACCCGATTGGAGAGGGTCATAGATATCATGGCTTGTTAAATGGTCCTCCAGCTGCAGGGCAACCACCTTCTCAATAGCTTTACCCATAAAAGGCAAGTTAGAGACTGGTCTGTAGTTGGCCGGGGAGTCAGGGTCTAAGGAGGGTTTTTTCAAGAGGGGTCAAATGACTACATCCTTTAAGGGGTCTGGGAAGATCCCTCTCTCCAGAGAACTCCTCACTATCCCGATCATGACTGGGCCAATGACCTCAACACATCCTACAAGAAGGTGAGTTGGGCCCGGGTCCAGACTACAGCAAGTTGATCACAAAGTCTGTATGATCCTCACAATATCAATGACTGCCGGTAGGCTGAAGATTGACCAGATCACCTGGGTAACTGTACCACTCGGTTGATTACAGTAAGGACCAATGGGGAGGCACTGTGTGATCTCACTCCTGATGGAGGCCACCTTATCAGTGAAAAACTGCGCAAACTCATCACACTTTCCTTGTGACAAAACTTGACCAGACTGCATAAAGACTGGATTGCATAGTCCGTCTGCAGTGCGAAACATCTGAGCTGGCCTGTTTTTGGCTGCAGCAATCTCCTTGGACAGGAACTCTACCTTCTTATTGGAGACTGCCAATTGTTAGATTTTATAATGATCTTGCAATCTAAGCCTGTCTTCTTCCAGGTGAGTTTTCTGCCAATGTCTCTCCAACCTTCGTCCCTGTCTTTTTAACTCCCTAAGAGACCCATCATACCATAGGGCACCAGGTCAAAGAGTCAAGGGATGAACACAAACCACAGCGATGATATCCAGAGCTCCCTCTACTGCCTTGTTATAGGCAAGAACAAGGGAGCCTGGATCTTCACTATCAGTCAGGATTCCCAAAAGGTCCAGCACCGCCATTAGGCCCACTGAGGTAACTCCTCTTAATGGGCAGTACTGAACCATTTCCTTTGGGGCAGGCCTAATAAGGGGAGTCGCAAAACTGAATCTCAGGGCATGATGGTCAGACCATCCGACAGGATCCACCATCATGTCAGTGACCTCCATCCCCAACAGAAACACCAAGTCCAATGAGTGCCCCCAGCCCCGCTGGTGGCTGCGGTAACTACCCATGTCAGGCCCAGTGATTCCATCAGCTGGAGGCAGTTTTGACCAAAAGATGAGAGCTCATCATCCACCCAGGCATTGAAGTCCCTCAGGATCAACCATCTAGAGGACTCCAAAACCAGTCCAGCACAAGCTCTGCTACCTCCTACAGGAAACTCCTCTTATCACCTGGTGGATGGTAGATAAGAAGAATCCTGCAGCCTGCACCATCCCCCACAATACACTCAAAGGAATTGGTAGATCCCACTGGGATCTCCCTGAGATCCAGTTTGCAACTCCCCCACCCCGACAGTCCACTCTAGGGTGGTGTAAAACTGAGAACCCACACAGAATAATGGATGCCAAAATGAGTCCTGCATTTTCATCCAGCCAGGCCTCGGTAATGCAAGCCAGATCAGCAGAGGCTACCAAATTGGCCACCAATGTGGTTTTATTTTTAATTGACCTGGCATTGCACAACACCGCCCTAGAGGGATGAGAACCCACGGATGACTGCACTACCTGCCTGCACAATTCAGAGTCCTTAAGTATGGGCACAAGGCACGGGGGACCCCTGTCCTGTACCCATTTTGCCCCAGGGCATCTCCTTGCCCCCACTGTCTCTATCCATCCACTCTTCTCCTACCCCCTCCTAGGCTGAGGGCCCCCGCCTCCTCACTATACCTAATGCATGGCATCTTCTATATACTTCAGAGGGAAGTGGAGGGATCTCAAATGGATGGAGGTCCCTAAGTCTGGAGGGGATGTACTGCCTGACCACATTAATCTTCCCCCAACACATGCTAACACCACCTACACCTTTTTTACAGTATATCACACTACCCTCCCCAATCTATTCCAATTCCTATTCCACCCTACCCCTTATTAATAAACAACAATTGTACTCCCCTCCGACTCATAACCACATACATACACACACACACACACACACACACACACAGACACATACATACACACACACACACACACACACACACACACACCAGACACACACCAGACACACACACCAGGCACAGTCAGTAACAGTAAACCCTCTCTCAGCAGCAGAGATTTAAAATGCAACAGGGACAGTCGTTAAAAGTAACTTCAATGATTTTGCATTGCAGAGCTCCAATCTCTGCATTTAAAATTGTACACACAGAGCAGATTCTTCTCACCAATCCGCTCTGGTTCACAGTTAGAATTTGAAACAGTATGTAATCCAATGTCCTACTTCAAACTTCCCAGTTAGGTTCTTCTCCAAAAATGTCAAAATGTGAGCTTTATAAATGCCAATTTCACAGTACCTGCAGATAGGAGTCAGGACCACCAACCTTGTCACCAGTTCTTACGGCTAGCTACACAGAGTGACATTTCTTAAATTTTGAGAAAACCCACCCGAGCCTTCCCTTTTGAGAACCCAGGCAGCCAGTCCTCCAACCTACTCCTAGCTCCTCTCGAGGATCAGGACAAAGAGCCCCCCTTCGGGAGCATCTGCCCCCACCTCCAGTCTGGTTTGAGCGAGCTCCCCAGATACGTTCTCCCTTACATGAATCCAGCTTCTCCAACTACTTAGCGCTATCTGCACCAATCCTTCAGTGAAAACCTTTCCTTTGGAGTCAGATTGTGGCTTCCTGGTCCCTCAGGTGCATGCTCTGACCATCCTCTCACCTCAGTCGGAAACCGCCTCCACCAACAGCAGAGTTCCCTCACTTGTTGTTCCTCAACAACCACCGGTACAGCTTGCGGATGTAGTTGTCCCCACAGTTCGTCTGATCTGCAGCTCCTTACAGAACCTCTCCGACAGTTCAGGGAAGTTGAAGAAAGGTTGACATTGAAAATTAAACCAGGTAAACGAAGGTGTTTTTGATGGTATTCCAAAAAGTGGGTCCAAATCTTCTAAAATGCTCAGGCCCTAGACCCTCACTCACCCACAGTCTCAACACTTCTGGGCAGTATCGGTGCTGCCAAACATCCCCACGCACTTCATGTGTTTTGAGAAAACCCCAAGATCGCCAGAACCCTAGCTAACTCACTTTTTTTCCCTAACTACAACTCATACGCCCAAGTTACAAAAGTAGCAAATTAAGAAAACGGTTCTAAAAATGCTGCTGCTATATTATGGTTCTAAAAATACTACTGTTATATAACAATATGTATCACTAAATCACTGCTCCAAATATGCTGTTACAGCTCACCCAGCCTGGTGGTCATGTTGCATGAACTACAACAACATACTGCATTGCAAATGTGTGTAAGAAGGGACATGTATATTGTTCATAATGACACAGTGCAGGAGAACTAGGATAGATTTCTGATCCATGGCTGAAAAAAAAACAGGTTCCCACAGATCTACATCAAGGGAGGCTCCACCATCTGCCCATCCTCCCAAACAAAGCCAGCCCAGTACTTCACATGCAGCCTCCGAGCTTGTGATTACTCTTATCAGAAACCCAGGGTTCCAATGACCTTCTGTACCTGTTGGAAGCAAGAAAGAACTGTCTGAAGAAACACAAGATGACTCATATCAGCTTTATCCCACAGTTTTCAAACCACATGAAGTCTTGCTGTATTTTGACTATTGCAGTTAGCCCCTGAACTCAAACTGCCTCAGAGAGAAGAGGGTTAATTTTCTATGCAGAGCATAGAACATTGAGCTCGAGCTCGGTTCAGAGCTCTATCTGCTGCACTTAGAAGCACAATTGTCAGATTATTTACTCCGCCTAACTGAACGGTCGCTATGGAGATTTCTCCATTGCTCGCAGTTGGAAAATTGGTTAAAGTCATCGATTTTACCGATTATTTTTTTGCAAGTTTCAATTCAGATCTCTGTCTGTGGTACAGTAAGTACTAGGTAGTAAACTAGACATAGTAAACTTGTGGAAATTGTAAAATTTATTTTCAACCAGTTCGGCTGAACTGGCCGTTTAGTGAATTACATATTCTGTCTTTGTTTCTAAACTCAGAGTGTTGTTACCAGTCCTTATCGGTTTTAAAAAAAACGTATTTTCTTGTGGTTTTTTCCAATACCTGTGACACAGTTAGAAACCGATAAGGGTGTCTAGCCTGGTTATTTGCCATAAAAAGGGTAAGTTTGTGGTTAGGGTCCACTGGGTTTCAACACTGTGGTGTGTGTGGGGAGGTCTTTGCTAAGGCTAAACCCCACACCACCTGTGTTTATTGTTTGGGGTTTGACCACCTCGATTCACACTGCCAAGTCTGTAAAAATTTCCCTAAGTCTACCCTGGAAAAAAGATTTGGTAGGCTTAGGGATAAGGAGGCCATGAAGTCCACTGACCCGGATGGCCAGCCTGGTTCGGTTCTGAATGAACCTGAGGGAGTGCCTTCTGACAAGGGCGATACTTCTTCAGGAAAGAGGAGAGCCGATCCTGAGGGATCAGTTCCTACAAAAAGACAAAGAAAAGAAAAATTGGCTGGTTCAGATCCAGAGACCCATTTTCTGACTGTCGAAGAGATTGCCAAAGCGATAAGGATTGTAGAATTGCTTCACCCGGTTCCATCTGATCCGGCACCTTCTGGCAGGCACTCGGTTCGGTCGGCTCCTCAGGTTCAAGGTTATGCCTCTGAAGATTTTTATGAACTGGATTTGGAAGGGGATGAAGATTATGACGATGATGACAATGACAATGGTTGGGAAGGTCTTGATGAGCACATTGAACTGGATATCTCCCCAGACAGGCCTTCTGTTGTTTCCCCGCCTAGGCTTTCTGAGTCCCTTCCCACTACATGTTTTCTGGTGTTTCCCCTCCTAGGCTTTCTGAGTCCCCTTCCCACTACATGTTTTACAGGAAAGTGGCAGAAACCCTCCAGCTCCCTGTGGAGGAAGCCATGGAGAAACAAGAGGAACCTGATTATGTGGAGATGATGGACATCACAGAGTACAAGAGACTGTCTATTCCCCTTCATAAGTCTTTTGGGAAACATATAGAAAAGATTTTGAAAACTCCAAATTCTGTACCTCCTGTCGACAGAAGGATGGACAAAAGGTACACCTTATCAGGTTCAGGTACAGAGTACATGTATCAACAATGCAGCCATGTTGGGGTTGTGCAGGCTGCAGCCTGTGATAAGGCTAATATACCCTTGGCATCACACCCCACAGATAAAGACTCTAGGAAGATGGATGCCATGGCAAAGAAACAGTACATGGCTCCCCCTTTGGGACTCAGGCAGGCTAATTATATGGCCTATGCAGCCAGGTACCAGAAGTCCAGGTGGGACACTGTACTGGCACTGGCTAAGCAGACCTCCACCCAGCTAGCCTCAGAGGTGGAGGGGGTGACTGCTGATGGGATTGAGGCATCTAAGGTACAGTTCCATGCTGCTGTGGACTCCAATGATGTGTCATCTAGAGTCATGGCTACATCTGTGGCTCCTCAGAGAATGGCTTAGCTCAGATGGACTAGTTTCTCACAGGACACCCAGGTTAAGGCCATGGATTTCCCTGTGATGGGTAATTCTCTGTTTGGGGAGCAGAAAGAGAATTACATGAAAAAGATGGATGAGTATAGGACCACATATAGGAGTGCGCAGGCCAAGGAAAGGCAGGCAGTTCCTCAAAGGCAGCAAGCTAAGGGAGGGGCAGGCCTTTTCATAGGCCTTTCTACCAAGCACAGGTCTCTTCTTCTTTTCCTCAGAAGGGGTTCTTCAGAGGGAGAGGCAGAAGGGGGATGAGCTGGTATGCATTCATTGTTTCTCTTGGGTATGGAGATCACTGATCTGGGGGTGGAACCAGTCAGTTGGTCTGACCATTACACCATAAGGTTCAGCTTTAGGGCCCCTTCAATAGGTCTGCCCCTACGAAGATGGTTAAGTACCTCCCTTTAAGGGGTGTTAACCCCAATGACCTGATGGCGGTGCTGGATCTATCGAGTTTATCGGGTGAATGCATGAGTCCAGATGATCTTGTATTGGCCTATAATAAGGCTGTAGGAGATGCTCTGGACAAAATTGCTCCTGTTCGTGTTCGGCCTCTCACTCTTCATTCAAGAAGTCCGTGGTTTGACGGCTCCTTGAAGGAGTTAAAGCGAGTAGGCCGAAGGCTGGAGAGACTCTGGCGGAAGTCAGGCCTTGATGCCGACAGGCTTAGACTGATGGCTCATTATGACAGCTATCAGTCAGAAATCAATCGTAAGAAGGCAGAATTCCTGTCCAGAGAGATTTCTGCCGCACATAATCGATCGGCTCAGCTTTTCCGGACTGTGGACAGACTGTGCAATCCAGTCTGTCTTCAGCCTAGAGAAGCGTCTTCTCAGTTAAGATGTGAGGAGTTTGCTTGGTTCTTTGCGGATAAGGTTGCTGGCATTAGGTCTGGCATCGGTCCGATCCCTCCTATGGGGGACTGCGGTGGTCGATTGGAAGTGGCTTGCCCTCAGTCTGTCTGGTTAGATTTTCACCGGCCAGAATTTGGGGACATTGTGAAGATCATCCAAAAAATTCGACCAACTAGTTGTAGTTTGGATCCGGGTCCTACACCACTTTTAGTAAGTTGTGTAGAAGTTATCTACCCAATCCTTGCAGACATTGTCTGGATGTCCTTGAGAGGGGTCTTTCCTGAACCCTTAAAGAGCGGTAGTTCGACCACCCTTAAAAATCCTCCTTGGACCCAGATTGTCTTGCTAACTACCGCCTATTCTAACCTGCCATTTGTTGGTAAGGTTATTGAAAAGGCAGTTGCGTTACAATTGGATGATCACCTTATATCTCACAATGTCTACGATACTCTCCAGTCTGGTTTCATGAAAAGACATAGTACAGAGACTGCCCTTGTCTGGGTATTGAGCGACCTCCTGATGGCCAGAGATCGAAAGGCATGTACCATTCTGGTCCTTCTCGATCTGTCTGCTGCATTTGACACTGTAGACCATGGAGTGCTATTGGATCACCTGTGGGTCTTTTGTGGACTGTCTGGTACAGTCCTAAAATGGTTTCGTTCTTACCTCATGGGCAGGTTTCAAAGAGTTGTCACCAGAATTTATTCCCTCTGACACTCACTTCCTGCCTTGTGGGGTACCACAGGGCTCCATTTTAGCTCCCATGTTGTTTGCAGTGTACATGCTGAAATTAGGAGAAATCATCAGGCGATACAGTTTGGGTTTTCACTGCTATGCAGATGATACTCAACTGTATCTGTCCTTTCTCCCCAGTCAAGGTGATGCACTCTCTGTACTTAATAGTTGCCTCGATGAGATCAGACTGTGGATGAGTTCGAGCTGGTTGAGACTCAATCCAGATAAGACTGAGGTGCTGGTTGTGGATCCAGGTCATCCGGGATGGGTGTGGGTGTTGGGCAACCATCAGGTTTTATTACTTGGTGGCTGCCCTCCCTACCTCTCAAACAGGTGCGAAACCTGGGCGTTATTTTTGATGATGGTTTAACCCTGAAATCTCAGGTGTCAGCTGTCGTCAAATCCTCTTTCTACCATCTGAGGAATATCGCCTGGGTGAAACATCTGATTCCCCTGGATGACCTTCCAACATTGGTCCATGCCTTTGTCACTACCCATCTTGACTACTGCAACTCCCTCTACCTAGGGCTACCAGGGGTTGATATCCGCCACCTCCAGCTGGTGCAGAACGCGGCAGCCAGGCTTTTGACTGGGACTTCTAGAACCAGCCATATTATGCCTGTGCTCTGCGAACTGCACTGGCTGCCGGTTTGGTGGCAGATCACCTTCAAGGTTGGTTTACTAACCTTTAAAGCCCTACATGACCAGGGACCCGGCTACCTGAAAGATCTTCTGATTCCCTATTGTCCCCTCCGCCCTCTCCGTTCCGTCAACGAGGAATTGCTGGAGATTCCCAGGGTTCGATTGAAGTCATCAGGATCTTGTGCTTTTGCTTTTTCAGCACCGACCCTGTGGAATTCTCTACCTCGTTGGTTGAGAGAATGTCCAACCATTGAACATTTTAAAGTTGGTTTAAAAACATATCTTTTTGGATTAGCGTATCTCTGCTAGTTGTGGCTGTCTTTTAAATGTTGTGATTTTATTATTTTAAAATTTGTACAGCGCCTTGATTTTGAAAGGCGCTTTATAAATAAAATTGAATTGAATTGAATTGAAAATTTCTCAACCTAGAGCTCCTGTCAAGTAGACACCCTGATGGTGTCAGCCCGGGTCGACTCCCCTATTCCTGTAGGAGGCAGGCTGGCTAACTTCATCCAGGACTGGATGTCTGTTATCTCAGACAAGTGGGTCCTGGAGGTGGTAAGCCTGGGGCTGGTTCTCAGCTTGAAGAAATTTCCAAAGCTGAGGGCCAGATATTTTCCACCAGCAAGCATCTCCAAAACCATTGCCTTAGAGGCAGAGGTTTCATCTCTACTGGCTCTAAAGGCTGTAGAGAGAGTTCCTACATTGCACAGGGGCAAAGGTCTGTACTCCAGGTACTTCCTTACCCCAAAAAAGACAGAGGAGTGGCAACCCATCCTAGACTTAAGATACTTGAACAAACACCTTTTAAAACCAAAATTCAAAATGGTGACTCTGGGAATAATCCTTCCCTCTCTAAGGCTAGGGGACTGGCTAGCCTCCCTGGCTTTAAAAGTTGCCTACTTTCACATTCCCATCAGGTGCTCCCACAGAAAGTACCTCAGGTTTGAATTGCCTTCAGGCCATTATCAATTCAAAGCTATGCCCTTCGGCCTGACATCGGCTCCAAGGGTATTCACAAAACGTCTTGCAGTAGTAGTGGCCTTGTTAAGAAGGAAGAATAATTCCATATTTCAATACCTGGATGACTGGCTCATTGTAGGTCAGTCCCCAGACCAAGTCAAGTCAGACCTGCTAGTGACTCAGCAAGTGCTAACTTCCCTAGGATTCCTTCTCAATCTTCTCAAGTCAGTTCTCGAGCCTGTACAGCTCCTCACCTTCATAGGTGCAGAGTTGGATACAGTCAAAGTAAGAGCTTTTCTTCCCCTGAAAAGGGCAAGGGCTGTTGTAGAGCTGGCTTCTTCATTCCACCTTCTGGTCTCTCGGCCAGCAAGGCACTTTCTTCAGCTTCTGGGCCACATGGCAGCTTCTGCAGCAGTGGTCCAAGGGGCCAGATTTCAGATGAGCGACATTCAGTTTCACCTGAGGGCCTTTTGGTCTCAGAAGAAAGATTCTCTAACCAAACTAGTTCCAGTGACTCAGACTCTGATCCAGGCTCTCCAATGGTGGCAGGAGCAGGGCAACCTCAGACAAGGAGTCCCATTCATCACTCAGTCTCACTCTATGGTCTTAACCATGGATGCTTCTCTATTGGGGTGGGGAGCCCATCTGGGGGCTCTCACAGCTCAGGGACTGTGGTCCCCTCAGGAATCCCTTCTTCATACCAATCTCTTGGAACTCAGGGTGGTCTTTCTGGCCTTGCAAGCTTTCTGTCAGTCAGTGCAGAACAAGGTGGTTCAGGTCAGAACAGACAACAACACCACCACCATGTGGTACATCAACAAGCAGGGAGGCACTCGGTCCACAGCCTTGTGCACAGAAGCCATTAAATTGTGGTCCTAGCTTATTCTCTGCAGACCTCTCTGATAGCAGTCCATTTTCCAGGGAAGGACAATGTGCTTGCAGATGCATTGAGCAGGATCTCTCGGGGCCATCACGAATGGTCCCTGGGCTCGCCAGTGTTGAAAGTGATTTTTTTAAAGGTGGGGCACTCCAGAGACAGATCTCTTTGCAGCCCCAGACAATCACCAACTTCCTCTGTTTTGTTGCAGACCCCCAGTCTTAGGCTCAGTCCCTCTGGATGCTCTGATCTTGAACTGGGAGGGGAAATTTCTATATGCCTTCCCTCCTTTTCCTCTACTGTTCAAGTTCCTGGTCAAGATAAGGTCACAACCCTGTAAAGTGATTCTGATTGCTCAGACTGGGCCAGGCAGCCTTGGTACTCCCTGTTGCTGTCCCTAGCAGTCCATCTTCCCCTGTCTCTTCCCAGGAATTACAACCTGTTAACCTTCTCTCAGGGGAGGATTTGGTACCCCAGTCTTCTGTCTCTCAATCTCAAGGCATGGCCCTTGAAGAGTTAGAGTATGCAGATTTGCATCTGTCCAAAGGGGTTCTGGATATTCTCAAAGCCTCTCGAAAGCCTGCCACCAGAAAAACTTATAACTCCAAATGGAAAAGATTCAGCATTTGGTGTTCCAAGAAGCATATATCCCCAGATACTGCTGAATTGTCTACAGTTCTGGATTATATGGTTCATCTTAATGGCCTAGGCCTCAGACCAGCTACTCTCAAAGTACATTTGTCAGCTGTTTCTGCTTTTCTGTCAGTGGGAAAGCCTTCCTCACTGTCATCTCACCCTGTATTCTGTAAATTTTTCAAGGGATTGCTTCATACCAATCCCCCCTTTTGGGATCCTACCCTGCTTGGGATTTTAATGTTTGCATTGCTCAGCTTATGCAACCCCCTTTTGAGCCTTTGTCTTCAGCAGAGCTTAAGTACATGACTTGGAAAACTGTTTTCCTGGTAGCTATTACCTCTGCCAGGTGTATCAGTGAATTGCAAGCTCTGTCAGTGGAACCTGATTTTATCTCATTCCATAGAGATAAGGTGGTCCTTAGAACTAACAGGAGGTTTTTACCTAAAGTGGTTTCAGATTTTCATCTGAACCAATCTATGTCTCTCCCTGTGGTCTTCACTGATCATTCTTCTTCAAGAGAAAGAAGTTTACACAGTCTGGATGCTAAAAGAGCCCTTAGTTACTACATTGAGTGTACTAAGGCTTACAGGTTTGACTCCCTCCAGTTGTTTCTCACTTATGGGGAAGGGCAAACCTGCCACTAAGATAACTATTGCCAGGTGGATTGTCTCTTGTATTCAATTCTGCTATGAGAAGCTAGGCAAAATACCTCCCTCAGGTCTGAGGGCTCATTCGACTAGAGGTGCAGCTGCTTCCCTGGCTGCGGCTAGGGATATTCCTTTGCTAGAGATATGTAAAGCAGCCACCTGAAAAACAGCCCATACATTTGCCAAACATTACTCCCTTTACATCCAGGCTAGGAGTGATGCTCAGTTTGGTACAGCAGTACTGCAGAGCCTATTCCCAAGGTAGGTCTGATTCCCTCCTCCATGGAGGTACTGCTTGGTAGTCTGCAATAGTCAGAATACAACAATACTTCATGTGGTTTGAAGAAAAAATTACTCACCTTAGTAATTATGTTTCTTGTAATTGAGTCTTGCTGTATTCTGACCTCCCTCCCTGCCTCCCCTCTTAGAACCTGTTTTTGGGAAGTGGGCTGGTAGGTGCAATGTTACACCTCAGGGGTGCATTTGGGCACTCCCTCCTTTTAGAGAGGGGAAGTGGGTTATATTATTAATTTAACAGTCTTAAGTTGTTCACTACCTGGTTTTTGATTTTGGATTTCTTGACTTGAGTCTTTTGGGGATACAAAATATTTGGTTGCCATTTGACTAGTAAAAGTTTTACAATTTCCAC
Source organism: Neoceratodus forsteri (assembly GCA_016271365.2). Classification (NCBI taxonomy): domain Eukaryota; kingdom Metazoa; phylum Chordata; order Ceratodontiformes; family Ceratodontidae; genus Neoceratodus; species Neoceratodus forsteri. The sequence continues at coordinate 1,201,400,306 of CM057453.1, read as the reverse complement.
ATAGTAGTCAGTTAGTATTAGCTCATAAGAATCCGATAGTTGTGCTTCTAAGTGCAGCAGACAGAGGTTTGAACCGAGCTCGAGCTCAACGTTCTATACTCTGCATAGATTATTAACCCTCTTCTCTCAGGGGCAGTTTGAGTGCTGGGGCTAACTGCAATAGTCAGAATACAGCAAGACTCCATTAGAAGAAACATAATTACTAAGGTGAGTAATTTTTTCTTGGAGTCTATACAGGTTGCTGCATCTGGCATGGACTGGAGGTCTCTACCACAGCAAATAATGAACAACAGCTTCTCCCTTCTGTCTCTGACATGCCCCCTCTGCCCCCCCACACAAACACACACAAAACCTTTGAAGAAAGGCATGATTTTGATTAAGTGGAAACACAAAACTAAGAGCCAGCAGCCTAAGCCCAAGCTGTTAAAATGGGATTTGGTTATACTCTCTTAAAGAGCTACTGATGCCTCAAAGAAAACTTTAAAAAAGCAATTTAGTTGGGTACAATTCTGCTTGCATTCTAGTTATATTTTATGTATTTCTTCTCTCCATAATTTGTTACTCAGAACATGTGTATGAATATATGATCATTGTCCCTTAGAGTTTGTTTTGAGTTCATCTGCTTCTATTGCTTACTCCTTACTCCTAGTCATAATCCTCTGTTGTGACATCACTATCTGTTGCCATGGGAGTAATTGTGATGTCACAAGCAGTGCTCTATGACTTCAGATAGGGAGAAAGTAACAGGAATAGATGAACTCTTCAGGAGCAGAAATCCTGTTTTCATGCAAATGACCTCAGTAATACATAATGGGGAGGAGAGATACAGAACTAATGGGAAATACAGGCATGACTGTGTCTAAATATTATGTTTTGTTAAAGTTCTCCTGAATGTGTTGCCAGCTTTTTAACAAATATAAACTGTTGTCCTTAAAGAATAACTGGGGAGATTTGGAAGAAGGGGAAGAAGGTGATAATTCTGATACTTCCTCTATTGCCTCCTCACAAAAGGTATATCACCCCAACAGTGACATGTCAACATTGACCAACACTACAGCAACAACAGCACCAGCTCACTGTAGTGTTGGTGCTGGACCCCGACACTGTTATCTGTGGGTCTTGCACCCCTCTCCTAATCAGCTCTGACTCACAGTTGATTATATTAAGTGTGGCAATGTGGGGAGCACAGCCCCCCATTTGAGGAGTTTGGGGGCAAAGCCCCCCGAAGAAAACATGGTAGGCAGTGTCTAACTTTATGCCGACCACAAATGCAGTTGACATAAAGTTTTCGCTGTACTGTCATTCAACAAAATTTTTATTGATGAGTGGTCTTAGATCCCTCACAAAAGACTTCATCTTCTGAAAATAAGGAAGGGGTTAAGAGACTGCCACACTCCCAGAACAGGAAGGGTAGATTGGATTCCGTTCCTGATAAAGTAAAAAATGCACGTAATGGATTTCTGTAATTTTGGAACACTATTCATACTTATGATATCCCTTATGGCTGATTTAGTTTTGGCTTGCGCATCACTAAATATGAATAGTATTAAAAATATGAAAAGACAAATAACCACCTTCACCTTTCTACAGATTTTACCACATTTTTTCTCAAGGACTCATATTTAAGAACCATATCAGACATTCAGCACATACAAAATTTGTGAATGTGGTGAGGGGGAGCTCCTCTTGGTCCGTAAGATATGGGTCTTGCTATGGGACTGGTATTTGTTTTAAAAATGTTGTCGACAAGGTAACTAAACTGATTGATGTGATTCCAGGTTGCATGCTAATCTTAGATGTATTTCTTACTGGCCAATCCTTTTGGTTGATTAATGTCTATGTCCCTGCTCAATCAAAAACAAAATAGGTTGATTGTTATGCTTGCTTGCGCGCTCGCGCAAGAAACATAGCACCAACATACGACTTTTTGGAGGTGTGCTGCCTGCTCTGTCAATGCCCCAATCCATTTGGCAGGTGCGACCTCACCACACCAATGAATGGCCGAGCTGTCTATAACAACAGTTCAGATACAGTGGCATGCAGTTGAAAGAAAACCATCACTGCAATCAGCAGTTGTACCGTACGCAATTTGCATCTTGATGTCAAGGCGGCTGTCGCCGGCCACCTCTCAGTCCCCATAAAAGCCAATGGGGATGCCCAATCCCCCTGTCAGCATGCCCCCTTCCCAGCTCATTTACCGATGGGGTAGCCCAATCCCCGTCGGCATAATGTCCCCACAATTATTTTACATTAATATGGTGGCAGCTATAGCCATCCGCCTCTCACAGTCTGTGAAAGCCGACAGGGGTCCCCAATCCCCCTGTCAGCATGCCCCTTCAAAGGTAATTTGCCAATGAGGGAGCCCAATCCCCGTTGGCATAATGCCCCCCCCTTTATTGTGTGCTGAAGGGGGTGCCCAATCCCCCTCAGCTCATGTGCCCCCCCACACACTTTGTGCTGATGTGGTGCCAATCCCCATTGGCTACAGCCCCCCAACAAACATTCAGGTGGCATGCTGGGAGCCCACCTCAGCGTCCCAAATCACCTGTGAAACAATAAAACCTTCCAGCATTGTTCCCCGTGAAAAGAAAAACAGTCTCTTGTTAAGTCCTGTGCCCCTCCCCAACCCACACCCACCCTCTGTGAACCCCCCACATACCCCCTCACCCCATATTTACCTCTGGAGCCTAGCTCGATGATCTTCAGTGGACCAGGAACACATCTGCACTCTTCAAAGCCGACCACAAACTGAAGAAATGCCGGTAAGCTATATAATGGCATAAATGGGTTTTTTACAACTTAAGTGGATATCTCTGACATTTTCATGAACTTTGGCACCAAATTTTCAACATGGGGTTCTTGGGAACCCCATCTCATGAATTCAGTGACTGTCATCTGGTTATTTGGTCCCGAAAGGTGATTTCGCTGTCACTGCACAGAATCACCTTTTGGAACTGATTGATGAAATGACAGTGTCACTGTTCATGAGGTGAGCTCCCAAAAAGCCTATGTTGCAAATTTGGTGAAAAAATTCCAAAAATGACTGTGTTACGAGCATGCGTTGAGCATTTTCCATGCACACTCATAACTTCGCGAGTTTGTAATATTTTCACTTCAGATTTTCAACACTGGTATTTTTTACACCTCCTTATGAGCAGTACAGCTGTCATTTTTTACATTCTGGCCAAAATGTGTTTTCGCACTTCCAGTGCAGAATAGCCCAGTTGCTGTGGGAAATCTATGTCTGGGACAGATTAAGAAAATCACAGTTACACTGTTCATGAGCAGAGGTCCTAAAATGCCTATGTTGAAAATTTGGTGACAAATGTCCTTAAAATGACTATGTTACGAGCGGGCATTGCGCAGTTTCCATGCACATTCATAACTTTGAGAATTTGTAATATTTTCACTCACAATTTTCAACATTGTCAATTTTGCACACCGCTTTATGAACAGTACAGCTGTAATTTTTCAAATCCTGCCCAAAATGTGTTTTTGCACATCAGGTGCACAGTGGTGCAGTCATTGAGGGAAATCAATGTTCGGGACAGATTAAGAAAATCATAATAACAGTGTTCATGAGCAGAGGTCACAAAATGCCTATGTTGAAAATTTGGTGAAATTCCTATTCTGCATCTGTATAACTCCTGCACGTCCAATGCTAATATCAGCAAGCAAACATTCGGCATTGACAAATGCTTGTTTTTTGGGGGTTTTTTTTGTTAACATTGAGGCCTTTCTATACACTTAAAGAAAAGTAGTACTTAGGGGGAATTTCAATTGTCCCTTATCTTTAAGTGACCACAGGGTTAAGAAATCTTATTGTGATTCAAATTTTCTATCTGACATGATTCAGACATCAGATTTAGTGGATCCTGTAGGGCAATACATAAATTGGAGTGGTGGAGCATTTTCAAAGGGTCTTTTTCTTTCCTGATTGATTTTATTTTGTCTCTAAGACACTTCCTATAGGATCTTCAGGTACAGTACCATATAAAATTTCCAACCATGGCCCAGTAGTAGTAGTATTTGTGTCTTTGATGCCCAGTCCTATGAGATCTGAGCACCTTACAGCAGAAGCAATATGCAGTACAAGCATAACATGTAAAACAGTCAAAAACAGAGCAAACTGAGAATGTAGTCCACTCAAAACAGTACAGGAAGGTGGCCACAAAACACAGGAGAATAGTAATTCATAGTCCTAAAAGCCTCCTGAAACAGGAAAGACTTTAAGCCCCTCTTCAAAGTCTCCATCAGTGGGGCCTCCAGTAGGGACTGAGTCAGCCTGTTCCACATAGTAGGCCCAGCCAGCACAAACACTCAATCACCCCACTTTTTGAGCCTTACCCAGGGAATGGCAAGACGGCCCACCTCATAGGAACACTGGGGGTTGGAGGTCCAATTTGGAGTCAGAAGGTCTCTCAGGCAGTCAGGACCCAGTACATATGGGGACTTGTAGGTCTGCAAACCAGTCTTGAAGGTGATATGCCACTTCACCAGCAGCAAGTGCAGTTCATGCAGGAACGGTGCCATATGACAGGACCTGGGAAGGCCCATCAATAATATGGCCATTGCATTCTGCATCAGCTGCAGGCACTGAAGGACACCTCTGCTTCCTCTAAGTTAAGTAAGTAAGTTGTAAGTAAAGTTTATTTTTGCCCCCCATCCTGGAGGCTCTGGGCACTGCACACAGAGATAGACAATCATACATCAATAAATAAATATGGAAACAGGAAAACAGATAATAAATTAAACAATTTAAAAGATCCAGGTTTAAGTAAAATAAAATATTGCAGCAGTTTACTAATTTACTTTAGACAGGCTGAGAACGCTTTTCTAAAAAGATATGCCTTTAGGCCCTGCTTAGAAACCTCCACCGATGGAGCCTCCCTCAAGGGTCTTAGTAGTCAGTTCTACAATATTAGGCCTGCCACCTCAAACTTATGATCTCCAGAGGATTTAAGGTGGGCCCAAGGAACTGCTAGGAAGCCCTCAGTAGAGAAGCGAAGCAAACACAAGGGAAAGGGAGGAGTCAGAAGGACATTCAGGTAGCCAGATCTCAATCTATGTAGGGCCTTATACTGTAGGTGAACAAGCCCATCTTGAAGATGATTCTTCACCTTACCAGCAGCCAGTGCAGTTCATGCAAAACAGGAGTCACATGATAGGACCCTGGAATGCCCATCAGTAACTTGGCTGCTGCACTCTGCACCAGCTGCAGGCACAAGAGAATCCCTCCAGTGACCCAGAGGTACAGACTATTGCAGTAGTCAAGCCACAATGTCACAAAAGCATGTACCAGTGAGAGCTTTAATCTGAGCAAGATTCCTCAAGTGGTAAAAACCACTTGATGATGGATGACACCTGAGCTTCAAGTGTCAATCCATCATCAAGGATGATGACTAGATTGTTCACCTTGGTGGATGCTGCCAAGGGAATGGGGCCAAGAAATAATCCTTTCCCCATCCCAGCAGCGTCCCCATCCTGCCAATGACCAGGCTCAATCACTAGAATCTCTATCTTATCAGGATTGAGTCTCAGCCAGCTAGAAGATATCCAGTCCTGGATCTTTGCCAGTCATTTATTTAGCACCTCCTCAGCGTCATCAGTCTCGGGTTCAAATGACATGTACAGCTGGGTGTCATCTGCATAACAGCGTAAACCCAAGCTGTACCATATAATGATCTTACCCAAGGGAAGCATGTACACTGAGAACAATGCAGGCAACAGGATAGAGCCCTGGGAACTCCACAAGGCAGGGACTTCAGGCAGGATGAGAAATTTCCTGTCACCACCCTCTGCATCATGCCTGTAAGAAAGGGCTCAAATCAATTGATGACAGTACTGGTGAGACCACAGAGCTCCCTTAAGTGATCCAGCAACACTACATGGTCCACAGTGTGAAATGCTGGTGAGAGATTGAAGAGAACAGTAACTGATCACTCCCTTCTATCTCTCACCCTGAGGAGATCATTTTGCACTCTATCTAATGCCATTTCAGTGCTATGTCTTGATCTAAATCCTGACTTGAAGGGCTCATAGATGTCTTGGGCTGTGAGGTGTGCCTCGAACTGCAGAGCCACCATGTTCTCAATAACTTTCCCTAAGAATGGGAGGTTAGAGATAGGTCTATAATTTGCCAAGATGTCAGGATCGAGAGATGGCTTCTTAAGGAGGGGATCTCACCAGTGCCTATTTTAGGGCGTGGGGAAAACTACCCTCTGAAAGTGAACACAGGACAATCTCAGCAAGCACTGGCCCAACAGACTCAACAAATCCCATTAAGAGATTGTCCCAGGTCCAGTTCACAAAATGTGGGCCGCAACTTTAAGATCACCTTGCAAACCTCATCTATCCCAACTGGTCTGAACTTGATCCAAACAATAGAAGTGCCTCCGGACACACATGACTCACCACCGCAGGGCTGCAAGTGCCCTATTGGGGAGATCCCAGCCCTGATGGAGGATACCCTGTCAGAGAAGAACAGAGCAAAATCCTTCACTGAGTGACTGAAGTTGCTTTTTTCAACTGTAGACAGGCAGGATGGAGAGACCAGTCCATAGTTCAAACAAGCATTTGTCAATGCCGAATGTTGTCACGCTGGCATTGGCAATGGCAGAGGTGGAGAGGCATAGTGCTGTGAGTTTGTTAATGTGTCCCAAAAGGTGATTTTGCACAGCGAGTACGCTACTGTATAGCAGAGCTACGGAAATGCGTTTTGGGCAGGCTGTGGAAAATGGCGGCTGGACTGTTGATAATGAGGTGTGCACAAATGCCAGTGGTGAAAATGTGGCATGAAAATATTGCAGATTGACAAAGTTACAAGAGTGCATGGAAAATGCTCAATGCACACTTGCAACATAGTTATTATCTGGACTTTCGCCACCAAATTTTCAACATAGGCATTTTAGGACCTCTGCTAATGAATAGTGTCACCGTCATTTCCTGAGTGTCCCAAAAAGTGATTTCGCATAGTGACCGTGCAATTCTGCACTGGATGTATGAAAACACATTTCAGCCAGCTGTACTGTACTGGTATGGAAAAATGGCAATGATGAACAGCTGAGGAAAGTATTATAAATTATAGTCACGAATATATAAACCGCGTAACGTCATTTCATAAAAACAACATAAATTTTCAACATAGGCATTTTAGGACATCTGCTAATGAACAGTGTCACTGCCATTTCCATAATGTGTCTCAAACACAGGCTTTCCACAGCGACCGCACTATTGTGCGTCGGAACTGCGAAAACAGATTTTGGTTAGCATGTGAAAAATGACAGCTGTACTGTTCATTAGGAGGTGTAGAACAATGGCACTGTTAAAAATGTGGAGTGAAAATATAAGTTTGCGAACTTATGCTAGCGTGCGTGCAAACTGCACAATGCGTGCTGGTAACACAGTCATTTTATGGAGTATTGTCACCAAATTTTCAACACAGGCATTTTAGGACCCTCTGCTCATGAACAGTGTCACTGTCATTTTCGTAATGTGTCCCAAACAGTGATTTCGCACAGCGACCGTGCTATTCGGTGCCCAAAGTGCAAAAACATATTTTGGCAAGGATGTTAAAAATGACAGCTGTATGGTTCACAAGAAGGTGTGGTAAAATGCCAATGCTGAGAATGTGGTGTGAAAATATTGCAAATGCGCTAACTTACGAGTGTGCGCTGCACAGTTGCTACGCACGCTCATAAAACAGTCATTTTATGGAGTATTGTCACCAAATTTTCAACACAGGCATTTTAGGACCTCTGCTCATGAACAGTGTCACTGTCATTTGTGTAATGTGTCCCGAACACTGATTTTGCACAGCGACTGTGCTATTCTGCGCCGGAAGTGCGAAAACACATTTTGGGCAGGATGTGAAAAATGACAGCTGTACAGTTCACAAGAAGGTGTGGTAAAATGCCAATGTTGAGAATCTGGCATGACAATAGTGTGAATGCACTAACTTACAAGTGTGCATTGCGCAGTTGCTACGCACGCTCGTAAAACAGTCATTTTTTTGATTTTTCCCAACAAACTTGCAACATAGGCTTTTTGAGAGCCCGTCTCATGAACAGTGGCATTGTCATTTTGTTACTCAGTCCCAAAAGGTGATTCCACACAGTGACTGTGAAATCACCTTTCGGGACCGAATAACGCCATGACAGTGCAACAGTTCATGAGAAGTGGTCGCAAAAACCCCATGTTGAAAATTTGGGGCCAAAATTTGTAAAAATACCAGAGATATGCATTAAAGTTGAAAAACCCCTATTCATTCCCTTATACAGCTTACCTGCATTTCTTCAGTTCGCGGTCAGCTTTGAAGAGTGCAGACATGTTCCCGGTCCACAGAAGATCGTCGCGCCAGACTCCGCAGGTAAGTATAGGGTTGGGGGTGAGGGGAGGCAGGGTGCACAGTGGGTGAGTGCGGGTGAGGGGAGGGGGCATCAAGACTACAAGGGACCGTTTTCATTTTACAGGAAAAAAAAGAAAAAAAACATCGCGGGACAGGTTTTTTTTTTGCAGGAGATTTGGCATGCTGGGGTGGGCTCCCAGCATGCCACCTAACTGTTTGAGGGGGTGTCTATAGCCGATGGTGGATTGAGCACCCTCACTGGAACACAACAAGGGGGGGTAGGAGGAAGTAATGCCGACGGGGATTGGGCACCCCCGTCAGCACACAAAGAAAGCAGGGGGGCACGAGCCAAGGGGGATTGAGCACCCCCATCGGCATTCAACAATTGGGGTGGGGTTTATGCCGATAGGGAGAGGCTCCCCATCGGCACATAAAGAAAGTGGGGGTTAACCAACAGGGAGGGCACCCTGAAGTCAGCAGTAGTTAGGCGGTTGCCCGCTCGCCGGACTATGCACATAATGGCGGCGAAGATGGCAAGAAAAGGACCGCGTATGACGTGCGTTGCTCTGATCGCAGCAGACCTTTTCTTAGATGTGCTCACCACATTATGTGAGCATGGTGTGGTGCCGGCATGCAGGCTGATTGGGGAATGCGGGACGGACCTACTGGTGTGTGCCCTGCATTCGCCCAAGAGCGACCTCGCCTCCAAAGCTGCACTGTCCCACGATGTTGGCTGCGCAAGCGCGCCAACATAAAAAGTAGAGCTGATCTGCTCTTTCCTGCAGCAATCTCCCTGGACAGGAACATTGCCTTCTTATGGTTGATTGCCCTTTGATATTCTCTATAGTGAAGTCTCAAAGCAGTATCAGTGGCTCAGTAGGTAGCACACTCCCTTCTGAGGCTGGGAGATCAGAGGGCTGTGGGTTCAGTTCCCACATCTGGCACTTGGGTTAATATCCCAGTACTGACACTGTAGTGCAGTATGAGAGGGGTGTTGCACTTCTGAGGTGCTGTCTTTCGGATGAGACGTTAAACCGAGGTCCCATCTGCCTGGATTGGTGGTAGTTCAGGTGGATGTTAAAGATCCCATGGCCCTTATCGAAAAGAGTAGGGGAATTTCTCCAGTGTCCTGGCCAAATTTCTTTCATTCACTAAAAATACCACCAACAGCTTAATTTGATTCAAAGTCAGTAGGCATTCATCTGTATCCCCCTTCCCCGGGTCATGCCTAAAAATAGGCAGGATTTATCAAGTGCATTTACCCAGTCAACAAAAACTAAATAAAATAAAAAAGCCAGTTTGTTCCCCTCAGACCAAGTCCTCTGCCAAATGTGCTCTAACCTCTGACCATTGGTCTTCATCTCCTTGAGAGCCCCATCAAACCAGAGGGTCTCAAGCGAGAAGACCTCAGTTGTACACTGATCAGTGCAACAGGGTCAAGTGCCTTGGAAACAGCCTCATTGCAGTCTGCAACTGCCTTATCTGCACCTGTTGCACCTGCAACACTCAAACAAGAAAGATCCATCATTGCCATCAGTCCTTCTGGGGGTAACCACTTCAAAGGGTGGTAGCGAACTATCTCAACAGGGGAGGAACTAGTGAGGGGCCCGAACATAATCCTCACCATTCAATGAGCCAAACAAGTGACCAGAGACCTCAAGCCCCAGTGAGAATACTAAGTCCATGGCATGACTGTGGCTGTGGCTCATAGAAGCAACAGTTTGTGCAAGACCAGCGAAGACATCAGCTGGAGGAAGTCATAAACAAACTGCGAATGTTCGTCATCGATCCAGGCATTGAAGTCACCCAGAACCAACCATCTGGGTGACTCCAACACCCTCTCAGTGACAAAGTCCACAACTTCCTGCAGAATCTCCCCCTCACAGCTCACAGGCCAGTATATGAGGATGATTCTGCAGCTTGCACCTGGACCCCCACGCATAACCATGCATTTAAATAATGAAGTGGAACCCACTGGGTGCACTGCACAGTGAAGTTTAGGACAGATCTAAAACAGATGACCACACCCCAACCCCTGTATTCCCTCCTTGGGCAGTGCACTGCAGGAAACTTGGCCAGTATAGTCACCTCTAATACTGCACCCGTGTCATCCCCCAGCCAAGTCTCTGTCATGCAAGCCAGATCGAATGAGGAAATCAAGTCCGCAATAATTGCAGTCTTGTTCCTAATCAACCTGGCATTGCATAGCATCACCTGAAGGGGACTTGTGGAGGTTTTCAACCCAATGATTACCTGCTCATTCCATTGGGTGGGAACCCTAGGCCCCATTTTACCCTAGGTGCCTCTTTGTCCTGGCCACCCTAACGTGACTCACTCCTGCTATTCACCCAGCACCATATTGACTGCCATCACACCCTTTCCCAATCCTGACTTCCATGCAGTGCCTCAATGCTGTTGTTGACAAAGGTGTTTAATAAAAGGGCAGAGGTCAAGCAACAGAGATAATCCATGGGACCCTAGAACTAAGGTACATCCTAAACTGCTACAACAGGTTAACCCACCCTAAATAAAATCCCCAATAAATACCTCTCCCCAGACAAATAAAATAATAACTAACCCCTACCATCCTAAAACCAGCAAAATTACATAATTACCCAAATAACATAAAATCTTGACAACAATATCCCCTCTCTATAACCCAACCCTGCCAACCCATTAGTATACAGTATTAACAACAATAAACTATGACATGTAACTCAGAACATTTACAGGAGAATCCAATGCAAAAGTGCTGTGGGGAGTAAATTTAAAGAGAAAAATCTAGCTCCTTATAGGAGCCGTGTCCAAAATTGACTGCAAATAAATGTCTCTAAAGAGTCATCAGAAGAACAACCTCAAACAGTCTCAGCAGACTTTGCAGTAGTCAACAATTTCCCCAGTAAAGCTCCCACCAGTACTGAGGAAGATGACTAGAAAGAAAATGGTGTTCTCACCACCGCTGTCTCTTAATGTTTAAAATACAGTTGTTTAACTGCTAAAGCTGGAGGGATCATACATGCAGTGAGGAATTCAAGGAGCTGGTTTTCACTTTCTGCAGTGCTGCTCTCACTAGCACCGAGGTAAACAATTTCAGCAATAGGTTCGAACACCGGACTGCTCTTAACCTCAGGTCTTCCAGGTGGTGTCCCCCAAAACACCAGCACTGCTCTCACCAATGTTGCACAAAAGTTCAGACAGAAAGAATAGTCCTTCATCCAGAAGAGTATCTGAAAACTCATGTACACTAAACAGTTGGAATGGCCACTTTAGCCACAGATTTCAGATACCCTTACTGTTCTCTACAGCCACAGCGCCTAGTCCGAGTCAGTGCAGCAATAGTAGCTTCTCCACTGTTCAGTGAACTCTTCCCTCGTCAACTACAGTTTCACCATTCCAGACAGCTCCCCTCCAACAACTCCAACAACTACAATAGATGAGAAACAGTGGGAACAACAAACAAGACAGATGCTATTGCTGAAATGGGCTCCTTCAATCTGCACTCCTCAGCAGTCCCTCTATAGCACCTTAACAGATGTCCCCTCTAAAAACCAAAACACAAACTCCTAAACTCTAAATCAACTTCCCAGCCCTACCTACAGCTAATACCCTACTCCTTACTTCTAGATAAAAGTAACTTTAAAAGGTACTAATAAAAACATTTTGAATGCAGCGAACAGTCATAGAACTAAGGATTCTCCTAAACAAATAAAATGGATAAGAGGTGAGCAGGAAAATTAGAGGAATTAGGCTCCTTTCTGAGCCCTTGCAGATGGCAGCCCAGCCTGACCACCATTTTGCTCCTCCTCCTCCTCCTCCAGACAGTAGTCAAGTCTGAACATGACAATTCCATGTATCATTGATGACAGATCTTCACAGGGAATCAAGGCTTTTATCAAGATGATGTTTCTGATTTGGTAAAAGCTACGATGGACTACAGCTGACACCTGAACCTTAAATGTCAGCCTTTCATCCTAAAGGATCTCAAGAATGTTGACCTTAGCAGAGGCTTCTAGACTGGAGGAACCCAGCACAAGGTCAGACTCCACCATGGTGGCCCCTGCACCTAACCTCTGACCAATCTCAGTCACTAGCACCTCTCTCTTGTCCTGGTTAAGTCTTAACCAGTTTCATGACATACAGTCCTGGATCTTAGCCAGGTACAAATGTAATAGCTAGACTGCAATGGGCATCCTAGGTGCAAAAGACAAGTACAGTTGGCTATCATCAGTGTAGCAATGAAAACCCAGACCGTCCTGTCTAATGATCCTTCCCAGGGATAGCATGTAACTGTGAACAATATAGGTGAGAGGGTCAATCCCTGGGGCACAATACAGAGCAGGGGCTTTGGGAGCGAGGACAAATTGCCTACCATCACCCGTTGTGCCCTATTCCTGAGGAAAGACATAAAAAGCAGATGACAGTGCCAGCAAGTCAACAGTACTCCTTGAAATGATCCAGCAACAACCCATGGTTCATGGGGCTAAATGCTGGACAGAAATCAGGGAAGATGAGAATTGATCTCTCTGTCTTAGAAGGTCATTATGCACCCTGACTAATGCAGTCTCAGTGTTATACCATGACCTAAATCTGGACTAGAGAGGTTCAAAAATGTCAGAAGCTATGAGGTGTTCCTCAAGCTGCAGTGCCACCATCTTCTCAATAGCCTTCCCCAAGAAGGGAAGGTTAGAGGTTGGTTTATAATTCCCCAAGCAGTCTGGGTCCAAAAATGGTTTCGTAAGGAGAGGCCTCACAGTGCATTCTTTTAATTCACTAGGGAAGCTCCCCTCCAAAATGGAACCAGGACTAACTCAGTGAACACTGGACTCAGAAGTCCCACACACCTAACCAAAAGGTGCACTAGGCCCATGTTCAGCTCACAAAGGGTGGGCTGTATCTCTGATATCACCCCACTGATCTCTTCCACTGAAACTAGCTTAAACTCTTCCCAGACCTGAGGAGGGTATCCAGTATCATCCAGCTTGACCCTTGCAGATCATGACAACCTGTTTGGGCAGATCACTGACCAAATCAAGGACACTCTGTCAGAGAGAAACTGAACAAACTCTTCACAATGAGTGGGTGAAATTTCTCTCACCACTTACAGACAGACTGGATTCAACAGTCTGTCTACTGTCTGGAAAAGCAGAGCTAGTCGGTTTCTTCCTATCACAATTTCCCTGGACAGAGATGCTGCCTTCTTATGGCAAATTGTCCTTTGATACTCACTTTACTGAGTCCTCAGAACCAGTCTGTCCTCATCAACCCTAGGCCTCCTCCAACAATGCTCCAGCCTCTGACCCTTTGACCTCATCTCCCTGTGCTCCACATCAAACCACAGAGATCTCAAGCACGAGGTCCTGGGTCATATACAGACTGGTGCAACTGCATCAAAAGCTGCAGTGAAGGCCCTATTATAGGCCACCACAGTTTCCTCCAATCCTGTTGCACAACCAACCATCACAGAGGAGAGATCAACACTGCCTGAAGTCCTTCTTATGGCAATCTCTTCAAAGGGAGGTACTGAACCATCTCCACTGGGGATGGACTATGGGAGGGGCCCCAAATGATAACCTCACTGTACAGTGATCTAACCAAATGGCTAGATCAATCTTGAGGCTATTAATCTTGAGCCCCAGTGAGTAGACTAAGTCCAAGGCATGATCATGTTGATGGGCTGCAGATGTAACTATCTGTGCTAGGCCCAGCAACTCCATCAACTGGAGAAAATCCTGATCAAAATGTGAGAGATCGTCATTGATCCTGGTAGGATGTACTGTCAGCAGTCATGACATGATCACTGGAGGAACAGGACTACGGAAGGTAAATAGTAATCTACTACTGAATAATGACGTAAGAGAAGCTATTAGTAAGGTAACATTTATTTTATATAGGAGTTATATTCTCAGGCCAAAGACTATTTTCAAATGCACTCTGCCTCATACACACATTAGGGAATTTTATGAGGTTCATAGCACAGTAAAATGTATATTCAATTCCTGTACAACATGGTGGAAGGTTATGAAACAGGACCTAAGGAGGTTCCTTCAACAAATAAGTGAAAATGTGTCAAGAGAAGGATATTGCAGATACCTTGATTTGTGGCAGCAACTTCACAAATTAACTTATGCACATGATAATGGGCTTACTTTGACAGTTTATGTAAATCAGGCAAAGGAAGAAATGAAAATACTTCAGTATGATATGGTGATCCCACTCTTTGCAGAACAGAAGGAATGGTACTCAGGGAAAACAACCTTTCAGTACCCACCTTTGATATCTGTGCTAATAGGGGTAAACAGGGTGATATCTCAGTTGTATGATTCTGGTGATAATATTATTCAAGACAAATTATGTGTCCTCAATAGGGTGCACCAATATGTTTCGGATGCTCTGAAAGAAGATGCATTTGTCAATCAAGGACATCTTGCTGGCTGAGAAGGCCTCATATGCCCTAAAGTAGAGGAGCTATGAAAGAAAACCTTACCCATCCTATACCAGCTAAAGAACTGCAGGTGGTTATTAAACAACTAAATTCATATATTGGCCCATGTCAAGATGGTCTCACTGTAGAATAGCATAAACTAATGCAAGATCTCTATAGCCCTGACTTAGCAGGTCAGTATAATACTTCTTTACGTACAGGTGTTTCTGCAAAAGATATAAAGGAAGCCATCATGATTTTCTTTATTAAAAATAAATAAGTAAGATATCCAAAACTTGAGACAAAATAGTCTCCTGTATGTTAAATATTAGGCACTGCATTACCATGAAGACTCTGAGTACTATATTTATTTTTTTAGCTTTTGTTGACCGGGTAAGTGCACTAGACAAATCCTGCCTATTTTCAGGCACGACCTGGGGGAGGGGGATACAGATGAATGCCAACTGATCTTGAACCAGATTAAGCTGTTGGTGGTATTTTTTAGTGAATGAGGGAAATTTGGCTAGGACATCAGGGAAATTCCCCTACTCTTTTCGATAAGTGCCATAGGATCTTTAACATCCACCTGAACTACCACCAATCCAGGCAGATGGGACCTCGGTTTAACATCTCATCCAAAAGACGGCACCTCAGAAATGCAGCACCCCTATCATGCTGCATTACAGTGTCAGTACTGGGATATTAACCCAAGTGCCAGATGTGGGAACTGAACCCACAGCCCTCTGATCTCCCAGCCTCAGAGGCGAGTGTGCTACCTACTGAGCCACTGACACTGACTATACCCCATTGTTCCTTTGTTGTCATCATTTAATGCTTTGTATCAACTTACTGTACCATTGAGTTTATATGCTTGATTCATTTACATCTTGCTTTTGCTCTCTTTATGGCCCAGGTCATGCCAGAAAATGGGCCCTGTAATTAATACACCCACCTGGTTAATAAATAAATGTGAATTTCAAAATTGTTATGAAAATCTAGGTGGAAACAGTTAAGCATGGTTCTAGAATTTGTCATAGACCCTGCACAGACTTGTACAGCACCTGAAAGAACAAGCATTTGTCAATGCCGAATGTTGGCTTGATGCCATTAGCAGTGCAGGAGTTAGAGAGATGCAGCATAGGAGTGGCAGTGAAGTATTGAACTGATGCCAACCCACCCCCACCCTGCAGAGAGTGAGAGGCATTAGGGTGTCCCTGTGGGTGTTTGGTAGTGCAGTGCAGGAAAACATGCTGGGCAGGATGTGAAAAATGACAGCTGCACAGTTCATAAGGAGGTGTAATTATCAGTGCTGAAAATGTGGCATACAAATATATGGAATTTGAGGAGTTGCAAGGGTGCATGGGAAATATGCAAGGCACACTTGCAGCACTGCCAGTTTGTGGACGTTAGGCACCAAATTTTCAACATAGGCATTTTAGCACCTCTTCTCATGTACAGTGTCATTGTCATTTCCTGAAAGTGTCCCAAGAAGTGGTTTCGCACAGCAACCACACTATTCTGCATCGGAAGTGCGGAAACACATTTTGGGCAGGATATGTGAAGTGACAGCTGTACTGTTCATCAAGAGGTGTGTAAAAATGGCAATGGTGGAAATCCAGAGTGAAAATATCACAAATGCATGACAGTACGAGCATGAGTGCAATCTGCCAACGCACGCTCGTAACACAGTCATTTTATGGAGTATCAGCTCCAAATTTTCAACATAGGCATTCTAGGAGCTCTGCTCATGAACTGTGGCACTGTCATTTTCATAATCTAGCCCAAACACTGATTTCCCACAGCGACTGCGCAATTGTGCGCCGGAAGTGCAGAAACACATTTCGGCCAGGATGTGGGAAATGACAGCTGTACTGTTCACAAGGAGGTGCAGAAAAATGCCAATGCTGAAAATACTGCATTAAAATATTGTGAATGCACGAGGTTATGAGCCTGCGTAGCAACTGTGCAACCCACACTCATAAAACAGGCATTTCTTGTATTTTTCCCCCCAAATTTGGAACATAGGCTTTTTGAGAGGCCACCTCATGAACACTGGCACTGTCATTTCGTTAATGGGTCCCGAAAGGTGATTTCACACAGTGACTGCAAAATCACCTTCTGAGGCCGATTAATGCCATGACAGTGACAGAATTCATGAGGAGGGGTCCCCAAAACCCCATGTTGAAAATTTGGTGCCAAAATTCCATGAAATGCCTGAGATACGCAACAAAGTTGAAAAAACCCTATTCATTGCATTATACAGCTTACCAGCATTTCCTCAGTTCATGGTCGGTTTTGAAGAGTGCAGACATGTTCCCAGTCCACTGAAGATCATTGCACCGGAGTCCGGAGGTAAGTATGGGGTGAGGGGGGGTGAGGGGAGGCAGGGTGCACAGTGGATGGGTGCAGGTGGGGGGGAGAGGGGATCTAGACTACGAGGGACGGTTTTCGTTTTCTAGGTAAAAAAAAAAAGAAAATGTTGCAAGACACTTTTGCAATTGCAGGGCATTTGGCATGCTGGGGTGGGCTCCCAGTGTGCCACCTAGGTGGGTTTTTGGGGGGGTCAGTAGCTGACAGGGGATTGGGCACCCTCGTCGGCACACAACACGGGGAGGTAATGCCGCCGGAGGATTGGGCACCCCCGCCAGCAAACAAAGTCTGGGGGGAGTGCGAGCCGAGGGGAACTGGCACCCTCTCGGCATTCAACAGTTGTGGAGGGGTGATGCCGACAGGGAGTGGGCTCCCCCATTGGCGTGAAAAGCAAGCGGGGGCACGAGCAGGGGATTGGACACCCCCCGCATTCCACATTTGCGGGGGATGCTGATGGGGAGTGCTCCCCGTCAACACACAAACATGGGGGTTGCTGACAGGGGATTAGGCACCCCGATGTCGACAAGAAGTCAAGCGGGCCGGGACCATGGCCATAATGGCGGCGAGCATGTCGAAGCAAAGGACCGCTGCGATATAGCGGTGCAGGGGACCTTTGCTTTGATGTGCTCGCACCATTATCTATGCATGGTGTGGCGGTGGCATGCAGGCTGATTGGGGAATGAAGGACGCACCTACTGATGCATGCCCTGCATTCGCCGAACAGCAGCCGCGCCCCCAAGACCTGCACTGTCCCACGATGTTGCTTGCGCATGCGCGCAAGCCAACATAAAAAATGTAAGATCATCTGATTTAGCTAAGTAGGTTGTTTTAGCACACAGGAGAAAATAATCTGTCAGGTATAGTGCTCTTTCTAGATCAAGAGGAAGCCATAGACAGACCATCACATGTGTACCTCTTCTATAAATTTATGGAAAGATATGGATTCCCTGATACCTTTGTACACTGGCTGAAAATATGTTATGAGGGAGCTTGTGTGTATCCAAATGTGAATGGTTGCATGGAGAGGGTATCCCTGTTTTCTGGGTGTTTGACAAGGGTTCCCATTAATTCCCCTCCTAATACGTACTTGGCATAGACCCCATGATCTGGAATTTGATCCATAACCTGGATTTGAGGGGGACTGAATAGCAGGATGATATCAGAGCACCCAAACATTTAGCATACACAGATGACCTGTGTCTAATAGCATGAGATGCAATGGTTATCAGTACAGCTTTCTTGACTTAAATAACTTCATAGTTGTTTAGGAGTCCCAGATAAATAAAAATAGATGTATAGGACACAGGATGGAATCTGTTAGAGGTTCAGGACCCTCTGTGGTTGAGGAAGTAATACTCTCAGCTGAACCTATCAGGATTTGGGGTATATAGTTTGGAAGTGAGAAAGATGATAAATTAAACTGAGTGTAAAACTGGAGATTGGGAGAAAGGAAGGTTGATGCTGGAAAGCCTGGCAACTCTTTAAGAAGAAGAGGGTACATATGGTTAAATACTTTACTTGATTCTGGATATAGTTCAGACTGCCCTGTCTTCTCCTGAAGACAAACTTGATCTTAGTCTTGGGTCACTCTGGTGAATTAATCCTACGCACTCAGTAATGAACAAACCAGGGTGAACACCTTTCAGTAAATTCATATTCTTCATATATCTATTCACAAAACACATTAACTGGAAGGGCAATGTTTCATGGACAATCTGCCATTTTGTCAGGCCCACTGTATAACTGTGCTGATTCTGTTCAAACAAATTAAATACATCAATCGCTTTATGAAAATGAATGCACTTAGCAATACACCACTGCACTACTTGCACCAAACACTGTGGCCTCCCTTTACTCCATTAATACATCAGGTTATAAACCTACTGTACATATGTGTGACTGATGGTTTTGATTTATTTGAACAGAGTTAACATAGTCATACAGCAGGCCTGATGAAATGGTGGCGTGACCATGAAAAATGTTTGGTCTTCAGCAACTCTTTTCTTCAGCAGTAGAACTGGAAAGCATTATCAGGAATTCTATGCAAAGTATATGTAGTAGAGAGTGGGGAACTCTGCCTAGGAGGGTCTGGAAAAAAAGATGGGTTAATATGTTTCAGGTTATACATACATGGTGGGAGTCTGTTGTTATCTGAGGCTTAGCTAATTGTTATATAACCAGGTAATCTTCTATATCATGATTATAGTTTGTTTTTCTCCCTGAAAATTTTTTTTTATAAACATGTACCTTTTACACTTGCTGATTTAGTATTATTTAACTGAATTTATGTTCAGATTATTAAGGCTGGCACTTTATGATTGTTTGTATCATTTATTTGGTTTGTATTGTTTACTTTGGTTTTTACATTGCAAATTCCTCTCCTCCCCTTCGATATGTGCCATGAGATCATTAACTTCCACCTGGACAGTGACCAGAGACTGGCAGAAGGGAGGCAGTATAGCACAGTGGTTTAGGGCTCTGAGCTACAAATCTGGAGACCTGGGTTTGAATCCCACAACCCCCACTTGCATACTGTGTGACCCTCAGCAAGTCACTTAACTTCCCTGTGCTCCCAGGTTGCACCTGTAAACAAGCTTTCAGCTTAGTGCGTCTCTCCTGGTTAAACAGTTAAAAAAATAAATAAATAAAAAAAGGGGAACCTCTGTTTATCACCTTATCCAAAAGATGGCACCTCAACATTACAGCACCCCCTCATACTGCACCACAGTGTCAATTATGGGTATTAACCTACCAGCTGCAGGGCTAGAACCCACAGCCTTCCAGCCCCCCAGAGGTGCACATGCTGCCTACTAAGCTACTGACACATACCTATCAAGAAAGAGGCTGACACAGAGATTATAAAATGGATTGGAAATGTCAACCTTCTTGACTAGTCAAATACATTCTGAGACCCATATGTTAACCCATGAATGTACAGCTAGAAGCTGTTCAAGCAGTAAGATTTGGAATTGAGGGACACCACATACAGAATTCTTGAGCCATTTGGCTCATCCCTGATGCAATGAAATTTCATTATTTTTTTTAAAATAAATGATTAAATATCCCTTTTCCTCATCCTTCCCTTCTTACACACATAAACAAATTTTAAAAAAATAATTACTATTCAGTTTTAATTGGTGGTGTTTCACTGCTGACTATGAAAATCCCATTCATATCCTTACAAAGTTGCCATGGAAATCTCGTTATTTTGTGTAATAGTCATGAAACCGAATGTATCTTAATTTTTGTTGTTTTTTTGGAGTCTCTGATTTATGCAATATCTGCTGGGGGGAGGGTGACATGCTTACATGATCTGTGGTAAACCCATTGTTTTCCACCAGAGGCTTTCTTTTGATGAGAGAATCCAGTCTAAGTGGATTATTTGAGTTGCATCTAGGTAGTTGAGGATGGAGGGGCACAGTCTGTAAAAGCAGGATTATACAAAGACCACCTGCTGTGTCCAAAGCTAATGCATAAAAAAGGAGGCAATCAAAGCACTGTGGTGGACTTCAGCCAAGTAGCTATTAACCAATTTAAAATGATAATAGGTTTTTGGGATCATCAGTCTTAGACTTGATTTCTAGGAAAGAGAAAGATTCACAGAATCCTGAGATAACCAGAGGTGTGTGTCATGGAACACAGTGGGTTGAGATAAAACCTATTGCATCCTGGGAGCTCTGGCCATGTGCCTTTTTAACTGGAAGCAAAGGGAATTTTCACCTTCTTTTTCTATTCCTGTGTGGGGAGAGACAAGACTGGGATAGTTGTGTGCTATATAAAATGAAAGGGTTACCTCTTTACTGAAGAGAATTGCTTGCTGTGTGCACACACTTCATAGAATGTATTTGTTTATTGTATTGCTTTGAACTGTTATCCAGGAAGACACATTGAGCAGGAACTACCCATTTTCAAATATGACCTAGAACAAAGAAATGTCACACAGACTGAGAAACAATAAAAACAATGTATCACTTTTGACTTCCCCAATCTAGGGTCAAAAGTGATGAATTTAAAATAGTCAAGGTTAATTTAGATAGCTACATGACACTGTTTACTCTAACTTACTATGCGTAGAATGGGAGAGTACATATAGGCATTTGTCTTCTTCTGTCTCTGCATTTGCAAGCACTACAGTACATTAAGTAAAATTACAATACAGTATTAGTCAATACAATCACATTTAATAAGATTTACTAGGCACTGCTCATATTGCATTTTAAAAGCTAAGACGGATATACTACTGTCCACAGTATCTTTAAGAACATATCTCCAATTTTTTTCAAACTGCAGCATGAAAAAAAACCTTTTTACCCTAGGAAGTCCTTTGAAAGGGAAAATTGTACTACTGCTAAGAGTTAAAATTTGTCAGTTCAGTTAGTGCTTTTCTAGTCTGTGCTTTTGTGTTTTAACATGTTTTCTTTAAATTTTCCAGTGCCTGTGCATTTCCCATTTGTTCACTGAATATATTGTAAATTATGTGTAAATATTGTATTAAATATTTTGTATTTAAAATATTTGGGAGCATGGTGTTTTAATAAGTACAGGTAATCTATTTTCAGGGCAGTTCTGTAATCTAATGCAGAGCAGCCAAGGGTAAGGAGTATCTAGAATGATTAAAAGGTTCCCATGCTAAAGAGGCCGTGTAATGTGTGAGCAGGAGGCTATGGTGAGGATATAATGAAAGCAGCCCCGAGTGAATTTAGGCCAGGTGAGTGGCAGAATGAATTATGTGAACTAGCTATTCACCACAATGACCTAGGATGTCTTCAGTGGTGTTGTACAAACTGGTAGCAGTGGAATTGTGAGTGATCCTCACTGAACAGGACCCAAGTGGTTGATTTGGAGAGAACAGTGTGTGAGTGCTAAAGGTACACAGTTACCTAGCACACAGAGAAATGGATTGCCTGTAAAAATTACCTGTTTAGTCACAGAGCCAGATATACAAAAGGGATACTTTATTCACTGCTGTCATTTCCCCACTTAGTGAGTGTAGTACAGTGAGATGGAACTATGCCTGGAACGTATAAGAGACTTACAGTACAAAAGTAATCCTAAGAAATGTTGGCATATGGTTGATTCTGTTTGGAGGGTGCCCTCTGTATCCTCCACTACAAATGTTTCTTATGCTGGTTCCACTGTGTACTCTAAAGAAGGTATTAGCTGTATGTTTAATACATTTTTATCAGAGGCTTACACTTTGCTATTGAAAAAATCTGGTTTATCTACCGCTGGGTTGCCTTCTGATCCCCTGGCAATGCTTTCTCTCCCAAGACCTAAATTTTATTTCAGGCACATTAAATCTGAAGAAGTATTTAAATTGTTTTCTTCATTAAGAGAGGACTCTGCCAAGGGAATTGATAGTCTAGACAACGTTTTACCTAAATCTTGCACTGCCATTTTGGCTCCTCTCTTAAGTCATACATTTAACTTATCTCTCACTACCTTGACCTTCCCCTTAGCATGGAAGCATTCTGTAGTTATCCCCTTACATAAAGGTGGTGACAAAAGTTTGGCAGAGAATTATCATCCAATTTCTCTTCTCCCTGTTATTTCAAAGTTTTTGGAAAAAATTGACCTTCGTCAGATTTCTGACTAACTGTCCACTTACCAACTTCTTTTTAATTTTCAGTTGGGTTTCAGACTGAATCACTTTCATGATTCTGTCTCCAGGGCTTTGGACAAGGGATATCTTGTTGGTACTGTTTTTATTGACTTATCTAAAGCTTCAGTTCCTTCTGCCTCATCTATCCTCATATGGTTTCTCTACAAATGTAAACATTTGGCTCTCCTCTTACTTACACTGGAGAACTTAATCTGTGGTTTGGAATGGTTGTCTTTCTTCTCCTCTCTCTAATCTCACTGGAGTTCCTCATGGATCAATACTCAGTGCTGTTCTTTTTAATCTTTTCATTGATCCCCTACCCTCTGTTGTTGGTCATTGTTCGGTTTGACTCTATGCTGATAACACGGTTCTTTTCTATGCTCACAGAAAGCTCTTTTCTTTCCTCAACTCTTCAGGATGATCTAAGTAAAATTATGCATTGGTTTTCCAATAATCTTTCCTTTCTAAATAGAAACATAGAAACATAGACTTTGACACCAGATAAGGATCGCTTGGCCCACCCAGTCTGCCATTCCCCTACCTATTGGATAAGCTGCAGATCCTAGTTAACCAATGGTCTACTTCTTCCTACCATCCCCATCCCAATTACCTTATGTCTGTCCCATGCATTCTTAAATTCCCCCACTGTTTTTGACCCCACAACCTCCTCAGGAATGCTGTGCATATGTCCACCACCCTCTCCATGAAAAAATACTTCCTCACATTGCCCCGAGCCATCTCCCTTCTATCTTCAAATTAATCAAATAGCAAAAAGACTCAAACTATGCTGTTTGGGTCTCAGTCCACTGTGTCCCTGGCAAATCCCTTTTTTCTCTATTACTTTAAAGAGCTATTAATGCTAAATAGAAAACTTTGAAAAACATAACATAATAAGAACAAACATAATATTTAGGTACTATTCAGCTTGCATTCCATATGTAATATATATATATATATATATATATATATATATATATATATATATATATATATATATCTTCCTTGTTATTTATTACTGAGTAAATTAGCATGAGTACATGATTTTTATCGCTTAGATTTCCCATAGAGTTTATCTGTCTCTGTAGCTTACTCCCTACCTCAAGTCTTAATGCTCTGTTGTGACATCACAATCTGTTGCCATGAGAGTAACTGTGATGTCACAAGCAGGGCATTATGACCTCAGGCAGGAAGAAAGCAATAGGAATATATTAACTCTTCAGGAGCAAAGATCCTGTTTTCATGCAAATTACCACAGTAACAAATAATGGGGAGGAAGAATACAAAACTAATGTGAAATACAAGCTGAACTGAGTCTAAATGTAATGTTTTGTTAAAGTTCTCCTGAAGATGTCAGCTGCTCTTTAAACAATAACTCCCTTGAACTTGTAAGTGAATTTAAATATTTTGATCTAATTTATGATTCATCACTAACTTTCAAATCTCATATTGATGAACCCATCTTAAAAGACTGTCATAGCCTAGGTCACTTAAAACATGCCAAACACTGTCTTCCAATTTTTGATTGTAAGCATATTATCGCTCAAGCCATCCTCCCTATACTAGACTTTGGTGATACCTTCTACCATCATGTCAATGATTCAAATCTTCTTCTGGTGAACACTATTTATTATCAGCTTCTGCAGTTCATCTTAAAATCTAAGTGGACTGAACACCACTGTACCTTATTGTCTCAATTAAACTGGTTGTCCCCTTCATCCAAATGCACTTTTCAATGGTTGTCCCTAATTTACAAAACCATGAATAAACAGACTCCAGCTTATCTATCCAACAGGCTTATAGTCCCCATCCACAAATACATCCTTCATGATGTGTCTCAGTGTGGTCTTTCTTTGCCAAAGTTTCAAACCAACTTTGGGAAAGAATGTACCTCCTATGCTGCTTCACTTTCATGGAACAGACTTCCTCCTCAGATAAGAAATTCCCCATCTCTTGATATTTTCAAACATCCCTTACAGAAATAATTATATAAAATGTTTTCATGCTGTGCACATAAAATTACCCATGTGATACATGTGCTGCAAGCATGATTTAAAAGTTAAATTGGAACTGACTGCATGCATGTGGCATGCATGCAAAAAGCACGTGGTCACTGATAACTGCACACATAAAAGTTAAGTGACTTGCTTTAGATCACACAGTATACAAGTGGATTTGATGAGATTCAAATCCAGGTTCTGAGGTCTCCTAGTTTGCAGTTCAGTGCCTTAAACCACTATGCTATACTGCTTGCATACATATGGCTTGCTTGTACTTCAATACAAATCTGCTTACACCTGCACACATGTAGCATGCTTATAGTCATTGATATACGTTTTATTTTTCTTGTCCCCCTCATCTCAGCTGCACAGCTGAAGTGCAGCACACATAGCAATGGAAACACATGTGGTTCTTCCCAACCCAATACACACACTTACCCACAAAACTACTTAATTACTTCTGACTGGCCTGTGTTCCTACTCTTTCCTCTCCATAGTTTGAATGCTACCATGCAAATGGACTTTAAGGGGCAAACACAAAAGTGGCATTAACTTGACATCCCCCCACCCACAAGGCCAGTTCCCCCCATGCACACACACTGTAGTGGGTGTGGCCATGCTGGGGAGCCAGAGGTAGGAGTCTTACACAGATGATGTCCATGGGTGAGAGTGCTGGAGCATACCCCCTTGAAATGAATTGAGTTATGATTTATTTCTATGTTATACATTATAATGATGAATTGGAGAATAATGAAGGTCTCTGTTCTACAGACAAGGCCCTCGTTAGTCGAGTGGTGGCCTTTATTAATCTCCAACTCTCCATCAATAGTGCATAAAACAGTAACAAAAAAAATACCCTCATTCAATTAAATGGTGCACGCCCCTGCACTCTCACTAGTCCTATGTCAAAATGTGCCTGAGCATGGGAATCTGGAGGTCAGCTTCATGGGGAAGGCATACACCTGACTACAGTGGGGCTCCAATAGTCTGTGCATACCATACTGCTCAACTGTCCCTGAATGCAAGGGGCAGTCTTCATTTTACCCCTGTAAGCAGCTATGCCCCTCATGGAAAACATGTTGCTCACACAGAGGATGTTCTGTAAATTTAGACTTTATGGCAGGGGCACCATTTCAGATTTCAGCAGGGGGGAACCAGCAACCAGTAGAGGCCAGGTGCTAGTTAGCCCTTAGGCAGCAAGCTCTAGAATGTCTGGAACATCTCTAAAAGGTAAAACTTATTTGTTATGACTGAAAAGTGATATGTAAATCAGGAAAAATTAAAATATATAAGAGGAAGAAGTAGGCTGCTGGTTAACTAGGATCTGCAGCTTATCCAGTAGGTAGGGAAATGGGCAGACTGGGTGGGCCAAGTGGTCCTTATCTGCCGTCAAATTCTATGTTTCTATGTTTCTATGTTTCTATGCATCTGTCTATACCCTGGAACAGTGCAACAGATTGGGGATTAAACCCACCCAGTTAACTAACATATTTATTTTCCTGGCTCAAATTCTAAACCCCTCCCCCAAAAAATGTGTCCCAATTTCTTTCCCCAGCTCCATTCCATTCAATACCCATCTCATGTAAGTCATGAAGCCACCAAAAAGATGCAGAAACATGAAAAACACATCAATATTTCAGTCCTTTTGCCTTCAACAATCCCCCTGTAAAAAAAAACATTGTTTACTTTTACTTACCCAGCCATCTGGCCAGAACCTACAGCCTAATCCAGTGTGTCACCAGCCCAGTTTTCAGTCCACTTCTCCTCTGTCCTTCTGCCAGAAGGTGGACGCTAGAACCAATCATCCCAGGTCCCCAACATGTTCTGCGACCAAGTCACCTCACCAACCAAACCCACCCAACCTCTGTTGCCTGCTTCTTGCTTGGCTGCTGCCTCACTGCACTGATCAAGGCCCATGAAGGCTGCCCACACTACTGTCACTGCTGCTGTGAGGCCTAGCTTACTGCTGCGGGGAGCCTGCACTGTTTTTTTCTGTGAGTTGAGCCAAGTAGAGTAAGTAGGTAACCTCATCTCCAATTAGCTTTTAGCTCACCCCCAGACCCTTCAGCCACCAAGGGAGACAAACTCACTAAGATAAGACCAACAAAAATATGCCACCACAATACTGCTATTGAGAGTTCAGTGCTCACCAACTCTGTGATCCTGTCTACTCTGTGGCAGGAAAGACAGTGTCCCACTTGTATGACTCATGTGCTCTTGCTTGGCTGGAGCTATTCCACATCACATGTGATGACACCACTGCTAATAGGTGGAGAGAGTGGACAACACAAAACAGACACAGTCGAGTCAGGAGTGCACCTGCAACGTGAGTGCAACACAGGCCGGGGGGGGCATTTAGTGTGCAAAAGATTAAATCCAAATTTAATGCCATTATTGCCACACATTGCCACACCATAAGAACAACCTAGGCAGAAATGCAGGAGGGAGGCAACTGCCCCCTTTTGCCCTACCTAAATGGCACTCCTGCTTTATGGTAGAAATTAATTCTCAGGGACTAACATCACTACAAGTAAATACAAAGGTTTCCACTGTGTTCTGAGATACTATATCTCCAGGTTTCAGGATGTGTCCTGATCATTGTGAGGGTTAGTGTCCCTCATTGTCCCTCATTTTAAGTGTCCATGACCCTAATTTCGGTGACAAAATGTGAGGTATGGTGTATGCTTCCAAGACCCTGCTCAGCACAAAGAGTGCTGAGCATGGCCATAGTGTATATGCTCCATTCAGAATGACAAAGAGAAAGTAAGTGAGCCATACCAGTCATGGAGAAACACATTTATAGCACTGAATGTGCATAAGGGGAATTGCATGGCCCAAAACAAAAATTCAGGCTTCACAACACAAAGGCCCCTCTTTGCACATCTGGAATGGGGGATGTTGGCTGACTATATCCTAGGCATTTCATGCAGTAAGCAAACACTTCTTTACAAATTAATGGCAATTTAATGACAAAAAATCAAGAGCCATTAAACAACTTGCAAAAGGATCAGAATTAATGAGTTTATTTAATTTTAATGGGAAATCAATGAAAAGGGTATTATAATGACTCTATTTGTTAGCAGTAGTATGAGAAATAGAAACTGATGTGTTTTTTAGATGAGATTTGCACCAGCTTAATTGCTGTACACATGGCAAGTGTGCAACATGTGAACCTGATGTGATTTTTAAATGATGTGCACACCAGTTTAACTGCTGCACTCATGCCAAGTGTGCAACACTCGAACCAGATGTGCTTTTTAGAAGATGTTAACACCAGCTTATCTGCTGCACACATGTCAAGCTTGCAGCATGCAAACCTGAAGTGCTTTTTAGACCTGGCTCGCATAGTTTCAGTTTGTGTATGCAAACCGCATGCAAACATTGCACAATTAAGCATGTGGCATGCATTCTGCATGTACTCAGCACACTTATGTTTCTATAAGGGATGACCTAACATTTTTTGCAGGAACAATCTATTTGTACTTGTTTTAATTGATGTTCTATATGTCAGCTTATGTATCTACTGTTTAAATAACCTGGGATGTTCTGTAAACGGGACTTGCTTCTCATAGAACCTGTCCTGTAATTTATCCGACTGTTAAATAAAAAAAGTAATATACAATGGACCAACTGCAGGATTTGTGCCAAAAGGGAGAATTCACTTATGGAAACATACAGAGTCAGAACTCATAGAGATTCATAAGAAAAGTGACCAGGAGAATGGTGAAACTGGGGTCACAGAAGAGCTTGGTCAGAGTCATGAGACCCAGATCAGTGAGTGAGCCAGGAATCAAGGTGGTTGAGCAACCAGACTGGCTCCAGATCATGAGACTGGAACTCACCCTGGATAAGGTGAAGGAAGATGCAGAGCTGCAAAGAGCAAAAGTGGAATCAGATCTGCAAAGGGCAAAGCTCAAGGCAGAGCAGCAAGAAAAAAAGCACCACGAATGATACAAGAAGTATCAGCATAAGATCCAGATGTGAGAGAAATGGGAGCAGCAGTGTCAGAAAAAAGAGAAAAAATAAGTACATAAGTACATGAGAGAGAGCTATAGATTCTTTAAAGGCATCACCACACAGTGTAAGTACTGGCATGGGAAGTCACCCCCAGAAACTAAAATTAGTTCTAAAATGATTCCATGTTACCAGGCGGAGGGGTGATGAGCTTGACCTTTTTCTCAAATCTTGTGAAGAGCTTAATCTTTTTCTCAAATCTTTTAAAAATATTGTGTGGGCAATTTTAATTGAAAATGGCTGCTTGGGTGGCTCACCTTACACTACTACTCATGGAAAAAACCTTAGAGGCATTCACCATAACGGCCGATGCATATTGCACAGACTGTCTTAAAATGAAAAATGTTTTACTGAAACATTTTGAATTGGCTTCTGATGCATATAGGCTCAATTTTAGGGGGTTGAAGAAAGAACTTGGTGACAGTTACACAGAAGTGGATGTCCAGTTGTGTAATATTTTAGAAAGACTGTGGGAGGGTGCATACTGCTAAACAACTAAAAGATGTAGTTTTAGTGGAACAGTTTCTTCAGATGGTGCCTGAAGAGTTTAGAGTGGGGTTGTTGAACTAAACAGCCAGAACTATGAAGGAAGCAGCTGAAAAGCTAATCAGTTTGCATCCAGCAGGCCACATACCCAGTGCAAACACAATGGGAAAGAGACATTAGATTTTTTTTGCAGAAAGGACAGTTTGCCCCACCCATTCTGCCCAGATGTTCCCTGTCTGATCTGTATCTGCAGAATCTAACTGGTCTATGGTGACCCTCCTTCCTCCCTGCCTATTTTCTAATATACCCCTATGTCTATCCCATGTATGCTGGAAGCCCTCTACTGTTTTCATCTTCTATACATCCGCTGACTGTTCTAGGCATCTATCACCCTTTTAGTGAAGATGTATTTCTCACTTGTTGTTTCAGTTTTGTCAGTGTTTCCTATTCTGTGCTTTTGTGTTTAAACCATTTACTTTACATTGCCTAGCTTGTGTGCATTCCCAATCAGTTTTCATTAGGCTTGGAGGTGTGAGTGAAAATTAATCTAATTATACAATCAGGGCAAGAGTAATAATTGGTTTATACAACACAAAGATGTGTTCCTAATATACATAAACTGATACATGATATACATACATAGAAATAAACCTTTATTTTTATGAAAATGTAAAATTACAACTATCCCCATCATGCAACGCATTGTGGGACGTATATGTAAATCACCATGAAAGAGTTTAGACTGGTTCTATGTTAAGCAACAGTGTATGGTGCCAAATGGCCTCTCATACATTTTGCAAAGGCTAAAAACAGAAGGCACAGATAATTGTTTCATCCTACACAGGACTCATTAGTGCGCCTTGTCTGTTACAGCTCAGCAGAAGTATGAATCAGTCGTAGTTTGGACTTACCAATTTGAGTCATGGTGTAGCCCAAAATAGGAAAGTAATCTTTTATTTTATTGTTTGGTAACCGGGTAAGACCCACTAGGCACAAGTGCCTGTTTTTCAGGGGTGACCTGGGAGCACTGGGCAGTTAAATGACTTGCTCAGAGTCACAAAGTATGCAAGTGGAGGTTGTGACAATCAAACCCAGAGCTATTGGCTGTACCAAGCTTGTTTACAGCTTGTTACTCTAACCTCTAGGCTATACTGCCAGCCCTAAACTCAAAGAAGCTCAGCGCAAAAGCACTTAAGCAAGGTTTACCCAGAAAGGGCATTGACAATAAAGTCAGGTTTCAAGAAAATATAGAATTATACGTATTCCAATAATGCAAAGCCTCATGGCAAGTATAATGCTAATCTTCACTAAAATATTGTATGGTGCTAAATGGTATCTCACACACTCTGCAAAGGCTGGAAACAGAAGACACATCCTACACAGGACTCATCAACTTACCTTGCATGTTATAGCCCAGGAGAAGGATAAACCAGTCATAATTTGGTCTTACTGGTTTAGGCCATGGTGTAGCACAAAATAGGAAAGTAATCTAGAAGTCAAATAACCTCAGCACAAATGTGGTGAGGCAGGGGTTACCTAGAAAGGGCATTGGCGAGAAAACCAGGTTGCAAGGAAATGCCAGTCTAAACAAAAGAAATGCCAGTCTAAACTCTTTCAGGGTAATTTGCATTTACTTCCATAATGCCTCATGCCTCACAACACTAGACCTCAGTGAAGTAAAAAAAAAAAAAGCAATTTGCAAATTTTGCTGCAAAGTGCAGAATTGTATTTCAATATGCCTCACAAATGTGGCACTTCATGGACTCATGAACTAAGTTCACACTAGGAGACACTAGTCATAGAGGACCTAGTGAACTAGCGAGAGAGGAATGGGCTGCAGGATGGTAAGCAGCAGATGTAGGAAGATTGTTACCCTGATAACTGGTCTGGGACCAGTTTCAGAGCTGCCTAGTCTTAGACCAGTTTCTATGGCACCTGGTCTGAGACCAGTTTCTCCTTCCAGCTGAACTGGTCTGGGATCAGTTATTGCCACATAAGTGTCTAACCACAGGCTTGCTGCACAGCAGCCAGCATAGTGTAGTGCTTAGTGCACTAGGCTGTAATTATGAAAGTCTGGGTTTGAATCTCACTTTCTCCTAATATTCTTTTGACCCCAAATTTCACTGGTGTGGTGATCCATGGCAGCATGGAGTTGATAATAGTAAATCTACACTAAAAGGAGTTGGTGCAGAAAAAAAACTAAGTGCAACAAAGAAAGCTCCTGTACAGTGGTGAAACTGGTCCCAGGCCAGGTGGCTCAGAAACTTGTCTTAGACCAGCTTGGTTTCAGACCAGGTTGGTCAGAAACTGGTCTCAGACCAGGTTGCACGGAAACTGGTCTCTGACCAGTCATCATGGGAACAAACTTCCTACATCTAAGTAGCATGGGTTTGTGGCAAGCAGATCTTGTGAGACCAACCTGAGAGTAGTTTTTGACTGGGTAGCAAGGGCAGAAGATAACGGACAACAAGTATATTCTATTTTGCGTTTAACAAGGCATTTGACTCAGTGCAGCACAGTAGGTCATTTAAGAAATTAGAAGATTTAGGAGCTACAAAGGACCTAGTTAGATGGGTGGGAAGTTCTTTAAAGGGCAACAGAAGAGGGTGGTGAAAAACAAGGTCAAATCTGGGAAAAAGAAAGTCAACAGAGTAGGACCACAGGAGTCAGTCCTGGAATCAGTCCTTATCAATATGTTCATCAGTGGCATGCTGAAGAAGAAGAAATATGGGGCAAAATGTGTCTTTCTGAAGATGACACTACGCTCTGTGGCAGGTTAGACAGCAAAGAAAGGGTAAGAAAGTTGCAAAGGTACCTGCAAAGGGTACCAAGGTGATCCAAGGTCTGGTTGTTGAAATTCAATATCAAACAGTGCAAGGTGATGCACACAGGGAATAAGAACCACAGTAAGGAATACTGGGTGGGAGGGTTAAGCTGACCACTATTTCAGTGACAAGGGACCTGGAGGACATCATACGCAACTCCCTAGAATAAACTAGCTAGTGTAACAAGGCCTGCAGTAAGGTAACCAGAATGTTGGGGTGTATTGGAAGAGGTTTTGATAGCAGGAGGAAAGAAATAAAAGTACCTCTCTGTAGATCACTGGTGAGACCCATCTAGAATACTGTAAGTATTCCTCTGGGGTCCTCACCTGAAGAAAGTCAGACAAGCTGGAGATGGTGCAGCGTAGAGTAACCAAAATGATTCAATCAATCAATCAGTCAGTCATTATCTTTATTTAGCCAGGTGGAACACCATTGAGCAAGGCTCATTTACAAGATGGACCTGGTAAATTAATCAACAACTTGTCACAAATCAACAGTTTGGAATAGACGTAAAAACATTAGCAGTCAGTGTACAATCATTGCAAGTAACATGGCGTGGCTTGGCATCACAGGATCATGGTAGACCTTAGAATAGAACAAAGGCAGCATAATTTGCAGGCAAGGTGCAAAAGGCAGTCAGAATACAGCTATGTGTGATTTCTATACAAGGCAAGTGCATGAAGGACAATGGAGTACAATTTTCACCATTGGTCAAGAGGTTTGGTCTAGTAAAGCATTACTTGGCCTTGATGAAGTCTATGAAGCAAGGACAATGAGAGCACAGGGTGTGCAAAGGTTAGAGGAGGGAGGCGAGGTTAGAGAGGGTGGGATGGGGGGCAGGTGAGGTACCTGCAGGCATGGCATGGCTACACTAGTCAGGCGCAGTAAGTCTAAGGGGTAAGGAGGGAGGGTATAGAGGCAAATAGAAGCAATTAGGAGGGGGGAGGACAGGCAGGTGCGAGGGAGAGTCAGAGATGAAGTGCCGGAAACAGTTGCAGATCTCCAGAAAGGGTCATTGAACATGGTTTTTGAAGGCAGCTAATGGTACCAGTGCAACAAGCTGCAGTATATTTTGAGCAGTATTCCAGAGAACAGGCAGGGCATGACTAATCGCCACATGACCAAAGCGCGTCCTAATTTTGGGGATGTAAAGGGTGATCCGAGACTGACTTCTCAGTAGGTAGTTGCCGGGATTGCAAAAGGGTAGACAATCCTTAATATATTGAGGCAGCTTGTTAGAGATGGCCCTGTAGATCCAGAGCACAGCATTCTTATGTCATCTGAGACTAAGTGAGCCCCAACCTACACTCTTGTTGAGGGTACAGTGGTGTGTTGAGTAGGGGGCACCAGTGATAAACCTAAGTGCCCGATGATACAGGGTGCCAAGTTTGTCGAGGGCCACGCTAGAGCCATGCCCATACAGAAAGTCTGCATGGTCAATGAGGGGCAAGAACGTTGATTGTACCAACCTAATTTTCCCCTCATGCGTTAATAGATGCCTGATTCTGAAGAAAATTCCAAGCCTCTGTTTAAGCTTTTTAGAGAGTTCCTCAAAATGGACTTTGAAAGAAAGTTTGGGGTCTATCCGCACCCCCACGTATTTGAAGAAATCGACATAGTCCAGTGATTCACTGAGCAAGGTATGGATTTGTGGGTCTGTCCCCATGGTGAAGGGGTAGGGGGCATTCACTACAGGAGAGAAGATCATGGCCTTCATTTTCTTAGTGTTTAACAGAAGCTTAGAGTACAGAAGATTGTTCTGTAGGTGGTTAAATTCTGTTTGAAGGTCGCTACTCGCACGTTCCAGAGTAGGTCTGGCTACATACAACATGGTGTCATCTGCAAAGAGGTGGATATCAGCTGACTTGACTCTGGCATCTAGTTCATTTATGTAGATGGCAAACAAAAGGGGGTCCAGGATAGACCCTTGCAGTACCCCTCTTGAAAGAGCTTTGAGGGGGAAGAATTCCCCCCTACCTTAATCTGTTGGTGTTGATCAGAAAGGTAGTTAGAGAACCACTCAAGGGCCATGTCATGAATGCCAATATTCCATAGGGCAATCAAGAGCAAGGAGTGGCCTACCATGTCGAAGGCTTTGCTAAGCTCAATTCCCCAAAACAATTTACATTGATATCTGAACCTGTTAAACAGCACTTTCCCAAAGTATATGTTTTTTTTTTACCAGGAGAGACACACTAAGCTGAAAGCTTGTTTACAGGTGCAACCTGGGAGCACAAGGAAGTTAAGTGACTTGCTCAAAGTCACACAGTATGCAAATAAGGGCTATGGGATTCAAACCCAGGCCACCAGGTTTACAGTTCAGAGCCTTAAATCACCACGCTATACTGTATCCATGTGTCCTCTATATGTTGTTTCATGATATTATGTGTGATACAACTGTGAAATGCAACATGAAAATCTCATATGTCATTACATTTGGCTGCCAGAAACCCCAGACTAACTGCAGCACATCTACGTCAAAACAAAGCTTGGATATACTGAGATAAATTCAAGCACTCCTAATGCAGATGGGCTTGAAAAGCCTTGAATGTATTTCAGAATATTTCACTGCAACCTGTTTCAACCCAAATCCCCTCCAAAGCTCTCGTATATTTCCTTCCCTTGCATCGGTTCTATGTGATTATAATGAAAAGAAAAGAAGCGACTCCCAAAACAGCGAAGAAATAAACACGAAGCCAATAACAGTGCACTCACTTCTCAGCGCCAACAAAAACTAGCGAACCAGGTGCCAGAGACCTTATTATGTGGGGGGTCTTCACCCCCCACAACCCCCGTTTGCAGGGGGCTCTACCCCCGCATCCCTGTAAAAAATATAATCAACTCCGGGGTGCGAATTCAGAGATGTGGAGAAACATGGGATGGAGCAAATGGCAGATGTGGGAGGGATGCATAGCTGCAACACTGTGAAAAAAAAAAAAAGGAAAATATAACGAATAAAAAAAGAGTCATTCCCAGAATCAAACCCAGTCTGAGTTACCACTGTAGCACACATACTTAGTTAGTCCTCTGTGCCACATTGCCTGCATACTATTTTCTTCCACCAAAACACCTCTTCTAACCCTAACTAGTGATACTGCTCCCCCACTGGCAACTCAACGTAACAACACTTGCTTACATTTACTGGCGCTGTGAAGACACAGCCGCCAATATCCCCTTGCTCTTTTGTAGTTGCTATTTTTCACTCGCCAAAATGCATTCTCTAACATTACGGGACACCCTTGTGATCCCCTCTGTGCCCCTTCTAGTGAAAACTTGTAGTACATGAGTTGTTGCACTATTTTAGAGATTATTCACAACATTACCCTGCCAATACCACCCTTTGCTCCAGAAGTATGGGCCCGCTCAGTGGTACTAAAACAGTAGAATGCAGAGAAGCTTAGATTTGAATCCTACTACCAGCACTTACTGTGTGACCCTAAGCAAGCCACCAAACCACCCTGTGCTTATGGTTAATCTCAATGTAATCCCTCTGTAATCTATGCCTATGCTGTTAGAACCTCTCTGAGCATCTCGTGGCTATAATATGCTCTCCCCTCATTCTTCTTGTTTGTAAAGGGATTTGGGATGCAATTTATATTAAAGACACTCTGTAAAACCAAATTCCAAATTCCTTCCCTTACCGAAATGCTGCTCTTTCCAGTTTACATCTTCCACTGGATGGAAACTGCTCTGTGAGGTGAAACCCTCATTCCAAATAAAACTCACACTTTCCTTGAAGAGTTAGTGTATTGCCTAAAATGATTATATTAGTTTTAAAAAGCAGTCAAGTATTGTGTTTTATATCTGAGGTACATGTTCTTTTCCCTTTGGTTAATTGAAGAAATGTTAACTGATGTTAGTAACTGTGATGTATGAAACAATACTCTGCCAGGCCGCAGGCATATCTAACTCTGTTCTTCCAATGACATCATCAGCATTGTGATCTCATTGACTGTGATGTCACAACTGCTCAGGAGGAGCCTCTTAGTAGCTGCCAGATCAGTTACCTGTCATGTCACAGTTAGTGAGGTCACAGTGCTGATGATGTAGAGGGAGGAATAGAACTGGTTATGTCAGCTGCCAGGCAGAGTGCTATTCCTTACATTCAGCATAATTTTGTCACATAGACAACTCGAGTGTGCAAAAGGAAAAAGGAAAATACTTCAAAAACAATAAGTTACAACAGACTAATTTTTATTTGTAATATTTTCCTGTCTGCTATTTCGGTTCTACTAGCTCTTTAATGTGCACTAGTACAGCACACACTCCGTTCCAGTCACTGTGACAGAGGAGTTCTCAAAGGCAGCCAATAATTATTAATACAAGAAGCTCTGAAAATAAAATAAAATTAATTGCACTAAGAGATCAAAGCCTGAAACACTTAGAAGATGCCTCTTATGTTAGATTCTAACAATCTGTGTACTGTCCTTCCAGTTTCATATCATTCAAAGTGGTAATGAAGTGGAAGGAAAATCTTCAGAAAAAAAGCTTCACTGCAATTGTTGCATATTTTTGTGTAATATAAAGCTTTTAAAATATAATGACTTTTTATATTGTTTACTGGAGAGATATGGGACAGCAAGGAAGAGACAGAACATCCTGGTCAAAATTTATGGTTTAAGGCAGCAACATAAATATGTTGTGAATTATAGTACTGTACTTTGCTTTGAAACTCACCAGTATAAGGGGAAAAAATATTACTGATATCTTGCAACTTGTCTTCAGTTTGTTGTTGTTTTTGCTGCTGCTATGGTTACATGTTTCTACACCCCTGTTTTGCAGCCCCTCCTCTAGTGTGGGAATGACAGTGAACTTGCATAATATGCAATACTGCACTGTAATTATTGTTTTGCTGCTGTCCAAAGGACAAGGCAATCCCTGCCATTTAATTACATTGAGAAATTTAGTATTGCACCAGGTGACAAGTCATGACTTAAGCACTTGTCTCCTGACAGACCTGTAGTTCTAGTGACCACAGATCTGTGTGCTTGTCTAAAAGCAATGAAATTCCTTTATTCAATCTCTGAGACAGCAGAATTTACAGGATAAACCGAGTTAGCTTTAGAAACCATCCTGAAAATATGGAGCTATTCTATAGTATGTCTGCACTCTGCAGTGCAAACTGGGCCATTCAGGACAAAGGTAAAGGTGAACAATCCCTAAAGATGCAGTATTCAACCATGCAGGGGGCTTTTAAACTTAAAACAGGAGAATTTGCTTTCATCAAACCTTCCTTGTACTTCCTTTGTTCTTGTACCAATTATTTTAATGGGACTTTCAACATGCCAGAAACCTCAAGCCTCAGTAATTTGCTTACAGTCAAGAAGATCCTGTGTAAGACATTGAATTTTCAATTGCAACTATCTGGAAGCCAGGGGATCAAAAATTACAATTAGTAGATGCATTTCCACCTTGTTTCCCTAGACATAGATCTGTCTCTACTGTTAGAAACAGCAAACACTTCCAAGGGATTCAGTGTTGGGGTGAGGCATACGGTATGTAAATTGTCACAAAGACAGAAACAGAATGTTTATGACAGAAAAGGCTCCAGGGCCCATCCAGTCTGTCCAGAAATCTACCTTGTGACACAACAACAGCTGGCTTTTCTGGGCCAGGTTTCCCTAAACCTTCCAACATCCCCTTGAATCTGTTGTACCCCCTGCTCCGTCCCTTAAACCCTGCTACAACACTCATGCTTCCCACCTTTTGGACAATCTGTTCCATTCCTCAACTACCTTCTCCCTGAAGAAATATTTCCTCATTTCCTTCTTAACCCTTCTTGAACTTATCCCCTGTTAACTAGTGGAGAAGCTGGAAAAATTCACTTCTTGAATTACTTTGTGAATTTGCTGCAATGAAAGAAGGTAATCCACTTGATGAAGTGTCAGTTTGCAGTATTGGGATAACTTCTTGAATGGCAAATTTGGACACTTTGTCAGTGAAGTGAGGCACACAGTCAAAGTTCGCAATTAACCATGGAATTGGAGGTCACATGGATGGTACTGTAACAAGCTATATGCCATGTGG
The DNA here is from genome assembly GCA_016271365.2 of Neoceratodus forsteri. NCBI lineage: Eukaryota > Metazoa > Chordata > Ceratodontiformes > Ceratodontidae > Neoceratodus > Neoceratodus forsteri. Next base: position 1,201,362,217 of record CM057453.1, on the reverse strand, counting down.
AGGCTGTGTTCACTGCAGTCTTATGAAGAGAGAGTAGGAGGTAAGTCTGTCCCTCTGCTTGTCTGAGCAAAATATCCTTCAAACCTGAGCATTTGGGCTCCAGACTACTCACAGATTGTTCTAGTGTTCCTTGTGCTGCTGGATTAGTGTTTTTGTTTCTGCTTTCACAGATGATTCAGTTTTAAAACAGTGATGAAGTACTGCTGTGTGAGAAGGGCACTGAATTTAGCTAGCAAGGCAGCCCAGAAAGGTCTGGAGTCTTTTGAACTGAGCAGGAGATTTATCATATTTTTCCTCAGTCTTTCTTGTTCATTATTTCTGTTCTATATTCTGTCATTTCTCATTTTTATGTTTGCTTGCATGCATGTGCAAGAAACATGGTGCCACCACACAAGTTTTCATAGGTGTGGCACCCGCGCTTCCAATGCCCTCAGCGTTTTTGCAGGCACGGCCGCATTGCATCAATGAATGTCCCAGCTGTCTATGACAGCAGTTCAGATTGCAGTGGTATACAGTTGAAAGCAAATGACCGCATAATCAGTGGTGGTAACCTGTAGGCAATTTGCATACTGCCTGCCATCAGCAGTGCAAATTGCCTTCTACGAAAATTGTAGCGGTGGTTGTATCTCTACGTCTCCCCTTTGTTGTGTGCTGAGGAGGTGCCCAATCCCCCTCGGCTCATGCACACTCCCCCAAGCACACTGTATGTCTGACGGGGTTGCCCAATCATGTCAGCTCCAGTGCCCTCCCAAAAAACAAACATCCAGGTGCCACGCTGGGAGCCCACCCCAGCGTGGCAGAAGTCCAGTGTCCTCATGTGTTCCCCCCACATTGTATGGCCAACGGGGTGCCCAATCCCCTGTTGGCTCCACTGCCCACCCAAAACTTCTAGGTGTCACCCTGGGAGCCCAACCCAGTGTGGCAAAAGTCAAGTCCCACGTCACCCATGTAAAATAAAAAATAACCTGTAACAAAAGTAAATGGTCCCTTGTTGACTCTCTTGCCCCTCTCCCGCAACCTGCGCCCACCCTCTGCATACCCCACCTCCCCACAACCCACATTTACCTCTGGAGGCTGGCACGATGATCTTCGATGGAGCAGGAATACGTCTGCACTCTTCAAAACTAACCACAAACTGAAGAAATGCCGGTAAACTATATAATGGCATAAATAGGGTTTTTTTCAACTTTGGTGGATATCACGGTCATTTTTTCAAATTTTTGCACCAAATTTTCAACATGGGATTCTTGGGACCCCATCTCATGAATTCAGTGACTCTCATTTGGTTATTCAGTCCCAAAAGGTTATTTCATGGTCACTGTGTGAAATCACCTTTCAGGACCAATTAACGAAATGACAGTGTTGCTGTTCATGAGGTGGGCTCTCAAAAAGCATATGTTGCAAATTTGGTGAAAAAATTCCCAAAAATGACTGTATTATGAGCATGTGTTGCACAGTTTCCATGCACACTTGCAAATTTATGAATCTGTAATATTTTCACTCCAGATTTTCAACATTGGCATTTTTTCACACCTCCTTATGAACAGTACAGCTGTCACTTTTCACATTCTGGCTGAAATGTGTTTTCCCACTTCCAGAGCAGAATAGCGTGGTCACTGTGGGAAATCAGTGTTCAGGACAGATTAAGAAAATCACAGTGACACTGCTCATGAGCAGAGGTTCTAAAATGCCTATGTTGAAAATTTGGTCATAAAATTCCATAAAATGACTGTGTTACGAGCGTGCATTGCGCAGTTTCTACGCACCCTCGTAACTTCACAAATTTGTAATATTTTCACTCCAGATTTTCAACATTGGCATTTTTCCACACATTCCTCTGAACAGTACAGCTGTCATTTTTCACATCCTGGCCAAAATGTGTTTTAGCACTTCCAGCACGGAATAGCGTGAGCGCTGTGGGAAATCAGTGTTAAGGTTGAATTAAAATCACAGTAACACTGTTCATGAGTGGAGGTCCCAAAGCGCCTATATTGAAAATCTGGTGGCAAAATCCCAAAAATTGCATTCACAGGTGTCATTCGCAGTTTCTATACCTCGTGACTTCACTAGTTGTTTTTACATTTTCGCTCCAGATTTTCAACATTACCATTTTTTTACACCTCCTCATGCACAGTACAGCTATCATTTTTCACATCATGTTGGAAATGCGTTTTCACACCTGTGGCGTTAATGGCACAGTCACTGTGCAAAATCATAGTGATAGTGTCACAGTTCATGTGGTGGGGTCACAAAAAGCCCATGTTGAAAGCTTAGCTTAAAAATACCAAGACCTGCCCAGGGCCTTAGGGTTTCTAACCATAATGCCCTACCCTGTAGGGTCTGACAGGCATCTGCCCTACCCTGTCGGGACTGACAGGCGTCAGGGGTGTAACTTGGGATTGTCAACAGTAATGCTCACGCCATTCCACCCCCCCCCCCGCAACCAGTAACAGGCATCGAGGTGCACCTTGGACTCTTTGGCCCCAGAGTTCACACCATTCTCCTATGCTGCACACATTTCAGAGTATTTCCTTATGGAATGAGGTGAGTGTAAAACCTAAACACCCCAAGGCACACCTCAACACTTGTCAGTGTCTCTAGGATAGGGTGAGGTGAAATGTCGTGACCATTATGGGTGATGACCCAAAGGAACACCCCAATGACTGTCCATCTCTGCAGGGTGGGGGTGGAGTTGGTGTCAGTTCAATACATCACTGCCATTCCTATACTGCATCTGTCTAACTCCTGCACTTCCACTGCTAATGCCAGCAAGAAAACATTTGGCATTGACAAATGCTGTAGTTCAGTTTGGTGTGTTTAAGTGAAATATCTTGTCACTCTCTTTCTATATTAGTTTTAGTCACTTAGTTCTTAAAGTGACTGTGTTCTTTCACTTTTGTACTAACTACCCCTGTCATGCAATGTTAATCCCTATCATGTTAAAAAAAAAATTTAGGGGGGTTACTAGCTACTAGTAGCTCAATAAACTCTTCATAGTTCTTATTTTTCAGATTTTGCTGCTAATCTGTCAGTGGAGGTGTTGACTGCTGCTCTTTAGTTGTGCTGCAGGCTTTCTTTAAAATTTTCATAAAAATATTATAAATATAAATAGTAAAAATGTCTGTGAATAAATTCTCTACTAAAGTGAGAGGTGCCAGGGAGGTGCCAAAGAAGTGTGGAAGTTCTATGGGGCAAAAGGGTGATGCAGCAAAAAAAAATGCATCCACAACAGTCTCTTCTATGGGCTCCAGGACAGGTAGTATTAGCAAAGGAGCTGTTGGAAGCCATGGTGGTGGCATTAGTGTAGCCAAATAATTTCCTTCATGTCTTTCTTGACAGGTGACTGCTGGGAGTGGACATTGGGTACACCATGCGACCACCATAGTGGTCATCTGAGGAAAAAAAAATTCTCCCATGTATTCACAGATGACAACAGGGAGTGGACAACTGATATACCATATGACCATAACAGTAGTAACTTGACTAAATAATAAATCATATCTAATTATGCAATGGTGTGTGAAAATCCTGTAACCTCATTGGTCAAACCATGTCACATGACCGTGGGTAAATCCTGCATTACCCACAGCTGAGAAATTGTATTTATAAAAAACACAATTAAACACATTTTTACATTTATTTTACATATGGGTTCATTGTATAATCACAATAAGGCACTCCAGGGTGTGAATTATTGGGGATTTACCCACTTCTTATGTGGTTAAATCACTCAGCTGTGCCTCATGACACACTACACAAGGCATGAGTAAACCTCCAATAACCCACACCCTGTTGTGCCTTATTGCTTAAATCATTTTCTCTTGCCTTCACAATCTCTTGTCCTACTATTTTTCCCAGCAAGAAAGACTCCCCCTCTCTGCCTCCTGTGTCTGGGGCCACGTCATGCCATTTCACAGCATGTCCATCACCAAAGTGATGGTAAGTATCCTTTCCTAATGTTGTTTTGCTTTTGCTTTTTAATTTATATTTTTCTTTTACAAGTTCAACATAACATGTTCTGTACTAGAGTCTAAATAATTTCAATGTATCTTGACTGGTCTCATCTCCTACTCCTTTGGAAAGTGACAAGAGAGGCTGTGGATAGACTCAGTCCAAACGCATGACTTAAACAGCACAGTAGCTGTGGCATATTACCACCATTAATAATTTCTGGTTCTGGAGAAAATTTCAAGAAGTGAGAATTTTATATATTGTTTTGTGCTTGTGCATTTATGTGCATTAACATGCTTAACAAGACTCACAGTGGATGGACTCAGTCCAAGAGGGTAACTTAAAACAGCACAATAGCAGCTGCACATTACCACCATTAGTCAGTTCTGGTACTGGAGAAAATTTGGGGAAGTGAGAATTTTATACAGTATATTTTGCTTTTGTGTTTTGTGCACTGAAGTATTTTCCAGTTCTGGAGAATATTTGGGTAAGTGACAAGAAAAGTGGTTGTGAAGAGATCAGTCCAAGAGGGTGATTGACACAGTGCAACCCCATATTGCCAGCATTAATACTTTCTGGTTCTTGTCAAAGACAATTTTGGGAAGTGGCAATAAAAGTGTCTGTGAAGGGACTCGGTCAAAAAGGTGTGAATGGAAGACTGTCACAGCATAGTATCAACTGTAGACCTGTCAAAAGCAAATTCAGTGGTGTCATGAGGGCATGGGTCACAGAGAGTCAGACAGGCACAAAAGTCAGGTTAAATGCCTTTGGCACGGCATATGTTTAGTGCATCGATTGAAAATATGAACAGTTCAGGCCACAGTTCAATTTTTTTTAGGCTGATCAAGGCTGTTTTAACCAAGTGACAGTCTCTCATCAAGCAAATTTCTTTACATAGCAGGCAAAAATTTAGAGCATTAGGACTGCTTCTAACAGATACAGTAGCATTACCTCTTTAAAGCATAATGCCTTTTTAGGGTTTCAAGGCCTCTTTTTCTGTTATTTCAAAAAGCTTTGATCCTTCTCTCTGGTCAGAGCATAACTCTCAGTACCTCTCAGCTTAGCTGTTCACTTCCAACTGACTTTTTCAACTAAAAAACACCCCCTTTTATATCCCTCCCAAGGATCACATGATGGACTTGTCACATGGTTATTACAGCACTTTAAAACAATTAGGCTTTTATTTCTGCAAGCATGATTCTTTCCTTTCATTGTCAACAGCTATGCATTTAGGTAAGTATATATTCCATGCTCATATGACTGATGTGTTAGTAAAGTTATTCTGGAACCCAATTAGAGTATCTAATTGTATTATAGCTCCACCTATGTGCATATGTTTCTGGATTGCATAATATAATATAAAACAGATGAGTAAAGGTCCATTCAGCCTTTATGCAATCTGAATTTGCGTGGTGCAATTAAATTTGAGACACACAATGTTTTCATTATCTTCTTCTTTTCATTTCTTCATGTTTTGCAGTCAATAAATCCTTTTTGTAAAACAGTCTGTGCCTTTACTTATAGCTAAGCAGTGCTATACATATATACATAGTGAGCTATACAAGACATTTAAACAGTTTTATGGCAGCTTTCCTGTGGTCTTTCCATTTTATATGAACACTCAGTAGAAAAAGGGTAGAACAATCACCACTCAGGCCTCAGGACAGCAGATTTCCTCTGCTCTGTTCCTCTGTTCTGGGCTGAGAGTGACTGTCTTGTTTTGGTTAACTGCAGTCCCTTTTCCATTTGTAAGGCTCAGCATTCTAGCAATCACTCCCTTGTAAAGCTTGGAGGGAGGGCAGGATAACAACTAGGAGCACATAGCTCCCTTTTACTTTCTCTTTCAACTGTCCTACACCCAGCTCTAGCATAGACAGTTTGAGGAGAAAATATTACTTTTTGTGTTGCTTGCATGCATGTGCAAGAAACACATTGCATCAGCTTCCTTCCAAAGTGGGTTGTGGAGGTGCGGCAGTGTTGTTCCAAATGGCAGCAGTCCATTCTGTGGCTGGTCTCTGCCACAGCAAATAGAGGAGCATGCTGGCGATGATGGCAGTTAATTAGCATGCCACTATGCTCAAAGAGACAGGCCGCTGCAATTAGGGAGCGCTCTGTTACTACGCAATCAGCTGTTTTGGCTGCGGGGCATCCCTGACTGCAGCAGCCAATTACAAGCTGCATTGTGTGGTGTCCCCATGGTGACAGCTTCTCTGTCGGCCTCTCACAGTCCCCATGAAGCCAATGGCAAGCCGACACCTGCCATTCAGTGTGCCTTCCTGGTGAAACATTTCAATAAATAAATTAAAATAAAAGCCGACAGGGAGTGCCCAATCCTCCTGTCGGCATGATCCCCAACCCAGTTCATTTGCCGCTGAGGTAGCCCAATCATTGTCAGCATGATGCACTCCCCCATTTGTTGTGTGCTGAGGGAGGTGCACAATCCCCCCTCAGCCCATGCGTTCCCCTCCCCAGCACACTGTATGGTTGACGGGGTGCCCAATCCCCATCGGATCTACTCCCCCTTCCCCAACAAACATCCAGGTGGCACGCTGGGAGCCCATCCCCAGCATGCCAATAGTCCCGGTGTCCTTTTTTTGTTTCCTCTAAAAATAAAGAAACGGTCTTGTGCTATCAGTGGCACCCCCTGCCCAACCCATGCCCACCCTCTGTGCACTTCATACCCTCCCTCACCCTATACTTATCTCCGAACCTGGCGCGATGATCTTTGGTGGACCAGGAACACATCTGCACTTTTCAAAGCCGACCGCAAACTGAAGAAATGCCGGTAAGCTGTATAATGGCATAAATAGGGTTTTTTCAACTTAAGTGGATATCTCAGCCATTTTTAGGAATTGATTCACCAAATGTTCAATATGGGGTTCTTGGGACCCCACCTCATGAACCCAGTCACTGTTATTTTGTTATTCGGTCCCAAAAGGTGATTTTGCTGTCACTGCATGGAACCACCTTTTGGGACTGATTAACAAAATGTCTGTGTCATAGTTTATGAGGTAGGCCCATAAAAACCCTATGTTGAAAATTTGGTGAAAAAATTCCTAAAATTACTGCTTTACGAAAGATGTTGTATACAGTTCACGCGACGTCAAATTCTAAGAAGTTTTAATATTTTCACTCCAGATTTTCAACATTGCCATTTTACCACACCTCCTTATGAACAGTACAGCTATCATTTTCACATCTCACCTGAAATGTGTTTTCACACATGTAGCACACAATGACGCGGTCGGTGTGCGAAATCAATGTTCGGGACATATTAAGAAAGTCACAGTGACACTGTTCATGAGCAGAAGTCTTAAAATGCCTATGTTGAAAAGTTGGAGACAAAAATCCATAAAATGAATATGTTACGAGCATGCATTGCGCAGTTTCCACGCACACATGTAACTTCACAAATTCGTAATATTTTCACTCCAGATTTTCAGCATTGACATTTTTCCCACGCCTCCTTATGAACAGTACAGCTGTCATTTTTCACATCCTGGCCAAAATGTGTTTTCACACTTCTGGCGCAGAATAGCGCGGTCGCTGTGGGAAATCAATGTTCAGGACAGATTAAGAAAATCACAGTGACACTGTTCATGAGTGGAGGTCCCAAAATGCCTATGTTGAAAATCGGGTGTAAAAAATCCCCAAAATAATTACAGTTGTGCATTGCGCAGTTTCTATGCATGCTCATGACTTCACCAGTTTTTTTATAGTTCTACTCCAGATTTTCAGCATTACCATTTTTTTACACCTCCTCTTGAACAGTACAGCTGTAGTTTTTCACATCCTGTTCGAAATGTGTTTTCGTACCTGTGGTGCCAAATGGCGCAGTCACTGTGCAAAATCACCTTCCGACTAACAAACTGATAATGTCACTGTTCATGCGGTGGGGTCACAAAAAGCCCATGTTGATAACTTTGAGTAAAAATACCAAGAAACACTCAGGGCATTAGGGTTTCTGACCACAACACCCTACCCTGTAGGGACTGACAGGTGTCAGGGGTGTGACTTGGGATTGTTGACAGTAATGCTCATGCCATTCCACCCCCACCCTGCAGCCAGTGACAGGCATCAAGGGGCACCTTGAACTCTTTGGCCCCAGAGTTCACCCCATTCTCCTATACTGCACCCATTTCAGCGTATTTCATTATGGAATGAGGTGAGTGTAAAGCCCGAACACCCCAAAGCACATCTCAACACTTGTAAGTGTCTGCAGGGTAGGGTGAGGTGAAATGTCGTGACCGTTATGGTTGCAGCGTGGGGGTGGAGTTGGCATCAGTTCAGTACTTCACTGCCATTCCTATACAACATCTGTCTAACTCCTGCACTTCCACTGCTAATGCCAGCAAGCAACATTCGGCATTGACAAATGCTTGTTTTATTTTTGTTTAATTGTATGCATCAGTCCCTTTTTGACTAACATTATGGCCCCAAGAAGTGGAGCACAACCCTTGTAGTGTTTCACCTGCCTGCTGCTGATTTATGTCAGGCAGCATGGACAGCTTAGGACCCCAAGGTCCTTTCTGATTCTCATGCCCTACCAGCTACCTGGACTTGGGCATGCACCAAGCTGGTAGACCAATGGGACACCTTTGTTTTAACATTTAAAAGTAAGTCTCTGAATTATGTTGTATCTCTCTCTCTCTCCCTCCCTCCCCTTCTCTCTCTCTCCTCACTTCCGCCACTAGCAATGCAGGTGGGGAGTAGGAGAGAGCACTGTACACAATATTTTGGTTTTATTCTCCAAGTAGGGAGACCATATCTAAATAATTAAATCACTCCTGCCATGCTATTTCAGTGGCCATTAGGCCAGTGGGCTGCCCAGACCACTTATCTGTTCCTTTGGGCAGGAACTCAGAGGTAGAAAGAAGAAAGATGACAAAGACAACCAGAGAGGACAGGAAAGTGAAATGGAAGACCAGTAAATACAGGGGTGAACAGATACAGGATGGAACATAATATCTGTAACTTTTTAATTAGCATCATGGGAGGGGACCCTTTTCAAGGTGATCCCATTTATCACCAACCACTCCCAATTCATTACCTTGGATAAGTGCATCCTTACCCTAACACAAGGGGAGCTAGACACTTTTTCATATGGTGTTTTTCACATTTATTTTTTTATGTAAGTATGTATGTGTTTATTGGGTGAGTGCACTGATCAAGTGGATCATTTTCAGGCGTGACCCAGGCTATAAAGATGGCACACAGATTACCACAAGTATACTGTATAATGCAGGATATACCAAACAGAGATAATACAAGTATAAGTACAGTACAGAGTACACCAAAACAGGGATAATACAAGTATAAATATTTGCACTGTGTATGTAAACCACAGTGCTTTACAGAAAAACCCTAGTTATCCAAACCTCAATTAATCAAAACTCTCAGTTATCTGAAACCATGCTGTGTCTCACAGCTTAATAGACTTCACTGTAAAGTGCTCTCACTTATCCAAAACACCATTTATCCAAACAATTACAATGTCCACCAGGACATTCAGATAAATGAGGTTATACTGTACAATGAAAGTAGTTAGAGAGAGAGAAGAGCATACATGGGACATAGACTGCGCAATTACAGAAAGCAGAGATAGAAAATAGGATTTATTTGTATTATTTTTTCAGCAGAAGGCGAACAGACAGCAATCAAGAGGATTGATTGAGTCAAATAATAAGAGACAAAGAGGGGAAAAGAGTTTAAAAACTTGTATTTACTTTTTAAACGTTTATATTTTGTTTTTGTTTTTACATAAACAGAGAGGAGAAGATAAACAAGAGACAAGAGGGTGTATCTTAATATAGCTATGGATGGGGTGGAACAGAGGGAGGAGTAGTGAGAAGGACTAAGGAAACAGTATTCTTAATATATCTTTTGACTGGATGGAAAAAGAGGGAAGCGCACCCACACTACCACAGTGGAGCTCTTCATTTCCCTTCAGAAGAATTTGTTGGCTGGACAGCAGCATCTGAAGGGATGCTTTCATGGATGCAACTCTGTGGAGGAGCTCCCCCATCTACATGCAGAGATATACCACTTCAACTGTAGTGGATGATGTCAATGGTGGAGGATTATAAGATGGGGGCTCAGGTGCTGCTGTTCCCTGACCTTGCCCCCAAGTCTGGCTGCTGGTAGCAGACTTGTATGTGGCCCTCTTCAGCAACTTTTAATGTAACCGTTGTGGTACTGTAACTTACTACACTGTCCCCACTGCAGAGCAGAAGGACCACTAGGAGTCACACCACCACTCTTGCCTCCTTCTCCTTTTGCTCCTCCCACTGCTGGAGGTGCCTGGTCTTCAGGTGGATGTTCTGCCCATCAGTGCCCAAATGGCCCCCCCCTCACCACATCAAAGCAGGGTGTCACACAATTTGCACTTTATGATGCTGTTGTCATCTGTGTCAATGGCCAATCACTAAAAACTCCCAGGCCAGAGAGGACTCCTGCTGCTCCCTCAGAGAGGACCAAAGGAGAACAGTATTGCACATGGCTCTTCCTTAGGGGGAACAACCCACAGTGGCCGTGATACCATGGGGAGCACAGGGATTTCAGGATGCAGTGGTGAAGCAGGGGGAACTGGGGATGCCACTCCTTGCTGCTACTGTGCTGTGTGGGAGGGGGCTGCTGCATCACCCTTCCTGCTGCCCCTTGCTCCTGTACATGGTGCTGTTCTATGTATATGGATGGGTCCACATCCAGGACTCACATTTTCCTCCATGTCCTCCTCAGGTCCATGACTCTTCCAGATGTTCTGGTCCCAGCCACACTTCTGCTCTATATACATATATATATATATATATAGTAATAAAGTAAAGAGAACTAAATAGACTAAAGATTAAGAGGAAGAAAATAAATTTAAAAGAGCAGAAACTAAGTCTGAAAACAGAATGAAAGGGAACATAGAGAAGAAAAAACCTGTACCAAAAAAATCTCTGTCTCTGATTTTTTTTAGTCTATCTTGTTGGGCTAGTGCTGAAAAAAGCAGGGAGTGCTGGGAAGTTCAAGTTTATTTGCAGGAAATCTCAGTTGAGCATGCTCATTTATAAGGAGGTCCTGGTAGGACAACTTGGTACAAAAGTTAGAATTGTTGGCTGGCAGGGATCCTGGACTACAGAAAATGAAGGAGCCACTGCTTTTAGCTGCTATTTTTTTTATTAAAGTGCTCCTTTTAGTGTTTAAGACAGGTAGAGTGCTGCCAGTATAGTTTTAATTTATATTTTATTACTTTTCATAAGTGCTGCTGTGGGCCAGGATGGCACTATCAGTGTGACATCAGCTGACTGGTTTGGGTCAGGCAGGGTCATTTAGACTCATGTCAGTCGGAGAAGTCGGACAGCTGAGTCAGGAATCTTTTAGGCGAGACCAAAGGATTTCAATAAAATTAAGTCTGAAAGGTGTTTGCAGGCATGGGTAAAATGCCAAGCATGCAATATGTTTTGATCATGTAAGGAAATAGATAGAGCCATGTGTGTAAATGCAAATATATAAAGTAACTGGAATGGGAGGTAGGAGTTCTAAAGAAACATGTAGAATGCAATATTAAAATTAAAGAAATGGAAGATTCTATATGTAAAAGAAAACAGCTACTGCATGGAGCAGTACCACAAGATGAGGGGGCCAGGCTGAGAAAAATCCAAACATCCTTATAAATATGAGAGATGCACGTAAAAGACAGAAAAGCAGTGATATGGATATGAACTACAGGAAAGGGGCAGAAACTGGAAGACACCCTAAAAGGGTGAAGAGTGAAAAGTACAGTTAGCTAAATAAATTTGAGCTGCTGCCAAGGGAAAATGAACACAGCAAAGAATGTAGTGATGGAGAGAAGAATAAGGTAGAAATAAGCAGGACAGATGGTCACTTGATACATACAACAGAAGAGAATGAAAATCAGACAAAGGGCACAGTGCAAGGCTGCAGCTGTAAAAGGAATCCAAATGAAGAGAATAATGTAAATTAAAGACAGCAGGTGAATAGAATAATATATAATCAGCCAACTGGAAGTGAACACAACACGGGCAAGGAAATACTGGTGATAGGTGACTCAGTATTATGCTTTGCAGACAGATACATCTGCAAAGGTAGGAATGAATGTGCCACAGTAAGCTGTTTGCCAGGAGCCAGAACTAAGGACATTCATATGAATATAGATAAATTAATCAGGGGAAACGAAGAGCTTATTGCAGCAATGATGTGCAGAAACAAGACATGCAGATACTGAGAAAAACTTCAAAGAAACTGGTGCAGTGCTTAAAAGAAATAAATGTAAGCTGGTGATCTTGTAGATACTACCAGTTCCTAGAGGAAGTCTGAGTAGGAATGAAGAAATTGAATGTATTAATGATTGGCTTTGTAGGTGGTGAAGGGAGGAAGTGTATGGAGGAGGGTTTTCATTTTAAAAGAAATTGGGACAGAGTTCTGCAGGACCAATCACTGTTTGCAAGGGATAGGCTACATCTTAGTAAATCAGGCTCTAAGATACTTGGAGACAGAATTATTTACAGGCTTGGAAATACTTTAAACTAACACATAAGAGGGAGGAGGGACACAATGATGTACTCTTGTCAAGAAAAACTGATAAAATAGCAGGATCTAAAAAAAGTCACTAAAATGTAAGGACTGTCTCTATCTCTTTATAAATGTTAGAAGTCTGGGGAACAAAAAGTAGGAGCTGGAAGCAGTATTTCAAAGGGGCAGTACTGATATATGCACTGTAACAGAAAAATGGTGGGAGACTGATGACAGTTGGCACAAATCAACTGAGATATGCCACCTGTTTAGAAAGGACAGAATTGGAAGAAAAGATGGAGGAGTGGCATTATATGTACAGCAGGGCATAAATGCAGTACAAGTCATGCAAGTTGAATATTAGGATAGTGAGGTACCATGGGTCAAAACAACATAGAAGGAAACCAAAAAACTTTTAGCTGGAGTGGTTTACAAGACCCCAACTATGTCAAGGGAACAAGTGGAAATATTATATGAGAATCTGAGAGTCTTTAAAGCTGAAAACAAGCCATGTTCAGTTGGAGATTTCAATATGCCAGGAATACATTGGAACAACATGACAGAAACATCTGTTGATAAGAAAATGTTTGTGGAAATAATAACGTATGGCTCACTATGTGTATCAATTCACCAGGGAAGCTAGTTTATTGGACCTTGTATTAAGTAACATTGAGGAAGGAATTACTGATTGCAGGGTCATAAAACCATCAGTAAACAGTGACCACAACATGGTCAACTTCAGAAGTAAGAACAAAGAAGCTAGGGTGATGGGCAAGACCACTGCTCAGTGCTTCTCGAGGGTGGACATCAAGAGTATGAAAAAAGAGTTGAAAGTGTGGACATGGGAGAAAGATTTATATATCAGGGACATACAAGAAATCTGGAAATAACTGATTAACAAGATTAAAGATCTAGAAAATAAATATGTCACAATCAAAGTTAGTCAAAAAGGGAAAATACCAAAAACAATGACAAATGAATTGGAGCTAAAAGGAAAGTCTACAAGAGGGCAAAGGAAATAAATAATCCAACACACTGGGAGGCCTACAGAGGACTGGTCAGAAGGTACAAGGGTGTAATTAAAAAAAATGTAAGACAATGGCGGAATTTAGAATAGTGGTAGTTGCCAAGGACAATTATAAGGCTTCTTATAGCTATGTAAATAGCACAACGGGGTCAAGTCATACCATAGGGCCATTAATAAATGGGGAGAAAGTAATAAATAAGGATGAAGATATGGTGAACAAATTTAATGAATATTTCTGTTCCATTTATTATAAGTGCAATGTAGGGGTTAGCAATAGCAATACATCCAAAGCAGTCCAGGCAGCTAGGATAGAAAAAAGAAGCTAGAAAAGCTATTATTACTGTAGGCCTGCATGTCAACAAGACTCAAGGCCCAGATGCTATAAACACAAGGGTTATTAAATAATAACTGGTGTAAAAGCTGACTGGACCTCTTAAATATCCATGAATGAGGGAAGGGTGATGCAGTATTTTCAAAAAAGGTTAGAGAAGTGAATGCAGTAATCATAGACCAATAAGTCCAACCTGAGTTTTGGGGAAGGTTCTCAAAACCATTTTAAAAGAGGAAATTGATGGCTATATGGAATCAGACAACATCAAGGATGACAGCCAACATGGTTTTCAGATGGGAAGATCGTGCCAGAATAATCTGATTAGCTTCTTTGAGCCATTGAGCAGGGCTTTGGATAGGGGACTGCCAGCTGACCTGGTATACCTAATCTATAGCAAAGCCTTTGATACATGCCACCAAAAGAGCTAGTCAATTAAATTGCCAAGATGGGTTTAAACAGCTATCTGGTAAGGTGGATAGGATAATGGCTAATGAATCATAGAGAGTTATCATAACGGGGCAGGTTTCTGAGTGGGGACTGGTGACAAGAGACATGCCGCAACGTTCTGTGCTCGGACCTATCATTTCTAATGTGTGTGTATCAACAATGCAGTGTACAGAGGGTGCCTGGATGAAAACATTTTCCAGTGATACCAGAACTGTTTTGTTTTTTTTTGTAGCTAGTGAGGTTGGTATACTAACAACGAGGCAAAATTCAAAGTTTAGGACAATAGGCAAAAAAGCAGTATTACATTGCAGCAGGATCCTACGGATAGGTTCTATTACTGCCTTCAAGGCACACCTGGCTCAAACAGACCAGAGTTATCTGGATCTCCTCTCAGACTTGATACGGCTCTTGACTTCCTCAGAACCCAATTTACAGCTGCCTATGACAAATATGCCCCCTATAAAAAGTATGGTACGAGGCTCTGCAGCCGGGTGGGTCACCCTTGCACTCCTAGCTGAAATGCATGTCAGGGATAACCTATGATGTAATGCAAGTGAATCTGGCTCACCTGTTGATCTGCAAATATACAGTGAAACCCACAATAAGTACACCAGGGAGATAAGACAGGCTAAAGCGGCACACCATAAAGAACAGCAAGATAAAAATGGGCAATGCAAACAAAGTCTGGGACAACTTAAAAGGCCTCCTGGGTAAAAGTAATCTCCCCCTACAATGCTTAATGCAAATCAGGTTGTCACCACTGACCCAGCCAAAATAGCTGGTATTTTCAACTCAGCCTTCACAGACCTCAGTTCTGTTCTCCCTCCAGATATGGTGCCTAAGACCAGTGACGGAGGCTGCATAGGTTACAATAACATACTCGGTCAAGACCCTGGCCACCCCAAATTCTAGTTCAAACATGTCATCACAAAGAAAACCCTCAAATATGTAAAAAGAGTCCTGGGTAAAACAAGGGTCGGGGGAGATACAATAGACATGAAGTTGCTAGCCCTGGTACCAGAGGAGGTAGCTCATTTCTTGACTAAGATATTTAACATTTCCAGGCAATATTTCCAGTTCCCAGAAATTTGGAAATCTGCACTAGTAACACCAGTGCACAAAAGTGGTGACTGCACCAATGTGGCTAACTACAGGCTATTTCAATCCATTCTCCTCTGTCCAACGCCCTTGAAAGAATGATTTGGGACCAACTAGTCTCCTACTTGAGCAGGTATAATATTCAGTGCACTCAGCAACACAGATTCAGGAAGCTCCACAGCACCAGTACTGCTCTTATTGAGTGCACCAAATTCCTGCATGAGGCCCTAGATAATAGCCATCTGGTCAGTGCCACCTAGATTGATTTGACTAAAGTGTTCAGCCTAGTAAATCATTCATTACTGCTTAACAAGCTCTACTTTTTAGGCCTCTCTTCTGAAATCGTAGCTTTTTTTTTTGCTACCTCACTGGTTGAACACACAGGTAAAGATATATGGCACTCTATCAGACATTAAGGGTGTCTCAGTAGAGGTCCCTGAAGGTTCAACACTTGGCCCTCTCTTTTTTGGCATGTTTATAAACAGCTTCCCAGAAGCTTGCTCTCTATCGAAGGTGCTTCTCTATGCTGATGATGCAGTGGACTTTAATAGTAGTATACATCATGGTAAACTCTCCAGTGATCTCCAGTGCAGTTTCAAGTCTCTGCAGGGATGGTTCGTACAAAACAAACTAGTCCTAAATTATAAGAAGATCAAGACCATGCTGTTCGCTGGCCCACAATTGAAGGAAAAAGGTCCCTCTCCTTGTTGTCCGTAACCATTCTGGTGCTACCCTTGACCAGGTTAAATCTTTGAAATACCTGAGTGTTACCTTGGATGATACTCTCTCATTTGCAACCCATGTGGACAGCATAGTAAATCTTACCAATAGGAAGCTTGGAGCACTTTACAGGCAATATCTGAACCTTACACTGCAGCACAAAATATAGCTACACCCGAAAGGAGAGTGCACAAGGCAAAAAAACAGATAAACCAACAGAAGAAAGTTCCAGCACTACTCCAGGGTTGCTCAAAATGTCAGATAAACATTTATTAGATAAAATTCCAGGATGCCCAAAAACATATTTTGGCATCCTGGAATTTTAGTTAACAAATGTTCGTCTAACGTTTTGAGTGACCCTGGAGTAATGCTGGAACTTTGTTCTGTTGGAATATCTGAACCTTACCCCTGGGGCTAGGTGTCTAGCAGTATCCAGCACGGCCCTCCCACTCCTAAACTGTGGTCTCCTAATTTATGGGGAGACTAGCAACTCTATTTTAAACAGAGTTAGGCTGATACTCAACAAGGCTTGCTGCTTTGCCACTGGGGCTGATAGGCCCACACATAACTGCTCCTTATATACACTTACTAATTGGCTATTAGTGTTTTCTCCTGGAGTGCCAATGCTTAGAAGCCCATACTTATCTCCTTGCTGTTTGTTCAACATGTCCCTCTGGGGCAGCTATATATATAAATATAAATCTACACTTACCACTACCTGGGGCACAGGGCGCAAATTCTGGAACAATATCAAGGAAATTGGAGGAAAAACCACCTACCACCCACCCCAACCTAATAGCTAATCTCCGACCCCTCCAGAATAGCTTTGTCCTTCAACCAAGCTTTCACTAACCTGAGCCATGTCTTCCCTCCCAACTTCTTTGACCCACCCCCTGACCGGTCCCCCCCAGCCTACCTCTCCCTTTCATCTACGGTGCATCACCCTCAAGGTTGTGGAGCCTTATCTAAAAAATGCTCTAAGGCATGCTCACTATAGCGGTGACTCCTTGGATCTGAGACTTCTCCAGCTCACCCTCCATGACGTATCTACCCCCTCACCCACATTCTCAACCTCTCTATCTGCCAAGGCAAATACCCCTCCCCTTGGAAATCTGCCTCCATAACCCCCATATTTAAGAGTGCGGACCGTTCTGCCACTAATAATTACCAGCCCATCTCTATACTCCTCCCCCTATCCAAAGCTCTCGAGCGCATTGTCTATGATCAACTCACTGACCACCTAAACAAACATGATCTTCTCTGTAAACAGCAACATGGCTTCTGCAAAGGGCACAGTATGACAACGCCCTCCTGGAATTCACTACATACATCCACTCTGTCCTCGACAAAGTCCATGCCACTGGCGCTGTATTTGTTGACATTACTAAGGCATTTGACACCGTGAATCACTCCCTCTTGCTAGTCACTCTTTCCAACATTGGCTTCTCTCAGGATGCCTTACACTGGTTCACAGACTACTTATCAGGTAGGTGCCAACAGGTCAAAATCGGTACTACCCTATCCAATAAGCTCCCAGTTCTCTCAGGAGTCCCCCAGGGGTCCATCCTTGGTCTACTTCTATTCAGTCTTTACCTTAACTCCCTCCCTAGCACCTGCTCAGGCAACCTACTGCTATATGCGGATGATGCTGTCCCTTATGCTTCCAGCCCCGACCCTCTGCAACTCCACCAAACCCTCCAGTCCTTCTTTAGTGAAGACGAACAGTGGTTCTCTGCACAGCACCTCATGCTGAACTACAACAAGACCAAGTTCATGATTTTTACCCACCCCCAGAACTCTAGGAAAAAACTTTGCCCCCAGGTCCTTACTGCTGACCTAACCCCACTCGAGTAAGTGGAATCCTTCAGATATTTAGGAATCACCCTTGACCCTGCTCTCAATTTCCACCAACACATACACCACCTGTCCACTGCCCTTAATGTCCGTCTTGGCCTGCTCTACAGGTTTAAACATTGCCTTACTCAAGACGCCCTCAGACTTGCAGTCTCGTCCTCTATCCTCTCCCTTCTCGACTACGGCATACTCATATATAGCACGGCCACCACCTCGGCCCTCAATAGGCTCTGTCTCTCCCTCAACAAAACCTGCCACCTTGTACTGGGCTGTGACCGTCGCACTCATACCTGCTCACTTTATAACTCTACTAACTGGCTTAACTTAGACAATAGGATCCAGTTCCACACCTGTCTTATGGCCAAAAAAGTCACCCTAGGTCTCTCCCCCTTCCCGGCCTCACCTCATTAATCCACCTGGTTACAGCCCCTAAAGTAACACGTAGCTCTGGCAAGGAGCTGTTCACAGTTCCCCGATGTCAAACCTCACTATTTCAAAGGTCTTTCTGCTTCAAGGCCCCCTCATGGATGAACAGCCTACCAGGCTTCATCACAAACGAAAACTCCATCAGCCTCTTCAAAACCTACCTTAGGACACATCTCCAGTCCTCAAACTGCTGTGACTGCTACTGAACCAGTTTCTTGACCATTCCCCCACAATGTCAATGGCCTCGGGCCGGTTTACCTCTCCTCTTGTCTTATTATATATTTGTCTGTGTCACCCTAAGTTTCTCAGGTTCTGATTGCGAGCTTCTCCTTGTACTTTTACTGTATTCTAGCTTATTTTGTACTTTTACCATGTATTTAGCTGTTCTGTTTCCTGCACTGAATGTTTTACCTAATAATGTACTGTCCATTATTTGTGACGTGGAACCTTTGTAAATGAGTCTTTGACTCAAAGGTACTTTCCGAATCCTGAATAAATAAATAAATAAAATAAACCCTCCAAGACAGATTAAGTACCAGTCCTGCCTAATTGCAAAGAAAACTGTATTAAGACTCACCCTCACTGCTATTCAAGAATTTTTCTGCCCTATTACCAACCAATACTCTACCAGAAGTATGACTAGACATGCCCTTGATGTACCCTTCAAGAAAACAAGCATGGCTAGGCACTCCTCTGTAGTTCATGCTGCTCAATGGCTGAATAAACTCCCTGAATCCATTGCGGGTCTTCCCAAGACTGCACAATTTAAGAAATCTATGAAAAGTGAACTCATTCATAGATCAGTATGCAGATGCTTTCATTGACTTACACCTGTTTATTAGTGTTTTCTCCTGGAGTGCTAACGCTTAGAAACCCGTATTTGATTTATCTTATTGCCGTTTGCTCAACATGCCCCTCTGGGGCAGTTATTGCCTACTCTTGTCAATACCTTTCGTTGTGTTTGCCATAACTTGTACCGGACCAGGCTGCCCTTGGAGCTGGTGAATGTTTGTAATATACTTATTTGTTCCTTTGTTACCCGTACTGACATGGAACTTTTGTTAAAGAGCACTCATGCTCAAAGTTGTTTCTGAATTATAAATAAATAAAAAAACAAATAAATACAATGTAATCTCAATCTAATGAACCCCCATTATCTGGACATCCCCATCTAATGGACTGGTAGCATGTCTCCCAAGTGAATACACTCTGAATGTTTTAATCCCAGTTTTACAGACTCCCAATTATCCAAACTAATTTCAGTTTTCCCAAGCAGTCTGGATAATCAAGATTATACTGTAAATAATAATAATAACAATTTATTTATAAAGTGCCTTTCAACTTACCAAGGCACTGAACACATTAAAACCATAACATCAAATATAAATCGAAAAATACATAAAAATAAAATCATAACATACTGTAATAACATCAACATTAAAATCAGTTAAAAATATAAAATAAAATCTCAGCATAGCAAAAAATAACCTATGGCTCAATAAACATTGCAGTATTGATAAGTGCACTATAATGCATCTTGGGAGCACAACATTTTGCTCCCGTCATTTCACTCCACATTATTACTCTCCCGACACTTCGATCCGGTTAATTTCGCTCCCGTTTAATCTCACTACCCCGTCATTTCGCTCCTTCATTAAAGTACTGAGACAGAGATACAAGCTACATAAGGCACATGTAACCCCTAGGTGGTGCTACCCCAAGGGCTACTACTCCTGCCTGCTTGGCTAGTAGCAGGTTAAGAGGCCTAAGTTCTGAAATGGGTGCCTGCACCCGGAGGTCAGGGTTGGTAGTGGTCAAACTAACCTGGGCACAGCCCTCCGGGACATTGTAACACCCCCTCTTTCCTTACTAGTGGCCAGAACAATACACAATAATTACTTTCACAGTACCCCTGATACACCACACAAGTACCCACACTGTTTGCACTTACCACCAGGGCTTTCCTCTGGCTCGACCCCGGGGAACCCCTGTAAAACAAGATTATACACAGCAAATAACAGAAGTACAGTACTCTTGCATAAACTGGAACCACAGTCAGGATAAATGCAAAAAAGAGTTAGATCTGATTTATTTAAAGGACTTAAACAAGGGAGGGGCATAATCAGGTTAATTTGCTTAAAGGCTGTAGCAATCAAACAGTTATGCATGCACTTCAGGGTCCATAAACAGTCACACACTCTGGGTACCCAGATGGAGAATGGTGGGCTAGCCAGGAACATTGCAGCTGGTTGGGGCCCTGTGATGGAAGAAAACAACATGCACCACACATACTAATTGTAATCCAGAGCCGGAGGGCTCAGTTTGTGAAAAGAAAACAACAAGACAATCAGAAGACACACTTTTAGATTAAGCTATTGTTGCAGGGAGCTACCCTGATGATTACTCACGATACCCAAGACTGGACACAGGCTGGATGAAAACTGAGACTGCAGGTGGTTGAT
Source organism: Neoceratodus forsteri (assembly GCA_016271365.2). Classification (NCBI taxonomy): domain Eukaryota; kingdom Metazoa; phylum Chordata; order Ceratodontiformes; family Ceratodontidae; genus Neoceratodus; species Neoceratodus forsteri. The sequence goes on along the minus strand of CM057453.1, from coordinate 1,201,341,384 downwards.
CTGGAGTGAAACATAGAAACATAGAATTTGACGGCAGATAAGGACCGCTTGGCCCATCAAGTCTGCCCATTTCCCTACCTAATGGACAAGTGGCAGATCCTAGTTAACCAACAGCCTACGTCCTCCTACCCCCCATTAGAATTGCCTTATGTCAGTCCCATGCATTCTTGAATTCCCCCACTGTTTTTGACTCTATGACCTCTTCAGGAAGGCTGTTCCATGTATCCACAACCCTGTCTGTGAAGAAATACTTCCTCACATTACCTCTGAGCCATCCACCCTCTATCTTCAAATTGTGCCCCCTTATTTTTGCACATCTCTTTTTCTGAAAGATGCTACCTTCTTGGACTTTGTTGATTCCCTTGAGGTATTTGAAAGTTTCTATCATGTCCCCCCTCTCCCTCCTTTCCTCAAGGCTCTACATCTTTAGTTCCTTTAGCCTTTCTTCATATGTCTTCTGATGCAGACTCTGCATCATTTTGGTTGCCCTCCTCTGGACAGCCTCCACCCTGTCTATGTCCTTGCAGAGATGGGGTCTCCAGAACTGTACACAGTACTCCAGATGCGGTCTTACCAACTGTGTGTACAGAAGGCCAACAACTTCTTGTTTTCTACTGGTGATGCCTCTCCCTATGCATCCCAGTATCCCCACAGCCCTCCTTACTGCCTTCTCACATTGCTGGTCCACCTTCAGGTCATCTGATATGACTACCCCAGGTCTCTTTCCATTTCTGTTGTTGTCAGTATCTCACCCCCCATTGTGTACTCTTCCCCTGGGTTTTTGTTTCCCAGGTGCATTACTTTGCACTTCTTTGCATTGAATCTAAGCTGCCATACATTTGACCATTCCTCCAACCTTGCCAAGTCCCTTTTCATCCTTTCCACCCCACCTTGTGTATCAACCCTGTTGCAGATCTTACTGTCATCTGCAAAGAGACATACTTTCCCTTCTAGTCCCTCTGCAATGTCACTTATAAAGACATTAAAAAGGACCAGCCACAGTACTGAACCCTGCAGTACCCGACTAGTAACCCTCCTTTCTTCATTGTGGACTCCATTTACTATTACCCGCTGTGTCCTGTTGTCCAACCAGTGTTTTACCCAGGCTACTACCCTGGGACCCACTCCAAGGCTGGATAATTTGTTTACTAATCTTTTGTATGGGACTGTGTCAAATGCCTTGCCAAAGTCTAGGTAGGCCATGTTCACAGCCCCTTCCTGGTCTATTACTTTGGTCACCCAGTCAAAGAAATCAATTAGATTTGTCTGACATGACCTTTCTGCTATGAATCCATGTTGCCTTGGGTCCTGTGCCCCACTGGCCTCTAGGTACTCAACAATTCTTTCCTTCAGAAATGATTCCATCATTTTCCCTACCACTGGGGTCAAACTGACAGGTCTGTAGTTTCCAGCCTCTGTCTTGCTCCCACTTTTGTGAAGGAGAATCACATCCACCCTCCTCCAGTCCTCAGGTACCACACTATCCTCCCATGATTTATTAAAAAGGGTAGTCAGTGGTGTTACTAGTTCTTCCTTAGTTCTTTTTAGAATTCTGGGTGAATCCCATCAAGCCCCATTGCTTTATCCACCTTCAGTTTTAAGAGTTCTTTCAGAACCCTTTCTTCTGTGAAAGGACTAATATCAACCCCCCTATTCAGAGTGCTTCTATTGACCAGATTAGGTATTTCCCCCTGCTTTTCCATTGTGAATACTGAGCAGAAATATTCATTTAGTATCCCTGCTTTTTCACTGTAGCTCTCTGCCCAACCACCTTCCTCTTTGTTCAGCCCCAGTATCCCTGCCTTAGTCTTTCTTTGCTCCCGAATGTACCTATAAAAGGTTTTATCCCCCTTCTTAACTGAGTTGGCTATCTTTTCCTCAGTTTGGGCCTTTGCTATTCTGACTGCCTTACCCACTTCCTTCTGCTTAACTGGTACAGTTCTCTGTTCTGCTCCTGTGTTTCCTTATACTTCCTGAATGCTATCTTTTTCTCCCTTACCTTCCCCGCCACTTCTTTTGAGAACCATAGTGGTTTTTTCTTACATTTTGATTTGTTTATTTGCTTCACACAAAGGCTTGTTGCCTCTGTGATGGCGATTTTGATGTTTCCCCATTGTTGCTCCACCCCACCTTCTTGTCTGTTTGCTAGTGATTTTCTGAGGCACTCTCCCATTTTGACAAAATCAGCCCTCCTGAAGTCCAGTACCTTCACTTTTGTGTGGCTTGACTCTACAGCTAAGTTTATCTTAAACCACACTGTTTGGTGGTCGCTTGTTGCCAGATGGCTACCCACTTCAAGATCAGAGATCCTCTCTCCGTCCCCATTTGAGAGTACCAGGTCTAAGATTGCTCTCTCCCGGGTGGGTTCCAAAACTAGCTGTCTGAGGCATGCCCCCTGTAGGGCATCGAGAACGGCCCTGCTTTTGGATATGGCTGCTGGAAAGGTGCAACATCTGGCATATTCAGGTCCCCCATCAGCAATATCTCCCTTTTCTCTGCCATCCCAAGGATGCCTTCTATCATTTCCTTGTCCATTTCCTCCCCCTGAGACAGGGGTCTGTATACAACCACTGTGCAGATTGTGGAGCCATTTCCAGTCTCCAGGGTGACCCACAGTGCCTCCTTGCCTCCCTGTTTACCCTTTAGTTTTGTTACTTTGATCCCTTCCCTTACATAGAGAGCTACTCCTCCTCCTCTTCTTCCCTCCCTGTCCCTCCTGTAGATTGTGTATCTTGGCATGTTGACATCCCAGTCATGGTTTTCTATGTATCATGTTTCTGTGACTGCCACAATATCCAGGCATCCCTCTTCCATCAAGGTCACCATTTCAGGGAGCTTTTTACCTAGATGATGGGCATTGGTACTCATTACCCTCCATTTTTATATGGCTTTATTTCTTTTTGCCCCATCCCTGTCCCTACAGCCTTTGTCATTTTCTCCATTTACCCCTGCCCTTCTCCCTATCGACTGCTCTATCTTGGTGTTTACTTCACTAATTACCCTGATTCTTTGGGGCAGCTAGGAATTCCCTTCTCCTCTTCAGTGGCCCCCCTTGGCTAGTTTAAATGCTTGCCATTGAAGCATTTAAACCTATCACCTAGGATCCTGGTTCCCCTCCAGGATAGATGCACACCATCACACCTGTATAGGCCTGCATCCCTCCAGGTGGAGTCCCAGTCCCCAGTGAAGCCAAATCCCTGAGCTCTGCACCAGCTGAGTGCCTGGAGAAGCAGGGCCCAAATGATTCACTGAGGCATCATTCCTGTTCAAGCATGGAGCAGGGGGCTGATCTCCAGGCAGATCTCTTGTCGATGGCTTTCTCTGAGCAGCAGATAGTCTGGCTGGGCCAATGTGGCAAGGCCCAGGCCAAATGGAGACAAATTTGGATACAGTCCGTTTTAGACTAGATACAGCTTCTAGCAGGCAGAACACAGTTCACACAATGGGGAACCAAATCACCACCCACTAACAACTCACAGCACATTTACATGTAAGGAAATTCTACTGTACCAGGCAAACCGCTCTCCGGTCACAATCGCAAAGTCTCTGCACAAACCGGGGATTCAAAAGCAGCTGGAAATCCTGACAGGCCGATCGCATTCAGCAAAATCTTTAGTCTTCTTCAGGTATGAGCCTGGTAAAAAAAATCAGTGGCTTAGTTGGTTCTCACAAACTTGGATTGAGTCCGAAATAATTCTCTTCGCTCCCTCTCAGGGGCAGCAGGCAGACATGCAGGCCACAACTCAGGCCTTTCCACAGTTCTCCCACACAAAACTACTCAGACAGCCGCTTGACTGTCTCAAGCTGTTGCTCCTTCAGCTCCCAACTTAGATCTGTCTCAACTGCCAGCAAGCCTGGGAATTTCCCCAAGATCCAAAAGGTTTGGTTGGCTGATTCATCTGTCAGTCACAACAGAAGCTCCCCCTTTAGGTGCAAAAAGGTGCTTAAAGCCCAAAACAACAATTCCTATAGATTCTGACTCCAGACAGCTCCTGTAGTCTGGCTCCATTTTAGGTCCCACCAGTATTGATTGGTCCAATTCGGCAGTCCCGTGCCAAGATAGTGGGGATAAACAAAACAGTCCTTGCTGCAAAGAAGGCAGGTTAGACAAACTGCATTATCATTATCACTCTAAATGATTTTTAGCAAATAGTTACATCTTTCAACAGAGCTCCCTCTCAGATTACTTATGACTGCAATCCAGGCAGCTCTTAAAGAGACAGTACACAGAGGCTATAAAGGCACTCTCTGGCAATCACATTTAAACTGCTAAAATGCAGAACACCAGCCTGGCAGTCAACATTTAGGCAAGCTCAAGGAAGACTTTTTGGGAACCCCCATTTGTAAGGGGGGTTACACCCTTCCCTGCCTGGAGAAAACATGGCACCCGCATCAAGTCTGTACCCTCACAAAACTGCAAACGCAAACTATACGAGACAGTTATACCATTAGCATATTATGCAAGTGACATCTGATGCATCAGTCAACGTAAACTTATACCTTTACTATACATAGTCTCTACACTTCACAATACTATATCCATTCTGACAATATATCATGCATATTTCACACAGGTAATTTACACATTACTATGCAGAATCATGTAATAACTTATTGTACACTGAACAATGTAAGAGGGGGTCCTTCCCTATCAGCTAACTTGGGGCTAGATGGGGCAGGGGCACCATACCTAGAAGGCAGGACAATCAACCTGGAATTAAACATAGAAACATAGAAACACAGACTTTGATGGCAGATAAGGACCGCTTGGCCCATCTAGTCTGCCCATTTCCCTACCTACAGGATAGGCCACAGATCCTAGTTAACCAACAGCCTATATCATCCTACCCCCCACAAGAATTGCCTTATGTCTGTCCCATGCATTCTTGAATTCTCCCACAGTTTTAGACCCCACAACCTCCTCAGGAAGGCTGTTCCATGCATCCACTACCCTCTCTGTGAAATAATACTTCCTCACATTGCCCCTGAACCGCCCTCTTCTATCTTTAAATTGTGTCCCCTTGTTCTTGCATCGTCTTTTTCTGAAAGATGCTACCCTCTTGGACTTTGTTGGATTCCACTGAGGTACTTAAAAGTTTTTATCATGTCCCCCCTCTCCTTCTTTCCTCAAGGGTATACATATTAAGCTCCTTTAGTCTCTCCTCGTCACGGCTTCTCTTGCAGACCCTGCACCATTTTAGTTGCCCTCCTCTGGACTGCCTCTATCCTGTCTATGTCCTTGCGGAGATGGGGTCTCCAGAACTGGAAGCAGTACTCCAGATGGGGTCTCACCAACTGTCTGTACAGAGGGATAACAACTTCCTGTTTTCTGCTGCTGATACCTCTCCCTATACATCCCAGTATACCCCCAGCCCTCCCTACTGCCTTCTCACATTGCTTGCTAACCTTAAGGTCATCTGATATGATTACCCCCCAGGTCCCTTTCCATTTTTGTTGTTGTTACTACTTCCCCACCCATTGTGTATTCTTTCACTGGGTTCTTGTTTCCCAGGTGCATTATTTTGCACTTCTTTGCATTGAATCCTAGCTGCCATACTTCTGACCATTCCTCCAACCTTGCCAAGTCCCTTTTCATCAATTCCATGCCTCTTTGTGTATCAACCCTATTGCAGATCTTTGTGTCATCTGCAAAAAGGCATACTCTTCCTTCCAGTCCCTCTGCAATGTCACTGATGAAGACATTAAAAAGGACTGGACCCAATACTGAACCCTGGGGTACCCCACTAGTAACCCCTCTTTCTTCATTGTGGACTCCATTTACAATTACCTTCTGTGTCCTGTTGTGCAGCCAATGTTTGACCCAGGCTACCACCCTGGGACCCACTCCCAGGCTGGTTAATTTGACTATTAATCTTTTGTGTGGGACTGTGTCAAATGCCTTGCTAAAGTCTAGGTAGGCCATGTCCACAGCCCCTCCCTGGTCTACTACTTTTGTCACCCAGTCAAAGAAATCTATTAGATTCATCTGACATGACCTTCCTGCTGTGAGCCCATGCTGCCTTGGGTCCTGTGCCCCACTGGCCTCTAGGTACTCAACTATTCTTTCCTTCAGAAGTGACTCCATCACTTTCCCTACCACAGAGGTCAGACTGACAGGTTTGTAGTTTCCTGCCTCTGTCTTGGTCCCACTTTTGTGAAGAGGAATTACATCCACCTTCCTCCAGTCCTCAGGTGCCACACCATCCTCCCTTGATTTATTAAAAAGAGTAACCAGTGGTTTCACTAGTTCCTCCCTTAATTCTTTTAGAATTCTGGGGTGAGTTCCATCAGGACCCATTGCTTTGTCCACCTTCAGTTTTAGAAGTTCTTGCAGAACCCTTTCTTCTGTGAGAGGACTGGGATCGACCCCCCTATCAAGAGTGCTTCTGTTAATTGGATTAGGCACTTCCCCCTCCTCTTTTGTGAATACTGAGCAGAAATATTTGTTCAGTATCCCTGCTTTTTCACTGTCCCCCTCTGCCCACCCACAGTTCATTCTATTCAGCCTCACTATCCCTTCCTTTGTCTTTCTAAGCCCGCTGATCTACCTATAAAAGGTTTTTATCTCTCTTCTTAACTGAGTTGGCTATCTTTTTCTCAGTTTGGGCCTTTGCTATTCTGACTTCCCTCCCTGCTTCCTTCTGTCTTAACTGGTACAGCTCTCTGTCCTTAGGCTCAGTTTAGGCAGTGAGCTCTGGGAAACATAAACCCGTTTGTGGCCCACATTGAGAGGCAAATCCACTGGCCTCCTGGGAGAATCATAACTGAAGCGTACTACTGGCTTAACAGCTTGGCCAGTCTTTCTGAGGGGGACAACTACAGTCTCTGTACTCTCAGCACTGGTCTGGGGACTCTCGTCACTTGCGAGAGCTGCCTGTGCCTGGATGGGAATGTCCAAACTTGGGGCACTGTCAGCTCCTTGCTCTGCAGGCTCTGTTTCTATAACATTTGACTCATTTTGTGAAGGCTCAGGCACAATCCAACTTTGAGGCACTGAAGGGGGGTTTTCAGCACTCTCATAGTGTTCTTCAAGTTCTGGTATGTCACCAGAAAGACTCAAACCATCAGTCCCGCCTTCAGGCAAATCATACAGTTCCACAATACACAGGGAATCAGCATCTTCAGATGTGATACTTTGCACTTCGCTTTCAGGGATCATTGGCTCCAAGGATGAAGCTGGGGGGGGGTAAGGCAGTCCAGAAGGCCCAGCTTCATCCCCATAATTAGTCATAGCGTTACCTCGAAACAGCTGACTCAATTCATAAGAGGGGTAATAGGCATTGTCACATTCACGTTCATCCGAGGAGACTGACAGTCACTATTATTCTGTACCTGCTGTGGGGGAACCTTGAACTTGTAACCACTGGGGTAGGTCAACTCTGTCTCTTTCTTGCAACAGCATGAGTCACTGCCCCAGGGGAATCAAACTCTGAGGGTTCAGCCTCAATTATGACTTGGCCGATAGGTAGCAAGTGGTTACGGTGCATGGTCTTGACAGCTTTGGACTTATTCTCTGAGTGCACTTGGTGCACTGGTAAATCATCCAACTTTCCAACTACTACATAGGGAAGATGGTGCCATTGCTTAGCAATTTTGTGTTTACCATGCAGTCCCAAACTGCGCAACAAGACACGGTCTCCAGGTCGAAGCTCTTGAGTCTTTACTTTTCTATCATGCCTCTCTTTGTTGGCTAGATTTCTCTTGGTGGCCATTGTCTGGGCCAGTTGATAGGCATGGTTCAATTGAGCTTTCAGTTTTTGTACATATTGCAAGTAGTTTTCGGTTTGGACCCCATCTGGAGAGACCCCAAAGCAGACATCAACTGGCAGCTGACCTCTCTCCCAAACATGAAGCGGTAGGGGGAGAACCTGGTAGCATCATTTTTCATGCAATTGTATGCGTGTACCAAGGTGCTAATCTGCTGGCTCCATTTATGCTTGTCTTTTGGGTGGAGAGTGCCCAGCATGTCTAGCAGGGTGCGGTTAAATTGTTCTGGTTGGAGATCTCCTTGTGGGTGATAGGGGGTGGTTCTTGACTTCTGCACTCCCCATAGAGAGAGCATTTCTTTGATTAGTCGACTCTCAAAGTCTCTACCCTGGTCAGAGTGGATCCGCTGGGGGGCACCATAGTGGACAAAGAAATGTTCCACTAGCACCTTGGCCACAGTAGATGCCTTTTGATCTTTGGTGGGAAAAGTTTGTGCATACGTGTGAAATGATCCATAACCACTAACACATTGCCAGTGTTCCATCTATGCAGACTAGTTCCATGGGAGTGCTGGTTGTAATATTAACAAGGGGGGCAGCCCTCTGAGGCAGAGCTTTTCTTTGCAGTCAGCGACTACAAGTCTTTATGTGGTGCTCAACATCAGCCCCCAATTTGGGCCAGTATAAGCGAGATCATACCAGGTCAAGGGTTTTGTCAATACAGAGGTGCCCCATGTGATTGTGGAGGGACCTCAGTACCAAATCTTTAAAGGTTGTGGGCAAGAACAATTGTTGCTTGTCTACTTTGCCACTATGATCTACTGTCTCTCTATACAACAACTGATTGAGCAACTTCAATCTGGGGCCTTCTTTAAACAATAAAGCAGTTTGCAAGTCAGTGGAATGTAACTTAGACACATCTTTCCCCATATGCAGGGCATCAAATGCTGGCTGAATCATAGGATCTTGGGATTGAGCCCACTGAATGCTGTCATTGTCAGATTGAGGTAGTGCACTAATATCTAGAGCAGAAAAGTGGTAATAAGCAGCTGGTATGCAGGTGTCAGAAAGGCCTAAGTAATCTACTAAACAGTCCACTGTGTCCGCAGACATCTGCTCATCTCTATCAAACATTTGGCACAATGCTCAGATGTCAGGTTCAGACAGCCTGACCCAATCACTCTTGGAAGTGGGCCTTTGTGATAGGGTGTCAGCATCAATATGGTTCAGGCCCAGTCTGTATTCAACAGCATAATCATAGGTTGATAATGCAGAAAGCCACCGGTGCCCAGTGGTGTCTAACTTAGCTGAAATCTGTACATAGGTCAACAGCTTATTGTCAGTCTTCACCAATATCTGTGCCCCATAGAGGTATTCATGAAACTGGTCAACAATTGCCCATTTTAGTGCAAGGAACTCCAACTTATGTACAGGGTAGTTTTGCTCTGACAGGGTCAAGCTCCTACTGGTGAAAGCCACTGATCTCAAACCATCCTCATGGTCTTAATACAGCACAGCTCCAAGACCCTGCAGACTTAGCATCAGTATGCAGCACATAGGGTTTGGTGGGGTCAGCATAGGTGAGGATGGGGGCATGGGTGAGCTGGTATATGATTTCGTGGAAGGCTGCTTCACAGTTGGGTGTCCAACGGGGCCCAAAAGTTCAACTGGGCAGAAGTATACTTTTTCTGATCCTTTGGCGGCCTCTTTCTTGTATTTATGATTGGTAGGAGGGTAACCCTGGGTAAGATTGAATAGTGGGCGAATCACCTTGGAATAGTCCTTTATGAACCTGCAGTAGTAGCCTCAGAACCCCAGAAAATATTGTAGTTCTTTTAAATTATGGGGCTGGGGCCACGTAGTTAGGATTTCAACCTTACTGAGATCAGTCTCTATCCCTTCTGTAGATACCATGTGCCCCACATACTTCACGGAGGTTTGGAAAAACTGGCACTTGTCAATGGACAGCTTGAGGTCGAAGTCTTCCAGTCAGTCTAGAACTTTAAACAATTAGTTCTCATGCTCCTCTAGGGTGCTGCCAAACACAATGACATCGTCCAAGTACACCAGGCATTCCAGCAAATTCAAATCTCCCACCGCATGTTCCATCAGTCGCTGAAAGGTGGCCAGGGTGCCCAATATCTCCTGTGGCATTCTCAGAAACTCATAGAACCCCAAAGGACAGATGAAGGCTGTTTTCTCATGGTCCTCCAGGGCCATTGGAATCTGATAACATCCGCTGCGAAGATCCAACACCAAGAACCATTTGTTCCCATTCAAGAAGTCCAGGGCATCCTGTATACGAGGCATAGTGTGCTGGTCTGGGATGGTCTGCTGGTTCAGGGTTCAATAATCAACACACATCCTCACAGACTCATTCTTCTTATGCACAACCACAATGGGAGAGGCGTATGGGCTCCTGGATTCTTGTATCACACCAGCAGGGAGCATGCATTTCCTGCAGGTGTCTTCTCACGTCATTTATGTCTGCTGGGGCTAGGTGTCGGGACCTCTCTCAAAATGGCCATTCATTGTGCAGGTGTATGTAATGCTGCACACCCTGGACACATCCCATGTCCCACTCCTTCAATGAAAATACTTGGTCTCTCTGGGCAAGTCGCTTGCTAATTCTAGCCTTCCATTCAGCTGGCAACAGGGAGTCACCAAAGTCAAACAAGTCCGGGATCACACTCTCCTTCTCACCAGGGTGCTTGTCGCTGGGCAATACTGCAGTGTCTGTGCAGTGTACCATAGCTAAGGTGCACCCTCTGTTCACCTGGATCTCCCGATCTGACACATTGTGAATCTTGACCATCACTTATCATGCATAGGCATGGGCACGAGCAGGCAAGATGCTGGGCTTGACCAATAATCCTTCTGGCAATTTTCCATTACCTGGCGCATCCAACATCAGTATTTTGTTCTTGACATCTTTCTGGAGGCGGACCTCCCCTTGAATGGTACACTGGGCATTAGGGGCCAGTACCATTGAATCGGGATCCTTCTTCCATACGATCCCCACCAGTTCATCCTGGTCTACTTCCTCAGGTTTCAGTTGCAAATCATAGGCCCTCTTGATCAGAGCTGTAATTCTCAGGGCCCATGCAGTCAGCTGCCCTTGTTTCTCATGGCAAAGTTGTGCTGGTCTCCCAAACATGTGGGCATTTGTTCCAATTAACAGGGGAACCCCATCATACAGTCCAGTGGGGGGACACACTAGGGCCAGTGTCTCTACTTGCTCCTTTATGCCAGTGACAGTTGCAGGAAAAGACAACCAGAGGCGGGTATATCCTAGATATGGATAAGACTTGTCACTCATTCCCCACACATGTAGGCCTTCCAGGGATTGTAGGGGCACATCAGATAAGTGTTTGTCATACCAGTCCTGAAACACAATGGTCACTTGTGACCCACTGTCAAGCACAGCCCGAGTAGGAATACCATTCACAGCCACATTAGTCTCCATTGAAGGGCCCACTATCTTGGACCAGTCTGGAGGGACAATAGCAAGGGCCTGGACAGATGATTTAGCCACAGAGGGGTTTGAGTTAGGATGGCTGAAGCCTTTACTGTGGTCATTTCGTGCAGCCTTGACCACTGACTCGTTTTCTGAAGCTCTCCTTGAAGTTGGTTCACCACTGTCTCCAAGTCCTTCTGAGACTGGCATTCCCTCTTCATATGGCCATCCTAGCTGCAATTGTGACAAATGGCATGCTCTCAGGGCACCCTTGAGGAAAACATAGCAGGGGATGCTGGAGCATCGAAGGGAGATTGTGATCTGACTTCTGCTGATAGTGTACCATGTCTCAAAAGTTCATTTAGGGTGGCTGTCAATTCCTTGAGCTCAGCCAAGAAGCCATCCCCAGTAGAGGATGCCTGAGGGTGCACCCCTGCCCCCATAACAGTCACGTTCTAACAGGGACCAGGGTCTCTGTCAGCAGGGGATACCTCACCGAACACACCTGGTTGTGCTTTTCTGACTTCCTTCAGCAACTCCTACCCCCACCATTTAGCCCATGGTGGGACACTCTTAGTGGTCTCCATTTTGGATGGGCCTTCCAGTGCCATGATCACTTGGGCTGCACTCACCCCATAATTACAATCTCCTTCTTCACCTTCTACCTCCGAGAGTTCTTTTATCAAGTCACAATAGTCAGGTGGGTTACCTCTCCTATCCTGGATCCTTAACCGGATGATCTAGGGAGGCAGTATAGTGCAGTGGTTTAGGTTCTGAGCTGCAAACCTGGAGACCTGGGTTTGAATCCCACAGCCCCCACTTGCATACAGTGACCCTGAGCAAGTCACATAACTTCCCTGCGCTCCCAGGTTGCACCTGTAAACAAGCTTTCAGCTTAGTGTGTCTCACCTGGTAAAACAAACAAACAAAAAAATAGAAATCTGCACATTAGAATGCTTGGCATGTTGCAGTATGTGCCCCAATCTCACACAGTTCAAATCACTAGCGGCTACCCCACCTTTCCGGTAAGCTTTCTGCAGAGCTCTTTCTAGGCAAGTAACATATGCAGATAAACTTTTCCCCTTCCATTGCTTGGTACCTTGGAATTTCCACACCAAAGTCTCCCCTGACTCAATGCTCCCCAAAATTGCCTTTAAGTACAGATAGGTACTTCTGAGCAGATGCATCAGGGTTCGTGGACCTCAAAAATTTAATGGCTTCAAGTGCGGGTCTCCTCAAACTTTCTATGATTCTTTTCTGCTTCTCAGCCTCCGCACACTGCCACTTGGGTACCAAGGGGGCAACATAGTCGATCCAGGTCTCCCAGTCATCCTCCCCCTTGGGGGTGGGGAGGGTGCCCGAGAAGATTCTCAGCCTTCGATAGGAGTCGTGACCAATGGCAGGTACAGATATAGGGCCAGCATTGGCACAGGCAGAGAAGGTGGGGCAGTAACAGGTGCTGGAGTGGAAGGGGTGTTGGGAAAAGAACACCCCCAGCTGGCAGGAACAGTTTCTTAAAGTCCTCTACGTTTTCCCTTCCTCCAGCAACAACTTAGCAAATTTTTCCTCAAAAGTCTCAGATAATGGTGGGAGCTCATCCTCCCCAGGGTCTGTACTGTCTTTTGTTATCACTCTCCAGGTGGCTGGGACCCCTTCTGAGGCAATAGTCTGTGGCACTTTAGAGCTGTCCATGAGGTCACTACACTCTACCAAGGCTATGAAAGTTTGGGCGATCAAATCAGCCTGTCGACCCACCACAATAGGGTTTTTTAAACATTCAGCTTTGGAGAGTGCTCCCTCTACAGTGTCCTTACTGGTACCCAGGGGAATATCCAGTATAAGCAGAACATTTTGGGGGTCAATCTCTTGCCCAGTACACCACCCCACCAACTGGTGTACAGCCATTCCTACTGGGGTAGCCATAAATCTTTAACAATAATTCATATTTTGTGGCCACTAGAAGGCACACAATCCCAGTGATGAGCCTCCAAGATGTAACCCCTAGGTGGTGCTATCCCAAGGGCTACTACCCCTGCCTGCTTGGCTAGTAGCAAGTTAAGGGGCCTGATTTCTGAAATGGGTGCCTCCACCCAGAGGTCAGGGTTGGTAGTGGTCAAGCTAACCTGGGCACAGCCCTCTGGAACACTGTAACCCCACTCTTTCCTTACTAGTGGCTGGAACAATGCATAAAAATCACTTTCACAATACCCCTGATACACCAGACAAGTACCCACACTGTTTGCACTTACCACCAGGGCTTTCCTCTGGCTCAACCCTGGGAACCCCCTATAAAGCAAGATTATACACAGCAAATAACAGCAGTACAGTACTCTTGCACAAACTAGAACCACAGTCAGGGTAAATGCAAAAAAAAGTTAGATCTAATTTATTTAAGGGACTTAAACAAGGGAGCGGCATAATCAGGTTAATTTGCTTAAAAGCTGTATCAACCAAACAGTTATGCATGCACTTCAGGGTCCATAAACAGTCACACACTCTGGATACCCAGCTGGAGAATGGTGGGCTAGCCAGGAACGTTGCAGCTGGTTGGGGCCCTGTGATGGAAGAAAACAACATGCACCACACATTAATTGTAATCCGGAGCCAGAGGGCTCAGTTCGTGAAAAGAAAACAACAAGACAATCAGATGACACACTTTTAGATTAGGCTGTTGCTGCAGGGAGCTACCCTGATGATTACTCACGATAACCAAGACTGAACACAGGCAGGACGAAAATTGAGACTGCAGGTGGTTGATCTGGAGTGCCAGGAGAAGCAGGGCCCACACGATTCACCGAGGCATCATTCCTGTTCAAGCATGGAGCAGAGGGCTAATCCCCAGGCAGGTCTCTCGTCGATGGCTTTCTCTGTGCAGCGGGTAGTCCGGCTGGGCCAGTGTGGCAAGGCCCAGGCCAAATGGAGACAAATTCAGATACAGTCCATTTTGGACTGGATACAGCTTCCAGCACGCAGAACACAGTTCGCACAGTGAGGAACCAAATCACGACCCACTAACAACTCACAGCACATTTACATGTAAGGAAATTCTACTGTACCAGGCAAACCGCTCTCCGATCATGATCACAAAGTCTCTGCAGAAACCAGGGATTCAAAAGCAGCTGGAAATCCTGACAGGCCGTTCACATTCAGCAAAATCTTCGGTCTTCTTCAGGTATGAGCCTGGTAAAAAAATCAGTGGCTTACTTCATTTTCACAAACTTGGATTGAGTCTGAAATAATTCTCTTCGCTCCCTCTCAGGGGCAGCAGGCAGACATGCAGGCCACAACTCAGGCCTTTCTACAGTTCTCCCACACTAAACTACTCAGACGGCTGCTTGACTGTCTCAAGCTGTTGCTCCTTCAGCTCCCAACTTAGATCTGACTCAACTGCCAGCAAGCCTGGGAATTTCCCCAAGATCCAAAAGGTTTGGTTGGCTGATTTGTCTGTCAGTCACAAAAGGAGCTCCCCCTTTAGGTGCAAAAAGGCACCAAAAGCCCAAAACTACAATTCCTATAGATTCTGACTCCAGACAGCGCCTGTAGTCTGGCTCCATTTTAGGTCCCACCAGTTCTGATTGGTCCAATTCAGCAGTCCCGGGCCAAGATAGTGGAGATAAACAAAACAGTCATTGCTGCAAAGAAGGCCGGTTAGACAAACTACATTATCATTATCACACTAAATGATTTTCAGCAAATAGTTACATCTTTCAGCAGAGCTCCCTCTCAGATTACTTATGACTGCAATCCAGGCAGCTCTTAAAGAGACAGCACACAGAGGCTATACAGGCACTCTCGGCAGTCACATTTAAACTGCTAAAACACAGGACACCAGCCTGACAGTAAGCATTTAGGAAGCTCAAGGAAGACTTTTTGGGAAACCCCATTTGTAGGGGGGTTACACACATACATACATAAAGCATACTGGTAGCGGATACAAGATCTAGGTTAAAAAGTTTAAAAGTACTGGCTCTGGGTCTCATTTGCTGAAAAATACCTGAACTGACTCTTGAACAGTCCCTCCATAAGGTGCAATATAAGCTTATCTTGAAACTCCTAGTTCAAAGGCTATAACAACTTATGGGCTTGTTTTAAAAAAAAAATAAGAAAAGAGGTACATGAAAGAGGTGATCGGGAATAACCTCCTCTGCTCGCATGATGGCAAAACTGTCCATTCATGCAACTGCTGTGCAACTAATTTCTAATGTCGGCCTTGCTAATGGGAATATTACCAGCATTGCTGGACATCGATTCGAGAGCAGTAACTCCAGTTCTTGGGCCCCCAGTGCAGAAAACAGACATAAATGGAGCAGTATCCTAGCCGGGCAGCAGCAACAAAATGTCACTCTGATCAGTTCAAACCAAGCAGACAAGCAAGTCACAGAAAACTCATCTCTTCCACCTATTCAGGGAGTACTTTTCTGTCCCAACTATAAGAAGTTTGATAAATTCAAATCTAATTGTTTAAAAATTACAAAACTTGTGTCTACGTATTTTGTTTTACTTGGGAACCCATTTTCTAAATGTAATAATATCCTCCTTAGTGAGTGAAGTTAGCAGGAGCTAAGTGTTTATTTTTATCAAACTGTTATAATTTTTAACAAATGAGACCGAGAGCTTGTATCCTCAGCACAGCATGATTCAATACTTTTATGAAGAAGCTACATTATTTATCCGCTTGTACTCATATGCCTCAGTACTTCAATAAAGGAGAGAAATATTATTAGTTATGTTATGTATGCAATGTGCAGTACCGGGAGTGAAAGTGACAGAAGTGAAGTTAGTGGGAGCTAATTGACGACGGAGCGAGATGTCAGGAGTGAGATGTCGGGGAGCGAGAAAGTGAGTGTGAAATGACATAGACCCATGCATCTTGGTACAAAAACTTGATGGCATAATACAAACTGTATGAACAAGAATTGATGGTAGCAGAGGGAAAAAAAGTAGCTGGAGGTTGTGATAACCAACAACCTCAGATTCCAACACCAAAGTGAATAGGTGGCCAGAAAAGGATTTGGGATTTTGAGCTGCATAGGCAGAAACATCAGTAGTAGGAACAGGACCATGACTGATCCTTTATACTGAGCACTGGTGAGGCCTTATACAGAATATTGCAGTCAATTCTGGGCACCGCACCATGTTAAGAACATAAGGCTAATAGAAGATGTATAGAGGTGAGTTAATAAGATGGTCAGGGAAATGAGGGGCCTGACCTATGAGGAAAGACTGAAGAAACTAGATATGTATAGTTTAGGAAAGAGGAGGCTACGGGGTACAATTGCCTGGTGTATAAGGAATTTCAAAACCCTGATTTGGGGGATTGTTTAGGGCTAGAAGTCAAAGAACATAATTTTGATGGCAGAAGAAATAACAAACAACTTAATGGGGTCCTCTATAGAACAACAAAAAGGGGTTTACTCAGAGGGCAGTGCCCCTTTGGAATTCAGTACTGGATTTAGTACTACAAAGCAAAACAATGGATAGCTTCAAGGTCCACCTCAATAAATATCAGAAGAACAGTATCTACGGTTACAACCGCTGGTGAAATGGCAAGCATTAAAGAGGCTCTAGCAGCTTATCTTGCTTGTACCTTTCCTATGAATTCTATGAATCACAAGATGAAAATATAGCTAAAAAGATTGAAAATAATATAGAAGCAAAACCTAAGCAAGTCCTAATAAGTCAAAGAATAAAATAAGAATGTCTAAAGAATCAAAAATAAATTGTTAAACTTGTCAAAAATGTTGATTTCTCTCTCTCTCTCTCTCTCTCTTCCTCCAAGCAAGCAGTAATGCAACCTCCCCCTTAGACTAACCCACACACTGCAAAACTGAAAATGAAGCACAGTAAGTCTATAGAGCTGTACCATGTGACCTGCAGAAGCTCTTCCATGTGACCTTGAAGCACTTGTTTACCAGTACCCTCAATCTGAGAAAACTGCCCATATGTACCCTGAAGGTAAATTTACAGGTGAAATTAATAAAGGTGAATGTCCTAGTAAAAGGCATATATTCGCTAATAGATTTGTGAAGGTGAAGCTGGTAACTTCACCTGAAATATGCCTGCAAATTAAAACTTTGCAACATCGCTACTGCCAACTTGCATTTGTGCCACCTAGTAGCTATGGTCCACTTTACTGTTAATAGCTCAGGTGTCATCTATGTAAGTTTCTTTCATATCCCTCCTCATCCTTTGGTCTCCAGAAAGTACATATTCAGGATCTGTAACCTTTCATCATATGTGGTAGCCTGAAGGAATCTATCATCTTTGTTGAAGGCCATGCTAAAATCCTGATAAAGGACTTCAACTGCCTGACCCAGTCCACAGATCATCACCAAACTGAAAATATCTATCAAATTTGTTTGACATGACTTTCCACTCACCAAACTGCTTTCTTTTGTCCTATAGTCCATGCCGCTCCTAGATGTCCACTATCCATTCCATGAAAATGGTCTCCTACTGCTTCCCCACAATGGAGGTCAGCCTCAGTGGCCTGCAATTTCTGGGGTCATCACTCACCCAGCTCTAGTGTAGTGGTGCCACATTTGTCACTCTCCAGTTCTTAGGCACCACACCTGTTTCTAGGAAGCAGTCAAATAGGTGTGCCAGTGGCCTAGCCAAAGCCTCTTCTGCCTTTTTGAGAACTTTCTGATGTAAGTCATCCAGTCACACTGCTATTCACCTTCAGGCTCTGCAGCCCTTTAGGATTCTGTCATTGGTAACCTCTCTACCCAAAATGCTACTCAAGCCATTATCTCGAACTTGACCCATCACTCTGGTAATTGAACCCTCCCTCCACTCTGAAGACTGCTGAAAAATTCATTCAGGATATTTGCTTTCCCAGTTTAGTCCTTCACTTTGAGCCAGATGTCCTCTCTATACCCACTTTGCTCAACCTCGTATTGCTTATGTATCTAACAAAGGTTTTGTTGTTGTCCTTGAACCCCTCTGTAATCCTGCAGTCATTATCCAAGTGCGTGCCTTGACCTTTCTGATGAGCTTCTTAATAATTCTCAGCTGGTTCTATTCTGTCTGTTCCCACTTACATTTCCTGAATGTTGCATTTCTTTATCTAATAGTTTCTCTAAACTGATCACTGAACCAGACTGGCCTCTCTTTTTTTTTCCCATTTCTGATGTATCTTATGCATACATTTAATACTTGTAGTATCCCCTCTTTTATTTATTTATTTATTGAAATGTTTCACCAGGAAGGCATACTAAGCAACAGGTTACTCATCTCCCAGTGCGACCTGGGGAGAAGGGGAACATGAGTATAGTATAGTATACATAGATTTGGAGAACTAACAAAGATTTACATATGATTACATTCAATAACAGTAAGTAAAACCGTAATGATGCAATGAAATAGCAGGATGCTAACAGTTTTGACCTAGATAGGTACAATGATGACAGTTTTGAACTTGATAAATACATTAGCACAAAATGACATTTAATGGGAAACTCTAGGAAACACATAAATGAGTAGGTTCTAGTAGCTGAACTATGGGAAGCTAGTAGGGAGTAACACAGACAAAACAGGTTAGCTAAGGTAAGGCAACTGCACATGTTAGTTAAGGTAGGACAGAAGTGCAAATCTGTCAAGGAGTGCAATAGATTAGGGTTAGTCAGAGCTAAGGCTATGACAAAGGAGGGTGGAGGGGATGAACTGGGGAAAGGAAAGGAAGGTGAGAGGCAATTTAAGATTCATGTCTTACAGGAAAGTAAGAACCCATCCAGAGGATGATTTAAGGCAAGGGTAGGGGAGCTAAGACCCCAGGGGAGCAGAGAACCCCATCTGGGTCCAGACAAAAGAGGAGGAGGGGATGGAAGGAGGAGGAGAGAGGTCTGCTGGGGCCTGACCACTCCAGGATGCTGAGAACCCTGCCTGCACAAGGCAGAGCTGGAGCATGATAGGAGGGAAGCAGGCTGTTAGGCAGTGAGGGGAGTTTGCTGAGGGAAGCTGGGAGCCTGGTAAGGTTTGAGGAGGGCCAGCAGAGAGGCTTTGGTGAGAGAGAAGAGAGACCAAGTCCAGAAGGAGCCTTTAGAGGATGCAGAGAAACCCTGGAAGGGGACATGGATGGCAAGAGACTATTTTGGGAGGGGTGTAAGGTGGAGTGGGGACAAGCTCTTGATAGAACTTTGGGTGCAGAGAAATGCAGTGAAAGAGTGAAGGAGGCCACTAGGGGAGGGAGATTGGGGAAGAGGAGGCAATCAGGAATTTTGGGGAGGGGTTGGGGTGTATCAGGGTAAGAGTGAGAGTACTGGAGGGAGTGGGGTTTGTCCTGGGCTTAGAGGGGGATTTAGGGACGGTCATGGCAGGAACAGCTAGGAGTAAGGTAGTTGTTGAGGGCAGAGCTGATGGAGTAGGAGGAGGATGTGACGGATTTGAGGTGGGAGAGAATTCCAGATTTTAGGGAGACAGTGAGAGTAACCAGATTGACCAATAAGGGTGGATCTGCAGGGGAGTATCAGGAGTAGGAGTCAATTGATCTAAGGGAGTGGAGGGTGGGGGTGTTATAAATGAGGAGGAGATGTGAGAAGTGAGCTCACCCAGCAAGTGCTTGAGGTGAACTTAGCGGAGTGGAAGAGTTGTCTATTTGTAAGCTAGGGAAAGGATAGGGCATGATAAAGATCACAGTGGTAGGTGCGAGAGGGAGCATCCAGGGCAAAGTGGCAGAAGGAATTGAAGAGGGTTCCAATCAGGTCAGGGAGGACTTGGAAGCAGCACCGTAGACTATGTCACAGTAGTCAAAAATGGGCAGTATCATCTTCTGTACAAGTTCACACCTAGCTGTAGGAGGGATGCAGCTATGATTCCTGAACAGGGCACCAAGCTTGGAGCACAGTTTTTTTCTGGATGGCATCAATATGTACAGAGAAGTTTAGGTGTTACTCCAACCAAACACCTAGATATCTGAAGGAGGTTGTGTTCTCGAGTAAAGTCTCATCAAGGGTGTGGAAAGAGGGCAGGGAGGGAAGCCTAGAGAGTCTCTGCCTTGTGCCAAAGGTCATGAAGACAGTCTTCTTGGCGTTGAGGAAAAGTTGATGGTTAACAAACCAGAGCTGAACCTTGTCGAAGTCTTGCTGCAAGCTGGTTGTAACTTCAGCAGGATAGGAGCCGTATGCATACAGGACCATATCATCGGCATACGTGTGTATAGCGGAGGAGGGGGAGCAAACTGAGGAAAGGTCATTTAAGAAGACAGAGAACAGGAGGGGCTCTAGTACAGAGCCCTGGGGGACACTAGTGCTAATTGGGAGGGGAGGGGAAATGACATCCAAGATCTTAAATGATTGGGTACAGCCAGTAAGGTAGGCTTGAACCAGTTAATAACTGAGGGAGACAGACCAGCTGATAGAAGGGAGTCAAGAAGAAGAGAGTGGGAGACGGTGTCAAATTTCTTGGCCAAGTCAACAAAAATGGCAGAGGTGATTTGGCCATTGTCCATCTTGGTTTGGTGGAGTAAGTGAGCCGTATGCTTTCATTCAGGTAACCTATTCTGTCCCTTTCAGGCTGTCCTGAAGAGCCTCCCTTATTCTGCTAAAGTTGGCTCTCCTGGAATAATCTGGGGCTAACATCAATGAATATAGATTTTTTTGTACCCAGGATGGCAATGAATCTGTCTCAGGATAGTGTGATCACTTGTCCCTAGAAGCTATGCCAGACCTGGGAATCTATAGACCAGTGTGACTCTCAGGTCCCTCCCCTCACCTTCCAGCAGTTAGACCCACTATGTCTCAACACCACCTAGCCCTCCTATGGTTCTGTTCTCAACCACCTTGCTTGCTTCCCTGATACCAGTCAATGTTGGAGCAATAGGTACTCACTCAGTGAGACACTGTGCACTGTTGGCAAGTACTTAACCTGGAGATGACTGTATGTAATCTGAAAAAAATTTCCAATTTTGTATGTTCTATCCACTGAATGTGAAAAGCAAAAGCTCCAAAAAAGAGGCAGGACAAATCAGCAAAATTATCTTTACTAGACTTTTTGTCAGCCCCTCTCCATTAGAAGATCTCTTAGACACACTTTGAATTTCTTATTCCTGGTGTATCCTATAAAGGGCACAAATTGAGCTGCCAGATACAGTACCACCACCATCAGCTCATGTAGACCAAGTCAGTCCTCATGCGTTTCTCTAGCTAATATGAGAGAGTTTAGGACAAATACAGTTGTACTTTATTTTTCAATATACTGTACAGTACTGTGCAGACTGCATTTAAAGAAGCAGTGCATGTTATGATAAACAAATATTGGACCTGTACTTTTTTATTCTATTTCAGATTGCCCTTTTCTCCTGTCTTAGAAGATGCCATTTTTGTCATTTTGGCTTTTTTAATATTTATCTTTTGCATTAGGAATAATTAAAATAAACTTTCCTTTTAATAGGGCTATCCACAAGTTTTCACCAGTATTCTCATTTGTTTTTGAACACCCGTTGTATAACATTGCTTCATTTGTGACTTGAGTGAACTAGCATGTGACAGACACTGTTCCCTGACCTTATAAGACAAACAGCTAAGAACACTGATTAAAACCTGGGTACAGCCATAATAAAGAAAACCAGAAAAAAAAACTGTGCACACAAGAATGGCTGCAATGCAAATAACTATTTCTTTAAAGTACATTTTGGTGACACCTTCTGCCACAGGCACAACTCCCCCGGGTGCTCCTTCATCAGGGGTGGTGCTAAAGACATAAGAAGGGCAACTTAAATGTAACCCACATTTAAACAAATGCATATCCAATTACATATTGTATAACATCACCAACATGACTCCCTTAAAGAGCCACTGGTACATTTATTTTACATTCTTGTATAGGCTTTAGTTCAGAACCAAGTATGTCCCAGTCTTAAACTTCATAGTGCAAATTAATGCTATTAAGTGCATACATACATACTTTTAAAAACCAAAAATCAAAGAAGCTAGCAGAGATCACAGCAGTTATGTAAGCAATAAGCCATGATGCCATGATAGGGTGTGCATTATAAGATTTTAATGCACACCCTGGAGTGTAGTAAGACCGAGGCTGAAGGCTGAGTGTCCTTACACCCCTGGAAGTGCATTAAAATCCTATGATGCACACCCTGGAGGGGCTTATTACACTTATAAAATGTCAATAAGTGTAATTAATCATGATCAGGTGACATCTCTTGGCCAATTAAATTTCTAGATTTTTTTTGACATTTTATAAAAATACACAGTTAGTAATTCTAAATTAGCATCATTTAAAGGTGGGCAGAGGTAGATGTGTGATATATAGAAAACAAGGAACAGAAAAGAATGCATGATAAATACTGCAGATCGCAAAGTATTACAACCTCTTTCATATTACTGTCCCAGTTTTAAAAGGTCCCTGGTGTCAAGTTAAATGTTCAAGGTGGTTATTGTAAATGTCCTAAGATTTTGTAGAAGAGTGCAGCATAACACAATACCATTGCAAGTTCTTTCAGAGTCTAAAACATCACAATCACTGATGGTGTTGTGGATGTATAGTAAGTAAACCTTTATTTAAACCTTTGCACTCTCAGATCTCGGGGGGGGGGCATTCCCAGCTGTTTTTTTTTTTTTTTACAAAATGTGTCATTCTGCAATTTTCTATCTGAATCAACATAAAACAACAGATCCAAAAATTCAGTTCATTCCCTGCTCATATTGCACTTAAATTTTAAGTTGAACTGATTTACATTCAGCCATGAAACAAAACTCTAGCCTCCTCAATAGTACCAGACCAGACAAAAAATATGTAATTTGTAAAGTGGTGCCATCCGACTACCCTCCAGGTGTGGGCTTCATCCCATATTAAATATCAACTGTTCTTCCCACCAGGTAAGGTACAGATAAGCATATGTGGGGGCCATTGTTGTCCCATAGTTGTACCCTGAACATGCTGGTATAAAGTTCTGTTAAAGAAAAAATAATTATGGTTCAGGATGTAATCCACAGCCTGGAAGAGAATGCCAGATGTCTCCGCTGGAACCCTTCAGTGATTCTTCAAGAAATGTTTTACTGCCTCGAGCCCCACATTGTGGGGGATGCCCTTATGGAGTGCAGCAACATCAGTATTCAAAAATACATACTCCTGACTCCAAGTTAAGTCTGACATCTAGTTTAAAATATCAGTTGAGTCTCAGAGAGAGGCTGGTATCCAAAAAAACAATTATTTTAGAAATAAATCCACATATCGGGATAATTTTTCTGATACCGAGCTTATCCCTGAGACCAATGGCCTTCTTGGAGGGTTCTTCAATGATTTATGCATTTTCAGGAGTAGGTAAAGAGCAGGTTGTACTGGATGTTTTACTCAAATGAAGTCAGCTTCATTACAACTGATAGGACAATCCATAATGCTTCACCATAGTGAAACCTTCTTTGTACAGGTTGTCAATGCTTTGCCTCTCCCCACCCCCATATAGCCTGGACTGCTCCTCGGTACAGTTACTGTAAATACTGCCTGTCTATGTATGTCTTTTACTGTATTTGTTTACCCTCCACCCCCTGTAACCGATGTGGAGCCTTTGCAAAAGAGAATGTGACTCAAAGGTTTGTAATTCCGATTGTATTCCAATAAATAAAAATAAATAAAATAAAATAAATAAATAAATAAAATATAGTCTTGGGTTCCTCAAGGCACCATAATGGGTCCGGTTCTCTTTTCCATCTTTCTTAATGACCGTCCCTCTGTCTGAGTCAGCTTGCATATTCACATGTATGCAGATGACATTGTAGTTTTGCCTCAAGTCCCTCAGTCTCTGCTCTGAATACAGTTTCAGATGACTTTGTTAATGTCATATGCTGGTTTCAAGCACATGAACTTTGGGTCAATACCAGCAAGATGATATCCATGACCTTTAGCACCAGCCATAAGTTTGCTAGGCTCCACTCCCAAAGTCTTTCCCACCTTGGAAGGCACCTCCCTTGATATTGCTCCAAATTTTAAATATCTAGGTGAGTGGATGGATAGTTGACTCGACTTCAACGCTCACATTGATGCCATCCTTCTAAAGCTTAGTCCCAAACTCACTACCATTTATCATATCAAGGATTGGTTACTTCTCCCAGTCCCTGGGAAATAAACACTTAAGATGGTACTTCCAGTGTTTGACTATGCAGATGTGGTTTATGGTGCCACCCCTTCCACTTCTCTTCCTAGGCTGAATACTCTTTGTAATGCCTTTTGCCACTTTACTACCCTTTCTCACTCCCCACTGTTACTTGTATAAATGCCTCTGAATGCCTCTTCTTGCCTCAGGTCACTGCATTCACTGTGCTTCATTTATTTCTAAATACTGATTTCTGTCTCTCATTCCTTGCCTCTCCTCTCTCATTTCTCCCACCCCTTCCTCTTCTTATGTGCTTCACTATTGGGAATTACACACTTTCTTCATCCCATATTCCATATCTGCTTCTGGGCAGTCTGCATTCTCCTTTCATCTTCCTTCTATCTGGAACTCCCGCTCACTACACTTTGCCTGTCTTCTTCCTATCTTTCTCTCAAACACCATTTTTAATTTCTTTTCACTCCCTTTTGGTCTTGTTCTGGCATTAGTAGTCTGCCCATTGTCCTCCTACTTACCTGACTTACTCCTTTTGCCTTCTCTGCTCCAGCACATATTATTCCTATTTCCCGTTCCCTTCCCTTCCCCTCTTTTTGCCTCTACCTGTTAGTCATTTTATTGTACACCCAGCATTACCTGCTCTCTCGGTGTATCTATTTTATTCATTGTTACAGTGCTTCGTTATGTAAATTCCTAATTAACTCTTTAATTCCCTTTGATATAGCTGGTTTACTGCTGTTTTAATACCTTGATCAATTATAATTCACATATGCCTTTATAGTGCTTTTTTATTGACTGTACTTTACCTTTGAATGTACATTTTTTTCTTCCTAATCCTCTTTCCCCAGGTTCATACCTGGAAACAAGCTTTGGCTCACTGTGCCATTCCCGGTGATCCATTTTCCATAAATAAATAAAACAATCTCAGAATGTGCAGGTTAATTGTGAATTCATTACTAATGCAGTGTCTTTTTCAAAATGTCTGAAAAATGGAATGTATAGTTCAAAGACACATCTCACTAAAAACTCACTGCTTTTCCCGCATGTCAGTGCATTTCCAGCTCAAATCATAACTAACTTCCATCAAAACAACTTAATGCAATCTGTACTGTATATTCTATGTAAGAATTAAGACATGTCAGGGTGGGCAGTGTTGGGGAATACTCACATGGCCAGGGGTGTAGTAAGGCCTGATGCCCCCATGTGAAGGGCCTTACAGCCCTTTGTAGAATATGTATACCCCAAACAGCGCCCATCCTAGAGTGTCTTGTGTTTAGAAAATGGGTAAAAAGACAGATATATATTTAAAGTAAATATATAACATAACATTGTGGTGGGATGTAGGTAACCAGACCAACCCCCCAGTATATAGAACAGTGTTTCCATCAGGGGGTTGAGACAACATTGTAGAGAACTTGAGAGCAAAGCTTGAGAGGTCCTAATGTCATCTCAACCCCGAGATGTAAACACAGTCCTTGTTTGTGTATGGTTGACCATATACTATTTTATGTAGTATATGGTTCTCAACAGCAGGCATACCTGGCTGCAAGATCATCTCACCCTCCCCCCCGGCTCACCCACTCATTCATTCATTTCCCCATTTCCCTCCCCACACACTTGTTCAGTCACTCATCCACCCACTGGTAAAAAGTGAAATACATTTTGTAAAATCTTTCCTTACCCAAAATGGCAGGGTATTTGCTTTCAGAGAACCATGGTGTGGCTTGACTCAGTGTCTCACCGTCTCTGTTCAAGCGCACTCAACACGTTCACAGTTGAGGTGAGGATCTCATGGGCAGTTCACGTCTGAAAAGTTGATGTAGTATCATTGTGACATCAGAAAGGCAGCAATTTTTCATGATCTTTGAATTGTCCTACAACAAGAGTATGCTGTGTATGGATTTCCGTACACAACAATGGGCAGCCATATACTGTACTATGTCTCATTTACATTCCTGTGATTTTGCAGGTCTTAGCTAAAGTGATTCCTCCATCTGCCTTCTTGACCAGCAAGATAGTATAAGTAAAATATTTACATTTAGTATACATTTAACCATCTATGTTGTGTTTTCTTTTTTAAAGATGCATTCTTTCTTTTATTAACTGTAATGTGCTATTTTACATTTGTATGTATGTTTGCTGTAATGATTCGTTAGTCAATCAATAAACTTACGAAACACAAAAAACACAAGAAAATGAAAAAGAACAGATTTAATACTTTTACTGTTTAAAAGAAATTAGTCTTTCCTCTTGTAAGAGTAAGTGAATGTTTTCTAAACTTTCTGTAGGTGGTGCTGAAAAGCTGTGCTGGATGTTCACTATTCAGTTGTGCTCTGTGGTACTGTAGGCAAGCAAATAACATTAGGCAGGCAGGCAGCCGAGTAGGCGACTTGGCTGTCAGCAAGCTGAGCTGTATTGGACAACAGCATTTTATTTACAAAAAAAGTATTACAGTCTCCCACAAGTCACACATTGTTATTTTACTGTATGGAAGCTGTGATTGCGTGTACAGGTGTGATGGAGATCAGGGAGTAAAACTAGACTGAGAGTGGAGGAAAAAATGGTGGCTGCTTTACCAAGGAAAATTCAGTTTGCAGCATATGGATATTTAAGGTACAAAGGCAGGCCGGTACCAGGATGGTGTTGGCACGTAAAAGTATGGCTTTAGAATATGATCAGTCAATCAGATGGAAGTATTGTGCCAACCCATTTTTATGTTGGTGCACTTGAGCAGCCAGCATCTGTTGGGCAAATGCAGGGCATGCATCAGTAGGTGCGTCCCTCATTCCCCAATCAGCCTGCATGCCGGTGCCACACCATGCATACATAATGTGGCAAGCACATCTAAAGAAAGGTCCACTGCAATCCGAGCAAAGCTCATCAGATGCAGTGGACTTCCCGACGTGCTCGGCCACATTCTATGCATGGTGGCTGCCCAACTGCCAACTTCGAGGGGGTGCCCAATCCCCCTGCCAGCTTCCCATGGCCCCAATGTATGTGCCAATGGGGGAGCCCACTTCCCATCAGCATAAAGCACTCCCTCCATTTGCTATATGCTGAGGGGGGTGCCCAATCCCCCTCAGCTCTTGCCACCCCCACTTTCCTGGTGTGCCAGTCGGGGTGCCCAATCCCTCGTCAGCATAAATTAACCCCCCCATTTGTGGTGTGCCAACAAGGGTGCCCAATCCCCCATCAGCTGCAGTACCCCCCAGTTAGATGGCATGCTGGGAGCCCACTCAGTGTGCCAAATCCCCTGAGGAAAAAAAAACTGTCCCACAATGTTTTGTTTTTTTAACCCTGTAACACAAAAATGGTCCCTCGCAGTCTCCCTCCCACAACCCGCGCCCACCCTCTGTGCACCCTACCTCTCCACACACCGCTCACTCCATACTTACCTGCAGAGTCTGGCGTGATGAACTTCGGTGGACCGGGAACACATCTGCATTCTTCAAAGCTGACCGCTCTGCACTCTTCAAAGCCGACCGCGAACTGAGGAAAAGCTGGTGAGCTGTATAATGGAATAAATAGGGGGTTTTCAACTTTGCTGCATATCTCAGGCATTTTTTGGAATTTTAGCACCAGATTTTCAACATGGGGTTTTTGGGACCTCTCCTCATGAATTCTTGCGCTGTCATGGAGTTATTTGGTCCCGAAAGGTGATTTCACAGTCATTGCATGGAATCACCTTTCAGAAGTGAGGAATGAAACAACTATGCCAGTGTTCATGAGGCGGGGCTCTCAAAAAGCCTATGTTGCAAATTTGGTGGGAAAAATCAATAAAATGACTGTTTTATGAGTGTGCGTTGCGCAGTTGCTACACACGCTCGTAACTTGGCGAATTTGCAATATTTTCATGCCACATGTTCAGCATTGGCATTTTTTCACACCCTCTTGTGAACTGTACAGATGTCATTTTTCACATCCTGCCCGAAATGTGTTTTCGCACTTCCGGCGCAGAATAGCGCGGTCAATGTGGGAAATCAGTGTTTGAGAAAACTACAAAAATGACAGTTACACTGTTCATGAGCAGAAGTTCTAAAATGCCTATGCTGAAAATTTGGTGACGATACGCCATAACATGACCGTGTTACAAGCATGCGTTGCACAGTTTGAACGCACGCTCGTAAGTTCGTGAATGTATAATATTTTCACTCCATATTTTCAACATTGCCATTGTTCTACACCTTCTTACATGCAGAACAGCTGTCATTTTTCACATCCTGACCAACATGTGTTTTCGAAGTTCCAGCGCAGAATAGTGCAGTTGCTGTGGAAAGTCCATGTTTGAGACACATTATGAAAATGACAGTGACCCTGTTCATTAGCAGAGGTCCTAAAATGCTTATGTTGAAAATTTGGGGCCAAAAGTCCATAAAAATAGTGTTTTATGAGCATGCGTTGCGCAGTTTGCACGCACGCTCGGGACCGTGCATTTGTAAAATTTTCACTCCAGATGTTCAAAACTGGCACTTTTCCACACCTCCTTATGAAAAGTACAGCTGTCATTTTACATATCCTGGCTAAAACGTGTTTTCGCATGTCCGTCGTAGAATTGCACAGTTGCTGTGCAAATTCAGTTTTTGGGACAGTTTGAGGAAATGACGATGACACTGCTTATGAGCAGAGGTCCTAAAATGCCTATGTTGAAAATTTGGTTCCAAAAGTCCATAAAATGACTGTGCTGCATGCATGCGTTATGCAGCTCCCACGGCCTTGTAACTTCTCGTGATATTTCCAATATTTCCATGCCAGCTTTCACCACTGGCATTTGTGCACACCTCCTTATCAACAGTACAGCTGCCATTTTCACAGCCTGTCCAAATGCATTATCGCAACTGTGACGCACAATGGCATGCTTGCTGTGGGACATCACCTTTTGGGACACATTAACAAAATCATAGTGCCACTGTTCATGAGGGGAGGTCCCAAAATAGCTATGTTGAAAATGTGCCTAAAAAACTCCCACAAATAATTGGGTTGCGGGCATCTGTTGAGCACTTTGTATGAATGTTCATTGCTTCACCAATATTTCATATTGCCACTCCAGATTTTCAATGTTGCCATTTTTTACACCTCCTCATGAACAATGCAGTTGTCATTCTATACATCCTGCCCAAACCTGTGTTTTCATCCCTCTGTCGCTAAATGACACAGCTGCTGTACAAAACCACATTTCAGCTAACAAAGTGATTTTGCCACTTTTCATGAGGTGGCCTGAGAAGCAGCCCATGTTGAAAATGTGGATTGAAACTACCATTACACGCTTACGGTGTTAGGGTTTCCAACTGTAGCACCCCAACCCGTACGGACTGACAGGCATCAGGGCTGTGACTTGGGATCATCGGATATAATGCTCATGGCATTCCGCCCCCCCATGCCCACCCTGCAGCCACTGACAGGCATTGTGGTGTGTCTTGCACTGTTCGGCCACAAAGTTCACCCCACGCTCCTATACTGCACCCACATCAGCGTATTTCCTTATGGAATGGGGTAAGTATAATACCCAAAGACCCCAAAGCACACCACGACACTTGTCAGTGTCTACAGGGTAGGGTGAGGTACAATGGCATGAGCATTATAGCTGACAACCCGAAGGCACACCCCAATGCCTGTCGCTGTCTACAGGGCGGGGGTGGGGTTGGCATCACTTCAATACTTCACTGCCATTCCTCTTATGTGTCTCTAGCTTCGACACTGCCAATGCCAGCGCCACAACATTCGGCATTGACAAATGCTTGTTTAATTAGATTTTAGTAATTAGCTGTGGAGAAAATTATAGTTTTATAACAGACAAACTAGGATTAGAAGCATAACATACAAGAACAACTTCTTATGTCCTACAAGAAAAGATTGAAAAAAAGTGCTGTCATCCTGTTACGTCAAACTGAAAACACAAAAGTTAAATGCCCATTGTCCAAGAGGCCCAGATATTGAGAGCAGTTGCGCATGACACAACTGAGTTGCACCGGCGCAAGTTCGGTATTGCACCAAGTAGCCATATTCAGCGGGAGCCAGTGCGCAGCGCAAAATCCATTGCCCCAATGTGCAACTAGACTGAATGCATGTGCAAGAGCAGGGGGCATTCCCATGAATATCCAGCACAGTGGCATATTCAACCATGAAAGCATGGCGCAAGTTGGAGCAAATCGAAGTTGCTCCAAGCAGACTTATTCCTATAAATACAGGGCACAAACACACAGACAGCACCTGCACTAGGGGCGTGAGTGAGAGGGAGTGAGTGAGAGAGACAGACAGAGAGAGAGACCCACACAGACAGACAGACAGACCAAAGCCCACACACAGAGGGAGAGGAACAGAGGTGGGGTTGGAAAGGGAGAGAGGGCAGAGAGAGAGAGAGAGAGAGAGACACGCACACATACAGACAAACAGTGCACCAGGGTGGCATGCAGCCAGCAGCCAACCACCCAGGGGGACAGTGGACAGCAAGGGTCATGGACAGAGTGCCCTTCATGATGGAGGCCATAATGAGGGATGTGAGGGGGCAAGAGGAACAGCGATGTAGCTGAGGAAGGGCCCGTCAGCGGTATGCCTGACACAGGTGGTACTGTGCCCACGTCACCTTTGAGAACTACAGTGATACTGAGATTGTTGGCTGGTACCACCTGAATAGGGCCATTCTGAGGCAGCTCTGCAAGCTGTGCAGTGAGGAGATGCAGGCACCCACCAGACAGAGCCACGCCATGTCTGTGGAGATGAAGGTGACCATCGTCATGTGTCTGCTTGTCACAGACACATTCCAGAGATCAACAAGGGACACCACAGGCATCACCCAGTCGGCCACCTTCACACAGTTCCTCAGCACCCTACTGCCACGTGCTTCAGAATACATCCATTTCCCCATCACACAGGCGGAGCATACAGCAATCATGCAGTACTTATACAGGGTGGCACGTATGCCTGGCATGATTGGGGCCATTGACTTCACCCGTGTGGCCATCCACATGCCACTTGGCCCTGAGGGCATGGCATACATCAATCAGAAGGGGAGCCTGATGGGATTCACCCAAGAATTCTGAAAGAACTAAGGGTAGAACTAGTGACACCGCTGACTACTTTCTTTAACAAATCATGGGAGGATAGGGTGGTACCTGAGGACTGGAAGAGGGTGGATGTGATTCCTCTTCACAAAAGTGGGAGCAGGGCAGAGGCAGGAAACTACAGACCAGTTAGTTTGACCTCAGTGTTAGGGAAAATGATGGAATCATTTCTGAAGGAAAGAATTGTTGAGTACCTAGAGGCCAGTGGGGCACAGGACCCAAGGCAGCATGGATTCACAGTGGGAAGGTCATGTCAGACCAATCTAATAGATTTATTTTGGTGACCAAAGTAGTAGACCAGGAAGGGGCTGTGGACATGGCCTACCTAGATTTTAGCAAGGCATTTGATACAGTCCCACACAAAAGATTAATAAACAAGTTAGCCAGCCTTGGAGTGGGTCCCAAGGTGGTAGCCTGAATAAAAAATTGGCTGGAGAACAGGACGCAAAAAGTAGTAGCAAACGGAGTCCACAGTGAAGAAAGGAGGGTTACTAGTGGGGTACCGCAGGGTTCAGTACAGGGACTGGTCCTTTTTAATGTCTTTGTAAGTGACATTGCAGAGGAACTGGAAGGAAAAGTATGTCTCTTTGCAGATGATACAAAAATCTGCAACAGGGTTGATACACAAGATGGAGTGGAAAGGATGAGAAGGGGCTTGGCAAGATTGAAGGAATGGTCAAATGTATGGCAGCTTAGATTCAATGCAAAGAAGTGCAAGGTAATGCACCTGGGAAACAAAAACCCGGGGGAAGAGTACACAGTGGGGGGTGAGATACTGAAAACAATAAAAATGGAAAGGGATCGGGGGTAATTATATCAGATGATCAAAAAGGGGCAAGCAATGTGAGAAGGCAGTAAGGAGGGCTGGTGGGATACTGGGATGCATAGGGAGAGGCATCAACAGTAGAAAACAGGAAGTTGTTATCCCTCTGTACAGACAGTTGGTGAGACCCCATCTGGAGTACTGTGTGCAGTTCTGGAGACCCCATCTCCGCAAAAACATAGACAGAGTGGAGGCTGTCCAGAGGAGGGCAACTAAAATGGTGCAGGGTCTGCACCAGAAGACATATGAATAGAGACTAAAGGAGCTTAATATGTATACCCTTGAGGAAAGAAGGGGGGGGGGACATGATAGAAGCTTTCAAGTACCTCAAGGGAATCAACAAAGTCCACAAGTGTAGTATCTTTCAGAAAAAGAGATGTGCCAGAACAAGGGGGCACAATTTGAAGGTATAGGGGGGACTGCTCAGAGGTAATGTGAGGAAGTGTTGTTTCATGGAGAGGGTTGTGGATACATGGAACAGCCTTCCTGAAGAGGTTGTGGAGTCAAGAACAGTGGGGGAATTCAAGAATGCATGGGACAGACATAAGGCAGTCCTAGTGGGGGGGTAGGAGGAAGTAAGCTGTTGGTTAACTAGGATCTGCAGCTTATCTGTTAGGTAGGAAAATGGGCAGATTAGGTGGGCCAAGCAGTCCTTATCTGCCATCAAATTCTATGTTTCTATGAGCCCGAGTGTCAACTGCCAGGTGGTGTGCGATGCCACAGGGCACATCACCAATGTCTGCACCACACACGCTGAGAGTGCACATGACACTTTCATCTGGCACAGCTCTGCACTGTGCCACAGGTTTAAATGTGCGGACATCCCCACGGCCCACCTAGTGGGTGAGAATGGCACAGGCAAGGGGCGATGGGCAGTGCAGACCTGGGGATAAGGGGTTGGCAGGATGTGCAGGGTGGTATGGGTGCCAGGGACAGGAAAGGGGCACAGCATAGAATAGCAGAGGGACAACCATGTCAGTCTCCACACAGGTGACAGCGGATATCCACTGAGGCACTGGCTGCTAATCCCCTACCGGTGCCAGGCATCCCCAGCAGAGGAATAGTACAATGAGGCACACTCCAGCACATGCAACATCATTGAGCATGTCTTTGGCATTCTGAAAGCACAGTTCCATTGGCTAGGCAGGTCAGACAGTGTCCTACAGTACAGCCCCTCAAAAGTCTGTGGCCTATTCCTGGCCTGCTGCATACTGCACAACATGGCCATTGACCGTGGGATAGCTGTCAAGGCTGATGAGGGCAACAGTGGTGGGCACAATGGAGACAATGGGCCAGAGGGTGGTGGACAGGGACGCCCAGCTGCTCTAGCAGGCATGATGCCACTGGGTCACCATCACACAGGAGCACTATGGTGCACACAGGTAGGTGGCATGGTACACATGCATGGGCCACACAAACAGGTACAGCACACATGCAGGGGCGTGAATGGTAATGGGCATGCACACACAGAGGTGTGAGGCAGGGGAGACAGTGGCACACAACCATACACAGCAACACATACATACATACACACCCACATGAACCCACACACCCAGGCATTGGTATGTGGCATGGATCAGATGGATTGCACCAGTGCATAGGCGCAACTGGTGCTAGCCTGCCCTCATTATGCCCACGCCACATGCTCCAGTGGCTGGGCAAGCATGTACACAGGCAGCATGCGGCTTGACACACAGGCATGACACCAGTGGAAGGCATTCACACACCACCCATGTGCGCATAGGACAGCAGCGACAGACAGTGGTTGGGGTGCCCACACATCAGGGCTGCTGTACATAACCATGGCCACCATGGCCACAGGGGCGGCCATGCTGGGGATGATCGGCAGCCACAGGCTGTTCATAAGCCATGGGGGGGTTTGAAACAGCCCCCAAGGGGTGGAACCATGGGACCGTGACTGTTTCTGTGCAGGAGTGTGCAGGTGCCCAAACAGGTCAGCCCCAGGCATGCCTGGGATGCCTACATCAGAGCCCGGCATCGACTGTGTTGGGGTTGCCCAATGCCGGGTTAGTGGAGTGGGCAGCACACTGCAGGGAGGTCATCTGTGCATGGCCACGCCCTGTGGCAGCCAGCAACGCAAAGCCATCTGTGATCGCAGTGGCACTGTGATCCAAGGATGCAGTCATGGCCTCCTGCATGTGCTACATTCCCATTAGGATCTGTGCAGTGCCCCTCTCCCGCTGCTCAGCTAACTGACACAACTCCACATGCAGTGCATGCACCCCAGTGGCAAGCAGCACCTGTTGCTGAACAGATGCCTGCAGCAGACGGGTGTGCTTAGCCAGCCAATCAGTGTCCTGGGGCTCCCGGGTGGGATGCCGATCCTCTTGTGGTGACCAGCCATGCTGCACAGCCCCCCTCTCTGGTGGACGCTGCGCAGTGTGGTCTGCAGGAGGAATGGGCACAGCAGGTGCACCAGTAGCGGACCCTGTGTCCGGCTGCCCGGTGGCACCTGCAGCCTGCTGCTGTCACCCGTCCAGCCACTGTACACCACCCAGCGTCTGCACGGCCACACCACCACCACTGCAGGGCATAGCTGGGGCAGCGCACACTGCTGCACCCGCAGTGGTGGCAGGCAGCTGTTCCACCACTGGCAGAGCACTGGGCATGCTGCCTGTGTCGGAGGCCAGCCAGAGCATCTTGCCCACAACATTGCCCATGCTGTCCAGGATCACTGTGATGTTGTCGTCAGAGTCAGACCCCACCCTGATCTGTGTCTCTGCGCATAGGACACCAAGGCTGGCATCCTGCAGGAATACATCCAGGGCCTCATCTGACCCAAGGTCCCGGACATCCACCTTTACTGTCATGGTGAGCTGCAGCCTGTCGGGCCTCTGGATGCCAGTGGAGGTGGAAGGCATGGAGGCATGCTGGTGCTGCAAGAGAAAGAAAGGCATGTCAGTGATGCAATGCCCACATGTGCCCCCCAGTACACTGCCGCTGCATGTGTCCTGTGGCATGGCATGTGAGTGGGTGCGCACACATGCACATGACATGCATGCCGGCCACATGCACACCAGCATGCCCATGTACACACCCTCCATGCCACCAGCTGTGCATGGCAGACAGACTTACCATGCAGTGATGGGCTGCCACCCATCTGGAATCCTTCTCCAGGTGCACCCTCTGCCGTGGTGCTGTGCATGGTGGCTGCCACCAACTCCTCCTGTGGCATTAATGTGGGTGCATCCGCAGGCTCTCCTCCCGTGGTGGTATGGGACACCTGGATGGCTGTCATCTTCTTCTTTATCTGCCGCTTGTCCGTTCCCACCTTCTTCCGGCACTCTTGCGCTGACCGCTGATGGCTGCCATGCTGGTTGACATAGGCTGCCACCTCCTCCCACTCGCCAGCCTTGGCCTGTGGTGTGCCCATGGCACCACTCAACAGGGGCTTCCTGTCCAGGTAGCCTCAAACAGGGCATCAGTCTCAGCCTTTGTGAAGTTGGGCCTGCGCTTCCATGCAGCCCCCTGCTCCTCACCCTCCTCATGTGCTGACATGTTGCAGCCTGTGGACATGGACAGCACAGTGTCAACATCTCCCCAGTCCATCCCATCATGCAATGCTGTTGGCTCCCCAGTGAGCTGCAGCAGCATACACAACTTACCTATCAAGGTTGCAATACCGGTCCATGGCCTGTGCTGTTCTGTGGCGCTTATATGTTGCAACGCATGCAAATGAGGCTGTGCACAACAGTAATGACATGCTAATGCACCCACTGTGCTATGCATTGGCTGATGAGCTCATTTGCATGTGGTGACTGAATATCGCGATATTGAGCTGTGCGCAATGGGATTGCAAGTCATGAAGGTGCAATATGCATGCATGCGCAGTTCCCAGACTCACAGTGTACATGCGCATCATGGCATCATGGAGTCAATTGGGCACTGTGCGTGGACAGCATGATGCAGTGGCATTGCACATGTTGTGCATGGGCCAGCTACGAGCAAGGCCAGTACGTGGGGTGCTATGCCCTATCGCGCACTAGCGCTATGACGGTCGACCCCTGACCACTGGCTCAGACCCCTGATACTGTGACCCCGCATAGCCACACCCATTCCATGCATCTCCAGCACAGCACCATGTGCATGCACTGCACTTGCTCCTGCGCATCGCACAGCGGGTGCATGGTGTGGACACGTACGCCTCCTGCTGCCATATTTGCTGCCAAATGCGTTCAGCTGAACATGGCACAGGCAAGATGAAGGATGGCCCAGAACTGGTCACCTGTCGAGTTGGCCAACTTAGTGGCCTACGTGGAGTCCCACTCCCCCCAGCTCTTTGGGCAGGTGCCCCTGCAGTGGGCCAGGGGGCACCATGTGACAGGACATCACCAACAGCCTAGTGCCCAGGACTGGAGAACAATGTCACCACCACTATGGGGACCTCACGCAGTGGGACCCAGAGTGTCTGAGGAGGCTACAGGCACATGCCAGGTGAGAGGCCATGCCACAGCCAGGTAAGTCATCCCATGGTGTATGTCTGCCCTGGTGCTGTACTGTGGTGTTGGCTTGACTGCCTGCCATGCCCTGCAGTGGGGTACACTGTCATCATGTGCATCACGGGGTGGCATTGCCAGCTTCCACTTGTGTTGCCATGCAGCCATGCCGGACATGTCGGGCAGGAGCACACCCTGTACATGGGTGGGGGCAGCTGCTGTGGTCAGTTCCTGATGTGCACCTGTCTTCTTTCCATTTCCAGGACCATCGGAGGGCCCAGGCTGCAGCAGCACAGCAGGCCACAGTGAGACATGCTGGAGCAGGACCGGCATCAGCAGGGCCACTGAGGGCAGATAGGCACTGTCATGGTCCTTCGCACGGTGCATGGGGGTGGTGGGGGGAGTGGGTGTGGGCATGGAGTGCCATGTGCCGTGGCAGCTGTGTATGTCGCACTGTGTGTGGTGCATGCCACTATGGCGCATCCATTGGACATGTGTGCCGGTTGTCGGTGGGGTGGGCGTGCACCCGGCTGCACTGTTGTTGCTGTGGTGCTGCCGGTGCACTGTGCCATGTGTCTGTCATTGCATCATTGTGTGGCCATTGTGCGGCAGGGACCACCTCTGTGCAGTGTCGTGGTGCGCTGAGTTGCTGGCTGGTGTTGGCCCACCCCCTGCGGGTGGCCATTTACAGGCTCTCAAGGGGTGTGTGTTCCTGCTGCCCATTGCACATTGTGGGTGGGCATGGTTCCTTGGGACATTGCACTGTTCACCTGTCCTGTCCCCTGTTATAGGTGTCTGGCAGTGAAATCCACCATGATCCATGTTGTCCAGACTGCTGCGCCAGACCCTTCTGGTGGCCTCCATGATGCTGGAGGTGGTCGTCCAGGTCAGATGGATGCTGGTGGCAGAATGGAGGCAGCATCAGCACACCAGGGTGGCCAGATGGGGCCGCCATTAGTTTAGCCCAATTACCCCTGTTTCCCCTGCTGTATCTCCCCTTTAAGTCCCCCCCCACTGTACAGTCCCTGTTCCCTGTCCCCTTCCCTCATTTTACCTACCCTTTCCCAGCCCCTGGTTTTTGTATATAGTTCCATTCATAGAAACATAGAAACACAGACTTTGACGGCAGATAAGGACCGTTTGGCCCACCTAGTCTGCCCATTTCTCTAACTAGAGGATAAGCTGCAGATCCTATTTAACCAACAGTCTACAGTATTTCTTCCTACCCCCCCACAAAAATTGCCTTATGTCTGTCCCATGCATTCTTGAATTCTCCCACAGTTTTAGACCCCACAACCTCCTCAGGAAGGCTGTTTCATGCGTCCACCACCCTCTCTGTGAAAAAATACTTCCTCACATTGCCCCTGAGCCGTCCTCCTCTATCTTCAAATTGTGTCCCCTTGTTCTTGCACATCTCTTTTTGAGAAGATGCTACCCTCTTGGACTTTGTTGATTCCACTGAGGTGCTTAAACGTTTTTATCATGTCCCCCCTCTCCCTCCTTTCCTCAAGAGTATACATATTAAGCTCCTTTAGCCTCTCCTTGTATGGCTTCTCCTGCAGACCCTGCATCATTTTGGTTGCCCTCCTCTGGACTGCCTCCATCCTGTCTATGTCCTTGCGGAGATGGGGTCTCCAGAACTGGACGCAGTAATCCAGATGGGGGTCTCACCAACTGTCTGTACAGGGGGATAACAACTTCCTGTTTTCTGCTGGTGATGACTCTCCTTATACATCCTAGTATCCCCCCAGCCCTCCCTACCGCTTTCTCACATTGCTTGCCAACCTTAAGGTCATCTGATATGATTACCCCCAGGTCCCTTTCCATTTTTTTTGTTGTTACCACCCCCCATTGTGTAATCTTCTCCTGGGTTTTTGTTTCCCAAGTGCATTACTTTGCACTTCTTTGCACTGAATCCAAGCTGCCGTACACCTGACCATTCCTCCAACTTGCCAAGTCCCTTCTCATCCTTTCCACGCCTCCTTGTGTATCAACCCTGTTGCAGATCTTTGTGTCATCTGCAAATAGGCATACTTTTCCTTCCATTCCTTCGTAATGTCACTTATAAAGACATTAAAAAGGACTGGACCCAGTACTGAACCCTGCAGTACCCCACTGGTAACCCCTCTTTCTTCAGAGTAGACTCCATTTACAATTACCTTCTGTGTCCTGTTGTTCAGCCAATATTTTACCCAGGCTACCACCCTGGGACCCACTCCAAGGCTGGTTAATTTGACTACTAATCTTATGTGTGGGACTGTGTCAAATGCCTTGCTAAAGTCTAGGTAGGCCATGTCCACAGCCCCTCCCTGGTCTACTACTTTGGTCACCCAGTCAAAGAAGTCAATTAGATTCATCTGACATGACCTTCCCGCTATGAACCCATGCTGTCTTGGGTCCTGTGCCCCACTGGCCTCTAGGTACTCAACAATTCTTTCCTTCAGAAGTGATTCCATCACTTTCCCTACCACAGAGGTCAAACTGACAGGTCTGTAGTTTCCTGTCTCTGTCTTGCTCCCACTTTTGTGAAGGGGGATCACATCAGCCTTCTTCCAGTCCTTAGGTACCACACCATCCTCCCATGATTTGTTATAAAGGGTAGTCAGTGGTGTTACTAGTTCTCTGCTTAATTCTTTTAGAATTCTGTGGTGAATTCCATCTGGTCCCATTGCTTTGTCCACCTTCAGTTTTAGGAGTTCTTTCAGAACCCTTTCTTCTGTGAAAGGACTGGGATCGACCCCCAATCTCTATAGTGCTTCTGTTAATTGGATTAGGCACCTCCCCCACTTCCTCTTTTGTGAATACTGAAGTATTCATTCAGTATCCCTGCTTTTTCACTGTCACTCTCTGCCCACCCACTATCCATTCTATTCAGCCTCACTATCCCTCCCTTTGTCTTTCTATGCTCCCTGATATACCTATAAAAGGTTTTATACCCCTTCTTAACCGAGTTGGCTATCTTTTCCTCAGTTTGTGCCTTTGCTATTCTGACTACCCTCCCTGCTTCTTTCTGCCTTAACTGGTACAGTTCTCTGTCCTGCTCCTTCAGTGTTTCCTTATACTTCCTAAATGCTATCTTTTTCTCCCTAACCTTCACCGCCACTTCTTTTGAGAACCATAGTGGCTTTTTGTTTCATTTTGATTTATTTGCTTCATACAAAGGCTTGTTGCCTCTGCGATGGCAGTTTTGATATTTCCCTATTGTTGCTCCATCCCTCCTTCTAGCCTGTTTGCTAGTGCTTTTCTAAGGCACTCTCCCATCTTGCCAAAGTCAGCTCTGCTGAAGTCCAGAACCCTCACTTTTGTATGGCTTGACTCTGTAGCTGAGTTTATCGTGAACCACACTGTTTGGTGGTCACTTGTTCCCAAATGACTACCCACTTCTAGATCTGAGATCCTCTCACTGTCCCCATTTGAGAGTACAAGATCTAAGATTGCTCCATCATGAGTAGGTTCCAAAACTAGCTGTCTGAGTCATGCCACCTGAAGTGCATCAGGAATGGCCCTACTTTTGGATGTGGCTGCAGCAAAGGTGCTCCAGTTAACATCCGGCATATTAAGGTCCCCCATCAACAGTTTCTCCCCTTTCTCTGCTATCCTAAGTATACCTCCTATCATATCCATGTCCATTCCCTCCCCCTGACATGGGAGTCTGTATACAAACCCTGTGCAGATTGTGGTGCCATTTCCAGACTCTGCAGTGACCCACAGTGCCTCCTCTCCTCCCTGTTTACTCTTTTGTTCAGTTGCTTTTATCCCTTCCCTTACATAGAGAGCTACTCCCTCCCCTTCTGCCCTCCCTGTCTCTCCTGTAGGTTGTGTACCCTGGTATGTTAGCATCCCAGTCATGGTTTTCTGTGTACCATATTTCTGTGACTGCTACGATATCCAAGCATCCCTCTTCCATCAAGGCCACCAGTTCAGGGAGCTTGTTGCCCAGCCTACGGGCATTGGTACTCATTACCCTCCATTTCTTGATGGCCTTACCCTTTTTTGCCCCATCCCTGTCCTTATTTTGTTTGTCACTTTCTCCATTTACCCCAGTGCTCCTCCCTATTGACATCTCTATGTTGGTATCTACCTCACTTAGTACCCTGATTTTTTTGGGGGCTAGGATTTCCCTGCTCCTTTCCAGTGCCTCCCCTCTTGGCTAGTTTAAATGCTTGCCAATGAAGTATTTAAACCTATCACCTAGGATTCTGGTTCCCCTCCTGGACAGATGCAGACCATCACGCCAGTATAGGGCTGCATCCGTCCAGGTGGACCCCCAGTCCCCAATGAAGCCAAATCCCTGAGCTGTGCACCAGTTTTTCAACTACTGATTGAATCCCATGGTGTGGAGCACCCTAGCCTCATCTGTGCCATAGACAGGCAGCACCTCCGAGAAGGTTACCGTGTGTGCTATTTGTTTAAGGCCCCTCAGCATCTCCACAAACACTTCTTGCACTGCTTTGATCCCTTTCTTAGCCAGGTCATTTGTCCCTAGGTGGACAATGGCATCCAGCTCCCTCCCCTGTGCAGCTGCTCCTGTGATCCTGAGGATTCGATCCCTGTCCCTCCAAGCAGTGGCGCCAGGCAGGCACATTACCTCCCTCACCCCTTCCTCCCCCAGTTCTACCTTCCTAACAATGGAGTCCCCCACAAGGAGTTGTTTCCTTCCCTTATGGGGTCCCATGCCACCCTCCTGTGGGTCTCCTTTCTGGAGGTTCCCAGCATCCTCCTTGGTCTCCACTGTGGGTGCCTCCATAGAGGAACCGCACTTTTCCAGAATGGCATAGAAATTGTGGAGAAGTACAACTGAAGGGATGCGCCTCTGTTCCACCACCCTCACCCTCCCTGAGCCCAGTGTCAAATATATATTTATATTTTCTGACTTACCTGTCTGCGTCTGTGTCTGCTTTGCAGGTGGTGTGAGGAGCCATGCTGCAGCGGCCCAGTGTATGTCCGTGTGGTGTGCATGTGCAGGGGCATGTGTTGTACTTCCATGGTTCACTGCTGTGTGCTGTGGTGTGTCCCACTGTGGTGGTGTCCATCCCCTGGGTCAATGGCTGTGCCTTGGGGTGCCCTTGAGCCAGCTGTTGGGGTGTGTGGTGGCTGCATGTGTGATGGTGTCACACAGCCATGGCCATTGGTCAGGTGCTGTCTGCACACTGTGTTGGGGCCCCTGGTTGGTGTTGTGTGGCCTATCCCATGTGGTCTGCCTTGCTACCTGCCACCCAGCATGCTCTGTGCCTATTGTGTGGGCTTCCTGTGTGGCATGTGTGTGTGCTTGACGGCATGGTCCTGGGTGTGGTCTGCTATGGTCTAGGTGGTGGGGCACAGCCAGCGGCCTGTGGGGGAGCTCCCTTGGTGGCCCTCAGTTGGCCATTGGCAACTCCTGTTGACTGCTTTCTCTGCCACTGTTGTGTTCTGGAGTCAGGTGTCTG
Organism: Neoceratodus forsteri; assembly: GCA_016271365.2. Classification (NCBI taxonomy): domain Eukaryota; kingdom Metazoa; phylum Chordata; order Ceratodontiformes; family Ceratodontidae; genus Neoceratodus; species Neoceratodus forsteri. Next base: position 1,201,299,397 of record CM057453.1, on the reverse strand, counting down.
GGTGCCTGTGGGTGCCCTGCTGTGCCCTGCTGGTGGGGGCCTCCTGTGTCCTGTCACTGTGCTTCCCTGCCTCTGTCCCTGGGTCTGTTCTTTGTACCATGCCAACCTCTGTTGCTCTGCTGCTCTGCTCCCATGGTTACTCTGGAGCATCTGTTTTTGCACCATGGTGCAACTCTGTTTGCCCCATGGTGCAACTCTTTTTGTGCCATGATGCAACTCTGTTTGCACCATGGCACAACTCTGCCATATTCAGTCGGGTTGTGCTGGTGCAGTGTGGCCTGCACAGCCTCTGAATATGGCTCCTGTTGCGCCATGGCGCATCAGATTTGTGCTGTGCCAGACTTGCGCCAGGCTTTGGCGCATTTCTGAATATCTGGGCCAGAATGTTTATAGATTTGAGCCATAGTCTGTATATATGCCTGCCGTATTGTAAGGATTATTTAAAGTTAAAGATAGCTCATACGCTTATTCTTGACATAATTAACAGCTGAGAAATTGGAAATCTTGTAATTCACTGTTGTGATGTCAGAATTGTGAATTATGGTATATTTTAGAATATCTATGTTGCTCAACCTGTCAGAGATATTTCACTTTCTGTAGAACAATCTGAGGCAAACAATGCCAGCATCATCCACATTCTACTGACAAGAAAATAACTTCATCCACATGATGTATGTGACAGTTCTAAACCCAATACACAGTATTTGACGCTATGTTATACAAAATAAAAAAAATAGCTCAGCTGCAAATTGCAAGGCTCATCATTCGATCTCTGGATTCTGGGGATATTTACAAACCACTCAAGCTTTGCTCCTGTGATTTTTTTTTGTCACTAGAAGGAAACCCTTGATGGAATTATACCTTTGTTATCAATAGTTGCCTATCATTTATTCTATTTACATTTCATTTGTTCAAGGTAAACTGCCTTGGGTAATAAAAAAAAAATGGTGCACAGGTATTTGTACACCTATAGTACATTGGGCGCTATGCATGAAAGGTATCACGGCTCTATTCTCCCTGATACATGGTGTGTAGGACTGATATTTGCACATTCTGGGTTTCTATTGGACACCCATGGATTCACGAATGACATACACCTGTTCTGCATCCATATCCGGGGCTGTAAATGAGGATCCTGTGCAACTATGTGGCTGGTCTCAGCAGGGGGTGGGATGTGCCCATGGAGGGTCAGCAGAGTGTGGCATGCACAATGCCTTCTACACTTTGCTGGCTAATGTCGGGGGGGTCTTTCTATTATACTAGCCAGAGAGCGACCATAGAGCCTGCTCATCCCCCGATCAGAGCTCCAACCACTACATGGTGTCCCACAGCCAGTGATCCCTGCCCCTCCAAATGCAACAGAGAGTTATTGGGAGGGTGACAGGCTGCAAGGTGCCAACTTCCAAGATAGTTAACATTATTATTGGCTGTTCGGGATATGGTAGCCCATATGCTGGCCACCATGTCCCATGATCTCCTGCTCCTACAGAGCATGGGATCCACTTTGGGGTCCATGCAATGCATTCAATCAGAAGCCCTGGTTCAGCCCACATCCATCCCTCTGGCTGGCCCCGCCACTTGCATGAACCTATGTGGCCACACTTTTGCCATGCAGAGGAGTAGTGCATACCAGTCCTGCACATTCTGAGGGGCAGGCCATATGATGCACAATTGCACATCCCAGTACTCACCCCTACTGTTGCATACTGGACATACTGGGTTTTTAGTGAATAGGGCCCATTAGGTATAAAAATGCAAAGTTAAAAAAGGAATTTGCTGAAATATATGGTAACCCATGAATAGCATAAAAGGGTATTAACTACCAATATTTATCAACAAAGCAGCTAGACTGCTTGCAGAAAATCCCATGGGAAAGAATGAGCACAAAAATAAACATTTAACATTATTCTCCATTCATTTGGACAGTATAATAAAAAGGCTTACTAAACATTATATCTATTTTACAGAGACAACAGATCATGCAGGAGTTATAGGAATATACACAGTCTGGGATGATTCAATCAAAGTATCCTGCATTGACCATTTCACCAGATTCACAGATTAAGAAGCTGCCTGATTCTGATCACACAAATATTTCAACCACTGATTTGTCTGTTTAAAATAAATAAATAAACTTGTTCATGCAGCATAATTTTTAAGCAAGTGCTCAAACAGGTTTGTTAGGGGAAACCTACACCTTCCTAGCTCATTTGGGGTAGCTCTAAACTTAACTAAAACATTGTCACTTTCTCTCTGCCATTTGAGGAAAAAAAATATATCCTTGCTCAAATCCATCGTGAAGTCTTGTTCCACTTTCAATTTTCTTATAATTATCTCCTTATATTCCAGGGCAGTCCTATAGCAACATAGTAACTTATTATCAAAAGGAACTCAACTGCAGGTCCATCATGTCTGACCTCAGTCCCTTCTCCCAGCTTCACAAGCAAGGATGAAACAAGCATTTGTCAATGCTGAATGTTCATGTGCAGGTATTTGCAGTGATGTGTGGCACTGGTACTGGACTCAGAGGAGTAAGGAGGCAGCAGTGAGAGTGGCGGGTCCTGCATGGTGGAATCTGCACAGTAAATGCAGCAATGAGCTGCTAGTCAGAGAAGCCACCCCCGCTGGCCTTAGTGGACCAGGGAGAGAGAGTGCACTGGGTGGCAGGAGCCACCAATAAGTAAAGCCACACCGTGGCTAATGTAGAAGCTGGGGGGACATAGGAGTGAGGACCAGAGGGAGAGAGTGTGGCAGGTGGCAGGAGCTGACAATAACTATAACTCTGGCCATGTGCATTAGTGTCAACTGTAATGTGCACAGTCAGAGTTATGGCTACAGAAAGAAATGAAGCGCTCCTTCATTGGAGCATTTCATTTCTTTCCACTACAGAACATGCCATGTCAGCAAGCAGAACTACTGTCACCCTGACCAGAGTGCCTGGTCATTGGTGTACACTGCCAAGGCCATTACAGTTTCAGCTGTGATTTGTTCGGCAGTGACACACCTCTAAAATGCCTTTAGTTCAGTCAGGCCCTGAGCTCCCATGCTCCATCATGTTCCTTACTTTCATGAGGCAGTGCAGGGTCTTTTGGACCCTGCACACCCATCCCTCCATAGATGCATGACCAAATTATCACCATAGCTGTCTTATTACAACAGCACATACAGGTGGTAGCCAAAATTTCAAATCCATGCCAAAACATAATTCTGTGCAAGTAGAATGCCATTCCGTGGCACAGGTGGAAACTCACATTTTGAACAGAATTTGAAAAATGACAGCTGTGACACATGTAAGCTCAAGTAATAAGAAGGCTAAGTTGAAAATCTGGGGTGAAGATATGTAAGATTTCCGCATTTACAAGGGTGCATACTGAAATTGCAATGAATGGGCATAACTTTGCCATTTTGTAATATGTTGACCCCAAATTTTAGACATAATCTTCTTATCACACAATTTCATGAACCCCATGGTGAAAATTTGTAAATCCATGGGAAAATGCCATCCTACGCCACAGATGCGAAAACACATTCTGGGCAGGATGTGAAAATGACTGCTGTATTGTTCATGAGGTGGTGTGATAAAATGGCTATATTAAAAAATTGAAGTGGAAATATTAAAAATGACCAAAGTTACGCATGTATATAGAACATTTTCAACAACCGCACATAATGTTCATTGGTCCAAAAAGGTGATTTCACACAGCAACTGCGCCATTCTGCTCCACAGGTGCAAAAACATGTTTCTGGCAGGATGTGAAGAATGGCAGCTATACTGTTCATAAGGTAGTGTGAAAAAAAAATGGCAATGTTGAAAATTTGGAGTGAAAGTATTAAAAACTGCTGAAGTTATGAGTGTGCATAGAAAATTTTCAACAACCGCATCTAACTCGAGTGATTTTTGGTATTTATGCACCAAATTTTCAACCTGGGCTTGTTGGGACCCCACCTCATGAGCAGTGGTGCTGTTGTTCCATTTCTCGGTCCCAAAAGGTGGTTCTGCACAGCAATCATGAAATCACCTTTTGGGACCAAGTAACAAAATGATAGTGCCAGTGTTCAAGAGGTAGAGTCCCAAAAAGCCCATATTGAAAATGTAGTGCAAAAATACCAAAACATGGCCAAGATATCAACATAAGTTCAAAACACAATTTATTCTTCAGTTCACGGTTTGGCTTTGAAGATTGCAGATGTGTTCTGGTCCACAGCCAATGACAGCGCATGACCTCTGGAGGTAAGTATAAGGTGAGGGGGTGTGGGGAGGTGGGTGCTCAGTGGGAGGGTGGGGATGGGAGAGGCAGACAACAAGGACGACAAGGGACCATTTTCTTTTTTACAGTTTAAAAAAAAGACGCCGGGGACTGTTTTCTTCTTTTCAGGTTTTTTGCTAAAGATGTCGGGACACGGGGAGTGGGCTTCCCAGTGTCCTAGTGTTTTTGGGAGTACACCTCAGGGGGCACTGGGAGTGGGCTCCCCATTGTTCCACACTGAAGGGTGGGGATTCATGAACAGGGACAATGGGAGTGGCCTCCCCAGTGTCTGACACTGCTGGGGTGGTGAGGAAGAAATGAATCACCAGGGACACTGGGAGTGGACAACCCCAGTGTCATCTGCAGGGGAAGAATACATGAAGAGGGACACTGGGAATGGGCTCCCCAGTGTCCTATGGTAATGGAGAGGGGGCAAGTTAAATGGGAGGGGTGCCACCACACTCCAAGGTAAAGCGGCACCTCAATCCTGACTTTGCAGCTGGCAGCAAAAGCCTGAGGTGGGCCAGAGGAGCAAGGACTGGAGAAAGAGAGAGTGAGGTGGTCATCAGGAGCCACAAATAAGTGAAGCCACACCACAGCTAATATAGAAGCCATGGGGGGCAGAGGAGTGAGGACTGGGGGGAGAGAGAGTGCAATGGGAGGCAGAAGCCAACAAGAACCGTAACTCCGGCCATGTGCATTAGTGTCACCTGTAATACACATGCCAGGAGTTACAGCTACAGAAAGAAATGAAGTGCTCTCTCATTGGAGCGGTTCATTTCTTCCAAGTAGAGGACATGCCACATCAGCAGGAAAAACTACTGTCATGACCAGAATGCCTGGTCAAGCCCATTGCAGTTTCAGCTGTAATTGGATTGGCAGTGACACAACTTTAAAATGCTGTATAGTACTAAGACATTTATTGAGCAAGTGAACGCAAAAAGTTGCTGTGAAAAGATGCACTAATTTATAAGGATTTCCTACCTCCTGTACTACCCAGGGGACCTGATGAATACCTTGGCAAGCAGAAATTATGCAGGCTTAACTTAAAGGTATATACTGTCTTCATGTCTACTGCCTCGGCTGGTAGGCTGTTGCATAGGTTCACCACCCTCTGGGAGAAAAGTGCATGATCATGTTGCTCCTGCATTTACCACCCATGAGCTTCAGAGTATGTCCCCATATCCTGCTACATGACACCAGATGAAATACTGCTAATTGTCTGAGCTTTTCAATAATCTTGAGTAATCAAAACCACTGAATTCATATCCCCTTTCTGCATGCTTTGCACCAGAGTGAACATGTTAAGGGTATCTCCTCATAGCTTTCTACCCCATACTGTTGATCATTTTGGTGGCCCTGTATTACACCTTCTTGATTGCCTCAATGTCCTACTGATACTGAGGAGACCAAAACTACACACAGTACTTCAGGTGTGGCTTTACTAGGGTCTTGTAAAGGAGAAGGATTGCTTTCCTGGTTCTACTGGTTGCCCCACTTTTGATGCACACCAGCAATCTGCTGGCCCTCTTGACTGCAGCTGTGCTTTGTTTCTTCCACTTTAGCCCCTTGTCTATTGTCCTTATCATCCTCAACTACAGCAAGAGAATCCTCGCATACTGTGTAGGTCCTACTTCTGTTTTCTCGCTCCAGGTGAAGCACTTTGCAAGTTGCTCCATTGAATCTGGGGCTCCAGGAGTCAGACCATTTGCCCAGCTATATCAGGCCCTTCTGACCTTTGTCCTCATCCTCAGGGGAGCCCTGCCATCCTAGCTAGCTTAGTGTCATCCACCAACATAAGCAACCTTCTGGAGACCCCAGCTTCCAGGTCATTGATGAAGATGTTGAACAGCAATAGCCCCAGCACTGTACCCTGAGGGATGCCACTGAGCACTCCTCTCCACCTGGATAACTGTCTGTCCACAGCCTTCTGCTTCCTACCCAAAGGGAGTCCAACTGGTCAGCTAGCTTGTTCTGCTCCTCCTGAAGTTTGTTCCCATCCTCAAGGGAGTCCACCGCCCTAACCAGCTTAGTATCATAGGGAGACTTAAGCAGTCTGTCCAGATCATTGATAAAAATGTTGAAAATCAGTGGCTCTGGCACTGATCCCTGAGGGATGTCATTGAGTGCCCTTCTGCTGTCAGAGTAGGGCTCCACCACAACTTTTTGCTTCCTATCCCCAAGCCATTTAACAATCTGCCTTGTGTATGTCTCATGTATACAGCACTGGTGAACTTTGTCTAGAAGTTTGTCATGTGCCATGGAGTCAAAAGCCTTTCTGATGTCCAGATGGATTACATCCACAGCCCTGCCCCAGCCCCCTTCTTGGTCACTCCCTTGAAGAAAGGGATCAGGTTAGTTTTATATGATGCGCCCCTCAAAATGCATGCTGGGAGGGATCAAGAACCTTGGCCTCAACCAAATGGTCCATTCCTCTATTTTTGATAATGGGCTCTTGAGACTTGTCCATCACTGATGTCAAACTGAACATCCTGGAGTTGCCTGGGTTTAATCTTGCCCTCCTCATGAAGATGAGGATCACATTGGCCACTTTCCAGTACTCTGGCACCACACCTGTCAGGAAAAACTCCTAAAAGAACATCTCAAGCGGCACTGTGAATTGTTCTCTTAGCTCTGCAATAATACTGGGGTGTATCTTGTCCACCCCTTGTGACTTGCCTGGCTTGATCTTTGTCACATAGTCAGCTACCAGGGAAGGCAAAATTTGCTGCATTGTGGCTACTCCAGATGTTTCATGCTAGCAACAATCCATGTGCTCATGCTGAAGAGCCAGTGCCACTGCCACTAATACAAAACTGGGTCAAAACAACCCCATTCAGTGCACACAAATGACTCTAAAGCTCTGACTCAGGAGACAGTAGTGCTCTGACTACTGAATGAGAATGCAGAACATTAGAAAAGCACTTTGTATATAAAAAATGATGTCATCGGGGGCAAGGTGACTCACAGGCAAATTACATTTAAACGGAAAGTTTAAAGAAACAGTTCTTATATTAATGTACTTTCAGTATATACATCGAAAATGTCATTGACAGTACAAATTGCAGGTTAATCCTGTTGGTAACATAATATTTCTGCTGACATAACATATAAAATTAAATATTATCAGCACAAAGCACAGAATAAATTCAGTTAGTTAGATGTGCCAAAGGGGGACTTGAACCCATGAACATGTGACACGTTGCCAAAAAGTAGATAACCGGTTCATCAAGTGTGATAAATCATAAGGATGTGAAGAAATAGAAACACAGAAAAGAACATTTAAGTCGGGTACCGGGCCAATAACACGCATGTAAGAGAGCACGGTACTAACCGCACTGTACATGCAATGTTTGAAAACACAGCAACAGGGATAGAATAGAGATAGGGATTTACTGCTACCCTTGTCAGTGCACACTGATGTAAGGAGAGGAGAAGGTGACATGTGCTGGGTGCCTGGACGAGACACTCCCGAGGTGGAGTGGTTAGGGCACCAGCACACAGTGCAGTTGGGAGACCTTGGACCATGATTCAGTTCCACCCCGATCTTTCCTGCTGCAACTTTTGCCAACATGTTTTTTTTTAATCAAACTCCCCCCTCCCAAGTTTCTCCCCATCCCCAAAGTCTGCTCCCCTCGGAGTTTGTTATTTAAGTTCCGGGGGGGTTGGGTTGAAGCCCCCATCAAAAAAACATAAAGGCCCATTGTTGTTAATGGGCATGGTGCCCAGAACAGGTTAGTGTTTCACCCAATTCTGTTTTTGTGTGGCGCTGTTTTGCTGCAGAATTTTCAGCTACACAGTTTTGTCATACGGCTGTATGACCCCATGCCTTTAAGTGGTAGAAACAGAGCAGCAGAAAAAATGGCCAGATCCTAGGTACATGTCTGCAGTGGCAAGTACACATGAGACCCATCTATAACCATCTATAAAATATGGCCAAGTCAATTTCAAAACATGTGACACTTTTTTGTGGCTGAGGCTCCTAGGAAAGACAGAAGAACAGCAGTGCAGAATGCAGGTCAACTACAATGTGTGTGTAGGATTCAGTAACAGTTAGGGCACCTAGAAGACAGAGACAGAAGGAAAAGAAAATAAATATGAAAAATGGAAAATGGGGAGGGGATAGATGTAAACTATGACGGTACAAGCACTTTTGCATTTCAGTACAATTTTGAAATGCTATTAGAACATCAAAACTAGTATCAAATAGAATTCCATATTACCCTGTGTAAACTGTAAACCAAAATGGGTTTACAAAAATAGGATAATATTCAAGCTGTCATTAAGGCCAGCTGGAGAAAGAGTCTAGAGAGAAAAGATCCACTGGGCATTGCATTGTAGTAAAGTCCTGTTACAAGCTTACCTTCATTTAGGAGCTGGTACATGATTAATCCCCAAAACCTAAGGTGTTTGGTGTTACTGTAATGGAATGTCTGAAAATGTTGGTCCAGGAGGGTATCAGTGAGTGCCAGGAGAACAGAATGGACATTATCTGAAATCCATTTCATAACTGCTGTATGGTGCATGCCATGTAAATTTTGGAACAGGAACACTGTATGGCATACAATGATCAGTACATGACAAATCATGATCTGTTGGATGTTGACAGTGCATGTGCCCTGAAAATGTATGAACTCCTTACCAGGGGAGGCAAACATACACACATCATACATCCAACAGCAAACAAAAAGGGTAGAAGGGGAACCAGCCAGGAAAAGGTGGAGAAGTCTGATGGGAGAAGAGGCAGCCATCTGGTACCTAGCGACCATCGAACAGTATGGTTCATGATAAACACAGCAGAAGAGTCAAGCCAACAAAGGCAAAGGTCCTGGACTTTAAGAGGGCTGACTTTGCCAAAATGGGTGAGTGCCTAAGGACTGCACTAGCAAATGGGCAGGAAGGAGAGGTGGAAGAACAATGGGGAATAATCAAAACTGCCATCACTAAGGCAACAGGCCTTTGTGTGAAGCAAATAATCAAAACAAAACAAAGGAAAAAAGCACTATGGTTCTCAAAGGAGGCGGCAGGGAAGGTTAGGGAGAAAAAGATAGCATTCAGGAAGTACAAGGAATCACAGAAGGAGCAGGACAAAGAACTGTATCAGTTAAAGCAGAAGGAAGCAGGGAAGGCAGTCAGAACAGCAAAGGTCCAAACTGAGGAAAAGATAGCTAACTCAGTTAAGAAGGGGGATAAAACCTTTTATAGGTAATCAGGGAGTGAAGGAAGACCAAGAGAGGGATAGTGAGGCCTAATAAAGGGGAGGGGGATGGGCAGAGGGTGACTGTGAAAAGGCAGAGATACTAAACAAATTTTTTTTCTCAGTATTCACAAGTGATGAAGGGGAGTACCTAAACCAAGCAACAAAAATACTCTGAATAGGGGGGTTGATACCAGCCCATTCACAGAAGAAAGAGTTCTGAAAGAACTCTTAAAACTGTAGGTGGACAAAGCAATGGGGCCTAATGGGATTCATCCCAGAATTCTAAAGAACTAAGGATAGAACTAGTGACACCACTGACTACCCTCTTTAACAAATCATGGTAGGACGGGGTGGTATCTGAGGACTGGAGGAGGGCATATGTGATTCCACGTCACAAAAGTGGAAGCAGGCCAGAGGCAGGAAACTACAGACCTGTTAGTTTGACCTCAGTGATAGGGAAAATAATGGAATCACTTCTCTGAAGGAAAGAATTGTTGAGTACCTAGAGGCCAGAGGGGCACAGGACCCAAGGCAGCATAGATTCACATCAGGAAGGTCATTTCAGATGACTCTAATCAATTTCTTTGACTGGGTGACCAAAGTAGTAGATTAGGGAGGGGTTGTGGACATGGCCTACCTAGAATTTAGCAAGACATTTGACACAATCCCACACAAAAGATTAATATACAAGTTAACCAGCCTGGGAGTGGGTCCCAAGATGATAGCCTGGGTAAAAAATTGGCTGGAGAATAGGACACAGAGGGTAATAGTAAATGGAGTCCACTCTGAAAAAAGGGGTGTTACTAGTGGGGTACCGCAGGGTTCAGTTCTAGGACAGATCTCTTCTATGTCTTTATAAGTGACATTGCAGAGGGACTGGAAGGAAAAGTATGTCTCTTTGTAGATGACACAAAGATCTGCAACAGGGTTGATACACAAGGTGGGGTAGAAAGGATGAGAAGGAACTTGGCAAGGTTAGAGGAGCGATCCAATGTATGGCAGCTTAGATTCAATGCTAAGAAGTGCAAAGTAATGAACCTGGGAAACAACAAAAACCCAGGGGAAGAGTACACTATGGGGTGAGATACTAACAACAACAGAAATGGAAAGGGACCTGGGGGTAGTCATATCAGATGATCTAAAGGTGGGCAAGCAATGTGAGAGGGAAGTAAGGAGGGTTGGGGGGATACTGGGATGTATAGGAAGAGGCATCACCAGTAGAAAACAGGAAATTGTTATCCCTTTGTACAGACAGCTGGTGAGATCCCATCTGGAGTACTGCGTGCAGTTCTGGAGACCCCATTTCTGCAAGGACATACAATGGAGGCAGTCCAGAGGAGGGCAACTAAAATGGTGCAGGGTCTGCACCAGAAGACATATGAAGAAAGACTTAAAGAGCTTAACATGTATACCCTCGAGGAAAGGAGGGATGGGGGGACATGATAGAAACTTTCAAGTACCTCAAGGGAATCAACAAAGTCCAAGAAGGTAGCATCTTTCAGAAAAAGAGATGCGCAAGAACAAGGTGGCACAATTTGAAGATAGAAGGGGGATGGCTCATAGGTAACGTGAGGAAGTATTTTTTTCATGGAGAAGGTTGTGGATGCATGGAACAGCCTTTCTGTGGAGGTTGTGGAGTCAAAAACTGTGCGGGAATTCAAGAATGCATGGGACAGACATAAGGCAATTCTAGGGGTTGGGGTAGGAGGAAGTAGGCTGTTAGTTAACTAGGATCTGTAGCCTATCCATCAGGTAGGGAAATGGGCAGACTGGGTGGGCCAAGCGGTCCTTATTTGCCATCAAATTTTATGTTTCAGTGAACAAGTATCAGAAATTTTTGCGTTTGCTGTATCTTATTCAAGGCTGGTGCCTATAGTTTCTGACAATAAGGGATCACTATCCAGAATGTGCCAGAATGTGTTTATGATGTCTGCCACTTATGGTGCCAGTTTCTTAAATTCCGTATCAAAAGTAACTCAAAGATTAATCAGGGATCCTGACACATTTAGGAATGAGAATGGAACTCATATCAAGGTGCCTGGCTCTAGCATAGGCCTTTTCCAGGTGTGCATTGGAGTAATCCTGTGCCAAGAACCATGACTTCAGTTCCTGGGCCTGTACATGAAAGCTTGTTAGGGTAGAACAGTTGTGTCTCATATGGATGAACAGCAAGGAGATGTTACATTTGAGGTGCACAGAAATGACGCTAAAGGCCCTCAGAATGGCATAACCTGCTAGTGGTTTTCTATACTCCTCCATTTATATAGTACAACAACCTCTGGCCTTGAGGCATAGGTCAAGAAATGTGATGTTATGGGGGATCAAAAGCCTGCCAACAACCATGGAGTAATTGGAGAATGGCTTATGGGGATCAGTTGTGGACTCTGCAGCAACTAGCTGCTTCTTCCAGGTGTATGTATCTTGTCTAGAGGAGGATGTTGTTATTGGAGCAGGAATCTGAGACAACAATCACAAACTCAGTCACAGTGATAGAACACCACCTAATTGTGAGTAATGATGAGAAATAGAGGGAGGAGGATGGGAGGGAGTGAGATCCTGGGTGCTATGAAGGTGGAGGGAAGGGGGATTATTGGGTTAACTGTGTGGGGGGGGTAAATAACTGGTTAGCTGGGTACTGGTGCCACTGGGGCCTTGTTTTTTTATGGCTGTAGGTGGAGCCTACAGCCATCCTGCCTTCACTTGAAAAAAGGTGTTTCCATGGAACACATCTTTTAGGAGTTTTCAGTGTATCCTTCCATCAACTTCAAAATAGTGTGCTCCTCTGATTTTTGCTGTTGGCTGCACTGCCTTAAAGGCAGGGGGGATGCTAATGTGCCTCCCAACTTCTAAGGATATAAACAAAAAAAAACTTTTGAAGCAGCTGTTATTTAACCCTTGCAAGGCTGCAAAATGAGCATCTGTCCAACTCAAGTCAATTATATTCATTCCAGTTCCTTCAGCAGCCTAGGGGTTAACTCATTATCTCCTTACTTTGAATGAATACGGTCCCAGTAGCACATGGCTAATTAGGCACATGTGTTACGTGGGAGACAGAGCAATGTAAGAAGTAGACCCGCCCCCTCCCCCCTAGAATCCCAGCCTTGAAGCTGGAAGTCATCATGTAGGAATTTCTACTGTCTACTGCTCTCAACACTCCCACATCTCTAAATTATGTAGTTCAAAAATAAATTAGAACTACAAAACCAATCATACAGAGGGTATAATGACTTGAACAGTTGTTTTTTTTAGTTTGTTTGTTTGTTTCTTTCTTTCTTTTTGTTTGTTTTCTATTACTGGTCCAAAATAAGTATCCGTTTATAGGTGTATGAGCCCTGTTAGATAAATGAATTTCTCTGCTATGCCATGCAGCTCCCAATGTCAGAATTAAAACAATGTTATTGATGTGAGCCCATTTGCCTGCTGCAGCAAGATTAAACTGATTCCATGCTAAGGAGGCACATTCTGTAATTGAACACTGCCTATTCTGCTTCAATCTGGGATCCATTTTAATTGGAATTTCAGCCACAAAAATAGGGTTTAAGTATCCTTTAAATTCTGTTCTGCTATTCTGTCTGAGTGCATTTACTGTCAATTTACATGATGTACTGTATCTCCTTGGAACCAGTTTAACCTTGCTGCAACAGGGAAATGGACAAACATTCTATAGCAAAATGTATTCAACTCAGATTTTAAAAACAAACATGTGTGCATGGATTCTATTTTGCAACAGTAGCCATAAACATGACGAAAGTAGCCCTGATCTAACACAAGTACTCCTGGGTCATCACATGTATAAGTGGCGCTGGCGGGATCTGAAGCAGGTGATTAATTTATCTCAAGCCAGGTAACAACTTTGTAAACATAATACTGCAGAATACTGTTTTCTGTTGTGCCATAAATCTGATGGAGGCATTTAAGGACCACCTAAACTCTTATCTGTTTAGACAGGCCTTCTCAAATGCTGTATGATAACATGGTTATCAATCCTTTTTACTAGAGAGGAGATTATTTATATATAGTGACTGGGTTGTTTTGTATGGTGAATTATTTTTATATATGTATTTTTAAATTAAAAAAATTGCCTTGCCTTTGCCTTGCCTTGATGTACCATATTTTACTGTCATATTTTCTATGACACATTTCACATCACCTTACAAAGATAGGTTGAGGGACCTCAACATGTACTTATTGGAGGAAAGAAGGTAGAGGGGTGATATGATCAAAACCTTCAAGTACTTAAAGGGCACCAACAGGGTTAGTACAGAGGGCATGTTTCAATTAACGGGAGAAGAAATCACTGGGAGCACAGCCCGAAGTTGGTGGTGGGGGTAGTTTCAGGAGAGAAGTGAGAAGACATTACTTCATGGAGAGGGTGGTAGGGGGTAGAATGCACTTCCCGAGAAAGTGGTATCTCTCAAAACAGTGGAGAGTTCAAAAGGGGGTGGGACAGGGTCAAGGGCAGGATACTAGTCGGAAGTTGAGGGGGGAAGAGAAGGAAGCAAGGGGTAGGGGGCAGCAGCAGGAGTCTAACCTATGTGCTGCATAACTGAGCAGATGTGATAGACCAATTGTCCTGTATCTACTGGCATTTGTGTATGTTCGTATGTTCGTATCACTACATTTTCTTACTTCAGATCTGAGATTTGGACTTGTTACTGTTATTTCTGAAGATGCTATTAGTTAAAATAGTGATTAAGTTATTTTTCTATTATAACAGGTTTGTACAAGGGGTAAGTGTGGTCATGTCAGAAATTAAAGCTATAGACTGGATTACTCTAATATAATATACAGCACAGAGCAAGATGAATTATACGAAAATGTTTAGTGACTGTAGTGTACAATCAGAGATTATGTCTTCATCTCAGTTAGAGTGCTGGAAGCTGTGCAAAGATAACAAAAAACAAGCATTTGTCAATGCTGAAGGTTTCCTTGCATGGTGTATGTGAGGTGGCATTCAGTGGCGCTCATGGCGCTGTTACTTGGAGCCTCTTCAAGCTCCCCAAAGCCATATCTGGCTAGATCTTGTTCATACAGGATGTACTTAGATATCTATTTCAGAATTCCAAATTTAAGACTGATTCTGAGGTGTAATCAGACTCTAAATTAAATCAGACTTGTATCAGAATTTACACAAATTCTGACAGCTACACAGCAAGATTGAATCAGTAGGTTCTTGAGCATCCCTATTGGTGGCATCATTATTGGGGTAGCAAAGATTGGGTATGGCTTGCTGTACTGGAAGACATTTGAGTCAGGGCTGTTTTGCTGTACTCTTGGGGACTGACAATACTCCACATTTGTGAAAAGAGCTAATACTGTACCCCTTGTACAACAACAAAATAAGGTGTTCTGTAAATACTCCATGTATGAATAAATTAAGCATATTTTTATAAGAAAGTACTTATTTTTGTCACCACAAAGCAAATGTTTCATATGCTTCCTGAAGAAACACAGAACAATTCAGTAATGTATTTCTTCTACAAGGTTAAAGGTTACCCAGGTGCAAGCTTTTATCCAAGTTACAAAGCATGGGTGCTGGTGCCAGCTACTATCCAGGGACTGACATGTTCAGTAGCTGTCCAATCACTGAAGGAATAGAAAGGAGGAGGAGCTTAGGTGCCTACCTGGTGCCTCAGCTTGAAGGAATGGACAGCGGATCCTAAGGATTGCTAGGGCAGTAGGGCAGAGGGGACCTGGATGTCATTGTCCACCTATGGGTAAATTACCTAGTCAGAGATGGGGCTAGGATAGTACAGGTAGAGTTCAGGGAATTGGGGAGATGCCAAAGGCAAGTAGCACAAACAGTGGCATTTGCTCAGGTGTTACCTGTCTACGGCCATGGGGAGCACAGGGTATTCCTCACCAGGAGCTTCAACACTTGGTTGAAAGGATGGTGCAGGGAGAAGGCGTTTAACTTCATTGGGGACTGGGGGGTTGATCTGGAAAGATATGGGTCTATGCAGAGGTGATGGCCTGCATCCATTTTGGGAAGCGGGCACAATCCTCAATAGAAGGTCTAGATGTTATTTTCATGAACATTTAAACTAGCTGTGTGGGAGGCAGAAATACAAAAGGAGGCACAAACTGTCCACCAAATTGAATCAACAGCTAGAGAGGGCCCATGGAGGAAACTCCCCCAAGGAACAAGTTATCGAATGCAGAAGCATAATAGGGGACAAGGAGGTGAAGAACAGAAGAGTTGGCAGGAGAGGTGTTTTGACCAGGCATGAAGAGGGTGGTGAGGGGACAGGAGAGTGAAGTATTAAGTACAGTAGCAACAAAGGCAGAAAAGGGTGTTGCAGGCAGAGTGGGAACAAGGTATGGAGAGCCACGTGTGCCAACACAAGGAGTCTTGGAAATAAAATTCCAGACCTGGAGGTCATCCTGGCAGAGGCAGATCTGGATCTTGTAGTCATTACTGAGTCAAGGTACACAGGGAGCCATGACTGAGACATGGCCATACTAGGTCACACTCAGTTCAGGAAGGATAGGGAGGGAGGGGAGGGAAGGAAGGGTGGAGGTGTTGTACCATACGTGAGAGAGGGTATCACAGTGATAGAATTGCAAGGGAACCTAAAAGTAATGGATGGGTTTGAGTTGCTCTGCATTACCCTGGAGGTGGGAGCCAGAGTCACTATTCACACTGGGGTAATATAAGGACCTCTAGTTAGAGCCACAGGGTGGTAAACTATGTACAGAAGTGGTAGATGGATAGGCAAAGGAGGGTGGTGGTAAATGGCACTCACTCTAATGAAGGGAGAGTAACCAGCAGAGTACCTGAGGTCTCAGCACTGAGGCCAGTCCTCTTCAATGTCTTTCATAAGTGACTTTGCAGAAGAGCTGGAAGGGAAAAAACGGTATGCCTCTTTGTAGCTGACACCAACATATGCAATGGGGCAGATACGCCAGAGGTGGTGGAGAAAATGAGCAGAGACCTGAGAAACTCAAAGAGTGGTTGAGGCTATGGCAGCTGGGTTTCAATGCAAAAAAAGTGCAAAAGCATGCCTCTAGGACACTGAAACCCGGGGAAGGGTATAAAATAGGTGAAGTGGTATTGACAGTCACTAAACAGGAAAGACACCTTGGGGTTATTATATCTGATGACCTCAAGGTGGCAGAGTAGTGCAACAAGGCAGTAGGCAGGAGCAGTGGGATGCTGGGTTGCATAGGGAAGGGAGTAACCACTGTATTGATCATTGGTGAGACCCCCCCCCCCAGATTGCTCTGGAGATCACATATCTGGAAGCACATAGACAGGGTGGAGGCTGTCCAGAGGAGGACAACTAGAATAGTGCAGGTGCTGCAGCATAGGCCATATGAGGAGAGACTGAAGGATCTCAACATGTACACCCTGGAAGAGAGGAGGGAGAGGAGAGACCTGATAGACACCTAAATGTTCCTGACCAGAGTAAATAAGGTACAATAGGGGAACATTTTTCAGAAGAGAAGGTAAACTAGAACAATGGAGTATACAATGAAGCTGGAGGGAGGGATATTTAGGCGGGATGTGAGGAACTACTTCTTCACTGAAAGAGTGGTGGACACCTGGAACAGTTTTCCAGCAGAGGTGGTGGGAGCTTAAACATATTGGGCTTCAAGCATGCAGGGGACAGGCACATGGAAATATTGACAGGAATGCAGTGGGGAGGGGAAAGTAGCCAGAGATCACATAGGGTCTTCAGTGACAGTATAGGCAAGAACAAAATGATAGACTGAGTGGTCCTTATCGGCCAACAAATTCTGTTTCTATTGGTGCTGGTGACAGTTACTATCTAATGATTAGTATGCTCAGTAGCTGTCACCATCACTAGTGTGGATGAAAGCTACTGTCCAGTTACTGACATGCTCACTCAGTACACTAGAGAATGTGTATTCTATGTGGAATCACCAAACAGAGGAAAAATGAGGTCCACTCAGATGAGGCTAGGAGAACAAAGGATAAACATGCCACAAATATAATATAGCTGGTATTTGGTTAAACCCCCATAAGACCAAGCTGTAAAAATCTATGTTGGGTAGTTGATTACTCCCCTGCTGTGTTCTTTGCTGCTTCTGTCTGTGTTGCAAAGCAATTCAGAGCATTTTGTTTTTTACAAGAACTGCTTACACAGCCTTTCCTCTATGTTATTTCAGTGAGATACAGGAGTCATGTTTTGAATGTAATTAATCTAGAAACAGTTGCCATCCTCATGATGCTAATTTGATATTAGAATGTTAAACCTAATTTCTCCTTTTAAATAAACAATTTAGTGGTTGTTACAGAGTAAATAGAGATTCAGCCAAGGTAACTTAAAGTAGCTGTACTTATTGATCAGCAACATATTTCATCATATAATTTTTGGTAACAGAGTATTTCTGGCAAAAATATCAATATACAAATCTTTCTTTTCATTTTATTTCATTGATGATTAAAGTATAAGTGATTCTGTTCTTTTGCCGTGCCCAACATGAAACAAGCATTGATCAATACCGAGCATGTTTGCTTGCATGCTGTTACACCCATTGTGACAGGTGGCCAAAAGGTTACTTCAGAGTCACTCTGCAGCTTCACTGCAGGGAGAAATACAAGAAGCATGTATTTGTTAACTACACTGTAGTTACAGTATAACTACACTGTAACAGCATTGTGATTGCAAAGTAGTTGCATGCAACAAATATGTAACTACAGTGTAATTACACTGTTGCATGTAATTAATGATTAGTTACTTTGAAACAGACACTTACAGTGTAACCATATTTGCTATGCAGTTGTTGGGCATGGATTGCACCACAGTTAAAAAATAACATATTGGTGGCTATGCACTAATGGGCAGAAAGTACCCACCAAAGGCTCGTATCCTGCCCGTGTATCTCCACGACCCTGAACATGCACAGTGTGAGTGGTATTCACTACTGCATGCACCCACTTGGTACCTGTCCATGGCCCTGCCCCCCCCCAGCTTACAGGACTGTGCAGTTTGACTGGGGGTGGAGTAGCGGACCCAGGCAGGCATTCAGTCGGATACCAGTCCTGGGTCCCATAGTGGATCACTGGTGTGAGAAGGTGCAGGTCTGGGTGTGTGAATACCCAACACAGGCACCCGGATCCATGTGGCCTGGCCCCATTGGCCGGAGGACCCCCTGACCAAGCCTCTGTAGCATCGTGGCCTCCAGATGCACACCTGAACTGCCTCCAGCAGAACCCCTGCCCCAGGCCCATATGCCAGCCCCCCTACACACACACACACACATCTTCCCCAACCCCAGTAATGCATCAGCAAATCCCTCCAGCACATGCCTTCCCCATCCCTGTAGTTGTTAATGCATACCCCCTGCACATTACGACCCCGTTCCTGATGCTGTCCATGCATAACTGCCCCACCAGCACTCATCAGCCCTGTCCAATAGTTGTTCATGCTAACCTCTCCAAGCACTGGTCGTCTCTGATGTATGACAAGTAATCCCCCCGCACACACAGAGGAGCATTCCCTAGAACTAATCCTGAAATGAACTATTGGAACGCAGTATGCCTTGCCTGGTGAAACTGTGCAAAATAATAAAATAAATAGAAAGTCCCAGTTCACACCCCCTCAACCCAGTACCCTAGCATCTTCATTGGTGACCAGTGGCCCCCCTTCCCCCCTGGCATGGACAACCCACCTATACTGAGCTCCAATAGCTTTTGTCAGGATGAGTCCTGGGGAATACTCCTCTGTGTGTGCAGGGAGGATTACTTGTCATACACTGGGAACAGGGATGACCAGTGCTTGGGGGGTGAGGTTTGTATGTACAACTATGGGAAAGGGCTAACTAGTGCTAGTGGAGGGGGTTATGCATAGACAGCATCGGGGACGAGGCTGACAGGTGCTGGTGGAAGAGTATGCAAGGACAGCACTGGGGATGAGGTCGCCATGTGCTTGATGGGTATTCATTACCAACTACAGAGACGGGGCTGAAAAGTGTGTGGGGGGATGGCATGCCATGCAGCTACGAGAACAGGGCCAACAAGTGTTGGGGAGAGTATGCCGTGCAACTACGGGGATAGGGCAGACATGGGGGGCTGGCCTAAAGACCTGGGGCAGGGGTCCGGTTGTGTTTGGGGGGCTACCATACTGATGCTGGGGCCAGGTGGGGGACCTTTGTGTGTAGGGCTGGGCACGTACTGCAGTTACGGCAAGGTCTACCCAGGCAGAATCTGCAACAAACTATGCCCACCTGCGAGCAGCACTATGCACCTGTGAATGGCACACAGTGCAGGCAAGCCCCCCACCCACCCTCGGCATGTTGCTGTCCATTCAGCTGGCGGATCTGGTGCATAACTGCCTTGCATGCCATTTGTGAAGGTCACCAGGGTCCACAGGACCCTGCTACATGGCATTCACGCATATCTATACCCACGTGCCCAGTTTCCACGGTGCGTAGGCATAGTGCAAGTTCATAGGGCCCATTAATTGCACAAGTCATAACAGTGAAATTGCCATGATTGAGAAATGACTAGGTTTACACATGTTGTTTTCATAGATTGTGACCCCTGAGTTTTTGAGGTAGCAGTTTTTATTACCCCAGCATATGAACACAACAGGTGTCATATATCAAAGGCCATCCGAAATGTGATTTTGAGGAACAACAAAAAAATAAAAAAAAACAGGTTTTGGAGGGGATTTGGAAATGATACCTGCCCCGTTCATTAGATGGGATTAACAAATATGACTATGTTAAAAAAGTGCCTACAAGTTCCTGTTCTTTTGCCATGCCCAACATGAAACAAGCATTGGTCAATGCCAAACATGTTTGCTTTTGCTGTTACACCCATTGTGACAGTCTCTCTGTAGACTGGCTTCAGGGAGAAATACAAGGAGCAGCTCGCTAGAGATCATGTGATGTATTTGTTGTGTAGATTTTGGACATAGAGCAGCAGTTTAACAACTTAATAACACAAATTGTAATAGTGAAATTGTTATGAATGGTTTTGGAACGCTTCAGACATAACATAGTTGTTTCTCCGATTATGGCCTTAAATTTTTCAGATAGTAGTTTTTATTACCCCAGCATATGAACATGACAGGTGTCATTTATCAAATGCGACCTGGAATGTATTTCTGTGGAATGATCACAAAAATAAGTTTTGGAGTGGGATTGAAAAATTACACCTATCATGCTCATTAGCTGGGTGGAAAACATGATAATGTTAAAAATGTGGGTTCAGAAAGTAAGCAATTGCAATATTATGAGTACACCTTAAAAAAAAGTCAGCATTTGATCATAACTTTGCTGTTTTTCAACATTTTGACCCCAAATGTTCAACATAGTCTTTTTATGACCGCACCTTATGAACGTAACAGAGCTCTTTGATGAAATCCTGGTCAAAAAGTTATTTGGGGGGATAAGTGTTAAAAGCCATTATGGGTGGGATTTTAAAAATTGCACCTGCCATGTTCATGAGGTGGGGTAATAAAAGAGCTATGTTGCATATTTGGGTCTAAATCTACAAAAATAACAAATTTATGAGTACACACTGAAAAAGTCAACATTTCTTCATGACTTCTTTGTTGACATTTTGATCCCAAATGTTCAACACAGTGGGCCCGATTCTAGAAAGCAGAGATGCGTCTGTCATAACTTACCCAAATGCACAAGTTACGCCTGAGCAGTTGCGACATATGACTTGTATCCAATTCTAAAAACACTGTGACTTATGGCAAGAACATCCTCAAATGTCGCAAACCATGATGTGTGAACTATAAAAGATAACAAATCACAAGAGAGACAAAATAAATGGCAAACCGCTATGGCGCAGAACCGTGCAGCACATGTGAACCGGGTCATGGCACAATAGGCAACAGAGAGGCATAGGCATAAAAAGCACTTCACCCATGATGAGGTGGACATCCTTGTATCAGAGATGGACAAGTGGCATGACTTGTTGCTGAGCAGAAGTGGGGACAAGGGCAGAAGGGACAAGAGAAAGAAAGCATGTGATACTGTTGCCAAGAAGGTCAATGCTTGTGTCCCCCAAAAAATAATGGTGAGGGACCTTCAGAAGAAATACAATGACCTGAAGCAGATCATGAAACAGAAGCTGGCATACAACCACCACTGTGCCCTTGGCACAGGTGGTGGACCAACCCAGCAATGCATACTAACCTCCACAGAGCAGAGGATAGCCAGGCACCTGAGCCAGCCAAGCATCAGCAAAGATACTGACCTGGACACATTCAGGTGGCAGGGTGGCACAGGTATGTAGAGTGGTGGGAATGGCATGTAATGTGAGTGTGTACATGAAAGCTGTGTATGTCACCACCATGCCGGACAGTGACCATGCATGTGAATGTCACTGTGTGGCTGTTCATGTGTGCAGTGGTGAACAACACACCACAATGCAAGGTTGTGCACCATGTAGATGTACTCCTGGGGTTGGAAGGAGGAGCAAGGCCATACAACCTGCAAGGCTGTGCAACCTGCAGATGCCCTCCTGGGGGTGGGGAGGGAAGGAGCAAGGCTGTGCAACCTCCAGATGCCCTCCTGAGGGGTGCGGGGGGTCAAGGCTGTGCAACCTGCAGACACCATCCTGGGGGTTGGGGGGAATGAACAAGGCCAAGCAACCTGCAGATGCTCCTGGGGGGTTGGGGAGGAGCAAGGCTGTGCAACATGCAGATGCCCTCTCGGGGGGGGGAGATATGACATGTATGCCCATTGGGAGGATGGGTGGTGACAATGGGGTGCTATGTCTACATTCACTGACAGCATGTCCATCCTACAAATGCTGTAGTGCTGGCAGGAGACAGCGGAGCCAGTGGTGCAGGTCCCACTGGAAGCCAGCAGTGCAGTGGGGATGACACAGACACCGATGATGACAACAGCAGCACCACCACCTCAACAGGTAGCAGCAGCAGCAGCACCACCGCCATTAGCACCTTATCATCATATATACTGATGGATGCAGGGGAAGCAGCTGGCACAGAATCAAGTGGTACAGGACTGAGCGTGGAGGGTGACATCAATACTAGTGCTGACAGTGGACAGCAAACCACCCAGTCTGCCTAAGGAGATGGTGACAGCATGGATGGCCAAGCGGAAGACAGTGAGGACTGGAATGTGCCTGGAGAGGGTGAAACTGGGACTGTGCCAGCAACCGTAATGGGGCCAATGGAAGGGGAAGTGAGCCCCATCAGCTTTGGGGAGCTAGAGGCACAGCTTGATGACACTGTGTGTGAGTTGCAGGACCAGTTGTCCCCACCTGCATGCATCAACGACAACTGCCAGTCAGTGGTGGCTGGCCAGGGGGACTTAACACAGGGACTGACAGCCATACAGCAGGACCTCCAGGAACACCATCTAAGCCAAGAAGCACACCTGTCCACCATCAGCAACATCATTCACTTCACTGCAAGGGATACCACAACAGTGATGACCAGCAAGGTACAGGCACTGCATGGCATTAGGAACTGTACCCATGGACAGATGAAGACCATGGAGCGGTGCATGTTGGACATGGGACGTCTTGTGACACAGCA
Source organism: Neoceratodus forsteri (assembly GCA_016271365.2). NCBI lineage: Eukaryota > Metazoa > Chordata > Ceratodontiformes > Ceratodontidae > Neoceratodus > Neoceratodus forsteri. Next base: position 1,201,276,457 of record CM057453.1, on the reverse strand, counting down.
GGAAAGCCACAATGAGGCCATGGCCACTGCCATGCAGGCAACTGTGGACAGCTTGCATGCACTGCACCATGAGCAACCCATGACACAGTGTTTTGCACTGCAACACATCAGTCAGGAGGACACCCATGCACCAGTACACACACCCCTCCAGCCAACATGTGCAATAGCATCAGCACAGGCTGGACCAGCACCTCACATGCACATGGCTTCCCATGCCAGCCACAGCACAGGGACCATGCAAGCAGAGGACCTATCATGCACAGACTGTGCCAACCACCGGTGCTGCCACTGTCAGTCACTGAGTAACAGGTGCCCACCCCGACAAGCACACACAGGCCTGGAGGACAGAGCACAGTGAAAAGCTCTGTGCATGATCCACAGACCACACATCCAGGGCCAATGCCCACACAGGCTGAACAGTAATCCACAATGGTCCCACCTGTGGATGGCAGACAGTGCAGGGATGAGGCCACACAACAGTCGGCCATGAAGATTAGGCAGAGTAGTTTAGTTTAGTTTATTAGTCTAGGAATTAATACCTTTGAGCCAAGGCTCTTTTACAAAGGTTCCATGTCACAAAGAACATTTAACAAAGCACGATACACATTACAGGTAAAACCAGACAGGAAAGTTACATCATAAATTTGCTATTAACAGTTTAAGGCAGTAACGTTTTTAAGTTTCATAGAAAAACAAGCTATAACAGGTTCAAGCGAGTAGACAATTTCGAGGTTAAGGAAACTTCCAGGGAGAGGGGGAGAAAGTGAAAGACTGGGTCTGGGGAGGGGACGGACAGTGGGACACAGGACAGCGTCCCTACTGAGGTCTTGCCAGAGGATGGATGTCACACCAGCATGGGTGTGGCTGCACTGGAGCCTGCAACATCCCAGAACACTGGTGGCAGGACACAGCGCAGCTGTGCTAAACCGTAATAGTGCGCCAAGCTGCACTCTACAGTTGTTGGGCTGGGCATATTCCCAGGTATGTCCAGGGACTTATGATGAACTGTGTACTGTACAGTGAGAAGAGGTGGATGCATGATGCACTACAGAGGGTGTGTGTGTTGGTCTGTGTGTGCATGTGTGTGTGTGGGTGTTGGGGAGTACAGGGTCTCACAATGTGTATGCAACCACTGTCACCACCTACCATGATGCACTGTGAATAAATTAACACTGTTCAGACATTGTCGTCCTGTGTTGTGATTATCTAACATATGCACCCCAACAGCACAGGCCCCATGCATGGGCAGGCCTCAGGTATGGCTGTGTAGATGTCCATAGCTGTATGGCTGTACAGACATGTGCAACCAGTGACAGTATCAGCATGGGGAGGGCTACAGCAAGCACGGATGGCCATGTGTGCATCACCTGGATGCTGGGCTGTGTGGTGGTTGTTGATGGTGGGCACATCTGCAATGTACAACACGCAGACACTGGACATCATGGGTGTTACCAGGGATGACAATGTCCAACACCCTGCTGCTGCACATTGGTGAAGTGACCGTTGAGATTGTGTACAACAGTACAGTTTTTGCCACAGGGTTGTTGGGGGGTGGAGATGTGAGCCACAGCACACAGCTGATGGTCTGCTGTTGTTGGGGGGGATTAATCCATGTGCACCACCACCAGCATGTTGGCCAAAGTGGGTGAGGCTTGTGTGCACATGCCGATCGTAGAATGGTGGTGCCAGCCATATCCACTGCATCCCATCCACACAACCACATCACCAATGTCACTGTGGACCCCACACAACATGGCATATCAGTACAAGCACCACACATTGTAAGTGAGAGCTATCCACAGTATCCATCACTGGTACGGACAATGAAGGACTGAGAAGGACAAGCACACCCATCCCAGATGCACTGTGTCACATTGACTGCACATTGTGAACCCTCACCTGCATGCCACCCACTCACAACTAATATCATATGCAGTACTGACCTATTCCTGGACCCTGTTGTGAGAGCTGTTCCATGATGAAGGTCACAATGCCCACTGCAAGATCCTGTGTGTCCAATGCACTTAGTAGCACCAACAAACCATGATGCTGTAGCGACCAGGTACCACGCACAGGCCATGGCCACCAGTTTATGTTAACAGTGTCACCACAACAGGTGTACAGTGCCAGGAAGCACACTCCTGTTGCTGGACAGTGGACTGCACCACCACGACCAAGTGCCAATGGTGCTACCCGCAGGGCAATGGACCCCTCAGGTGTTGTGGTGCCATCCAGGCCCATGGGTTGCGCAATATTCAGACTCCCTCGGTGACAGGGTATGAGTACATAGCACACCACAGTGCACTGTTGCTAGTGCATTGCATTGCACCATGCTGCAATGTGCCTTCGTGTAGTGACAACAGCTGTGTAATGTACAGCCGGCACACATTGGCCATATGTGGGATGTGGCAACACATACAACAGCACTGCTGTGTGCATGCATGTGTACTACGTCAGACACATATGCAGTACATACAGTAGGGACATTAAGACAGCACACAGGGACACAGTGACTGCATAACACAAGCAACAGTTTAATAAAGGGGAGCAACAACAATACAATCGTAACATTCCCCCCAACCAATACCACAACAACTAACATGATTAGAACAGGACACACATCCACCCACAACCCCCTTTGCTAAAAGCAACAAGCAACCTCCCCAGCCCCTGAATATGGCATAAACTAAACTATGTACAAACAATTCCCCCCACCCCACCCCCGTAATGTACAATATCAAACCCAGGAACCCCATTAAATGTTGAAACAGTACACATCCGGCCCCCTTCACCCCCATCCACCAACATCACCCACCCAGCACCCCTTCCCACAGCTGCCACAGCCAACAATATCATGGGTATGACATAATTCCACCCTCCACTTAACAACCATAGCATAAGACATCACAAGAACATATTTACAAACCCCACCATGGATTTGCCTCTCCCCATCAGACAGATGTCCAGCAGTGTGCATGAGTTACACACACATCACACAATAGTCCCTATTCCTGAGGGCAGTGAGAAAGGCCCCTGAGTGATGCATGCAGCTTGGACACATCTGCCATTATGGTTGCAACAAAGTCCACAAGTTGCTTGTCCCAGTTTGCAGGCTGGTCCTGTTTCCAGGCTTGCTGCCCCATGTCAGCCACAGGTGCTGCCACACCTATGACACCATCACCACCAGATGGACTGTCTGTCCCCCACAGGCCCTGCCTCAGACTGCTGTTCTGCTTGGCCATCCATCTTCACCTGTTGCTCCTGTCCATGAGGCAACACATCTCCCACGTCCTCCACTGCACCCTCATGCTGGTTGGCTCCATCCTGGCCCTTCAACTCTCCTCCACCAGCTCCCGCATCACCACCAGCATGGTCATGGACATCCATGTTGTCAGTGGCCTCTGTGCCCTCCATTTGCTCCTCCATGGCCTCCACAGCCTGCTGCACTATGTGCTGTGAGTGTGCGCCTTCTACCACCTCATCCACCTCCTCAGATTCCTGTGGCAGTGGACATGCCCTCCTCCTCATGCACCTTGTGCACTATCTGTATGCTATGGTGTACTGGTCCATCTGGTCTGGCATTGCCTTCAGGAGGATCTTGTGCCATGCAGGTACTGGTGCATGCTCACCTGTTTTGGGGAATGGGATACATGTCAGTGTTCAATGTCAGTGGCCACAATGGGATGGCACATGTGCTAGCAGAGTGTTTGGGTGCCACGCTGCAACACATAGCCACATGGTCCAATAGCCCATGCTTACCTTGCCGGTGTTCACCATGCCTTCCCTGTTGCCACCCAACAGGCCAGTCATGGTCTGCCTGTCCACCTGCTGCCACCTACCGGGAATGCTCTGTCCTATAACAAGAACAATATGACACATTCAGTCACCAGTGCACACGCACACATACATGTAGCTGTATTGCCAGGCAATGCGCAGGCAGACTGCCACACTCACCTTCCCTAGGGCTGCCTCCACCTCGTATGTCCACATCATGTCTCGCTGCCATGTCCACGAGGCAGACAAGTATCTGTCTATCCCACCTGTAGAGGTCCTGCTACTTGTGCTTCTGCTGTCTTGGTGTTCTCCTGACACTTGTGATGCCTTGCAGCCATGCTCCAATGGCCCTCCAAGCCCTGTCCCTCATCCTTGGTGAGTGTCTCCTCCACCCTGGTGGCAGCAGTGTGGAGTGTCACTGCTGCACCAGGTTGGTCATCTGTGCCGTCTCAGCTGCACTGAAGTTGGGTGCTCACCCATGCAATGCTGACATTCTGTGTGCCCTGACACTGCTGCACACAGATTACAGGATGTAGTTGGCCTGTTTCAGCTGTGTGCAGTCTCCCTTGCCCATGTACAGGCCTGTTGCATAGTCTGTATTTGGCCGCACATATCTATCACATGTGCCACATGTGTGACAGGTGCAAGCCACACATGCTGTTTCTCTTGTCACATACCGCAATTGCTGTATATTGTACATGCAACTGCTCAGTTAATGTGACACAACTGCAGGAAACTATCGCAGCATTCCATACCACATCTTTGTGATGTGAGTGTGTCTGTGATTGATTACACATGCATTTGCGTCTTGCTGCCTGCCACAGCACAGTATGCATGTCCATGCCATCATATTCCTGTTGTGATTGTGGGCATGCTACCTACCCTGCTGTGTGTGTGAGCCACACATGTGTGTAGGCCACATTATGTAAAGCACACATCACAGACCCTATGTACTCCCCCCCCCCATGTGATGTAGCCTGTGTTGATCATGACACCACATACATATTGTGATGGTGATGTACTGTCTATTCACTGGTGTGTGTGTATGCCACACATATGTGTGTAGGCATCATTATGTGCAACACCCATCACATACACTGTTCACATCCCCCCAGGCCATATAGTGCAGCCCTGTGTTGTTGATGCCACCACATACCTGTTGTGCTGGTGATGTTGTTTCCTTTTCCTGTTGTGGCCTTATTCCATACCACTGTCCTTCAGACACAGCTGTGCGTGTGTTTGACTGGTGGGCACTGCCACATCACAGGGGCACTGTTGCCACAATACAGTGACAGCGTGTTATATGTGCAGCATCAAGCAGCATGGCTGTGTGGTGGTATGGTGGCCATGGCTGAATGGGTGCTTTATGATGTTCCCGCTTGATGGTGGCATATTGTCCATTTGCTGAAGTGTTGTGCCATCAGCTCACAACATGTCAGTTGCCCTGCCTGTGCCAATGTGGCTTGGTCCTGGTGCTGTCTGCCATGTCCATCAGGCACATTGTCCTCCTCCTCCTCCTCCTCCTCCTCCTCCTCCTCCCCCTCCTCCTCGACTACATCCATATCTGGTGGTGGCACATGGTTCCGTACTGCAGTGTTGTGCAGTATACAGCACACCATGAATATCTTGCATGCTGTCTCAGAGCTGTACTGTAGTGCTCCTTCAGATCTGTCTAGGCATGGAACTGCATCTTCAGGACACACCTAGTACTGCTGTGTGTGTCATTGTGTCGGGTTTCAGCTGGGGTGCGAGGATGGCATAGCGGTGTCATGACCCAAGGCAGGTGAGGGTAGCCACTGTCACCTGTGGCATGTATGAGTCAGCATCAGTCTGCTGGATATGTGTTCCACATGTGGGACCATAGTCAGCAACTGTACATGGCTGTGCTGCTATGTGCTGTTTGCACATACCTAGTAGCCATCTACCAGTGAGCTGACCCCTCTGGAATGCCTCATGTAGGCCACAGTGGTGGGAGGTGGAGGATGTATGAGTCATAGGTGGAACCAGGGTACTGGGCTATCACATCCAGTATGTGGCACTGGTTGTCACACACTACCTACATGTTCATGGAGTGGAAGCTTTTCCAGTTCACATACACGGTCGCCTCGCCCAGTTGTATCCTTATGGTGACATGTGTACAGTCGATGGCGCTTATCACATGGGGGAACTGTGCAATGTCATAGAATCCCTGCATCGCTGCCTGCTGTTGATGTGCATCTCGTGGGAAGGCAATGTACTCCCCAGTGTGCTCCACCATTGCATTAAGGAACTGCCGTAGGCACCTGTGAAATGCCTACAGTGTTGCCTGTTGGGGTCTGGAATGTTCCTGTGGCAAGGAAGCATAGTGCAGCACTGACCTTCACCTCCAAAGGGACAGGGTGCCCCCTACAGGTGGCACTCCGTAGTTCTTCTTACAGGTCATTACATGGCCCTTGGCAGTCAGTAGCGTGCAATGCAGTGCTCATCAGACAGAATCAGGAATGACTTCCTTGCCCTGTACACCCATGGCGCATGGCATCTGACAGCTATGTGCTGTACTGGTTGCTGCCTGTTCTCCTGATTCCGGACACTGCATTGCCTGTGGTGCCTGTGCCATCTGTCAAGTAGCAGTACACCCAATATGGCTGTGAGTGCCAACATCTCTCTCTTTCCCTCTCACTCTGCATCTTTGTGTTCAGACTGCTGTGCAACAGTCTCTGCAGCCTTCTTGGGAGGCCTCCTTTTATACTGTGTAAGTTACACCTGCCCCCACCTGGTGTAAGTTATGCCATTTGTCATTGACATAACTTGTCATTCGGAACCTTCCAGAATCCCACCATTGCATATCCAACTACATTTCTTGGTGTATGTACATTTACACGATGACGTATCTGTGGGAATGTCGCAACCAAGGCTTAAGTCACTTTAGGCATACGTGATTTGCACTATAGCACATGACACTTTCTAGAATAGCGCATGTCACTACTGCATGTCACAATTGTGAGTTTCAACATATGCTTTGTCACAAATGGCATACGTTGTGGTGTATGCTTTCTAGAATTGGGCCCTCTGTTTTTATGACTTCATCTTATGGTCAAGACAGGGAGAATTTTATTTTCACAGAGAAACTACAAAAACACGTTTCAGACAGGGATTTAAAAATTACACCTGCTTTCTTCATGAAGTGGAGTAAAAAAGGGCTATGGTGAAAATGTCGGGGGGAAATGTTAAAAAAATGTCAAAGTTAAGAGTAAAAGTTCAAAATGAATTAAAAAGCCATTAACAGGACTTACTTTGTTTTCAGTCAGTTGTGGTCAGCCTTGGCAGGATGATGTTTAGAGGACTACAGTGGTAAACATAGAGAAGTAAGTGAGGGGTAGGGGGTATGGGGTGGTGGGTGTTGAGAGAGGAATCAGTACGGGGGTCAGAGGAAGGGCAGAAGGCATTGCTGGACTGTTCTGTTTTTTCAGGTGTTATAAAAAAGGATGATTTTTTTTTTCAGGGACCAATACTGGAGTTAGGCACCTCAGTGTTGGTTTGTTGTTTGGCAGCACCAGGGTGGACACCACAGTGTTTTGCATGCTGTTGGAGGGGTGATAGCCAGCACCAGGTGTTGAGCACACTGGTATTAGAGTGTGCCTGGGGGTGGTAATAGCTAGGTCGGGCAGGAGGCAAAATACTCATGGCAGGGTTGAGCATGTGCCACTGGTATGATTCAAAACCTGAGTTGGGCAGAAGGGACGGTACCGGTTCCTGGGTTGAGCATGTGCCACCTGTGCAATTGAAAAACTTTGTTGCTGTGTTTGACACCCAACCATGGGACTTTGAGGGTGTTGTGTGTTTTCCAGCAACAGGGCTAGGCATCTGACTGCCAGACATTGGGTGATTGTGTTTTTGGGCAGTAGTGTTGGCCACCCAACCACTGGACTTTGTGGGGAGTCTTGTGTTTTCCAGCAGTGGAGTTGGGCATGCAACCCCTGAACATTAAGGGGCTTATAACAATCATTGAGTTGACACCGAGCCTTTTCATGTTGCTGTAAGGCTGAGGATGATGCTTCTTAGCTGGCAATAGGGTGGAAAAGCCCTGTGATGGGTGTGGCTGTATCCTTACACGTATGAGAAGTTTCCATCCATCAGCCAGCTCAGAAGCATCATCAGCCATGTCACCATTGAGCTTTCACTCACATGCCTCCAGTAGGCTCAGCTCAGTTGGCTGCTACAGCACATACCTCCCTGGCTCCTACAGTGCTTGAGTGGCCCCAAGATGTTTGCTTTGCCAATGCGTGAAAGCAAATAATAAAAGTGAAACATTGTGGCATGGTGCTGTGCTGTTAACTATCAGAAGTATGTCCTTGCATCATACAAAGGTTTATACAATGAGGAATAGGAGCTGTTAGGCAGGTAACTCATTATGCTCCATTAGTTATAATAATTCAAAATGTTGCCTTGACTCACATACTTATCTAGTCTAATTTTGAATTCAGCCTTGGATTTACTTGAAATAACTTCTATGGGAAGTGAGTTCCATGGATTTGCAACCCCTTGAGTAAAAAAGTAGTGCCTTTCTTAGTATTAAAGCATTTTCCATGAATTTAGAGTGGGTGTCCTCTTGTGTTATGTGATGCTTTCAATTCTGACATCATTTCACTAAATAGGTATTCATTTCTGATGATGTCAAACATAAAAAGTAGGTTACCACTAAGCCTTCATAGTTCCAGTGACATAAGTCTTAATTCAGTTAGTTTTTCTGTGTATGTGACGTTCTTTATGGTGTTTATTGATTTGGTGGCTTTTCTTTGCACTTTTTCCATTTCCTTTATGTCCCTGTTTTCATAATTGCACCAAACCTGGGTAGCACAGCCTAGGTGGGAATGAACATAGGCTTGGTACAGAGGGAAGCTCACCTTGATATTTCTTGAACTGATATTTCTTCTTCTTGCCCAGAAAATACTGTTGGCCCTTGCAACTGCCATGTTACACTAGCTTCTATTTTCTAGATCCCCTGTGATAATAATACCCAGGTCTTGTTCATTTGTGGTGGTTGAAAGTATTAAGTTTCTCAGGTTAAACTGGTGGCATGGGTTATTTTCCCCCAAGGGTGTAACTCTGTACTTTTCAGGGTTACATTTCATCTCCTACATTAAGGCCCACAGATACAAGTAATCAAGATCCTGCTGAAGGCAGCCATGGTCTTCTTTGGTGACACTCAGACCACCAAGCTTGGTGTCATATATGTATTTTATTTATCAGTTTCATAAACCTAAATTTATATCTGAGATACATATGTGAAAAACTAACTGACCCAGAACTGACCCTTGTGAAACACCGGGGATGACTGACCTGGGTTCTGAATGGAAAACATTTATCACCACCCTTTGAGTTCTATTGTACAGCCATTGACTAGTTCAGTTTATAAACCTACTGTCTATACCTGCATCTTGCATGTTTACAATAAAGGCCTGGTGTGGCACCATATCAAAGACCTAACTAAAAACTAAATATATAATGTTGCATGTAATCTTATTGTCAAGGAGATTACTGAATTTCTCATAGAAACAAATTAGATTTGTTGCACATGATCTTCCTCTAACGAAACCATTTTTTAAGGGTCAGTATTGGAGGAGTATGTACAAACTTTATCTTGAGAATCCCTTCCAATAATTTACCATATGCAGAAGTAAGGTTTAAAAGCCTGTAGCTGGCATTGGACTGGGTGACATTTATCTTCTACCACTGAAATTCTGATAAAATTCCTATTTCGCTTCTGCAAAATTTCTGCAAAAATGTTGCCAGATTTCACCAGAGTTGTGACTCAGTTATTTCCATCTAATTTAAAAAGGTTTTGTTCACTTTGCACCAGATATGGTATGATGACTTCACTAACGTCCATACCAATATGTACCTACTAAGTTTCAACTCTGTCTTTATAGGTGTCTGAGTTATAAGCCTCCAAACATTTGGACATTTTAAAATCATATTTTGCAGTTATGTAAACTGCAGGATTTTAAGTCCCTATGACTTTAAAAGTAAAGAATGGAATATCACCTGTTTTGTTAGGCTCATTGACCCTAAACATTAGGTTTTGAGGTCACCTCTATGGCCCAGCAGCAGCAGAGTATCACTCTACCATGCTGATGATCCGGGTTCAGAAGCAAGTCCAGGAAGTCACATCTGGAGGCAAGCCATGGCCAAGACAACTGCCACTTGGCAGTGCATCTCGGCAGAGGAGGCTTGGTGGCAGGTTCAACCAACCAGCAACCCCTGTGACTGTGCCACGGGGCTTGCTCCTGCTGTAGGGAAAGTTTCAGCCATGCAAAGCTGGCAGTGGCACTGCCCTCATCAGGGAAATGGAAGGGAAAGAAATGCTGAAGAAAAACTCAGGTGGTCAACTGAATGATGGCTGGGTTCAGCATGACCAGGGTATATCCCTGTGAACAGGGAATATCCCTGAAAGATGAGCTGCCAGCATGGAGAAAAACCAATATGGGTAAAAAGAGGGTATGTGTATCAGCTCCCTATTCTCTAGCTCAAAGACTGGTCAAGTTATATGCAGCCAAATATTCCAAAATAGCATCAGTAATTAAAGTTGAATTTCTTGAGTTTTTGTGATATTGTGGAATGCTGTGATACTGTTGTCCAAGCCATACCCATGCATTTTGTCCAGTCATACACCTGATTTGCTATTGTAGAGGAAGGAAAAGGCTGGGTAAAGTGGCAATAAAGTATTGTGTTGCCACGTGTCAGATCACTATCTTGAGTGATGAACCATGAATAATAGTCATGTACATCACTGTGCACTAGGCTGAATTCTTGCAATATGCCAGATAACCACTAGAGCACAACAACCCTGTAGATGACAAAGAATATTTTTACAGTTTGAAAACAGTGGCACCACGTGATGCCAAGCCTTACAACTAGTTGCCACTTAGGCAATTGTGACAGAAGTATCAGGATATCTCTAGTCATGATGTTGGAGCATGATGTTGAGCGTCATTGTCACAGGAGTGCTGGAGGGGTATTGCAGGGCCATGATACTAGAGCAGGTAAGGTGATTCAGTGGTAATAAGTACTTTGTGAAAGTTAAATTCCACTAGTGGAATTATATTGGCATTGCCTATTATGTGTCCATTAATTTTTGAGCAAATTCTGTCAATCAGTAATTTCTAAATTATCCACAATACATTATAACATGCCAAACAACATTTATCCAGTTTAATTGGATTCCAGGGTATATGTACTTTGGCGGCCATGTCAAATCTTGAGTGTATACTTGCAATAGCAGTGGAACTATAAACATCCAAATTGTTTGAAAAGGTTCACAAAATTCAACAGATAATTACATTGTGAAATTTTGAACACTTGTGTATTACAATTTAGAAAGCCAATTACGTCTCTGTTTTGCAGTTTCTATGGCTCTTCAAGAAAATATGAAAATATGCATATCAGTTTTCAATTATCTAGCTCCAAAGGTGGCTAGGCTGTAAGCATAGAAATATTTTCAGAAATGTTCACATGAAAAATAAACTGCCAGACTTTGAGCCCCTATAACTTTCTTGTCCTCATACAAATGTCAGGAAACTCATCGTCCTTTTAAAGTGTATGCCAAGCAATATGCAGGCCAAATTTTAGCTCTCTAGCTGTAATACAGATTGAGTTATGACCAATTAAGTAATTTCTGAAAATTCCACAAGATGTAAAATTTAAGTAAGTTTCGACGAAAGTCATGGAATTTCATGAAAATTCTTTGAAATCAGACTTTTAAAATTTTGCCCAGCCCTAGTTACCAGGAAAAGATATTATCATCTTTTAAAAAAATAAGTATGACATTTGCAAACTCACCAGTCCTCCAGTATAATCCCTGTATTAAAGATTCCTGATTGCTATATTTTAAAGGTGTTTAGATCTGGTCTAAAAATATTTTTAGGAAACACCCTGAGATCTTGCCAGGAACTGGTGAGGAATTTACATTTAGCTTATTTATTTTAGCTGTAATTTCTTCCTCTGTGATTCCTAGTTTTTGTGCAGGTGAGGTTTCAAACAGTTCCACAGGTTTATCCTTTGGAACAATACATGGAATAAAGGTATGTATTGAATACATCAGCCATTTCAGATGGAGTTTACTATGTTTTGCTGTAATATTAAATAGGGATAATTTTGTTTATGTTAATCTTCTTTAATGAATTGATGTAACAACTTTATAATTCCTTTGAGTTATTTTTGTTTGTATTTGATGCTAATGCAAGTTCTACTTTTTTTTTGGCTTGTTATGCCTGTTTTATGCTGTTTTAGATGTTGTTTTCATAGTTTTATATTGAAATTGCTTTTTTATTTAAACCTCTCGTAACTCTTATTTGTTGTTTGTTTTTTTTACTCTGGTATTTAACTGCCCTTGTTAACCATTTCAGTTTCAATCCAGATGATCCATGTTTATCTTTGATAGGGATGTATTTTTTTCTTGTACTTATATTTTATTAGTTTAATGCAATAGTACATTACACATTATCACCAACAGGCAGGCAATATATAATTATTCATTAGCCTGGTTGGCAAGTACAACATTTCTACAGTAACTCCATACAAGTACCCCTATATTGTTTTACTTCATGTGGGGGAATTGCGTATTATCTAAGTTTAAAAAAATGCCAGAAATATAATGATACAACAGGACTCATAATAATCTCCCCATAAACATAATTAGTCCAAGACTGGCCCTTACAGCCATGAGCTGGGATAGCAAACATGTTCAAATAATATTGTTCACCCTGTCTAAGGGTAAATCTCATCACCCTCATCACATCAGTATAATAGATAAGAACCTGTAGCCCCCCCCCACTTAGATTCAAACAGAATGCAGTACAGCATCAACAGTTTAACTTTTCTAGCATAACAGCATAGCTTACTAATAACTTGTTAACTTTATAAGCATTTATCTAAAGGAGCAATCCCATATTTAAACTTTTCAATTAAACATTGACAGACTTATATGAGGCAGACAACAGGTCCACCTCAAACAGAAAATGTGTGGTGGGAACAGGATATTACGGGAGTGAGGAAGAAAGAGAGAAGAGAAAGGGGGTTGTTCTGTGTGCGGTATAGCTCACCATTTTGAAGAGTCTCTCATACAATGTTTCTCAAATATTCTTGTTTTCAACATTGTGTACAACCTGAGTTGTAAATCCAAGCAAACAGGCATGCCCTTTCTCAATTCAAAAATGTCTCACAAAAAGTCCCTTCACTGTCCAATTCCCCTCAAACTATAACACTGAAATTCAGTTTGTGGTAAATTCAAACCTCCTGGTCCCCATCAGAGTTGGAGGAGTCTCCTCAGGCAAAAAACTGTCCTTCCATCTTTTCAAGAAGCTTTGATGCTTCCGACACATCAGCAAACTGGTACATCCTACCTCCATATATTACCCATAAGCTGGCTGGCATTAGAAGAACGTGGTGCACCCCCAAAGCATGGAGGAGTACCCAAACTCTACCAAAACTTTTTCATCACATCCTTGTGGCATAACTTAAATCCAGGAATAAGTGCACCCTGATTTCCTGCCAGCTAAGCGGACTCCGATTTTTTGGTTGCTGTAGGATGAGATCCCACTCTGCTGATGTTCTAAGCTCCAGCATGATTGTACACTGCCAGAGGCCGACCATCATGTGGTGTGATCTGGTAGGTCTTTAAAATGTCAATGTTTCTCTCTGTCTGCCAAACTTCTTAAAGCCAGTCTTTCAGAAATATTGTGGGGTTGCTTCCTTCTGTCTCCTCCAGCAGCCCAAGTAAACGAATATGGGTGGAACAGATAGCATTTTCAATATTTTTCAAATACCTCTGAAGTAGCCCATTTTCCTTAGCTAGTCCTGAGGTGACTTCAATGGCTTTATCTGCAGTATTAACTGCCCCTTCATTTCTTCAGCCAGAACACCAACCTTTTGGTGTACCTGCTTCAGCTCGGTGCAAAATCTTAAATTTTGTGGTCCAACCCTTGTATTGCTTTGAGAAGTGCAGCATTAGTTGGCTGCAATCCTTCTCGGTCTCCTGTTCCAGGCTGGAAGTCCTTGCTACTGCCCGCTTTTGTCTCCTTCGGTCAGGCTCCCTCCACATTAGCTCCCAATGTGTTTCCTTGGACCATTGCTGCCGATTATAATAACCCACTGGTACAAAAATCACACCAAACAATAGCTTAGGAGCTGCTCTGTCACTTAGTGAAAGTTGTTAACTGTTATATGGTAAATAAAATGTAATCTTTATCAGTAATCTGCGTTGGGTTGAAGAGCTATGCAAGAAGGCTGTACACAGCTTGGCTGCTGGCCACAACCCCAGGATGTATTTTTTACAGATGGAATGTATTATTTGTTTAAACTTTTCCCACATTTCATTTACATTAAAGTTCTGAAATGTGTATGCCAACTAATGGCATCATTGTGGACTGAATGGTTTTTAGATTGTCTTTGTTATAAATATTTTTGTTTTCCCATTACTTAGTGTAAATCTGTATTGTATTTGAATGGCAACTGTGTTATGGTCACTATTTAGGACAGGTGGCAATTTCTTAGGCTTATAGTTTCAGATGTCAACACTATATCCAGCATTTTTTCTTCCTTACTTAGTTCTGTAACATATTAAGATAATTGAAGTTGTTGTATGATATTTATCCAGAGCTTCCCAGCTACTGTTGGTGCTTTTTAATTCAGCCAGTCAATGTCTCCAACATTCATGCCCCCTACAAATACTAACATAGAAACATAGAAACATAGACTTTGATGGCAGATAAGGACCACTTGGCCCATCTAGTCTGCCCATTTCCCTACCTACAGGATAGGCCACAGATCCTAGTTAACCAACAGCCTATTTCTTCCTACCCCCACAAGAATTGCCTTATGTCTGTCCCATGCATTCTTGAATTCTCCCACAGTTTTAGACCCCACAACCTCCTCAGGAAGGCTGTTTCATGCATCCACTACCCTCTCTGTGAAATAATACTTCCTCACATTGCCCCTGAACAGCCGCCTTCTATCTTTAAATTATGTCCCCTTGTTCTTGCGCGTCTCTTTTTCTGAAAGATGCTACCCTCTTGGACTTTGTTGATTCCACTGAGGTACTTAAAAGTTTCTATCATGTCCCCCTCTCCCTTCTTTCCTCAAGGGTATACATATTAAGCTCCTTTAGTCTCTCCTCATATGGCTTCTCTTGCAGACCCTGCACCATTTTAGTTGCCCTCTCTGGACTACCTCTATCCTGTCTATGTCCTTGCGGAGATGGGGTCTCTAGAACTGGACACAGTACTCCAGATGGGGTCTCACCAACTGTCTGTACAGAGGGATAACAACTTCCTGTTTTCTGCTGGTGTTGCTTCTCCCTATACATCCCAGTATACCCCCAGCCCTCCCTACTGCCATCTCACATTGCTTGCTAACCTTAAGGTCATCTGATATGATTACCCCCAGGTCCCTTTCCTTTTTTTGTTGTTGTTACTACCTCCCCACCCATTGTGTATTCTTCCCCTGGGTTCTTGTTTCCCAGGTGCACTATTTTGCACTTCTTTGCATTGAATCCTAGCTGCCATACTTCTGACCATTCCTCCAACCTTGCCAAGTCCCTTTTCATCCTTTCCACTCCTTGTGTATCAACCCTGTTGCAGATCTTTGTGTCATCTGCAAAAGGCATACTTTCCTTCAGTCCCTCTGCAATGTCACTGATGAAGACATTAAAAGGACTGGACCCAATCTGAACCCTGCTGTACCCCACTAGTAACCCCTCTTTTTCCAGAGTGGACTCCATTTACAATTACCTTCTGTGTCCTGTCGTGCAGCCAATGTTTGATCAGGCTACCACCCTGGGATCCCTCCCAGGCTAGTTAATTTGACTATTAATCTTTTGTGTGGGACTGTGTCAAATGCCTTGCTAAAGTCTAGGTAGGCCATGTCCACAGCCCCTCCGGTCTACTCTTTGGTGCCCAGTCAAAGAAATCTATTAGATTAGTCTGACATGACCTTCCAGCTGTGAACCCATGCTGCCTTGGGTCCTGTGCTCCACTGGCCTCTAGGTACTCAACTATTCTTTCCTTCAGAAGTGACTCCATCACTTTCCCTACCACAGAGGTCAAACTGACAGGTCTGTAGTTTCCTGCCTCTGTCTTGGTCCCACTTCTGTGAATGGGAATCACATCTGCCTTCCTCCAGTCCTCAGGTACCACACCATCCTCCCATGATTTATTAAAAAGAGTAGCCAGTGGTTTCACTAGTTCCTCCCTTAATTCTTTTAGAATTCTGGGGTGAATTCCATCAGGACCCATTGCTTTGTCCACCTTCAGTTTTAGGAGTTCTTGCAGAACCCTTTCTTCTGTGAAAGGACTGGGATTGACCCCCCTATCAAGAGTGCTTCTGTTAATTGGATTAGGCACTTCCCCCCCTTTGTGAATACTGAGCAGAAATATTCATTCAGTATCCCTGCTTTTTCACTGTCCCCCTCTGCCCACCCACCGTTCCATCTATTCAGCCTCACTATCCCTCCCTTTGTCTTTCTTCGCTCGCTGATGTACCTGTAAAAGGTTTTATCCCCCTTCTTAACTGAGTTGGCTATCTTTTCCTCAGTTTGGGCCTTTGCTATTCTGACTTCCCTTCCTGCTTCCTTCTGCCTTAACTGGTACAGCTCTCTGTCCTGCTCCTTCTGTGTTTCCTTATACTTCCAGAATGCTATCTTTTTCTTCCTGACTTTCACAGGCAGTCTCTACATCTCTAATTTCACTGCTATTTTACAACTTAGTAGTAATTTTGTTATTTTTTATTTATTTATTTATAAAACAATCGGAATTACACATCTTTGAGTCATAGACTCCTTTGCAAAGGCTCCATGTCAGGTAATACAATAGAGAGCAAATATAAGCAAAAATGAAAGGGAGAAGCAAAACCAGCAATCTGAGGGTAGAGGCAGAGCCAGAATCAGAGGATACATGTGTTTCAGTAATAAAAATTCAATAATAAAACAAATTAATAAAAATACAAGAAACATCTTAGTTAAATTGATAGGTCCCACAGGCAGCCAGCAGCTAGATGAGAAGAGAGATAGGGATGAGAAGAGAAGGAATGTATGCACCTGTCAGAGAGGGTAGGAGAGGAGGTTAGGTACAGTCACAGGACCAGGCCACAAGGAGAAGTTGCCTGAGGTTGGACTTGAAAGGGCCTATCTTAGGCTCAAGGGAGATAGTAGCAGGCAAGTCATTCAATCAAAGAGGGGCCCTGTGAAAGAAGGTTCTTTGACCCAGGGATGTCCTACAATGGGGAACATGGATGGAGGCCTTGGTGGAGCTTCTGGAGGCCCTGGGTTGGGGAGCAGGCAGGGTACGGTTGTGTAGCCCTGTGGGGGATAGCTTGTTTGAAATTTTCTTGGCTAGAAGGCATGTGTGGTATTTAAGCCTACCCTTGAAGTTTAGCCAGTTAATGAGCCTGTAGAGTCCGCATGTATGGGTCCATCTGTCATAATCTGCTACCAGTCGGTAGGTTTTGTTCAAAGCAGTTCGATTCAGTGGAGGGCAGTGTTGTCAGCTGAGCCATAGATAATGATCCCGTAGTCAACCAAAGAGAGGACCGATGAGGATACAGCAAAGCGGAGTGCCTCAGGGGGCAGACAGCATTTGTGTCAATACAGAAGTCCAATTCTAGAGTTGATGGCAGTGCTAAGGAGGTAGATGTGTGCATGGTAAGTAAGGGAGGAGTCTAAAGTGATGCCCAGGTATTTGAAGGACTTTAGTTGCTCCAGAGGGGAGCCCTGATAATTAAGAATGTGCAATGGGAAATCCCTGTGTAAGTTTTGGTGGTGAAGGGAAATGGAACATTGTTTAACCAGGAGTAGCACACTAAGCAAAAGCTTGTTTCCAGATGCGACCTGGGAGCACAAGGAAGTTAAGTGACTTGCTCAGGATCACACATTATGCACCTAGATAGCTATGGGATTCAAACCTAGGTCTCTAGATCTTCAGCTCAGAGTCTTAACCCACTGCGCTATACTGCTATATGGTGAGTGAAAACCATTGTCTTAGTTTTTTTATAGTTCACGGCTTGTCAGTGCACTGTAAACCAGGCTTCAGCTTCAGTAAAAAAATTCTGGAGTGCTAGTTGAAGTGGGGAAAGGTGAAAGTGGCTCCAGAAAATAACGGCATCATCTACATATAGTAGCAACCAACCAAAGCAGGCGCTGGGCAGAGTGTTCAAATACATGCTAAAAAGAAGTGGTACAAGAATGGAACCCTTCGGTACCCCAGAGTGAACAGGAAGGCAGGAGGATAAGATGGAGTTGATTTTGACCTGCTGGGATCTGTCATTTAGATAGTTCTCAAACCATGAGTTAGCTTCAAGAGTAAGCCCCATTGAGGGCAGGGACTTGAGGAGGAGGGCATGACTGACTGTATCAAATGCTCTGGTTAGGGTAGTGTAGATAGACCCAACCAGATGTCCGCATTTGAGAGCTTTGTGGATGAAGGTGTCGTATTCCAGAAGAGCTGTGGTGGTGTTGTGGCCCTTATGGAAATCATGCTGCTCTGGACAATGTAGATTATGTTTTGACAGGTAACTGGTGAGTTGGTCTGCTACAATTTTCTCTAGGGCCTTGGAAACAGGGGTAAGAATGGAGATGGAATGATAGTTGAGTGGGGCAGTCTGATCACCACTTTTTAGGATAGGGGTTATTACAGTTTATTTCCAGAAGGTAGGGAACTGGCAAAAGCAGAAGGAGAGATTAAGGATCTTGGTGAGAGGGGTGAGGACTGCATCAAGAGTGAGATGGAGGAGTTTTAGATCCAACGAATCCCCACTGTGGTGAGTCTTTCCCAGTACCCTAGAGAGGTAGGGTCTGGCCTCACATGATGATATGACCCAGAAGCAGAAAGGCAGGGTGTTTGCAGAAGGCGAGGAGCAGTCAGGAGCTTGGGGGGGTCAAAGAAGTTTGGGGGAGGACGCTGCTAAGGTCTGAGAAAGTGGTGTTTAGGGCATTTGCTATAAGCAAGGGATTCTGGGTGAGGGATCCATTTATTGTGAGTTGAGAGGGAGGGGGGATACAGATTTACCATTGAGTTCTTTAATATTGTCCCAGAATTTGCTACCCGAGCCCCAGGTGGAAGAGAGGGCGTTCTGGTAATATATTGATTTAGCTTGACATAGAGACCAGGTACATTTATTTCTGCCTTCCCTGTACCATTATCTGTCCAAGGGTAGCTGCGAGCAGAGGGCTTTGTGTCAGAGGTTATCTCGATGACACATTAGATCTAGAAGTGCCTGTGAGATCCAGGGGGTGTCATGACCTTTGGCTACTTGTTTACAGAATGGGGCAAAGAGGTCACATGCGGCATTGAAAGTGGAGATGAAGTGGGCAAGGCCACTATCAATGGACTGAGCAGTGCCAGTGGGGGGTCCAATCACAATTTAAGAGGTAGGTGTTAAAGCAGAGCAGAGAATCATTTTTTAGCCATCGGAGGAAAGTTACTTTGTGGAGTATAATGGGTGCCTTGTTTGATCACCAGCAGAGTACAGGAGAGTAGTCACTTAGGGCATCAGGGAGCACTGTGAGTTTTGAAAGACTCTGAGGGCAGCTAGTGAGGATGAGGTCCAGCAGAGTGGAAGACCCCATTTTATGATTGAGTCTGGTGGGGGATTGGATGACTTGCGTGAGGTTCAAGGCCATGATTGAATCCTTACAGGGGGTGGAAGAGGGCGATAACCAATTTACATTGAAATCACCCATAGCAATGATCTCAGAATTAGAGGGTAGTTGGGAGATGCAGTTGGTTATCGCATTGACAGCCAGCTTTTGGTAGTGAGATGGAATGTATACTGCCATGATATATAGGGTTTTGCCAGGGTTGCCCAGTAGTAGCTTGACAGTTAGAGTTTGGGTCCCATGAGAGGGAGAGGGGGGCTAGGGATGACCAGAGCTTGTAGTGAATCGAGTATGTACAGCGCACAGCTGCCTCCCTTCCTGACCTGTCTGTCAGCCTGAAAGATAGAGTAGCCATCAATAGCCTCAGACGAGTCTGGAGTGTTTTGGAAGATCCAGGTTTTTGTCAAAGCCAAGATATCCATTTTATGTGGAGCCATCCAACTTTGAAGAATGTCATGCTTTTTTTGCAGACTGCAGATGTTTAAGGAGGCAAACAGGAGACCACCTGCCCCAACACAGGTAGCGGATGCAGAGGGGAGCGGTCCGGGGTTAAGGTGAACATTACCTGATAAGAGGAGAAGTAGGAGGGCATGTCTGAGAAGGGCGGCCTTAAGTAGCTTGTATTTCAAAACTGGTGGGTAGGGGAGGAGTACCGACTTGGCTCTGACTGAAGGGATGGGGAGAGCATGGACAATATGTGCTAGGAGGAGTGGGTGGGTGGGAGGAGAGGTTAAGGGGCCTGGGCAAGGGTGGTTGAATAAGCTGGGGTAGTTGAGCTTAGCTAGAGACACTACATAGGTTGCAGATGGGAGGGGGGACTAAGGGGACCAGAGGCAATGGGGCAAGCCAGAGCTGGGGGGAGAGAAGAGGGGAAATAAGAGGCAGGTAGTGAAAAAAATATACCAGCAAGGCATGATAATCAGGGTGGAGAGGAGCAAGTAGCAGTGGGGGGAAGGAGCCTGAAAGGATGATTGAAGCAGTGAATGCAAGGTGCGCAGGAGGAAAGGAGGGCAAAGTGTATAGCTTAGTGGGATAGGAAATTAGAAAGGAGAGAATTACAAGGTCATACTGAATAGCGCAGTGGCAGGGTGGCCGACTTTAGTGAAAAGGGTGCAGGGTTTGAGGCCCAGGCAGGAGAGGGCAAGAAGGAATTAAATGAGAGGGGAGCTGGGGAGAGGAGAAGCAGTGAATGCAGAGTGAGCAGATGGAAGAGAGGGTTACAGTGGGGAGGAGGAGCAGGAAAAGCTGAGGGTCAGGCAGCGCAAGCCAGACCCCCAGTGGTAATGAGTTGCTAATGAGGAAATAGACACTTAAATCATGTGACCAAAACAGCAATAAAAAGAGGGCCAGCCTTGGGTTGGGCGGTGGCTGGGGCAGGAGGGGAGTCAATGTGAAGTGTCAACAGGCAAACACCCCCAAACAGAGCAGAGCACAGCAATGAGAAGGTTAGTCTTTACCTTTACAGGCTAGACTCCTGCTGTCAAATGTTCATGTGGGTATTGGTGAGAGATAGCAGATTCCAAGTATAATAAAGGATTTATGACCTATTGTATTCACTCTGACCCACACTCTTTCAGTTTTGCTATCAGATGTTTTTTTATTTTATAGGTAATATCTAAGGCTGTTAGTATTTTTCCTTTATATACACCACAACACTTCCTCCTTTCCTCTGACATCTATCCTGGTTGAAAAGTATGTGCGCGTCTATTCCCTTTCCCCATACATTCCTTTCACTCCATTGTGTTTCTGTGATTGTCATACCAGAGTATTCTCTTACTGCTATTTGTACTTTTAATTCTGGGAGGGCTTTGTCTGTGACTCAATGTTAGGGAATAACTCTCCCTGGCAGCCAAATAAAGGCCTGCCTCTTCCTTCCCTCCATGCTTACTGCGTCTCAACTGCTGAGCCGCTTTGTGGCTGTGCTGTTCTGCTCGTCTGCTCTCATTTCCCTCTGTTTTGTTTTCTATCTGCAGCTCTTCACCCTCCCTCCCCCTCTTTCTTCCCTGCCTAGCATATCTTTGCTCCCCAGTTCCCTTCTTCTGTGTCCACAGCCCCTCATGCCTTGTCTGCGTACTTGTCCTCCCCATACCTCTTGCGTTTCTCATTCTCATTTTTCCTTTCTCTTTTTGGGGTTTTCTTTTTGCCCACATCTACAGTGGTTCTACATAGAAACACAGACTTTGATGGCAGATAAGGACCACTTGGCCCACCCAGTCTGCCCATTTCCCTACCTACTGGATAAGCTGCAAATTCTAGTTAACCAACAGCCTACTTCCTGCAACTCCCCACTATAATTGCCTTGTGTCTGTCCCATGCATGTTTGAATTCCCCCACTGTTTTAGACCCAACAACCTCCTCAGGAAGACTGTTCCATGTATCCACCACTCTCTCTGTGAAAAAAAATATCCTTGTTCTTACACATCTCTTTTTCTGAAAGATGCTACCCTCCTGGACTTTGTTGATTCCCTTGAGGTGCTTGAACATTTCTATCATGTCCCCTGTCCCTCCTTTCATCAAGAGTATACATATTAAGCTCTCTCAGTCTCTCTTCATATGGTTTCTGCTGCAGACCCTGCACCATTTTAGTTGCCTCCTCTGGACTGCTTCCATCCTGTCTATGTCCTTGCATAGATGAGGTCTCCAAAACTGCACACTGTACTCCAGATGGGGTCTCACCAACTGTCTGTATAGAGGGATAACCACTTCCCTTTTTCTACTTGTGATGCCCCTTCCTATGCATCCCAGTATCCCCCTGGCTCACCTTACCGACTTTTCACATTGCTTACCCACCTTTAGGTCATCTGATATGACTACCCCAGGTCCCTTTCCATTTTTGTTGTTGTTAGTACCTCCCCTGCTATTGTGTACTCTTCTCCTGGGTTTTTGTTTCCCAGGTGCATTACTTTGCACTTCTTTGCATTGAATCTAAGTTGCCATATGTCTGACCATGCCTCCAACCTTGCCAAGTCCCTTTTCATCTTTTCTACCCCCTCTTGTGAATCAACTCTGTTACAGATCTTTGTGTCATCTGCAAAGAGGCATACCTTTCCCTTCAGACCCTCTGCAATGTCACCTATAAAGATGTTAAAGAGGACTGGACCCAGCACTGAGCCCTGAGGTACTCCACTAGTAACCCCTTTCTTCAGAATGTGTTTCCATTCACTATTACCTTCTGTGTCCTGCTATTGCAGCCAGTTTGCTACCAGGCTACCACCCTGGGACCCACTCCCAGGCTGGCTAACTTGATTATTAATCTTTTGTGTGGGACTGTGTCAAATGCCTTGCTAAAGTCTAGGTAGACCATATCCACAGCCCCTCCCTAGTCTATTACTTTGGTCACCCAGTCAAAGAAATCAATTAGATTCATCTGACATGACCTTCCTGCTGTAAATCCATGCTACTTTGGGTCCTGTGCCCCGCTAGCCTCTAGGTACTCAACAATTCTTTCTTTCAGAAGTGATTCCATCATTTTCCCTACCACTGAGATCAAACTTACAGGTCTGTAGTTTCCTGCTTCTGCCTTGCTCTCACTTTTGTGAAGGGAAATCACATCTGCCCTACTCCAGTCCTCAGGTACCACCCCATCCTGCCATGATTTGTTAAAAAGCGTTGTCAGTGGTGTCACTAGGTCCTCCCTAAGTTCTTTAACTTGAACAGATGAGACAGACATCTAATTAGTCCTCTTTCATTCTGCTTCTGCAGCAGCTCTCAATGCTCCTGTCTCCTTCTGGTTAGTGACTGATGACATCACCACCTAGCTTAAAGCTGCAGAGCCTCTTTTTTTGTCATTCTCTTGACTCCTATTTACATCATAGTTTTCTCTACTCTGCATTCTCTCCCTGTCTCGCTTTTTCAGACTTGTTCTGAAGGAGCTTAGTCCCTTTTGATATTACTTCTTTTCTCCAGCTCTAGTTCTCTTTCTGCAGCTCCCCCTGCTGTTTTCACTCCTCTGTCTCTAGCCTTCACCAGCAGTGTGTTTCAGACTCCATCTCCCTACCTCATACCTTTAGGAGGTCATGAGTCTAGGCAAGGGTTTGACTTTGTCCACCAAAGATGGGAGCCCTTGTTCCCCTTAAGTTTTAATCAACTGCTGCTATTCACATCAGTTTGGCACCATGGCTTCTGCTCCTTCTAGCAATTCTTCTCCTGATGCTGAAGAAGGTCCTTCAGGGCTCCTTCTGACTTTTTCCAACATGCAAACTCCACACAAAGAATTTTCTAAATCAAAATATTCTTTGAAGGACTGGACCATTCCATGCCTGATTTCTGAACTTCAGAAACTTGGCATTTTCTACTCCGCATCCACTCGAAGGCAAAAAGTATTCTATCCATTTGTAGCAGCTGAATCCCAAGATGTCAAAACTCCTGTTCCTAAGCAATCAGTCCTATAACCAGCCTTTGCTGCCTTATCTGAGATACGAGACCTTGTAGCTCAGCTCTATACCTCAGTATTTGATTTACAGTCCCGCATCACCTCCCTCAAAGTTTGTCTACTCTTGCAGTCTACTCTGGCTTCTAATTCAGCAACACCTGCCACCCTACTGTCCTCCAGCCATTCCCAAGAAGAGGTTGTTCTGCCTAGTGCTCCTTCTTCCTTAAGTGCTCCATTGACTTCAGATCTGCCAACTCATCAAAATTTGAGTACTTCTTCCTCGACCACTACTCCACTGTTTAAATCTCCTGTACACCTCATTCCAAGTCACCTCTGCAAGGGTATCATGGGAGGAAAGGATGTCAATTTGGTGCCTCTCCTCATTTCGTCGCATACCATTGAAAACAGAATAGTATCCTGTGGAGACTTTTCTACACATACTGAAATTGAAAGACCCTAGGATTATGAAGAAACTGACTATTCCTGAATTTGTTCTTGCCTTCAGCTGTATCAGCATGTTGTTTGCTCCACATTTCCTTCCAGGTGCAAAGAACTGGACTCATATTGATACAGTTTTTCCTAGTAGCTCTAGGCATTAGATATGGAGGAACACATTTCTACAACTATCATCGCTCCTTCTCCCCAAAAGCAGCAGCTTCTCTAGCTCTTTTCAATACTAAGCTGAAGAAGGCAGTCCTGGATAACAGGTTGTTTCATCATCATTTTGCCAGGCAACACACTCATTCCTGCCCCTTATGTGACTCCTTTACCCATTTTGCCTCCCTCTGTCCATTGTCAGTATCTGAGAACCCTTCATCATCCAATCCAACCAGGAAGGATTCATCAGTAAGATCATTTCCTCCTTTCTTTAACCCTTCAAGATTGACCTGCACCATTTCTAATCCTAATGCTCTTAGCTGCCCCAACTTGAACAGATGAGACAGACATATAAAATACATCAGAAACAAACCAATTGGCAATAATTTCAATGATGAAGGATGCCCTGGCTCTGGATGTCAATTTCTTCATATCTTCAGTTTATGTAAAATGCACATGCTCAAATCATTTGTCCAAAATGTCTCAGGTCTCGGTCAAAGCAATGACAATTAGTGCAACCCTCTACCTCCATTAATGTTCAAGCCTTAGCTCAAGCATTAGCTTCCCATCCTATGTGCCAATTGGTGAACTTTCTTATTTCTGGGTTCTCTGAAGGCTTTCATACTGGTTCTTCAGTACTTCCTTCTGATTCATTCATATGTAAGAACTTACAGTCTGTTCTAAAGGAACCAGAAGTTGTCCAGCAGCTATTGCAAAAAGAACTACAAAAAGGATTTCTTATTGGTCCATCTGAGCATCCACCATTTCCCTTCTATCAGATTAGCCCTATCGGCATTGCTACCAGAAAGTTTCAGGCAAGAAATGACTGATCATTGATCTATCAGTTCATCATTCTTAGTCTTTTACCAGTGTTAATTCATTGATTCCATTGGATGACTATTCGCTCTCATACATTTGTATCGATGATGCCATTACCATTGTTAAAAGATTTGGCCCTTTTTTCTGCCTTTCAAAGGTAGAAATTTCAGATGCTTTTAAATTACTGCCCATCCATACTGGGTTTCATACTGGGTAATGGAATGAAAGAAGGCATCATAGCCCATTATACCATTCCCCACATAGTGGGCTCAATCACTTATACATACTAATTTATCTAATCTCTCTTAAACTGATCCAATGTGTTGCTAAGAACAATCTATTCTGGTAGGGCATTCCATATTCTAGCTGTTCTATTTATAAAGGAAAAATATATTGCATTTGTTTTAGCCATATTAATTTTTATCTGAAGCTTATGTCTTCTCAAACCTTCTGGTTTATCCACCATTTCTAAGCCCAATTCTTTAACCAACTCGGGATCCTTCATAATCCTAAATAGCTATAATATATCCCCTCTCTTTCTTCTATCCTCCAATTTAAACATATTTAACCCTTTCAACCTGTACTTACACCCATTATTTTTTCTGAACCAAATCATCTTTGTGTATGTTCTTTGTACTTTTTCAATTCTATTTATTTCCCCCTCAGAATATGGGCTGCACAGTGGTGACCCATAATCCAGATAGGGCCTCACATATACCCTGTATAGTGGTACTAGGCATTATTTAGATCTATTTATAAAGCTTATTTTTATAGTTATCTTGTAATTCATTTTTTTAATAACCTCTGACCTCTGTTCCCTAAAAGTTATACCCATATCTATTATTATTCCACAGTCCTTTTCCTTATTCGTATCTCCTACATTACAATTATTTAAATAGTATTCATGTTTAGGATTCTTCCCCCCACATGCATCACTCTACACGTTTCTTCCGGTTGTTTCACATCATCTTCCATTCATGGATATCATCCAATGATCCCAACGAACCACCCAATTTTATGTCATCTGCGAATTTTACAATAAAATTCTGTATATCATGGTGGATATCTTCTATGTATAATGAAAATAATGTGGGGCCCAACACTGACCCCTGTGGTATCCCACTTGTCACCCCCTTCTGACTTGAGAACACTCCTCTTATCCTTACTGTCTGTTTCCTTTCCCTTAACCAACTCTGCACCCACCTTATTAATCTACTGTCAATTCCCATTTTCTCCATTTTAGCAATAAGAAGGTTATGTGGTACTTTGTCAAATGCTTTCTGAAAGTCAAGGAAGAAGATGTCCATAAGCTTATTTTCGTAAATATTTTTATTTATGTATTCATAAAAAATTAGTTGATTAGTCAAACATGACCTATTTTTTAAACCCATGTTGTTTAGTGTTGTTCACTTTTAACTTCTTTAGATCTTCCTCTATCTTGTCTTTCAGAAAACATTCCGCCAGCTTACACACAACAGCAGTTAAGCTAACTGGCCTATAATTTGTCATTGAGGTTTTTAACCCTTTTTTTAATATATAGGTATTACTACGCACTTTTCCAATCCACTGGCACCTTCGCTGTGGACAATGATTTATTTAGCAAATACGCTAATGGGGCATCTATATGTGTACTTACTTCCATCAACATTCTAGGGGGCAACAAGTCAGGCCCTGAGGATTTATGGTGTTTTAACCCTTTTAGTAGTGATTCTATATATTCTGTTCTGACTTCTACTTCCAATTCTCTCTTTATATTATCTTTAACTGTAATATTATCCTTTGCTTTTTTGTTGTACATAGAACAAAAGTACTGATTTAGATGTTCTGCCATTTCTAGTGAGTCAGACACTTCAGTACCATTTACAAGCAGAGGTCCTAATTGATTCAATGTCTTATTGTTATTTATATAAGAGTACAACCCTTTACCATTGTCTTTTCTAAATACTAAATTTATTTCCAATCTATTTCTTTCTATTCTTATTTTTGTTTTTAGCATCTTCAATATTTTTTATACTCCACATTAGCCTCTGTAGTCCCTAAAATTTTCATTTTGTCATATGCTTTTTTTTTCCTTTATACCACCTCATTATTTTATTTGTACACCACATTGGTTTCTTTCCTTTTTTTGTGTACAACTTTTTTTTTCCGAACATATTTATCTTCTAATTTATGTAATTTATCTTTAAATATTTGCCACATTTCCTCCACTTTCTTATTGTCAAACATATCCTTCCAGTTCTATTCTGTCAGTTTTATTCTAATGTTATGAAAATCTGCTTTATTATAATTTCTAATAACCATAACCCCTTTTTGAATTCTTATATTTTCTTTTAATGAAAAATCGAACTACCCCATGATCATTATTACTTAGGTTTTCTATAATGCTAATCTTTGCAATCAAATCATCACAATTAGTTATTATCCAATCCAATATATTTTCTCCCCTTGTTGGTTTGTAAACCAATTGATTTACTCCTACCTCTTCCATCATTTGTAAATATCTTCTGTGTATTGCATTTTTTGCAGTTTTCTTATTCCAATTAATATCCGGTAAATTTAAATCCCACATAATGACTACATCACCTTGCATAGCTACTTGTCTAATTTCTTTATCTATATATTCATCTTGTATTCTACCAGAATTTGGTGGCTGATAGTACAGACCTAACAAGATTTTACTTTTAATTTGGGAATCTTGTACTGAGACCCATATTGATTCTATCTCTTCCTGGTGATCATATCTGTTGTATATTGCACACTTTATTCCTTGTTTTATATGAATCGCAATGTCTCCTCCTTTCCTGTTCTTTCTTTCCTTTGAGAACAGTTCATATCCCTCTATTTCTCTATTCCAACAAACATCCATCTCCCACCATGTTTCTGTTAAACTACAGATATCTATACACTCTGTCTTCAGTCTAATTTCTAGTTCAGCTTCCTTTATCATGTTAAGGTTCCTAGTATTCAAAGACCATACTTTCAACCCATTATATATACCTGTAGTTATTTCTCTCTTTCTTATCTTTTGCTGATCATTTTGTATTCCATTTAATTTTATAAATCCAGAAGTCCTTCTCCCATCTTTTTCTTCCTCTCTCCCCTGTTGTATTAGTTTAAATGACTATCCAGCACTTTTTTAATTTCTATTCCTAACTTTCTACTTCCTTTTTTACTTAGATGTAATCCATCTTTACAAAAATAACCTGGATCATTATCAAATTGTTCCCAGTGTGTTAAGCAGCACAATCCTTCTTTTAATGTCCATTCTCTCAATCAGTTATTCAAATCTTTTATTTTTTTATGGATAACTTCACTTTCTCTGGGTAATGGTAGAATTTCTGAAAAGTATGTTTTACATCCAAGTCTACTGGCTTCTTCTTTTATATTTCTAAACTCTTGCCTAATATCACCTTTCTTCTGATTTTTGATGTTATTTACTCCCAGATGCAGGACTAATACGTTTTCCCCAGTTGTTGCTTTTATAATGTTAGGCAACATTTCCTGAATATCTCTCACTTTCACACCTGAGAAGTAACTAGTTGTTATGCATTCCTTATTCCCCCTTGATGTGTACCTGTCTGTATATTTTAGGATTGAATCACCTAAGACATAAGCATTAGCAGCACCTGCCTGTCCCAACCTATTTTCCTCATCTCCTTGTATTTCCATTCCTGAAAGTCCTACCTCCCTAACTTCCATCACCCCACTTTGACTTCTTCCCTCATGTTGATCCTGTCCTTCAACTTGATTGTTTCCTAAATCTTGCAAATTTTCCTCCATATTTGAGGCATTCCCAATGTTCCCAGACAAACTAGCTATGATCACTACATTCTTCTTTTCAAACCTTTCTCTCATTTTTTCATCATTGTCTTTATTTCCTATCTCTGGGCAGGATTCGCATCGTGTTATTTTCTAAGTTCCACTCTGCAATTGCTGTTGTGGACTGGAATCGCCCACATCTGCGGTGGTAGCAATTCACAGCCACAGCAGTTGCGGAGGGTGTTACAGCTGCTTCCACCAGCCATAGCCCATTCCCACTGCTGTGGCCATCTCCCCGCGACACCACCCATGAGCAGCCATAGATCGTGGAGCCAGTTGTAATCCAGCTCCACCTTTGTGAATACCCAACACTGAGGGTAACCTGCAGATCCACAAGTTGCAACCCACTTGTGCCGAGGTTTACCCACAACTGTGGGTATTTCTCGAGTTTCATGAATCCTGCCCCATGTGTCTTTAAGATTTCTTTCATGTATATTTTGTTGTATATTATTATTGTTTCCTATTTGTCCATGGTCTCCAGAATATACAATCTGTCCTCTTTCTAGTATTTCATTTACAACTTGATTTTCATCACTTTACAAATCAATTAACTGCTTGTACCTATTATTTGCTTCCAGAGTAACTTTCATAGCCCTTCTCCCTTTTTTGTATTTTCTGGTTTCTACCAGCCAGTCATCTCCTTCTATTTCTCTATCTCTTTTTCTACTATTTTGCTGTTCAGGACTATTAATTCCAACCTTATTACCATATTCTTGATTGTACTGTATTACATTTTGTTGATGAATCAATATTAATTTAATTTCCAATGCCAGATTTGTTTGTCTTAATTCTTTGATTAATATACACTCCTGACAAGTATACACTAATACTTTATTTGCCACTTCTGTCAATATTTTATTACATAGTATACATCTTAAACCTATTTCACCCCTTCTAGCCTTACTATATTTGTATCCATGTTAACTCTATATCTTTATATATTTATAGTTCCTTTACCCAGTCCAAGTATATAGTTAAGCACTTGCAGCTTTTCAAAACTATGTTTACTACATTGCAAGTGCCAATTCCCTTGTCTCAATGCACTCTTTGTACTACTTTCCACTTTCATAGTATTGCCACAATGTCACACAACTTACTAGACTCTTTTGCATATATAGTATAGTCTCCTTCCCCTTCTACCCCTGCTGATGGCTGCAGATGACGCTGGCCTCTCTCCACATCGCCTCCACTCTGCACTCAGCTCCACTCACTAGAGCAGAGCAATATATGGTTGCTGTCACTGTGACATCACCCTGTCACAATGGTGACCCACAAAATACCTCCTGATAACGGCAGACCATGCACATAACCTGTCTTTAAAAAGGCAGGTTAACCAGCACCTGGCAGCTCAGAAAGGCTGAACCAAAGGTATCCCATAAAAATAGTGACTAAACAATCGCAACTGAAATATAAGTGACAGCAAAACAGTGAAGTATTTAATGGCGACCGGACATTATCGCTTACTGACCATAACAGCAAAAACCACTGCCATTTATGCTGCAACAATTGCGACTGCAGAATCAGTGAATTAGGACAGAAATCATACGATTGAGTGCTCACTCATGCTAGTTCACTCATTTTTACTGACTCAAGAGACAACTAGGGAGACAACTTGGACAAGCTTGCAATTTAAGAAATATGCCCGAAATAGTTT
Source organism: Neoceratodus forsteri (assembly GCA_016271365.2). Classification (NCBI taxonomy): domain Eukaryota; kingdom Metazoa; phylum Chordata; order Ceratodontiformes; family Ceratodontidae; genus Neoceratodus; species Neoceratodus forsteri. The sequence goes on along the minus strand of CM057453.1, from coordinate 1,201,245,797 downwards.
GGTTCGGTGCTCACTCATGCTACAGCGACCTAATACCTCCTTTCAGTTATAAAATATGCAAACATACCTAATTTTTACTGACTCAGGAGACAACTCGTGCAACTCTTCGCAACCGGTCGCAGCATACCACGTCATAACTTGCCGATGCCTGAGCAACCAAGTAACCAGCATAAACCTAGCAACCTTAGAAAGCCTAGCAACCGTACCACAGCCATGACAACCCTAGCAACCATTGCAAGACGTCGAAACAGTGACTTTCTGCTTTGCTGCTATTCAGTGACTTAATCCTTTATTTCAATAACATGTAGAGCATTTGATTTCTAAACTTGGAACTGGAAATTGTAAGCCAGTCCATGAAGATACTTGTACTGACTCCTGTGTGAGTATTCAGTTACGATTGAGCATACCCTCTCATTCATGTCCTTTTATATTTTTTTTTTGGACACAGTTGAAGCCCCAGACACCATTTGCTCTATTTGCATCTCAGTTAGTCACAGTTCTTCTTTGAGGCACTGGATAAGTTTCCATATACTGGGGTGACTAGCACCAATTTGACAATTAAATCCTCTGTGCCACCCTTCAACAGCATTGTTAGTTCTGGCAATCCCCCTAGTGGTTGAATCATAACAATTCCATTGTTCTGGTGGGAAGATTGCAGTTCATCTTCCAGACCTTCCCCTGTATTTTCCAACCCACGTTGATTCATAATATACAATCAGTGGTTTTAGTAGCTCTTCATTACTACAAAAAAAAATCTCACTCAAGCATTGCATTGAAGGTAGCAACCACATCTTCAGTAGGAACAAATGCAAGTGATAATAACATACGCAAGTGCAAGGAGAAATCAGGGTCTGCGCAATACCTTCTTGAACCACAGTGTATTTCTGAATAGTGCGCCAGACTGCTTGGGCAAAATGAAAGAAGCAGCCCCTAACATCACTATCTGGGAAAGCAGAGCTAAATGCATGCCATGCGGACTTCTCAAAGTCCATTAGTGCTGTTTCTGGTCTCATAGTAGGACATAATTCAATGAACTGTGTAAACAAATAGTTGTGAGCTGTGGTTGTTCTGCTGCACATCAGCACGTACACTGTGGTAAGTACTTGCCCTGCTTTAATGCAATGCACAGTGCACAACTGTTGAAAAAGTAAGAGGCATGACTTAAAAGTGCCATCAAGTAGCCAGTTGCTACTGTCCTAGAACATTTTTAAATTGTCAAGAGTTGCAAAGACTACAAATCTGTCCTTTTCCTTGCCACTATCAAACAACAAGAATGGCTGTCCTGCCAATGTAGTTTTGAATTATTCGGGTATGTCTAGCACCTCCATGGACCCAGTGGTGGCTGGACAACCATGCTCAGTCTGCCTTATCCATTGAATTATCTGTTTCATCAGTGGCACAGCAGGGAGATGCCCAGTGACAGCCTCAGGTGCAGACATAGTGCACTGCACAAGTACCTGCATGGTGGACTCTACACTGGATCTTGCTCTTTCTCTAACATCAGCCATAACCTTGCATGCTCCCACATCACAAGCATCAGGAACATGTGTGTGTTCCTTTACTTGTGCAGTCACCTGATTCCCAGCAGTATGCATTTGGGCAAGCCAGCTATACTTATGTGATTCAGTACAATGCCAGTATACCTTATCTCCCTTTTTCTTATCTTTCCAGTAAGTATATCCACAGTACACTGCCATGGGCTTACATTTCTGACTCGTAACCAAAGACACTCCATGATAATGCTATGGTGGCTGTTATCCTGAGTGTGGGTTTAAATGACCATTGGGATAGGGTGGGGATAAGGAACAATGCATGTTGGGTGCCAGGAAGTAATTTCAAGTAAAAAATATACGAGGAACAGTACGATGAACAAGCTGATTTCAACTGCCTTCTTTTTATAGTAAGTCACTGCAAAATACAGCCAGGCGCTATTTTGACATTTTAGCTATATTTGAATTGCTGTTATGCATGGTCGCTAACTTGCCAGTCGCCATTTTGCAATTGCGGGTTTGTCAGGCGCTATTTTGCGGTTGTGATTTTAATGTGGAACCTGAACCAAACACTAGGGTATCCTAGTGCAGTCTGCTTCCATGGACCTCTATGAGGGATCCAGAGAAGTGCCGAACTATCGGTATGGAATGAGCCCCTTGTTTAAAATAGCACTACTAGCTCCAAGCACCAGCCAGTAAAAACTAGAATTTTTTTCCTTACTCCACAGTTCAGCTTAATGGATATAGCCCCACTCGCAGAGCTGAGCAATATATGGTCGCTCTCACCGTGACATCACCCATCACTATGGTGACCCACAAAATACCTCCCGATAACGGCAGACCATCACATAACCTGCCTTTAAAAAGACAGGTTAACCAGCACCTGGCAGCTCAGAAAGGCTGAACCAAACACTAGGGTATCCTAGTGCAGTCTGCTTCCCTGGCCCTCTATGAGGGATCCAGAGAAGCGCCAAACTATCGGTACAGAATGAGCCCCTTGTTTAAAATAGCACTACTAGCTCCAAGCACCAGCCAGTAAAAACTAGACCTTCTTTCCTCACTCCACACTTCTGCTTAGTCCATCCATCCATCCATCCATCCATCCATCCATCCATCCCTGTGGCATCTCTGTGCAATCAACTGAGATCACTACTACTTTGCTGTTCATCTGACCTTTGGTTGTAAAAGCAGCCCAAAACTATTCAATAAATTTACAGAGACACTTTGTTGGTTATTGCTCAATGTTTGCCATTGTCCAGCAGTTATCCATGTCCTAGATGACTTCCTACTAATCAATCCACCTGATTCTCCTCCAGCTGCTCTCATCTCGCACTCATACATCTCTTTCAAGAATTAGCAGTAATCTTATCTGAAGAGAAAATGCTTGGTCCTTCTATGTCTATCGAATTCCTTGGCATTGAATTAGGTACAATATGAATGGAAGGCCGACTGCCTACTGATAAACTCCTCAGAATCCAAGCTCTCATAGAATCCTTCTCCATTCATTCCTCCTGTACCAAACATGTACTTCTCTCCCTATTAGGGTATCTCAATTTTGCCATGCAAATTATTCCATAAGGTTGCTCTTGTATTTCATACCTTCTAACACTGGCTTCATCTGTCTCCAAGTTGCATCATCACATCACCGTTACTGTGGTAGCCAAATCAGATCTTTCAATGCAGTCCCATTTTCTAGCATACTAGAATGGATGTTCTTTATTTTACATGGATCCATCTCTGTATCTTCATCCCAGAATTTACAATGACACTTCTCCTAAATATGGCTTCACTGCAATTTTCAAGAATTACTGGTTTGCTGTTCCTTGGCCTCATATACAGCCTCCGGGACTTTCAAAGACATCTCCTCTATTTGAAATCTAGCCACAGACAATACCATCAATAAAGGCAGCTCCTCATCTTATTACATCATGTTGTTCATGCGGAGGCTGACTTGGTTATCACTGTACCATAACTTTACCATTTAATGCTTTCACATTCCTGGTTATGCAAATGCAACAGCTAGTTATTTATCTCAAATTCAGTTGCAGGAATTCCATTCTATCTGTTCCACAGCAGACCCAACCATGACTCCTCCTTGATTCACTGATCTCATCATGGCCTAGCATTCTACTGTGAACAAGCCGAAGCCCTCATGTGGTTAGCATTATCTCTCAATACTCAAGCTACATATTCTACCACCTGGAAGAAATATTCCTCATTTTGTGCATTCCAGTCACTTCATAACAATCTATTTTTAATCGATCATATTATAGAGTTCATTACTTACTGCTATCAAGCACTTAAATTGTTATATGGGACTGTAAAACAATATTTATCTCGAATAAAATATTTCCTTTCTCAAGCAAATCCATCCACGTCCTCAATTATATCTAATTCATCTGTTAAATTCCTCTTACTTGGAATCCATAAAACATCTCTCCAAAAGTTCCTAAAATTCTGCCTATCAGTGGATCTATATTTTGGAAATAATTGAACTTGCTCCATTTTTTTTTGGCTCCTCCCCTTACCCCTGGTTAGCCAGTCTTTCAGGCCACCAAGGCCCACAACTGCCACGTCATCTGCTGCTCCTTGATTTCCATGACCCCGGGTAACCTGACGTAGCCCTTTGCCAGGTGGACCCTTTCCCCATGAGGCTACCAGGGGAGAAGAAATGCCCACAGGCATCTAATGCATATGGCATGGTGAGGTGGGCATGGACACTTCTGAGCATCCGTGGCAACAGGGACCGACGACCATCATCCGGTCGACTGAGGGTGGATTTTCCACTTTTCTCCCAACCCTCCCACACCCTCCCACAGTGGGCTGACCATGTTGGTGTCCTGGGGTGGGGGTGTTCAGTAGCATATGGAGGCCACACATCACCAAGAACACCACCCCTAGCCACCTCCAGTGGCCAACAAACAGCAGTTGAAAGCCCACACAATCCCCAGGAAGGAAGCATCCATCCAAAGAATGCTCTAAACTCCCTCCCTGCTGGACTCTGCCCCTGACACCTGGGCTTGGAACACAAACCTGGGTTGCCAGCATGCTAAGCAAACACATTTGCTCAGTGCCATGGAACTGGCCCAGATCTGCTCCATTCTAATCCCTTTGAGCCTACCATGAACCTCATGATCTCCTCAGCTATTTGCTTAGCCTTTTATGGTTTTCTATGCCCAGGCACATTTACAGTGCCATCAGTCTCCTCTACTCACTTTCTCACAATTGCCAGTTTAAGAAAAAAAGCTGACCATTATGTCCTTCTTTTGCCAAATTCAAAAAGTGATAGACTGCACAAAGGAGTTCAGATCACATATCATCCAGCTGATAATAACTGGTGCCCAGTACAGATTCTCAATCAGCTTATGCAATTGCATGCCATATCTAACCAATCACATCCTCTCCTGACTGCTAACAACCATTCTGCAATGACCACCAAATGGTTTTTGCAACATGTGAGAAATTTACTACAACAACTTGAACGCAATTCTTTTTCTTTTATAGGGCAATCATTCCGGATCACAGTAGCTTCCTCAGTCTCACTAAACAATGTTCCCACACACATTATTAAAAGTCTTAGAAGATGGACCTCCTCATGTTTTGAAACTTACATCCCAAATACAGGACAGGAAATTGGGCAAGCCTTTAGGATTATTTCCTCATAGTATGCCAAGAGGAAGGGCAGTTCGGTAGCTATGGTTCCTCAGAGGTTTCCTCCATGAAGGATTCTTCCTCTCCAGCATGCTACTGTTCACATTCTCCATGAGTTGGAGGAAGTAATCATACTCTTCTTTTGGGCCTTTTATTCCCATAATGCTGCCCACCACCTCTACTGAGGGAGGGAATAGAGAAAGGCCAAATTAAAGTTCACACAAGCACTCACATTATTCACCAAACATTGAATTCCATTTTATTCTGTAGCCTTCTAGCACTTTTTAGGAGACACTTAATGGTATTTGACTTGACCTCATATGACTTTTCTATAGGATATGTAGATGTGGTACTATTTTTGTTGATATACCTTCCCCCTGCATGGTTAGTTTAAAGTAAGCCTAGCAAGTGTATCTTTTAATATAGTTTCCAATAATTTTGAACCCAAGTTGTTTAGGTGAAGTCCATCAACTGAATATGCTCTGCAGATTTTTATGATAATTGTTGCAATGATTTATGAACATGATGTTTTCTTTTTTGCCTGCATTTTCAAGCCTTATCTAAATGTGAGATATAGTAAGGTTTTCCTTGTGGTGGGTTTGGGGTATTGGGAGAACATCCAGTACTGCCACTTCACATTTTCTCTCTCTCTCTCTCTCTCTCTCTCTCTCTCTCTTTTTGTTTTGCTAATTTCAAAAGGTCTAATCAAATATTGCTACTTATTCTTGCATCAATTATAAACTTTATTGCCTGTCTGTATTGTTCTTGTCTGTCTATGATTTGTACCTGTACTAATTTTTAACTAGTATTACTTACTGTTGCTTCATCTGTAAAACGTATCCTTGCTCCCTGCCCTGGGTTTCACCTGGAATCGAGCCTAGGCTGTCAGTGTGCCTTTCCTGGTCATCAACTTTTAAATAAATAAAATAAATAAAAGTCTTATTTGTGGCTTTTGCTTATGTAATTTGATCCTACATGGAAAATGATGGCTGTACTGACTCTTTTATTTCCAATTAGATTATTTACTCTTGAATGCCTTTTTATTTTGCTCCAGGTAGGCAACATACTGTGTCATTTTCTTTACTTTTATCACATATTACGGTGTTGGCATAACAGACAATTGAATTCCTTATTACCATTTTATATTTTTTTATGTACCAATGATATGTTAGGTTAAAGGGATGCATCAATTTTCATTTTCAAAGGGCTGAAGGAATTTGTCAGTGTAATGCAATCAGAGTGCGTGGATATACAGTAGCTCTCCTTCCTTTTCTTAATCCCTTTCTGTATGTGACTAAGCATATTGCATCAGTTTTTGAGGTTGAACTATGCTGAGTTCCCTCTCTACCTCTCTTAGCTAACCTGTCCATTTCCTAAAGGACCTTACTTTCTGCAGAAACGCTCCATGTCATTTTTACATTTGCTTGTGTACACATAAGAAACATTTTGTTACACTAAATGGAATTTCAGAGGTATGTCACTGCTGACCCCAATCTAGTTCAAACAGGAAGGACTCAACAGTCCAGACCAATGACCACACACTGTGCTCATGACACCACTGGCTGCTTGCTGGGTGGAAACTTCTTGCAGTTGAAAGGACTGAAGCCACTCCAACCAGAGGGGGCTTCGGTCCCTTCATTTGCATAAAGTTGGTCAGCAAGCAGCTGATCAGCTTTCAACATCAGGAGTGAGTGCGTGTGTGTGTGTGCCTGCCTGTCTGTCTGTCTATCTATCTGTCTGTCTATCTATCTGTCTGTCTGTCTATCTATCTGTCTGTCTATCTACCTATTTTTGTCTTTGTTAAGTGGAGCGGGGTGCCCACCACCACTACTGCTTCTTTCTCCCCATCCCCTCCAGGTGGCTGGCCTGCTCGCCCCTCCCATCTTTATAAATCTTTTTTTTATGTAAGCGGAGTGGGGTGCCCACCCCCACTATCACTTCTTTTCCCATTCCCCTCCAGGTGGCCCAACTGCCCTTCCTATCTTTATAAATATGTTTTTTTAAATCTAAGCGGTACCACTTCTGTTGACCCCCTCCTCTCCAAGTCATCCACCCCATTCCCCAACAAGTCTGACACTGGGGTGCTCAATCCCAGTGTCAGAATCTATCTGAAATAAAGAAAACCATCCATCTGTGGGTTTTTTTTGTAACTTTTAAAAAGAAAATCATCCCTCACCAATCTGCCCCCCAACACACCACCACCCCTACCCCAACCTCCCATGGAGCACCGACCGCCCCACATGCACCCACACACCCTACATACACCCTCACTCACCTGAACAGATACCAGGGTGAAGATCCACTCTCCAATTCAAGACATATCTTGCAGCTAGAACTGCCAACTGAAATATGAGAAACTAATGTAAGTGTGGTTCAATGTATTTCAAACAGGTTTTGAACTTTGATTCATAACTTTGTCATTTTTGTATATTTTGGACCTGAATTTTCAACTTGGACTTTTTGGAACCCCACCTCATGACCAGTGGTGGTGGAATTATGCAAGTCAGACCTGAAAGGTGATTTCAGAGTTGTGTTATGAAATGACCTTTTGAGCAGGATTTGAAAATTTTCACCACCCTTGTCCATGAGGTGCTGTCATAAGATGGCTATTGAAAATTTGGGGTCAAAATATGTAAAGATGGCAAAGGTATGCCCCTATGTTGAAATTTTTCTATGCTCACTCGTAACTTCAGAAGTTTTAAATATTTTGACCCCAGATTCCCAATATGGCCATTTTCACACCACCTCACAATCATGACAGCTGTCACTTTCAAATTCTGGTCAAAATGTGCTTTTCATACCTGTGGTGTGGAATGATGTTTTGGTGGCATGGAATGACTTTTTGGCAGGGATTTGAAAATGTTCACCTACTGGGTTCATTAGGTGGGGTAATAAGAAAGCTATGCTGAAAATTTGATCTACAAATATGGTAAAATGCCCAGGTTATGACTAAATGTTACACTATGTTTAATTTTAAAGCACTGTGAAGGGATTTTAGTATGTTTCTGGGACAGACTGTGCACTGTGTGACTGAGTGATGTCACTTCTAGTGTAGCGCTATTCAGCTGATGCATCTGTGAGCCCACACACTTTGGAAATACTTTTTACTAGAGCAGCACTGAGTGGGCACTGTGAGGCTGCACACTGGCTGTGTCAAACAGCAATCAGATTCACTAAAGCAGCTTCTAGCTGCACATCTGCTACAGGGTGACCTCTGACCCTGCTGAGACTGGAGTGTTGCTACTATACTTTCTTATAGTGAAGGGTGAATTATTGCACTTCACAGAGCCCTTCCTTGTCTTTTTAAAGGCAGGTATATGAATCTGTTAGCAATCATAAAGCACTGTAAAGGGATTTTAGTATGTGTCTGGGATGGACTGTGCACCGGGTGACTGTGTGATGTCACTTCCAGTGTAGTGCTATTTAGTTGATGCATGTGCAAGCAGAGATGACACACTGGCAGAGGTGAGCATGTCTGCCAGTGTCTGCCAGTTCTGCCAGATTGGCCAGAATATGTTGCATGTTGGATATTCCCTTTGAAAGGTACCTTCTCAACTACCAGTAGTCAGTAGACTAGTGTACTGTCTGTGAAAGCATTATTTTTAAGGCATGGATAGCAATTTTGTTCCAGTAACAAGTGGAGAGATGGGAATCAGATGCAAGGTTTACAAGTTCAGCATTGAAGCTAATTCAAGTTTTGTAAGTTATATATATAGACAGTGTGTAGGAATGAAACATCTTAAAATTAAAATCTTAGGTCTAGAGTTAGAAATGAAAAGTCTTAAAATTCAGGTATCAATTGACAAATTGACTAACACAAATGGTACACCAGATAAAACTAACAGAGAAGGGGCCCCAAAAAGAGAAAGTGCCACGTATTCAGATGAGATGCTTGGCACATCCCCGAATGCGCTGCACATCTCCGGACATGCGCGGGCTATTGGGTCTGTGGCTATATTCAAAGGCCACCAATGTGCCATGCACCCCTGATTGTGCCACCGCACACAATAATGTAATGTGCCTATGCAAATGAGGGGTCCCTCATGCACAAGTGGCACATCAAAATATTGAAACCCCCAGAAGCATAAAAATGGCCAGCTGCACCGGTACATAGTTACACTTTTGAAACTCTACCCTAACTATGCGCAGTGTAGGTTGGTGCTTTTGAAACTCTACCCTAACTATGCGCAGTGTAGGTTGGTGCCTGTGTACAGTCTTGTGTTGGGTACACAGTCTCCCCGATTCCCGATCACCCTGTGTATGATAGAATAAATGCCACATTCAACTCCCTGGTAGTCTAGTGGCCCCACCCCACCCCAATTCCCGATCACTCATTTTTAAAACAAAATTCCTTCCCAGGTAGCCCAGTGATCCCCCACCCTCCCACCCTGACTGGCAGAGATCCAACACCCTGCTACCCTGAAACCCAACAGGCATCGACGACTGGCACAGCCCTCCTCACACCACCATGAAAAGTTGTCCAGCTTAGCCCGAACAGCTGAAAGTGAGTCATTGCCAGCCTGCCGACTGATTCACCTGCCACTGACCTGCCCCTACAGATGGTGCTCTCCATTGGGCACACCCTAGTAGAGCACCTTATAGCAATGAGTTAATCTGCACCTGCACAACACAATGAACTCAAAAAGCCTTTTTTTAATTAAGTGGGCAATCTAAAAGGAAGTTAAAAAAGTATAGGTCCCTTACAAGTGGGATCAGTGCTAATTGAAGATGAACTAGAAATGGCCTTGACATTAAATGAATACTTTATAAGTATTTTTCAAGATAAGTCATGTGATGGAAACACCACAATTAATGAGGTTAATACCCCAAGGTTAATTACACCCATAACTCAAGAGTTAAAAAATATCCTTGTAGTGTATGAGCACTCATACCCTGTCTTTTATAGTGTGTGGGCACTCATAAAAAAATGTGGGTGTTGTTACTTTTTGTGGGGGGTTCGCCACTCGTGTCCCAGAACAGCTGTCATCACTGCGGCCATTCCACAAGGATTGGGGGTCACCAGAACGTGCATGTACAGCAGTGTTCCAAATTGTTATGCTACACTATGTACCTAGTGCAGCACAACAAATTAACTGACATAGCTAGTGCAGCACAACAGTGTTGTCTGAGGGATGGATTTCCATCCCTAACAACATTCCACCATACATTATATTGCAATAACAACTACCAAAATGAAGAGAGGTCTGGGGATCATTATTACCAACAATTTATCAATTGATTGCCACACTAATGAAATGGGTAAAAAAAAAGCAATAGAATTCTAGGCTGCATTTTTAAGCACAGCAAACACAGAGAAGCTAGTGTTATTATCCCATTGTTCACAGCCCTGGTTAGGCCCCACTTGGAGTACTGTAGCCCCTTAAGTTCACCACAAAACACTGGTAGCACTAAACAAATAGGAAAGGTTCAGAGGAAAGCTACTAAAAGAATATTTAATTTGAGTGGTTGCTCTTATGAGAAAAGACTAGAAACACTTGGGCCTGGATATTCAGACTGCACCAGGCAGAGGCGCAAGACTGGGCGCAGCACAGCTGTGTATGCACCAGGGCCAGGTCCAGGTGATATTCAACAGGGATGTGCCATGGCACAGCACCTCTGAATATGGCAGGGTCAGCACACATACAGCACATGGTGCAGTGGCACTGTGCCGGCACAAGCCACAGATAGGGAGCATGGGTATGCACCAGCGCAAGTGTAGTTGCGCTAGGCACATCACCTGTGATATTCAGCAGGGGACATGCAAATGAGGCCATAATATATGCAAGGTGCAAATGGGGTCATTTGCATGTCATTATGGCCCCATTTGCATGCCTTGTGCAGGGCAGCCTGGCAACTTGCAGCTAGCAGCCTGCACAGCATGACGTGTGCTGTGGGGATCCAGGGGCATCCTCTGCCTCATCGCCATGATCATGTGGTATATATGTAAAAAGAAAGCCCTGGTAGTCTAGTGGCCCCCCCAGTCCTGATTCCCCAATAATTATTAAACATGACCATCCCTGGTGGTCTAGCTGAATCCCGCCCACATACCACCCAGCCACCCGCCGATGACGGGGGGAGCGGGGTGGGCAAGGGGTCCTGTGTGGATCACCAGGGACATAGGTGTGGGAGATTTAGCATGATCAGGGACTCAGGAGGGAGTGGGGGTCCACTAGACTACCAGGGAATGTTGTGCCTGACATTTACCTAGATCACCAGGGATGGTCTTATTGACATATATTGGGGGAATCATGGATTCGGTTGGAGGGGGACCACTAGACCTCCAGGGATGGTCAAGTATAATAATTATCAGGGAATCAGGGACTGGAAGGGCACCAGACTACCAGGGATTTATTTTTATACATATACCATGCGATCATGGCTATGGGCAGGTTCTGGGTTCAGTGTGTGCTTGTGGACGGTGTTCTGGGTGGGCAGGTGTCCACCCAAGGCTAGGCTGCTGTATTACACCCTGCCATACTGCAGCCCAACTTTGGGTGGCCTAGAGTTTTTCCTACTCTGCAAGGGCTCAACTTTCAGCCCCCCTATGTGGTGCAATGCGGGGCTGCACCAGCATACACGCCGCACATCCCAGGCTGAATATCGGGATGTGCTGCATATGCATGGGCTTGCCTCCTGCATCTATGCTGCATACCATTACATTGTACCCAGGTGCATTGGGAGTTGCACTGTGCTGAGCAGCCTTTTCAATATCCCGCCAGGGTGCAATGGGGGGTTGCGCCGGTGCAACCCTTCGAATATCTGAGCCTAGGTCTATATTTTTTGGAATATAGACGTATGAGAGAGGATCTTTTCCTAGTATATAAGGCATTCCATGAGAATATCTGTGGGGATTTGTTGGATTAAATAAGTAAAACATACTAATTGAGAGAAATAATAGACTTCATAACAGGCAATTGAGAGGTGAAGTATCTAAAATGCAAAAGAGAAGTGGTTGGATTAACCAGAGAGTGGTGTCCATATGGAATTCCTTCCTGTCAATGTTGTTTATAGTGAAACAACGGACACATTTAAAAAACTTACTTGACTCTTATTTAGGCAATGCCAGTATTAGGAGAGTACACTGATACATGGCGAGTCAAACTTGGACAACGATAACTGACTTGTTTTCTAATCTATGAACTCTATGAAATCTATGAAATCTATTTCAGCATTCACTCATAACTTCATTGATTTTCAGTATTTTGACTACAAACTTTCAACATAGCCACTTTTTCAAGCCACCTATAAACGTGACGTGTCATTTTTTAAATCCCGGATGAGATGTGCTTTCGTACTTCTGGTGCGAAATGGCATTTCAGCCAATATACTATGAATGGTGGATATCACATCTATAAGGTGAATCCTAAAATAAGTATCTTCAAAAGTTGGCATCAAAATAAAAAAAAATATTTAACAACCTTTGTGGGTAATGACTAACAGCATCAAACACCTGCACAGCACATATCTGCAAGCAAACATTCAGCATTGACAAATACCTATTCTATTTGGGCATCTAGTATCTTCAATTTCAAACTAACAGTTGTGAGTTCATTAAGAAAAGTCTCAGTTTTATTAATCTCTTAAAAATCAAGACAGTTCTGTCTTTATGCTATCAAATTCTTTACCGAGCATAACAGATGCAAGACATATACCGCAGACACTCTCCCGTTACCTCATAACATGGCTTTACCAAGAACATAAGACATTTTATACATTTGATTGTCTCCTCCACCTCCTCTTTATACAGGAGCACCAGGATTTCTTTTGTTGTATCCAGAATATACATATATATTTCTGATTAGCCTTAAAGGAGTGTAACACCAAAGGGAATGGGTTGCCTACTCGCTGTTCTTGGCAGACCAGGCAGATGTGCTTACCGCTGCTCCCGTATCACCTCCCCTATGCACTTACCTCTGCTTGCAGAGGTGCCTGTTAAGTAGTGGGGGTACTAGAAGTGGGTCTTCACCGACTTCTGGCATTACAAGTTTATTTAAAAAACTGTATGGTACTGGTAAAATTCTCACTATAGTGCTTTGGATTTCTGTATGTTGTCCCTCTGTACTCATATATGTACTTTTTCCAGCCCCAGGTCAGTTTGTGCTGTAGACAACGACCCAGCTCAGAGGTCATACCCACTAGTGTCATTTACCTAACTAAAAGTGGAGAGGTCCCAATAGAAGGCAAAGCTCTCTATCTTGCAAAGTGATATATTTAAAGGCACACATACACAAATCCAGCTATGCTGCCTGAATCCCCTTTTAAAATAAGTGCTGTAGTCAACAGCCTACCTGTCCTCAGATAAACAGAATCCTAACTAATCCACAATATGAATGTAGTTTATACAGTCAATCAGAAGCCTCAATGGCTCATCTGGACATAGTAGCCATTAGCGAGACATGGTTCACCAGTAACCACACTTGGCAGACTTCAGTACCCGGCTATGTACTGTCCAGAAGAGATCGAGGTGCAAAAAGGGGAGTGGAGTGGCCCTTTATGTTAATGAAAATATCAAAGCTGCAGAAATTCAGAATACATGTAAGAAGCCAGAAGAACTGTGGGTCACCCTGGAAACAGGAAATGGGACAGCCATAGGAACTGGGGTTGTGTACAGGCCTCCAGACCAGGGGGAGGACATAGACATGTTACTGTTAAAAGATATACAAAACATGACAGCTAAAGGGGGGTGGTTCTGATAATGGAAGACTTAAACATGCCAGATACAGATAGGCCAATACCAGCAGGAACATCTGCCAGAACTAGACACATGGTGGATTCCCTCCAGGGGGAGGGCCTCAAACAACTGGTACAACAACCCACAAGAGACAGGGCTATCCTGTATCTAGTAATGACTAACAGGGAAAAGATCACAGATCTCCAGGTAGAAGGTCACCTGGGGGCCAGTGACCATCACATGGTATGGTTCAGTTTGGCCACTAGAACTAAATCATCCCATTCCAAGGCAAAAATATGGGACTTCAGAGGAGCTGACCTTGATAAGATGGCCAACAAAGTTAAGCTAGCCCTGACAAAAAGAAATGCAGGTGAGGGGGTACAGGCAAAGTGGACAAGCATTAAAGATGCAATACTTGAAGCAACATCTCATTATGTTAGAGAGAAAAGGAAGTGCAAAAGAAGGAGGAAACCATTTTGGTTCTCAAAAACAGTAGCAAAAAAGGTCAGAGCCAAAAGGTTGGCCTTCAGGAAATATAAGGGAACGCAGCAGGATGAAGATAGGAAGGCATACCAAACTTCCTTAAGGGAAGCAGGGAATGCAGTAAGGCAGGCAAACGCCCAAACTGAGGAAACACTAGCACAAACAGTAAAAGAAGGAGACAAGACTTTCTATAGATTCATTAGTGAAAGGAGAAAGTCCAGAGGGGGTATTACTAAGATCAAAGGGGATAAGGGGGCATGTGAGGAGGAGGACCATATAAAAGCATCTGTCCTAAATAGATACTTCTACTCAGTATTTACTATAGAGAAGGTAGGGCCAGGCCCACAGCTCAGCACCATGGACACAGGTGGGAGGGAGGTGTGCACTAGTCCCTTCACAAAAGAAAGGGTCCTACAAGAGCTCGATAATCTCAGGGTGGACAAGGCAATGGGACCTGATGGCATACATCCCAGGGTACTAAAGAAGCTAAGGGTGGAACTAGCAGAGCCATTATCAGAACTGTTTAGTGAGTCTCTGAGCACAGGGGAGGTCCCAGAAGACTGGAGAAGGACTCATGTGATCCCACTCCACAAGAGTGGTAGCAGGGAGGAGGCAGGAAACTACAGACCAGTCAGTCTTACCTCAGTAGTGGGCAAGATTATGGAGGCACTCTTTAAGGAAAGGATAGTGAAACACCTGGAATCCATAGGAGCACAGGATCCAAGACAGCATGGGTTTGCAAAAGGAAGGTCCTGTCAAGCTAATCTCATAGAGTTCTTTGACAGAGTGGTGGACCAAGGGGGAGCAGTTGATGTTGCCTACCTTGACTTCAGCAAAGCTTTCGATACTGTTCCACATAGAAGATTGATAAATAAGCTGGGTAGGCTCAGGGTGGGTCAGAAGTTGGTCAACTGGGTGGCAAACTGGTGGACTGGCAGAAAACAGACAGTGGTGGTAAATAGTATACAGTCAGAAGAGATGCAAGTCACAAGTGGGGTACCTCAGGGATCAGTCCTGAGGCCCGTCCTCTTCAATATCTTCATCATTGACATTGCAGATGGACAGAAGGGAAAGGTTTGTCTGTTTGCAGATGACACCAAGATCTGCAACAGAGTAAATGATCCAGATGGGGTGGGCAGAATGAGAAGAGATCTGGATAAACTAGCAAAATGTTCGGAAGAGTAGCAACTGGGGTTTAATGCAGAGAAGTGCAAGATCATGCACATAGGGAAGAGAAACCCTAAAGCCACCTATAGGCTGGGAGGGGAGTTGCTGGCAGTCACAAGGGAAGGAAGAGACATGGGTGTCATCATCACCAATGACCTGAAATCATCCAAGCAGACCACTAAAGCAGTAAGTAAGGCTAGATGGATGTTGGGGTGTATTAGTAGGGGTATCACAAGTCAGAAGAGGGAGGTAATAATCCCCTCTTTACAAGACACTGGTTAGTCCCCATCTGGAGTACTGCATGCAGTACTGGAGGCCACACCTTCACAAGGACATTAACCAAATTAAGGCAGTCCAGAGAAGGGCAACCAAAATGGTGCAGGGACTGCATCAGAAAACATATGAGGACAGATTAACGGAGCTCCATGTGTATACCCTAGAGCAACGAAGAGAGAAAGGTGATATGATCGAAACATTCAAACACCTTAAGGGCATTAACAAGATGAAATAGTCTAACATGTTTTAATATAAGAAAAATGGCAGGACAAGAGGACACAGCATGAGATTAGAGGGAGGCCGATTAAGGGGTAATGTGAGGACATTCTTTTTTCACAGAAAGGGTGGTGGATGCATGGAACGGCCTACCTCAAGAAGTGGTGGATATGAATATAGCGTAGGGCTTCAAACAGGCATGAGATAGGCATAAGGGAGCAATACAAGTGAGTATGAATAGATAGGCTATTGACAGAGCAAAGGCTGATGGCACATTCATAAGGTAGAAACAGAAATGAGCAGACTGGATGGGCCTTGCAGTCCTTATCTGCCATCTACTTCTATATTTCTATATTTCAATGAGGATTTTTTTTTTTAAATCGCTAGTGGTGGTGGTCCTCTTTTTTGCCTTAAGTCATGAACAGGTTTAAGAAATATCTGAGGGAATTCAAAATATACTGATGATAAATTGAAGAATGTTGGAAATCCATTAGGTAAGTAATAAGACATGATGGAGTGTAGGTTGTTGCTTGATAACAGCATGACCCATGGGCATAGTGAGGCATAAGGTGCTTGCACTGAGTGCCTTCAGCACCTGTGAAGTACTGTTGTAAGGCAACAGCTCATGCCCCTGGCATGTCTTACTGCATTTATAAAATGGGCTTAACAACAAAAAATAATTTAAAAATAAAATGAAATTAAAAAAATTAAAAAGATTTTAAAAGTGTTGTTTGTTGTTTTTTTTGTTGTAAAATGGTCCATATTCAGACATGTTATTGTCAGGTTAGGACTCATGTGCGTGTGGAGGGCACTTGCTGCTATGTAAAGTCCTACTGTTGCTGCTATGTATCCAGCTATGGAAACTGCTCTGTGATTTGAGTCACACACAGACACATACACACAGACACACACACACACACACACATGGTTTGGAAAGTGCTCTTTAGTTTTGGAGCACGGGGGAATAAACAGAGCCAAAATCCAGCTGAAGGAGCTCTATAGAGTGAGCGGAGCTTTTGGGGTAGTGGTTGATGTTTGAAGAAATCACGGCACTTGGGGCTTTCAGCAGTTGAGAAACCAGCACTTCCAGTTTTACTGAGCGGAGATCAGGTGGTGCTCAGAATACTTCTTTCTTTCAAAAACAACAATAAAGCAGCATTTGATGAAACTGTTTAGTCAATGCGGAAATTATAATTTTAAAATTATGTGGTTTGTTTATATTTGTTTCATGAACTACCACACTGGAGCATATCAATGAAAGTCGCTGGTTCCACTCATTAGTCTAGTGGTCATAATTGTCACTCCTAGGGTGCTGTAATATTCAGAGAAAAAATTACATTGTCTCTGTTGTGAGGTGTCGGCTGTCTGATCTTCCTTGCTTGTTATGCCTAAGTACAGGACATGAGGTCATGCGGGGGGCTGAATGGATAGTCAACAGAAAGATGAGATGTGTGAGAATCACCAGCTAGGCAGGGGAACTTGGTGGCTGTGGATTTTGAGGTCTGTAAGAAAGAAATGGAGAAAAAAAGTTAAATTAGGTTACTAAATGCTATGAAAGGTCTTGTTTATAACTGTAATGTAATATATGGATTTTAAAAATAATACCCCCAAAAAGCATACAAAAAAAACCCTGTAATACCTTAGTCAGTGCCGTAATACTATACTTCCGGTCCCCGTAATACTATACTTCCGGTCCAATAATACTATACTTCCGGTCCTCGTAATACTATCGTTGGGATCACCAACTTTTCTAGTGTCCAAAGCATAGTTTTTTTTGTTTCTTTTTTTTATTCCTGAGAGAAAGCAGGACTCACGCAGGAAGGGGGATGTGAGTGAAGAGCGAGAACAAGCAGCACGGAACCATCCCACAAGGAATCAGAGGTAAAACCTCGTCAGCATTTCGTATCCATATATTACAAAAAATAACAGTTAGGTTGAGTGAATCACTCGGCTGTAATTCCATCTCGAGGTCTTGGGGACAGGAACCTTCGAGCTTCGCCTCGAGGTTACCTATGTCCCCAGAACTCTTCCTCGATGGAATTCACATAGCCTTGTAATTCACCTCGGAACTCATTCATTATCTCTATTTGTAACTGTTACGTGTGGGGAGGGTATGTGTAGTCATTAAAGTCAGTTTTAATATTAGTGAGTTAGGGGAAGTAATGTGTGTACTGTAAAGTTTACCTTTTCAATATGGCTACCAGTACATTTTTTATATTTCTGCAAGGCAGTGATATGGTTGGCACTGCATCCCTAGTGGGCATAAAAAGTGCCAGTCACAAGGTTCTTGCCCTATAAGGCATCAGTTCTGATCAGTCAAGACACAGGATTCTCCCTCCTGTCTTATAATGCTAAACAAACTATATAATGTATGATGGAACGCTGTTAGCATTAAAAATCCATCACTTTCAAAATGTTGTTATGCTGTAGTAGCTGCATCATTGCAGCTGTTATGCTGCACTAGCTGCATAGCTACTATAGCATAACCACATCAAACAAGCTAGTGCATGTGCATTATGTGACCAGGAAGTGGCCACGATGGTGAAAACAACAGTGATGCGAGTGGCAACGTGGAGAAAAAAAACAAAGTAAGTCACCCAAATAGTCGCATTTCGTAGCAGTTGGCTTCCTACACTATAAAAAAACAATGGCTACCCAGCTAGCAATGACTTGCTGAGTTAGTTCATCTCGAGGTTGCCCATGGTGACCGAACCTCTTGAGCTATGCTCTCGAGGTTCAAATGAACTAACCAGCTTGTTACCGATAGATGGGTATCCATTATTCTCTATATAATGTATAGTGGAATGCTGTTATACATGGAATTCCATTCCTGGAATATGCTTGTTCTGCTGCAGTAGTGACATCATTATGTTGTTCTGCTGCAGTAGTGATGTCACTACTGCAGCAGAACAACTTGGAATGCTGCCACATACTTGATTCCCCATATCCAATTAAGCTGAAAGTTGTTGATTTTTAAACTTCAACTTGCAGAAATAGCTGCAGCACACAGTCAGTAATTTGAGCCTACACCAACCCTCAAGTGCCCCCCAACCTCCAGTTCACTTAAGTAAAGGGCAGTGTCCAAAATAGGCACTGATACCCATACACTATATAGAATAGTGGATGGGCAACTCTGTGCACAACCAGTGTGTTGTGCCACCTCAGGGAACTGATTCCCATGGACCTCTCGAGCTTCGCTCTCGAGGTCACAGGGAATCAGTACCCCTCGGTGGCACAACACACTGGTTGTGCATAGTTGCCCATCCACTATCCTATATATAATAACATTTTGTAAGTGATAACACATGACAGGCTGTACATTTGTGCAGAACAAAACTCACACGTCAAGTAATTGTTTTCTGTGAGGCACAGCCAATTGCCATTAAATCACTTGGGAAGTGCTCTTATTCCGCAATGACTGTATACTCTAAAGTGTGTTATTGTGCTTATAAAGGGGGCATAGCAGTTTTAATGAAAGGTAAAGAGTTTGTAGTTAACAGTAATGCAGGTGTGCAAAATAAGAACGTAGGTCTCGGACTTTGAGTAACCAATCAGATTGCTTGATTTTCCATATCCATTTTATAACTAAGAATTAACAAATACTGCTGCTTTAGTGGCCAGACTGTTGCATTTAATATAGCGGCAATGTCAATGGCACTGCTCATATAGGTGGCAGTGTCATATCTGTAAAACTGCATGGTGAAAATATAAAAAAAAAACAGTATGTTGGTCAAATATTGTTTTGTTTCAAATGATTACACGTGTAAATGTCATTCCTGTTAAACAAGGAACTACAGCTTTCCTTTAATCTAACCTGCAACTAGATGTATCTCATGAACCACAACTCTCAGAAAATATTCTTTTTCATGGCAGTTCTTCCATTTTTATACTTCCTTCTTTTTTCTTCTTACTGTTGAAGGCTACGTTTGAAATTGGCTTCCCTCAAAAACATTTATCTCCCCTTACTGAGCGAGGGACACTCCTCAAGTCAAGGTTCTCTTTTCCATCTGCTGTAGGTCACTCTTTAACATCTGCACAGCAAAAAGGTGAGGGTCTACAGTATGTCTTTGAAGAATTGCTTCACATGTTACACCCCAAGGAGATGGCACCAATGTCTGAATGGAGAGGAACCACCTCCATGGGCAAAGTTAGTTACCCACCTTCTGCTGGTGTCAGTGGTGTTTACTGAACAATTAGCAGTCATTGGACCTCCCTGAGCCAGGGGGCATCTCACTTGGGGCCCTGAATGCCTCCATCAGTCAGAGGTGGAGGTTTCAGGTGCGGTATTATAAATAACTGTGGGAGTACTCCTGCCCAAGCATAGCACTCCATTCCCCAATACATGAAATTCACTTACTCTGCCGAACGTTGCAACTCCCCTACAAATTAACATCTTTAGTAGGACCATTTCATCCTTTACATTGTAAAATAAAATTGGTCCACCATTCTATAACATATTATAAAATGAATGGAAATCTTGTGCACCCTGATTGGCTGAAAATATTCTGAAGCAGTGCAGTTCAGGAATAGGAACCACACTGGTTCACTGTTCTTCCAGCAACCAGGACTCGGTACACTAAGATATCAATGCATCCCTGAAACATTTGTAAAATAATTTCTGGCAACCATCGCAGCACTGTAAATGAACTTACCACCCTCACCCACCAGCAGTGTACAACACAGCTTGTCACATTTTATAAATAATGTTAACTCCATTCCACCTCACACATGCCTACTATTACAAATAAACATGAAAACCACTTATTCCCACTTTATTGAAACTTTTTTTACTTGTCAGTTGCAACTTGTTGCTTTGCCTCCCACTTTAGCATCCCCTCCAGTTCACCCTACAGGCAATTAATTCTAGTTGCCTCCCAGAGTATAAAAAACTACCCAAAGAAGAAATGTATTTTTTCCTTCCTGAATGTGTTTGCGGGTGGATGTTCCTTTACATCTCTGGTTTAAGCACTGCCATATAAATAACTTCTGGCACAGCTCGCTCTCCCACAAATAGCATCTGTGCCTTCCTCTCACTTCTTCATAAAGCTCCTGGTACTTTCATTAACATCACAAAATAGCACCACAGCCTAATAAACACATAGCCTGTGCACATGTCTGCTACCTGAGTGGGCATTAACAAAGGCTATTTCTGGTGCCCAGCCCATTGGTGCATCATTGCTCACAACTCCAGTGACCTGTGTTCAGGAATGAGCCAGGATTATTGAGGGCCAGCATGGGTAGAGGATGATTAAGTGTCCCACAGGATGGTCTCCTCCTGAGTTGGAGGGCCGCTGCCTCCACTGCAATACTGCCACCTGGGGGACCAGAGTGGAAGTGCACTGAAGATACTGCAGGAGAAGGGGGTGCTGGCCAGGTTCTACAGAAGCATGCACTTGTGTGTACATGCTTGGAGCTCCATTCATGCCAGACATTCTGAGGGATGGGAACCAGAAAGCAGAAATGCTCTGTTGCCCACAGGATGTCCCCACCATGTTTCGTCCCCATTTCTTGCCACCAGCAGCTTCCCCTGTTTCTCCTGCCTCCAAACTCAGGAGGGGGTGGCAAAGGCTGCCTAGCTGTGGCCAGGCCCTGCCTTGAGGTTTGGGGGGGGAGCAAGCCAGGGTGCACCATGTATGGAAAGAGCTGGGGATCCAGGGAGATAGAATTGCACCAAGCCAGGGGATGTGGGCCACACCAGTGAAAAGAATTATAAAAAATAAATTAAAAAGAAGACTATTTTTAAACAGACACATACAACCATACCTTCCATTCTTTCTCACACTCTTATGTGGTACTGGGTTACATGCGCTTTAAAAAAAAGGAAGAAAACACAGGTATGCTGACCAGTTCCAATGGAATGCCTTGCTTATCATGGACCACTCCAAAAAGTCAGTGCGAGACATCTGGAAGTAGACAGCAAAGCAATTCAGTATTTCAAATACAGTTTTATTTTATTTTTCCAAATCACCATCAAACATTTTCAGGTCACCCTAGCTAGGTTACTCACTCAGATACGCTGACCTGTTCCAAAGCAATGCCTTGGCTATCGTGGGCCAACCTGCTTCAGACTGGATGAGCCACACAAATGGATGGTTCCTACTGCTGAATTGTTCTTGCCAAACAGAACTGCCACCAACTTTACACAAAAAAGACATAGCAGCTCAAAATTCAAGGCAAAATCTGTCCTTAATTTCTGTTTTTTTCATCCTTTGTTTCTCTTTCTCATTTCCTGTCTGACAAGCCTCCACCTGGACCAGTCCCCTGGGCCCTGTCACCTGACTTTTCTGGAGGTTACCTGACTTTGCTGGTGTCCTCTGCTATGGACTTCAGCTGGAGCTGCCCAGTCACTGGTGCAGAGTCTGTGAGGGATCAGGCCATCACCATCTTCCCCCAATTTCTCTCTTGGGTGCCCATGCCTATGTAGTGATGTAATGTGCATACTCCACCTCCATAGAGATTCCCAGACATGGGGTCCCCTTTCCCTTGTGGTCCCATGTCACTGCCACCCAGATTCCTCCAGATTGAAGACAACCCACGGGACAGACATTCCCCCCTCCCGAGGAAAGAGAGATGTCCTACAGATGTTCAATCCTCCCTTCCTCGACCAGCCCCCGAGTAATCCTGGTCCTTTCCTGAACCAGGGTTGCCAGTGTGGCAGCGGGTGGGACAACCAGTGCCTCATCCTGCCACATCACTGGGCTGCCCTTATTTTCTTTCTTAAAGAAATATATATTTAACAAACAGCAGAAGCACATATTGTAGTAAACACAGCATTAGGCTGGTGCCCCCGATTTGCAGCTTAGCTGTGGAGATACTGCTTTGCTCTTAGTTTAAAAATATTTTATTAAAGCTTGTTTTTAGCTTCTTTTTTGGTTGATTTATTTAGCTAGTTTTTGTTTGTTAAAATTTACTTCAAACACTCATTTTATAGGCACATTATGATACAACAGGGTATTGGTGTATATATGTGCACAGAACTTCCAGGTTGATGAAGCCATTTTCTACAAGTACTTCGTGCCTTTCAATTCACTAGGGCATGTGGTTCAGACTAGGAACCAACACCCTGTCATATCTTATTGCTTAACTACAGTAATGTATCCCCCGATGGCACTCTTGGCTATAAGCATGGTCTCAGTTGCAATCTTTAAGTGCCAGAACTGCAAACTTCACTTTGGGGGTTTTCACATTCTAACTATGAACATGAAATCACTCTTATGGTCACAAGACCACTGTCAGGTGGCACTTTAATGTAGCAGTTAATGACATAGTAACATAGTATTTTCTAGACAGAAGGGACTTAGGGTCCATCATGTCTGTCTTTCCTGTGGCATAGCAGTGACAATACCAAATTAGAGTATTTGAGTGCCTCTAAGCTTATCGCATGAAATGATATATAATCATTAATGCCATTCACCCTCAGAACTTCATCTAGTCCTGCCATGAAAGCCTGAACCATGCTACTTCAACAACCTCACCAGCTAGTGTAGTCCATGTTACCCACCCTCTGTGTGAAGTCATGCTTACTAAAGATTACATTTATCCTACTTCCCCCAATTTGAATTCATGTCCTGTAGTTCTGCTTGCACTCACAAGCTCATACATCCTGTCTACTCTCTTTGTCTATCCATTTTAGTATTTGTCAAAGTCCTCCTCTCAGTCTTCTTTACTCTAGACTGAACAATTTGAACATGTCCAATCAGTTTAATTAGCACTTGCCTCCTAAGTCACTAATCAGCCTTGTGTCCCTATTCTGGACCCTTTTGCTCTCTCCTATGACCTTACTGGGACAGGCATTGAGGAACCCTAGTGGTAAGAATGAGAAGGTAAAGTCAGAGATCAAGTAGGGGCTGCAATTTTTGCAGTAGGTAGGGAAAATAGGCAGACTGGATGGGCCTAGCAGTCTTTATCTGCCATCAGTTTCTTTGTTTTTATGTTACTGCACTGCAGTGACCAGAACTGGAACCTGCATGCCAGGTGTAGTCTAACTCTTGTGGAATTCACTACCCTTAGGGGTTAGGGGGCCCCCAACTTTGGAGGTATTCAAGGCCCTCCTATTCACCTATGCTTTTCCCGACTTAGCTTTTAGTGCTATGGTTTAGATCTAGTTCCCGGCATCCCTCTTTTTAGTTTATTTCTGTGACAAACCCTATTTTATTACTTATGGATTTTAATGTTAAAAATGATATTTGTCTATGAATTTATTTGGGTTTATTTATTTGTCTGTTTCATGTTGTACAGCGCCCAGAGTCTCTGGGATTGGGCATCTTTTAAATAAAAATTGCCTTGTCTTGCCTTGCCTTGCCTTGCCTTGTGTAAACCCAGCCTCTGAGGACTGACACAATCATCTGAATGTTGAAGTATGGCTAGTGCCCCTGAGAACTAGCATAGTCAGCTGGATATTAAAGTATGACTAGTGCCCCTGAGGACTGGTGCAGCCAGCTGCATGTTAAAGTATAGCTAGTGCCTCTGAGGACTGGTGCAGCCAGTTGGATGTCAAAGTATGGCTAGTGCCCCTGAGGACAGACGCAACCAGCTGGATATTAAAGTATGGCTTGTGCTCCTCAGTACTAGTAAACACAAGGCAATGGATGGCACCATCCACCAAGCATAATTAGAAAAATATTTGTATTTGGTTACACAATCACTAATCTATTTGATAGTGCCACACAGGGAAAAGTGTATTCCAGTTCACAGAATGACCCGACCAGTGTCACGTTCGCATGCTTTGTCAGGGATGACTTGTCTGAGTCACCAAGTTCATATACTGAAAATAATGTGGACTTTAAAGTGACAGTATGATTTAAAAAAAAGTCCTAATATAAGTGAAACAGGTTAAAGGGACACTATCAACCTGTTTTTCATCATATTATTTCTAGTTCAAACCCCACATTTTATTATTGCTTACCCTCTCTAAAATTCACTGATGTTGCTGTTTGTTTTGTATGTCTCCTTGTTTAGTAGAATTGAAATGCATGGCAATGTATATTTATAAACAACCTTGTTTTTGTTTACAATCCTAGTTCTGTTCTTACTGCATGCTTCCTGAGCATTAGAAACACACCTAAACAGTGCAGCCAGTCATAAGGCAGTAGTCTCTTAAACTCCTACTGCATCATGAGGGGCTAAACTGTTTTGTGGGTGTTCCCAAGTCCAGGAAAGGTGCATTTGTAGTTGATCAAAGAATGTAAACAAACCTGTTTTGGTGTAATAACACCAGTATGTTGGGCAGTCTGTTTTTTACTTTTTTAAAGAAAATAAGAGTCAGAATCAAACTACCAGCTACATCAACACTCTATACAGAATTCTGGCGATCATAAAATATGTTTTTAAACTAGGGACAGTTTGAGACCTAAGGGGGGTTGACAGTGTCCCTTTAAAAGAGAAAGTCTGAGTAAAATTAATTCACTCAAAGCATAGTGCATATACTTCTAATTCGTAATCACAACCATAAATGTTATCAATTCATAAAAACAATTTACTAAAAAGAGTGAGTTACAGGACTATTTCAATAGCACTCCAGTGAAGTTTTATAATTTATTTGCTGCTTCATCATGCATAATCCTTCCAGAGCTGCTTGAGCTGCAAAATAATCACTAGAGGATATTATTTAAACCCTTTGAGAACAGCATAGTACCACAGCAGTATGCTTGATTAAAAAGAAGGAAAAACAAAGGGGGGGGGGAGGAGAAAAATGAATTTTTTAAAAGTGTTTTGGGGTGGGGTTGGGAACATTTTCCAATCAGGTGCAGAACATAACAAGAGAAAACAAGATGAAGACAAGGATGCTAGAACAAGCATTTGTCAATGCAGAACGTTTGCTTGCTTGTATTTGCTGTATAGCTGTTGTAGACAGATAACACAGATGCTTAGATTAGCAAATTAATGAGTTATAAAAGTGCAATTATCATGACCAGGAAATGAAGAGGTTCACACATAATAGGCCCTATTCACCAATGGGTGGGAATTACATGGCAGAGGTGTGTATCTCACCCACATAGGTCCACACCTGCGTACAGGTGCACGCTGGCAGAATTCAACACCACCTGCCACCTGTCCATGGCCCACCAGGGCAGAGTCGTGGACCCAGATGGGCATCCAGTATAAAGAAATTCTCATAGAGGTACCCTGAGAGACTTTAAGACATTCTCACAGAGGTACCTGGTGCAACTAAAAGGCATTCTCATAGAGGTACGGTAGCTGGTGCAACTATAAGGCATTCTCATAGAGGTATCCAGTGCAACCACAAGGCATTCTCATAGTGGTGCCTGATGCAACTATTAAGCATTCTCATAGAGGGAGCAGGTGCAACTATAAGACATTCTTATAGAGGTATCTGGTGCAACTATAAGGCATTCTCAAAGAGGCATCCAGTGTAACCACAAGGCATTCTCATAGAGGTACCTGGTGCAACTATAAGGTGTTTTCATAGAGGTACCTGTGACAACTACTGTATAAGGCATTCTCATAGAGGTGCCTGGTGCAACTATAAATCATTCTCATAGCGGTACCTAATGCAACTATAAGGCATTCTCATAGAGGTGCCCCATGCGACTATAAGGTATTCTCATAGAGGTAGCCGGTGCAACTATAAGTCATTCTAA
Organism: Neoceratodus forsteri; assembly: GCA_016271365.2. Lineage (NCBI taxonomy): Eukaryota > Metazoa > Chordata > Ceratodontiformes > Ceratodontidae > Neoceratodus > Neoceratodus forsteri. Next base: position 1,201,219,242 of record CM057453.1, on the reverse strand, counting down.
TAGAAGTACCTGGTACAACTATAAGGCACTCTCATAGAGTTACCTGGAGTAACTATAAGGTGTTCTCATAGCAGTACCTTGTGAGACTATAAGGCATTCTCATAGAGGTATCTAGTTCAACCACATGGCATTCTGAAAAGAGGCACCTCGAGTAACAATAAGGTGTTCTCATAGAGGTACCCTGTGAGACTATAAGGCATTTTCATAAAGGTACCTGATGCAACTTTAAGGTGTTCTCATAGAGGTACCCAGTTTGACAATTAGGCATTCTCATTGAGCTACCTGGTACAGCTATAAGGCATTCTCAAAGAGTTACCTGCTGCAACTATTAAGTGTTCTCATAGAGGTACCTGGAGGAACTATAATGCTTTCTCACAGAGGTACCTGATAAGAGTATATGGTGTTCTTATTGAGGTACCTGATGCAACTATAAGGCATTCTGGTAGAGGTATCCAGTGCAATTAAAAGGTGTTGTCATAGAGGTACGAGTAACTATAAGGTGTTTTCATAGAGGTACCTGGTGCAACTATAAAGCATTCTCATATGATACCTGGAGCAACTATAAGGCATTCTCATGAAGGTAACCTGTGCAACTATGAGGCATTCTTATAGAGGTATGTGATGCAAGTATAAGGTGTTCTCATAGAGGTACCTGGTGCAACTATAAGACATTTTCATAGAGGGACCTAGTGAAACTATATGATGTTCTCAAAGAGGTACCTGGTGTAACTATAAGGCATTCTCATATAGGAACCTAGTGAAACTATAAGGTATTCTCACAGAGGTACCTGATGCAACTGTAAGGTGTTCTCATAGAGGTACCTGGAGGAACTATAATGCTTTCTTATAGAGGTACCCGGTGCGACTATATGGTGCTCTTATAGAGGTACCTGGTGCAACAATAAGGCATTCTCTACCTGGTGCAGCTATTAGGTGTTCTCATAGAGGTATCAGGTGCAACTATAAAGCATTCTCATAGAGATACCCGGTGCAACTATGAGGCACCTGGAGTAACTGAAGCATTCTCATCGAGGTACCTGGAGTAACTATAAGGTGTTCTTATAGAGGTACCCGCTGAGACTATAAATCATTATCATAGAGGTAGCTGGTGCAGCTACAAGGGCTTCTAATAGAGGTACCTGGTGCAACTATAAGGCATTCTCATAGAGTTACCTGGAGTAACGATATGGTGTTCTCAAAATGGTACCTGGTGAGACTGCAAGGCATTCTCATAGAAGTACCTAGTGCAACCATAAGGCATTCTCAAAGAAGTACCTAGAGTAATAATAAGACATTCTCATATAGGTACCTGGTACAACAATAAGGCATTCTCATAGAGCTACCCGCTTCGACTATTAGGTGTTCTCATAGAGGTACCTGGTGAAACTATAAGGCATTCTCAAGAGGTACCTGGTGCAACTATAAGGCATTCTGGTAGAGGTACCTGGAGGAACTATAATGCATTTTTGTAGAGGTACCTGATGAGACTATATTGTGTTCTTATTGAGGTGCCTATTGCAACTATAAGGTGTTCTCATAGAGGTACGTGGAGGAACTATAATGTGTTCTCATAGAGGTACCCAGTGAAACTATTAGGCAATCTCATAGTGGTACCTGGTGAAACCATAAGGCATTCTCAAAGAGGTACCTGCTGCAACTATAAGGTGTTCTCGTAGAAGTACCTGGAGGAACTATAATGCGTTCTCATAGAGGTACCCAATGAGACTGTATTGTGGTCTTATTGAGGTACCTATTGCAACTATAAGGAGTTCTCATAGGGGTACCTGGTGCAACTAAAAGGCGTTCTCATAGAGGTACCTGGAGTAACTGTAAGGTGTACTCATAGAGGTATCCAGTGCAACTAAAAGGCATTTTCATAGAGGTACAAGTAACTGTAAGGCATTTTCACAGAGGTACCTGGTGCAACTATAAAGCATTCACTTATGGTACCTGGAACAACTACAGTATAAGGCATTCTTATGAAGGTAACCTGTGCAACTATAAGGCGTTCTTATATAGGTATCTGATGTAAGTATAAGGCGTTCTCATAGAGGTAGCTGGTGCAGCTATAATGCGTTCTCATAGAGGGACCTGATGAGACTATAAGGCATTCTCAAAGAGGTACCTGGTAGAAGTGTAAGGTGTTTTCATAGAGGTACCTGGAGGAACTATAATGCGTTCTCATAGAGGTACCTGGTGCGACTATATGGTGTTCTTATAGAGTTACCTGGTGCAACTATAGTGCATTCTCTACCTGGTGCAACTATTAGTTGTTCTCATAGAGGTATCAGGTGCAACTATAAAACATTCTCATAGAGGTACCTGGTGCAACTTTGAGGCATTTTCATAGGTGTACCTGCATTCTCGTAGAGGTACCCAATGAGACTATATTGTGTTCTTATTGAGGTACTTGGTGCAACTGTAAGTTGTTCTCATAGAGGTACCTGGAGGAACTATAATGCATTCTCATAGAGTTACCCGGTGCGACTATTTGGTGCTCTTATAGAGGCACCTGGTGCAACTATAAGGCATTCTAAAAGAGGTACCTGGTGCAACTATTAGGTGTTCTCATAGAGGTATTGGGTGCAACTATAAAACATTCTGATAGAGGTACTTGGTGCAACTATGAGGCGTTTTCATAGAGGTACCTGGAGTAACTATGAGGCTTTCTCATAGAGGTACCTGGAATAACTATAAGGTGTTCTCCTAGAGGTACCTGGTGAGACTATAAGGCATTCTCATAGAGGTCCCTTGAGTAAAAATAATGCATTCTCATAGAGGTACCCTGTAAGACTATAAGGCTTTCACATAGATGTACCTGGTGGAACTATAAGGCGTTCTCATAGAGTTGCCCCGTGCGACTATAAGGCATTCTCATAGAGGTAGTTGGTGCAACTGTAAGTTGTTCTAATAGAAGTACCTGGTGCAACTATAAGACGTTCTCATAGAGGTACCTGGAGTAACAATAAGGCATTCTCATAGTGGTACCTAGTGCAACTATAAGGAGTTCTCGTACAGATTCCTGGAATAACAATAAGGCATTCTCATAGAGGTACCTAGAGCAACTATAAGGTGTTCTTATAGAGGTACCTGGTGCAACTATAAGGCATTCTCATAGAGGTATCCAGAGCAACCATAAGGCATTCTCATAGAGGTATCCAGTGCAACAATAGGGCATTCTCATAGAGGTATCTGGTGCAACTATAAGGTGTTCTCATAGATGTACCTGGTGCAACTATAAGGCATTCTCATAGAGGTACCTGAAGTAACTATAAGGAATTCTCATAGAAGTACATGTGAGAGTATCAGGTGTTTTATTGAGGTACGTGTTGCAACTATAAGACATTCTCATAGCGGTAGCTGGTGCAACTACAAGGCATTCTCATAGAAGTACCTGGTGCAACAATAAGGCATTCTCACAGAGACCTGGTGAGACTATAAGGTGTTCTCATAGAGGTAACTGGTGCAACTGTAAGGCATTCTAATAGAGACACCTGGTGAGACTATAAGGTGTTCTTATGGAGGTATATAGTGCAACAATAAGTAATTCTCATAGAGGTACCTGGTGTGAGTATAAGGCGTTCTCATAGAGATATCAGGTGCAAACATAGGGTGTTCTTATTGAGGTACCTGGTGCAACTATAAGGCATTCTAACAGAGGTACTGGGTGAGACTATAAGGTATTCTCATACAGGTACCTAGTGCAACTCTAAGGCATTCTCCTAGAGGAACCCTGTGCAACTATATGGCGTTTTCATAGAGGTAGGTGATGCAGCATGCCCCACAGATGTCCGACGATAGGCAGCTGTGGAGGTGAGAGGGGGCAAAGTTGCTGCCCCCCTGTGATGCAGCAATGGAGTGGTTTTTGCAGGTATGGGATGGGGGGGTCTGTTGGTGGTGCTGGGGGGGCACTGTACCCCACCATATGACTGGATGTTTTGGTGGTAGGTGTATGAAGGTGGTGCTGTTCGGGGGTGCAGAGGTAGCATCCTTAGGCCATTGTCTCTGTGTGGGGTGTGTGTTGGGTAAGGGTGTACCTGGTAGGGGCCACACCAATGTGTGCTGGGGTGTGTGGTGCCAGGTAGCTATGGGGGGTATGGCCACAGTGGTCCCAGTGGGTGAGTGGGCTATCCACCCTGTCCGGGACCCATTGTGTGCATAGGGCATGTAGTGGGTTTATGGCAGGGTTCTCTCTGGCATACCCTGCTCCCTTCCCCACACCACCATGGCCAGCAATACATGCCTTTGTGCATGGTGCATAGTGCTGGAATGCCCTGCCCACCACCAGTGCAGTGCAGTCCACAGACAAGAGGGATTGGGTGCATTGGGGCTGTGTGCTCCCCTTTAGTGCATCCTGTGCAGGGGACGCATTGGGTGCCTAATGGCTTTGCACCCCAGATATGCTGTGCATAGCCACTCTGCCCATTGGTGACTAGGACCCATTGTTGCTTTCTTGAATTGTGATCAGTACCCCAAATTGTCAACATGTCTTCTGTTCTTGGAGTGCATTACCCTCCTAGATGACATTTGAAATGCCTCCCAACAGCCCATTATATTGCAGGAGTTACACATGGGGTCAGTAACACTAGATCTGAATTCATTGAAAGGGCAGTAATTACTGTCACAAACCCACTCAGCAGGTCAGGTTCTCTGCTCCCACAGTGCCAACCTCCGAATGCAGTCTTATGAACAGTTAACTGAACAGGGTACCCCTTCTGTCTGTTTTGTGGGTTTGAATCAAACTTTGGTCTCAAGTTCTGGAGGGATTCAAACTGTGAACCTCTTGCTAGCGTACCCAATGTACAGGCTCAGATAATTCTGCTCTTCGGGGGGCCAGATATCTTTTACCTATGGGCACCTAACCAGGTGTACAAAATGAACCCTTAAAATTATTAAAGACCTCAGAATAAACTCTTACCTTTTCCCAGTTTGGTAAAACCAGTAAGCTTTGTACAGTGTCAGCTTTAACTATGTATGCTTCACTTGTCAAGAGAAAGAATTTCAAAGGCACACCAAGTAGTCTCTAAAGTAGAGGTTTACTTAAAGATAGATAAAAAAATATAAAATGTAAATACAGAAACATATATCACAAAAACATACAATCATTAAAAAGAACAAGGGTTAAAAAAGTGCAAAATTCTTTCCACTAGACAATTAGACTTCTATATCTAATGTATCTCTTCTAACAGTGCTGATAGACAGATGTTGTTGTCAAGAGAGTCCAAACATGTGTGTCTTTAAAGGTCACTCACAGCATAATTAAAACACTGTCTTGAGCCTGCCTTCTTCATAATGTCAGCCAGCTCCTCCTCTGTTTATTAAAAATTATACAATCAGGATGTCATCACTCAGAAGGTAAATTAAATAAGGTTAATTTCTGTCCTTCTTTCATCCATGAGCAACATCCTGCTTTTAAAGACATCAGAGGAACATTTGTGACTTCGCACCAGTGTGACATAACCTGGTTTTCCTCCTCTAAACATCATAAAATGAATATTTTCTTTCCTGTCAGCTGGCAAGCTACAGTTAAGCTAGATAAACAGGAGATACTTAATTTGGGCTTCTTCTAGCCTGTAATTATCTCCTGGCCTTCCAGGTAATACCTTGTAGCTATAACCTGGGGGGGGGGGTCATTCTACAGGCTGTTTCAGCATGTCTCATGACAGACACTCAATAACACATTTTTAAATTACAAAAATCATAGATTAATCAGAACCAGCTGTCAGAGTGTCACAATTCCTCCCCACCTAGACTGAATTTGGGGGCTGCATCCCCTGCATGGGATAAACTTCCCAAATCAGTTCACTCCTTGTAGACACGAGACAGCCTATCAGAGTTCTGATTTTTGGCTCTAGCCCTATGTAATATTGTCATATCATACCCTTGCAAAGCAAGACTCCATGTTAGCAATCTACCATTGTTTTCTCCCATCTGCAACAGCCAAACCAGGGGGTTGTAGTCAGTCTATACCACAAAATGCTACCCATACAACTATGGCTCTAATTTCTTTAGGTCCCACACTATGGCAAGCCACTTCTTTTCCACCATGGAGTATGCTTGCTCCCTGGGAAGTAACTTTTTACTCAGGTATGCTATTAGGTGATACCTTCGTTGGCTGGATGTCTGACTCAGTACTGCCCCAATCCCCACATCTGAGGTGTCAGTTTGAAATATAAAGGGTCTGCTATAGTCAGGACTTGTCAAAACAGGAGCACTGCACAGTGCCTCCTTCAATCTGTTAAAGGCTTCTTCACAGGCTGGTCCCCAGGTAATTTTTCTTGGCATCCTTTTCTTTCCCAGGTCAGATGGGGAGAAGCCAGGGCACTGTAATTGGGTACAAATTTTCTATAGTACCCTGCTGTCCCAAGAAAAATCCTGACCTGCTTCTGCATTTCTGGTCTGGGCCATGCCCAGATTACCTCTATCTTTATTTGGTTAGGATGGAGCTGTCCTCGGCCTACCACATGCCTGAGGTATGCCACCTCTCCCATGGCCACCTGGCACTTACCAGCTTTGACAGTGAGCCCGGCCCTCTGTATTATGACCAGCACTTCCCTAAGGTGGGATAGGTGTTCCTCCCCACTGGTACTAAAGATGGCAGTGTCACCAAGGTACACCACGGCGTACACCTCCTCAGCACCATTTAACACCTGGTTCACCAACCTTTGGAAAGTGGCTGGGGTGTTCTTCATTCCAAAAGGCATTACTTTAAATTCAAATAAGCCTATAGGAGTGATAAAGGCCAACCTCTCTCTAGCTCTGTCTGTCAACTCTGCCTGCCAATATCCCTTGGTCAGGTCAATGGTCGTAAGGTAGTTCGCCCCCTCAACTTCTCCAGGAGTTTGTCCATCCGGGGCATTGGCTGGGCGTCTGACTTTGTGACTGCATTCAGTCCATGATAGTCCACACAGAAACAAGTAGAGCCATCTGGCTTGGGCACAAGGACTACGGGTGAGGCCCAGGGGCTGTGGGATCTCTGGATTACCACTAAATCCAGCATCTCCTCCACTTCCCTCCTAATGTCCTTTTGGACAGCCTCTGACACCCGATATGCTGTCCACCATATGTGCGTCTGTGTCACTGTCTCCACATCGTGAGTCGCTAAGGGGGTTAGTCCAGACTTGACGCTAAACAATGGGGCAAAGTCTGCTAAAACTTCCCTTACTTCCTGGATCTGGTACAGGGCCAGCAGGGGAGACAATTTTACTGCCTCCACAGAGGACTCCCACTTGCTTTCTTCCAGCAAGTCCAGAAGGGGGTCTCCTTCGTCCATCCCCTTCCCAAGACTACACACTGCAAACACCATGTCAGCCCTATTTGCATATGGCTTCATCATGTTGACATGGTACATCCTTTCTGTCTGTCTTCGGTCAGGTAACACTATAATATAGTTCACATCATTTACCTTCCTAACCACTTTGTACGGACCTGCCCACTCAGCCTGCAGCTTGTCTTTCTGGACCAGAATAAGGACCATGACTTCCTGACCCACCATGTATGAGCGAGCTCTGGCTCTGTGGTTGTACCACACTTATCTGTTGGGCAGCTGCCAGGTTGCTCTGGGCTGTCCCCATAAGGTCCTTCAGCCTTTCTCTAAACTTAAGGACATAATCCACTATGGGAGTTCCCTGGGTGGCATGCTTGCCTTCCCAGTCCTCCCATATCAAGTCTAGGGGCCCACGTACCCTGTGTCAATATAAGAGTTCAAAGGGGGAAAACCCTGTCGAATCTTGGGGCACCTCCCTGTATGCAAACAACAGGTAGGGAAGGTATTTCACCCAGTCCCTCCCATGCTGTTCAGCAAACACCCAGAGCATTGACTTCATGGTACCATTGAATCTTTCCACAAGCCCATTGGCTTGTGGGTGATACGGGGTCATGCATCTCTGCACCACCCCACACTTCTCCCATAAACATTTCATCAGGTCCAACATGAAGGAACCCCCTCGATCAGTGATAACCTCCTGCAGAAACCCAACACGTGAGAAAATCCCAAGTAAGGCATCTGCCACTTTGTCTGTCCTCAGTGAGGATAGGGTGACTGCCTCTGCATACCAGGTGGCATAATCCACCACAGTCAGGATGATTCTCTTCCCTGAAAAGCTGGGGGTATTTAAAGGCCCCACAATATCCATTCCCACCCTCTGGAATGGCTCCTCCACTACGGGCAATGGAATCAGGGTGGCTTGAGTTTTCTTGCCTGCCTTCCCTATTTCTTAGCACCGGTGACAAGACCTGCAATGCTCCTTCACCTGCTGGGTGAAGTTAGGCCAATAGAAATTCTGGGCCAACTGCTGCATAGTGCACGTGATTCCCAGATGACCAGACAAGGGAATATCATGTGCAGTTATGAGCAACTGCTCACGATACCCCGGGGGAACGACAAGCTGCCTGCCTAGCACCCCTCCTTCTGTCTGCACAGCCTAAGTATACATAAGTCCATTTTCCCACTAAACCTTATGTCTGCCGTCACCTCCCTGTGCCCCGTCAGAGTCTGCCCAAGCCCTCAGGTTCTGTAGACTAGGGTCACTTCTCTGAGCACCTGCAAACCCCTCACACAATCCCAAGGCATGGGACAGGTGTCCTTCAGTCACTAAACTAGGGTCCCTAGCACTAGTGTCAGGGCACTCAGGATCACTGTCAATCCCAGCCCTCTGACAATGAGTCACCCCTCCCTCTTCAGAGTAATGCTCTGTAGCTGTGTGGTTACTTGCTGCTGGGGAAATTTCTACCCCCTTTTCGTTAGTCTCCATATCAGGAGACACAGGCTGGGGAACCAGCCTCTCAGTGGTTTCCACAATGGCTTCTGTGGGGTTCAGGGAACTACAATTTCCCCTTGCTGTTTGGCTATGGGTAACTGCACACACCATCTCCTGTTTGAGATTGTTGCCCAGGATCACATCCACTGCTAAGGTTTGGGCTACAGCTACCTGTTGCACAGTCCCCTGTTTCACCCCAGTCTAGGAGAACACTAGTGAGGGAAATGTTTTCTCTTCACCAGTAAAGTCCTGTACAGTGACGTATTTATTGGGTATAAGCTGACCAGGCTCTACTAGATCCCCCTTTATCAAGGTCAAGGATGCCCCTGTGTCCATTAACCCTTGCGTCTATACACCAGTCACCATGACTGGGTGTATGTGTTGCCTCATGTTCACTGGCATGCTTCCAGGGACACACAAACAACTCACTTCCTTCCTAGCCCCCTGTTGTGTATTGCTCACCTCTTTGGGACACTGGCAATATGCCCAGTTTCTTTACACAACCAACACTCATTTCTTCTCTTAGAGAAATCTTTTCTCTGAAACCTGGGGCTAATTGGTTTTGGTGGTGGCAGTGAGGGTTTTAGCTGCCCTGAAGGCACGCTCTTCCCTTTCTGCAATGCCATGCCCGGCCCATTCACTCTCAAAGCAGGTCTGCTTTTGGCATAGTGGTCCAAGAGTTCAGCAGCCTCTTGCACTGTTTTGGGTTCTCGGTCCTCCAGCCAGGTTTTCAGCTCTGCTGGGCATAACCAGAAAAACTGTTCTAACAAAATCACATTTTCAATTCTATCAACAGAATTTGCTTCAATTCCTTCCCGCCAACATTTTAAAAACTGATTTTGTTTCATGGCTAGCTCCTCATAGGTCATGTCAGGGCTTCTCCTGAGCTTATGGAATTTAGCTCTGTATGATTCAGCAGTTAATTCAAATTTCTTTAACAGTGCAGCTTTAAGCTTGCCGTAATCATCACTGTCTTCATTGTCCATTTGACCCAATGCATCCCAAGCTTTCCCGGTAAGTAGTGGGGATAGCTGGAAGCTCAAGGACTCCCTAGGAATTTTAGCCTGAATACAAACTTTTTCAAAGGAATTTAAAAAGGCATCCATATCATCCCCTCTTTAAATTCGGCTATCAGTTTGGAATTCAATTTGTAACCCAGTCCTGTAGTCCCAGTTAAACCCAAGCCACTAACCTGCTCTGGTGCCGCTGGTTGGAGTCGTAGCTTCTCCAGTTCATGTTGCCTCTGGCGCTCATGCTCCTCACGGTCCACCTCTTGGCATTGTCACTCTGCCTCATGGTCCACCTCCCACTGTTCACAGTCCCTCTCAGTCCCTCTCCTTCTGGAACTCCAGCTCCAAGGCTGCAGGTGGAGTGTGCAGGGTGAGAGACTGTTAATTACTCCTGTGGTTGCACTCTGTTGCCTGTGTGTTTGACTGTGAACTCTGCTATTATCTGGAATTGTTGGAGAGGGGAAGAAGGAACAAGGCTGCAGGTGGAGTGTGCAGGGTGAGAGTCCGTTAATTACTCCTGCAGTTGCACTCCATTGCCTGTGTGTTTGACTGTGAACTGCGCTGTTATCTGGAATTGTTGGAGAGGAGGAGAAGGAACAAGGCTGTGGGTGGAGTGTGCAGGCTCTTGGATTATCACTGCCCTGTTGAGTTGGGGTTGATTTGGACACTTGGTGTGCCTCTGTCTGCTTGCTTTTGGGGGGTGCCTGTTTGTGTATTGGGGCCATGGCAGGAGGTGCCAATGCACATCTAGTGAAGAATGGATGTATTATAGGCAGCCTCTTGGTCTCTCGGGGGTCTTCTTCTTAGTGGTCCCTAGCCGGGGACCATAGTTGCGACTTCTTTGCATGGGGAAATGACTCTGGGCTGCCTGTGGATTTGAGCGGCTGGCCTATACAGAGTGGAGGATTTGTTTCTTGAGACTTGGACTTGGACCCCTGTGGATTTATCGACTTGGGGGCCAAATAGATCTCCATACTCTGGTATTCTCCTAGGGGTCCCAGTAGTTGGTGAGAGTGGTGCTGGGGCTTCCAGGGGAGCACACTTCTGGTTATATTTTTAAAGTGTCATCAGAAAATCTGACTACATAATGACTGGGGCAATGAGAGGGCCCTTTGCCTTAAAGTAGTCTAGGCTGTGGATCGATATTTATCTTAGATTCTTATAGAATATTGTTTTATTTTTATTGTATGTAATCTTGAATATTTGTATTTTTTCTGTGATTTGCAGTCTGCTCTCCTGAGCTGTGTTTGGGGATTTAATTCTGAGTTTTGTTTTTAAGGGGTTATTTGGGGGTGGGTTAGTGTTTATTTAATTGTGTGTGTGTGTGTGTGTGTGGAGTGGGTGGTAGTTGGTCTTGTTTGGTTTTGGAATTACGTAGCCAGGGGGATGTGTCTGGGAAGGTATGTGGGCCTGGGGTGGGCCAGGATAGTGTGTGGGGCATCCAGCTGTTTGATCTGTAGCCTTTTTTCAGCCTCCCTGTGTTGGATACTACAGCAAGGCACTGCAGGGAGGTTGGAATAGGGAGGAGTCATAGTATTCGATCAGGGCGGGGTGCCCCTTGCACGGCGGGTGGTGGTAGGATCCAGGTAGTGGGGTGCAGAAGGCTCCCTGGGATTAGATGGGACTTAGGGAGAGGCCAGACATGTTTAGTTCCCATCACCTGGGTTCCCACCAGACCGAGTGGGCAGGCAGCCAGAGGGGCTGCACTGTCCACCAATCCCCTGAGGGCAGTGCTTTGCAATGCCAGATTGGTCAGAAAGAAGAATGCAATTATAGCGGACTTGGTTTCTTCAGCTGATCTAGCTTGCATTACGGACACCTGGATTGGTGATGATGCTGGCCCAGTTTTAGAGGCTGCCATCCCGTCTGGGTACACCGTAGTGCACTACCCCAGAGTGGAATGCAGGGGTTGGGGGTAGCCATCTGTTTTAGATCTGAGCTGGGCTTCACCGTGCACCCAGTGAGAGCACCATATTCCTTTGAATGTGTGGCCATTCGTGGGGGTCCGGGCACAGGCTGCTTGATTCTCCTGATTTACCACCCCTCTAGAGTGGTTGGGAGATTTCTTGCAGGAAGTGACTGATTTCATCGTCAGGGAAACATTGGAGGCCCCCAGATGTTTGGTGTTGGGGGACTTCAGTGTTTGGGCCGAGGATGAATCCTCTCAGTTTGGTTATAACTTCCTTCAGATGATGTCATCTCTGGGCTTTGCGCAGGAAGTTTCTTCCATGACCCATCAGGGTGGCCACATGTTGGATTTGGTGTTCTCACTGGGGCTTGAGATAAATAGTCTCAGTATTGATGCGGTCGTTTGGTCTGATCATTGCACGGTGAAGTTCTGGTTCGGGGCCCCCCCGGTAGCCCTCCCCCTGCAGATATGGTCAGCTATCACCCTTTGAGGGGGTTGACCCCTGAGGGTTTTTTGGCAGTGACTGACCTATCTAGTGTGGACAGTGCATGTGTTGGGGGTGTGTGCATAGCAGTGGACGCCTAAAATAAGGCACTTTCTGGTGCACTCAACTCCCTCACACCAGTCCGTGTATAACCCAGGTCTTCTCACCTGAGGTCCCCTTGGTATGATGGGGAGCACAAGGTAATGAAGACCTTGGGTCAGAGATTAGAGCACTGCTGGTGGAAGTCCAGCCTGGAGGTGGACAAACTGGCCCTGCGTGTGCACTATTGTGCATACCAGGGGGCAATCAACCATAAGAAGGCAGAATTCCTGTCCAGGGAGATTGCTGCCAGGAGGAACCGACCAACTGTGCTCTTTCAGACTGTGGACAGGCTTCTTCATCCTTCCTGTCTACAGCCGAAGGTAGCTTTTTCAAGTGCATTATGCAAGGAGTTTGCTCGGTTCTTCTTGGACAGGGTGTCTGCCATCAGGCAGGAGGTTCTGCCAGTGGACCAGAATCTGGCCGACAGTGGTCACCATGGGCGACCGGAAAGCACTCCACCTGGTTGGGGTGAGTTTAGACAGGTGGAGGTGGCTGAGATCAGTGAGATTGCTTCCAAGCTGCGGCACACCTTTTGTGAACTGGAGCCGGTGCCAACTCATTTCTTAATGAGATGTGTTGACTCTGTTGGCACGGTGTTTGCCTTGATTGTCCAGTGTTCCCTGTCAGAAGGGGTCTTTCCTGATGTCTTGAAGGAGGCATTGGTGAGACCCCTTCTGAAAAAAACCATCATTGGACCCTGATGTCAAGGCAAATTACCGTTCTATCTCCAACCTCCCATTTTTGGGTAAGATTGTTGAGAAGGTGGTGGCTCTTCAGCTTGAGGAGCATCTTGTGGCCCATGATTTATATGAGCCGCTCCAGTCTGGGTTTCATGCGAGGCCTAGTACTGAAACTCTGCTAGTTTGGGTACATAATGACCTCCTTTGAGCTAGAGATCGAGGGGAAGGGACAATTCTTGTTCTCCTCGCTCTCTCTTCAACATTTGACACAGTGGACCATCGAGTGTTACTTGACCGCCTAAGGGAATTCTGTGGACTTGCCAGCATCGATGTCTGCTGGTTTGAGTCTTTTTTATCTAACAGGAATCAGAGGGCAGTGATGGGGAATTTCTCCTCCTCCCCTGTCAACCTGTCATGTGGAGTTCCCCAGGGTTCGGTCTTGTCACTGATGTTGTTTGCCGTGTACACGCTACCCCTGGGAAAGATCATTAAGAAGTACAGTCTGGGTTTTCACTGCTATGCTGATGATACTCAACTGTACCTCTCCTTTGCCCCTGGAACATCTTGTGCAGTAGAAGTGCTTAACAGCTGCCTAGCTGAAATCAATGTCTGGATGGCCTCCAGCTGGTTGTGACTGAACCCCAGTAAAACGGAGGTACTGGTGGTGGAGTCAAACAGAGGGCATGATAAGTTGGCCTTTGGTGCAGAGACAGGACTTTGTCTTGGCTCTGTACCATTGAAGTCCTCCTCTAGGGTGCGTGATCTTGGTGTTATTCTTGACAGCAGTTTGACACTTGAGTTTCAGGTGGCATCCGTTGTCTGTACCAGCTTTTATCATCTGAGGAATATCGCCAGGATAAAGCCCCTAGTTCCGCCACTGGACCTCCCCACTTTGGTGCATGCCTTTGTGACATCCAGTCTTGACTACTGTAATGCACTCTATCTCGGGGTCCCTGAGGGTACCCTGCACCGACTGCAGCTGGTGCAGAATGCAGCAGCAAGGCTGTTGACAGGACAGTCTAAATATTGTCATATTACTCCGGTGCTGCGTCAACTGCACTGGCTGCCGGTTAGGTGGAGGGTCCTCTTTAAGGTGGGTTTGCTCACCTTTAAGGCCCTACATGGCCTGGGCCCTGGCTACCCAAAGGACCTTCTTGCACCTGCTGTCTCAGTCTGCACCCTCTGCTCCTCCTCTAGGGGCCTCCTAGCGATTTCCAGGATGAGGTTAAGAACTGCTGGTGACAGAGCATTTAGTGTTGCTGCCCCCGTCCTGTGGAATTCGCTTCCTCTAGCTGTTAGGGAGGCCCTGTCTGTTGAGGTTTTTAAGGCCAGCCTCAAGGCCTTTTTGTACAATCAGGCCTTCCCAGACTATGTTTTATAGTTCCTTACCTGTCTTTTTAATAAAGATTAATCTGATGTTAATTTAGTCTTAGAGACTAAATGCTGCAGAAGTTGAGGGCAGTTAATTATATAGTAAATTTTGCTTTAACTTGTTCAGATTATTGTATTTAATTGATTTTTATTGTGATGTGTTGTATTTATTGATTAATGTATGGCGTCCAGAGCCTCTGGGATGGGCGTCTTTTTAAATAAAATGTGCCTTCCTTGCCTCCATTCTGCGCAACATTATTTGCAGCCTGAGTACTTCTGGATCCAGGATACTGGTGACCTTCCCCTGCTGCTGTGGCCCTTCACTGACAGTGGCCCTGTTTCCCTCCTCATCAGATCTGGACACTGCACTGGCCGCTAACCCTGCCACACTCAAGATTTGGTCCTTTTCAGTCTCTGTCTGTGACTTGATGCTCTGGGTATCTGCTACCATCAGGGCATCCACGAGGTTCTGTTTGCTGGCTTTCACCTTGAACTGGACTCCTCTGTCCCCACATAACTGCTTTAAGCAGGCTACAGTGTGCCTGCTGTAGTTGGAAGCCATCTTCTTCCCTAACTATGGCTACTCTGACTTACACTTTAGAAAAAAAAATAATGGGTAGGAACTTGACTGTACACCAAGTGATATAGTTCTGTCTCTTTTTAAAAATAAATCACTGCCTTTTTCTTTCTTTGCAAGTGAGCTGATGGTCTCAAGCTGGCACACTGAACAATAAAAGCTTGTAATACCAAAATTTATCACACCGCTGCCAACCCATCTGTCACAAACCCACTTAGCAGGACACGCCCTCTGCTCCCACAGTGCCAACCTCCAAGCGCAGTCTTGTGAACAGTTAACAGAACAGGGTAACCCTTCTGTCTGTTTTGTGGGTTCAAATCAAACTTTGGTCTCTAGTTCTGGAGGGATTCAAACTAGGAACCTCTTGCTAGCATACCCAATGTACATGCTCAGAGAATTCTACTTTTCAGGGGGGGGCAGATATATTTTGCCTATGGGCACCTAACCAGATGTACAAAATGAACCCATAAAACTCTATTAAAGACCTCAGAATAAACTCTTACCTTTTCCCAGTTTAGTAAAACCAGTAAGCTTTGTACAGTGTCAACTTTAACCATGTATGCTTCACTTGTCAAGAAAAAGAATTTCAAAGGCACACTAAGTAGTCTCTAAAGTAGAGGTTTACTCAAAGATAGATAAAAAATGTAAAATGTAAATACAAAACCATATATCACAAAAACATACAATCATTTAAAAGAACAAGGGTTAAAAAAAAGTGCCAAACTCCTACCACCAGACAATTAGACTTATATATCAAATCAAATCAAAAATCAAATCAACTTTATTTATATAGCGCCTTTCAGAGCCAAGGCGCTGTACATAAAAACATATACATAATACAGATTAAAACAACATTAAAATATGTTGACCATAATTAAATAAAAGCTAGACTAAATAAATATGTTTTTAAACTAATTTTGAAACTATCGACAGTTGGGCATTCTCTCAGCCAACGAGGTAGAGAATTCCACAGTGTCGGTGCTGAAAAAGCAAAAGCACTTGAACCTGATGTCTTCAATCGAACCCTCGGAATCTCTAGCAATCCCTCATTGGCAGAACAGAGAGGACAGAGGGGACAATAGGGAATCAGGAGATCTTTCAGGTAACCAGGTCCCTGGTCATGTAGGGCTTTAAAGGTTAGTAACCGAACCTTAAAGGTGATCCACCACCTAACAGGCAGCAAGTGCAGTTCGCGGAGCACAGGTGTAATATGACTGGTTCTAGACGTCTCAGTCAAAAGCCTGGCCACCTCATTCTGCACCAGCTGCGGGCAGCGGATATCAATCCCAGGTAGCCCTAGGTAAAGGGAATTGCAGTAATCAAGATGGGTAGTGACAAAGGCATGGACCAATGTTGGAAGATCACCCGACGGAACCAGGTGTTTCACCCGAGCGATATTCCTCAGATGGTAAAAAGAGGATTTGATGACAGCTGATACCTGAGATGTTAAAGTCAGTCCATCATCAAAATTAACACCCAGATTACGCACCAGATCAGAGGTAGGGAGTGGCATACCACCAAGTAACAAACCTGAGGGATGTCCAGCTCCCAAACCTGCTCCCAGATGACCTGGGTCCACTACCAATACCTCAGTCTTATCTGGATTCAGTCTCAGCCAGCTGGAACTCATCCAAAGTCTGATCTCAGCAAGGCAGTTGTTTAGCACGGAGAATGCATCATCCTGGCCAGGGAGAAAGGACAGATACAGCTGGGTATCATCTGCATAGCAGTGAAAACCCAGACTGAATCGCCTGATGATTTCTCCCAATGGCAGCATATACACTGCAAACAACATGGGAGCTAAAATGGAGCCCTGCGGTACCCCACAAGGCAGGAATGAGCGCCAGAGGAATAAATTCCAGTGGCAACTCTCTGAGACCTGTCTGTGAGGTAAGAATGAAACCATTTGAGGACTGTACCAGACAGCCCACAATAAACAAGCAGGCGTTCCAGCAGCACACCATAGTCTACAGTGTCAAATGCAGCAGAGAGATCGAGAAGGACCAGAATGGTACATGCCTTTCGATCTCTAGCCATTAGGAGATCACTCAATACACAGACAAGGGCAGTCTCCATGCTGTGCTTCTTCCTAAAACCAGACTGGAGAGTATCATAGACATTGTGAGTTATAAGATGATCATCCAGTTGCAACGCAACCGCCTTTTCAATAACCTTACCAACAAATGTCAGGTTAGAGATAGGCCAGTAGTTAGCTAGACAATCTGGATCCAATGAGTGTTTTTTAAGGAGTGGTCAAATGACTGCCTCCTTGAGGGGTTCGGGAAAGACCCCCCCCTCCAAGGACTTCCAGACAATGTCAGCAAGGATTGGGCAGATAACTTCTACACATCCTAATAAGAGGGGTGTAGGGCCCAGATCCAAACTACAACTAGTTGGTCGCAATGTCTGGACGATCTTTACAATGTCACTGAACTCCAGCTGGTGAAAGTCTGACCAGACAGACTGAGTACATGCCACTTCCTGTCAATCACTGCAATCCCCCATAGGAGAGGTCAGACCGATGCCAGACCTGATGCTGGCAACCTTATCTGCAAAAAACTGAGCGAACTCTTCGCATCTTAGCTGAGAAAAGGCTTCTCTGGGCTGGAGACAGATTGGATTGCACAATTTGTCCACAGTACAGAAAAACTGAGCCAGTCAGTTCTGTGCAGCAGAAATCTCCCTAGGCAGGAATTCTGCCTTCTTACAGGTGATTTCTGATTGATAGCCATCATAATATGCCATCAACCTAAGCCTGTCAACATCATTGCCGGACTTCTGCAAGACTCTCTCCAACCTTCGGCCAATTCACCTTAACTCCTTCAAGGAGCCATCAAACCAAGGGCTTCTTGGACGGAGGGCGAGAGGCCGAACATGAACAGGAGCAATTTTGTCCAGATCATCTCCCACAGCCTTATTATAGGCTAGTACGAGATCATCTGGACTCAAGCATTCACCCGACAAACCCGATAGATCCAGTACCGCCATTAGGTCACTGGGGTCAATACCCCTTAAAGAGCGGTACCGAACCATATCCGTAGGGGCAGACCTATTGGGGGGCCCTGAAGCTGAACCTTATGGTGTGATGGTCAGACCAGCTGACTGGTTCCACCCCCAGATCAGCGATCTCCATACCCAAAAGAAAGATCAGATCCAATGAATGACCCCCTACGTGGGTCTAGGAGGTAATCACCTGTGTTAGGCCCAGCATTGTCATCAGCTGGAGGAGATTTTGACCAAAATGTGAGAGTTCATCATTGACCCAGGCATTGAAGTCACCCAGAACTATCAGTCTGGGGAACCTCAAAACCAAGTCGACGATGAAGTCTGCTATCTCCTGCAGGAATTCTCCACCGTCACCTGGTGGACTGTAAACGAGGAGAATCCCACAACCTACACCCTCTCCCAGGATATATTCAAAGGATCTGGTAGTTCCTAATGGCACATCCACAAGGCTCAGCTCAGTCTTAAACATAATGGCCACACCTCACCCCTACGATCCAACCTTGGACTGTGTATCACCGAAAACCCGGCTGGAACTGCCGAGGCCAATATAGGGCCTGGATTTTCATCCATCCAGGTCTCAGTGATGCAAGCCAGATCAGTTGATCCAACAAGATCAGCTATAATAGCTGTCTTGTTTTTTATAGATCTGGTGTTGCACAACACCGCCAAGGTAGGATGAGTTGTCGAGGAAGACCTCGGCACCTGTCCATTAACATCGGAACCCTTGGGCATGGGAACAAGACAGGAATAACCCCTATCCTGGCCCCATTTTTCCCCAGGGCATCTCCTGAACCCCAAAACCCCAATCCGCCCACCCCTTTTTGTCCCCCAACAGGCCCTGCTCTCCACCTTCGCCTATTCTTCCTGAGAAAGCCCAATGCACAACACCTAAAATAGGTGTCAGATGACAATGGGGGGCATTCAAAGGGGCATAATTCCTTGAGCCTGGTGGAGGAATAATGCCCAACCATCGCTGAAACTCCCCAACACATTATAAACAATATAATAAGAAAGGAAAAACAGAAATAATGAACAAAAATAAATCTATAAATATCAAATAACCAAAAATAATAAATCACTCATTCACTCTCTCTCACAGAGGAGGGAGTCAAACAAAAACACTATTACACATTAAAAGAAAAAAAAAAGTAAAATAAAATCCCAACCCAAAATATAACCCCAAAAAAACAATAAAAACAATTTCAATAACTGCCAACAATTTTAAAACAAAAATAATAAATCCAAACTAAGAAACTTCAAACAAAATCAATTACACATTTAACATACAGTAGTAAAGTCGAATTTGCAGAAGTCCAAAGAACAGTCCCCAGAATCTCTTTTCCTTTTTAAATCCAAAGGCAAAAACAGAATCAACTCTCACTTGATTCAGTTCATGAATCCCAAAAGGGAAATATTTTTGGTCTTAGAGTCTCTCACACCCCAGGGCCATAACCCAGTTAATATTGACTATAAGAATGCTTTCCCCAACCACAGTTCAATAATGCAGGTTGGATAAGAATAATAGATGAAGTTCAGGGTACTCTCACCACCCAGTCCGGATTACAGTAACAACCAGAAACATGAAGATTTAAAACGAGGCTTGCCACAGTTCACATATTACTATAGAATCTTCCCGACACAGTCAATCCTGAGAGAATAGATCAAAAGGTCATTCTGCCAACCCCGACCTACCCCCGAAGCAGATAGAAAGTCAAAAGAAACACCTCCACCTAAACCACCAGAGCTGCCCAACCGTAGATGTATGTATCTATTCTAATAGTGCTGATAGATAGATGTTGTTGTCAAGAGAGTCCAAACATGTGTGCCTCTAAAGTTCACTCACAGCTTAATTAAAACACCGTCTTAAGCCTGCCTTCTCCATGATGTCACCCAGCTCCTCCTCTGTTTATTAAAAATTGTACAATCAGGATGTCATCACTCCGAAGGTAAATTAAATAAGGTTAATTTCTAAGTCCTTCTTTCATCCATGAGCAACATCCTGCTTTTAAAGATATCAGAGGAACATTTATGACTTCACACCAGTGTGACATAACCTGGTTTTCCTCCTCTAAATGTCCTAAAATGGATATTTTCTACCCTGTCAGCTGGCAAGCTACAATTAAGCTAGATAAACAGAAGATGCTTAATTTAGGCCTCTTCTAACCTGTAATTATCTCCTGGCATTCCAGGTAACACCTTGTAGCTAAAACTTGGAGGGGGGATGTCATTCTACAGGCTGTTTCAGCATGTCTCATGAGAGACACTCAATAACACATTTTTATATTACAAAAATCATAGATTAATCAGAACCAGCTGTCTGAGTGTCACAACTACTACTTTAAACCCTTTCAGATTCAGTTCCTTTAAAGGAGAAATTTAGATTAGGGAGATCTCTAGTGTCTGGCATGTTTTGATAACTCCTTCAATTGGACCTATATGCATGTGGAAATAACACTTGTTTGCCTGTAATATGTTATCTTAGGTAAGGCCAGCTCTGTTACAATAGCTGCTGCCATCTTTTTTAACTTTACCATTCTTTCTTTTTTTTTTTCCATTGCATTCTTCTGTGTTTTGCTGCACAACAGATACATGATATTAAAGCAGTCACAAATGGGGCAAATAACACTAGGGACCTGATTTTCAAAGGCTGACACAGGGCTTGCATCAAGCACTACTTTAACCCCGTTGTTTGGTGCAGCTGTGTCAAACTCCTTTGACACAACTGTGCCCAATATTAGCACATCGGGTGCAGTTGCGACAGTTTCACCACTTTACAGCAATTTGCACTAACGATTTGGCACAAGCCCTGTAAAAAGGGACCCCCAAATGGCACAAGTTAGACCAAGGGGGAGCTGGTCTAATTTTTGGCATTTGGCACTCAGGTATGAAAATTCTGATTGGTACCAAGAAAATGCCGCAAGTCCCCTACATCATCTGATCGATGCACCAAGGGCTTGCAACATTCGCAGCTGTTTTGAAAATCAGGACCTAGATATGAATTCCTTGAAAAGGACAGTAACTACTGCTTTAAACAATTCAGCCCCATAAAAGGGAAATTTAAATCAATAGATCTGTAGTGCCTGGCATGTTCTGATAATTCCTTCAGTCAGACCCACCTGTGGGGAGAGTGTTCTCCATGCGGGCAGTAGTTGTAAAATGCAACAAAGTGCCTTTGGGATCATTAATTGTAAGACCGGAAGTGGTTGCAGTCCTTTCACAAAAATTGTACTTTTTTATTTAATCAAATATACAGATTGTCTGAAAAACAAAAGAGGGAAAAGGGGTGGGGCTGGGGTTCACCCACGACATGCAAGTGACTTTCAACTAAGTATAGATCCTGGCACCACCAGGCCATAGTGGGATGAGTCTCTGCCCCAACAAATTTTCCTGTTCAGCAGACAGATCTTGATGGCTTGGTTTACACAGCGGGTGGTGAGCGGCTGGTTGTGGTGGTGGTGGGATTTGCTTTTCATGGTGGTTGAGCATCTGCTTTTGAGTGGGGGGGTTGGTTTACATTAATGGCAGCTGAGTGGCTGGTTGGGATGTCATTGTCAAGCCTCCTGCAGCCTGAGCTGTATTAAGTGCTACACTGACACACTTGTGCAGCCCCTAATTCTTGTTTTGCCACAGTATGTTCACTTTATACTGCACCTGCAAGTAAACACAAAAAGACAGAGAACACACTTATTTTGGAAGGGGATCGGGGAGGCTAATTTAGAAGTACTCAGTCATGGATTATCACTCTCACAACCTGCTTGCATTTGGGAGGGCAGCTAGTTTTTACATGAAGGATGTGTACTTAAAAACAAAACTTATAAAAAACAATTAAAATCATATAAAATTAACATTATTTTTACTTAGTTTTTGTTTTTTTTAATGAATACATCATATAATCACAATAATCCACTCCAATGTGTGGGTTATGGTGGGATTTACCCACTTCTGCTGTGGTCAAGCCACTTGGCCTGCAGCCCCATGATACATCACAGCAGGTGTGGGTAAATACTACCATAAACAACATCCTGGAGTGGATTGTTGTTTAAATAGTTCAGCTTACAGGGAACTTGTTCCCGACTTGCTTTGGTTATAGAGTAAAAATACTAACCAAA
Source organism: Neoceratodus forsteri (assembly GCA_016271365.2). Classification (NCBI taxonomy): domain Eukaryota; kingdom Metazoa; phylum Chordata; order Ceratodontiformes; family Ceratodontidae; genus Neoceratodus; species Neoceratodus forsteri. Next base: position 1,201,197,235 of record CM057453.1, on the reverse strand, counting down.
CAATTTGTGTTCCATAGAAAGTAATGTAGTTTACATGAAAATGTGGGAAACCATCACAGGATTACAAAGAAAATGCCCAACTGATCTGGGAGCCCTGGCAGTACTGAAACCTGACAAATTCAGTGCTGCCAAATTGATTTTAAATTGTTTCTGTAACTCTGGGGCACGTTTCCTGTTTTTTATGTAGATCAGATTATTTCATAAGGAAGTCAAATTGCTCAGTTTTCACCTATAACAAATGTAAGTTTATGGAAACAAGTTCCCGTAGATCTGGAAGCCCTGCAAAGCACAAATTCTTCTTAATAACAACATGGATGATGCGTTGATCTACAGTGCATTCCAGGAAAACTCAAACAGAAAAGAGGGAAGCACAGTCATTGAGCATGTACAGTACATGTTTCACTTTTGACTAGCACTTGTTTATTTGTTATGGGATGGACTTCCATGTCATAAGCATACTCCATGCTCTCTGCTCGAATGTTCCTCGATTCAGCATTGAAAACTACAGTGTGGAAAATTCAAACTTATTGTCACCCACTAATAGCAGCAATTAACTATCTAGTGACTGCTACTGTAATTTATGAAGTATGTGTACCTGAAGGAGTTGCTCCTTCTGCTTAGACTGTTTTCTGTTGAAACCTATTATTCAGTGCTGGCATCACCTTTTACTCTTGCTTCCAGAGTAAATGCATGCACTGACTCCACAGAGACACACGTGTCTTGTGTGCAATTCTGAGACTACAGAACTCAACATGAGACAAATGGCACACAGCTGGAAGTGGCAAGTGAGGGATCAATGACTGGGGAAGCAGTTCCAGCTGATGCAAAGAAAACATGAAGGGTTGGTTTACATAGCGGGAGAGTGAGTGGCTGCTGGGGGGATATCTTTACTAGACTGGTGAGTGGCTGCTGTTGAGCTGGGTGGGGATTTGGCTTATACTGCTAGTGGGTAGGTGGGCAAGCAGCTGCTACTGTGCAACTTAGAAGATGAAGAATGTTGTTTCAGTACTAATGCAGTAGGCAGATGTGTGATGGGGTGAGGGGGAGGCAGAGTGCTGTCCATCAGAGAGAATGGCTTAACAAAAAAGCCACAGAGTCATGGATCCACTGGTGGGGGTGGGGGGATGGCTGCAGGTGGGAGTGTGACACAGGGTCTGCAGATCCATCAGTTTTGACAAAGGGAAAATTCTCCAGAACTTCATAAAGCCGATCAACTCTTTACTGACCAGGATTCATGCAAATGAAAGGACTGAAGGTCTCTCTCTCATTGGAGTGCTTCAGTTCTTTCAACTACATGAAGTTTACACCCATTAAACACTGACCAGCATCATACTCCACTTGCCTGGTCATTGGTCTGTCACTGACAATCCCCTGCAGCTTGAGCTGCAATGGACTTGACAGTGACACACCTCTGAAATCCCCATTGTTGTAACAAAATGTTTCTTGTGCACGTGCAAGAAAACATAAAAATGGCATGACATTAAACCTATCAATAAGTACTGGTACTCACAAAGCCCTTGATGATATATCCACTCAGATGTTCCCTTGTTCTGTAAAGAGTGCACTATGTGGTCAGCAAGACTTCATCCTCTTTTATATACCACACAGAGTGGTTCATTGACCTCCTCCTCCAGTAATGTTTCTGTGGTATGTGCCAATTCTTAGTCATAATATCACAAATGGCCTTAGATTTGGGATTATATATATCTTGCTGATCACTTCATACACTCTTTATAGCCCATTGGGAGATCTCTTGCCCAATGGTTGCCAATGCAACCGAAAAGTTGTTCTCAGTGTGGATGCTGCAAATATTGTGAGGTAGTACAAAAACAGAGAAACTTTACATCTGTGAATGCAGTGGAAACATTTGAGATAAGGCCATTTGTCAATTGTTCTAACACAGGGGTTATTTATTTGGTAACATGTGATCGTCAGACATTCTATGTGGATAAAATCACAAGAATTTTCAAACAAATAGGTGAACATCTGAGTAATATCAGCCAAGGCAATGTAGAAAATTCTCTGGCTAAACATACTGAGACAGGTGAGGATAAGACATGCCACAAATTACTTTTTGGGACATAGAAAAAGTTACACTGGGGCCTAGGGGAGGTGACTTAGATACTTATGCTGAGAGGCCTTTTGGATGAATCATCTAGGGGCTTTAAGAGTGGCAGGACTTAATTACGTTGGCTGCACTTGTGCACCCAACATTTAGTGACAATGATAGGGAATTGATGGGTGTGTCACTGCCTAGCCCATTGCAGTTCACTAAAGCAAGAGCTCTGCAGTCTACACCAATGACCATGGGCTGTGGTCCTGCCATCATTTTCTGCTTGGTGGGCTGCAACTTTGTGTATTTCAAAGGACCAAAGCCATTCCAGTTAGAGAGGGCTTCAGCTGAGCAGCTTTCAAAGGAGCCTGTCATCTTTTATCTTGTTAAAAAAAAAACGTGTCCATCGATGTCTGTTTTTCCCCCTGTAACTGCTGCCCCATGCAACCCTCCCTCTCAGTACCCACTGCTCCACCCCCACCCACAAACATCATACTGACAATGGGGGTTCCCGATTCACCCAGTGTCGCCACCTCATAGCTTTTTTATATTTTATTTAATTTTCTATTGCCTGTAACAAAGAAAACTAACCCTTGATGTCTGTAGATGGGTTACCATAACTGCTCCCCACTTTCTGATCCTCCCTTTGTACTCCCCCCCCCAACAAACATAACACTAGCACTGGGGGTGCCCAATCACCAGTGTTGTCCCTCCTAGTTTTTTTTTCTTTTAACTGTTCTCCCACCTGATACTCCCTCTCAGCACCTACCAGCCCACCCACCCCTATAAACATCACACAGACACTGGGGGTGCCCAATCCCCCAGTGTCATCACCTGAAATATAGAAAACCATCCCTCATCATTTTGTTGTTTTTTTGTTAAAACCTGTAAAACAGAAAATTGTCCATCGTTGCCTGCTGTGCCATTATTACCCTCCACCTGACCCTCCCACTCAGCACGAGACCACCCCACCCACCCTCTTCAGCCTTTACTTATCCACCGGAGGTTCAACGCTGTAATCTCTGGAACACAGACACGTCTTCACTCTTCAATGCCTGATCGTGAACTGAGGAAATCAGGTATGGAGTTAGATGTATTTCAATGGAGTTTTGAACTTAGTAGGATAACTTGGACATTTTTCAATATTTTTGCCCCACATTTTCAACATACCTTCTTTGTGACACCACCTCATGAACAATGCAAGTGACATTAGGTAAATCTGTCCTAGAAGGTGATTGTGTGGTCATTGTGTGAAATCACCTTTCAGGCAGGAATTGAAAATTTTCTCCACCATTGTTCATGAGGTGGTGTCATAAGAAGGCTATGTTTTGAAAATTTGGTGTAAAAATATTTAAAAAAAAAAACAAAGTTATGAGTCCACATTGAAGTTTGCAAATGCAGGCTCATAAATTTGGTAATTTTCAATATTTTGCCCCCAGATTTTCAAAATAGCCATTTCTTCACAGCACCTCATGAATGTGACAGCTGTCATTTTTCAAATCTTTGCCAAAATGTGTTTTCACATTCCATAAGGTGATTTCAAAGTCACTATCCAAAATCACCTTTTGGGCAGGAGTTGAACATTTTCTCCATCATTGTTCATGAGGTGGGGTCACAAGAAGACTATGTTGAACATTTGGAGCAAAAATGTTAAAAAAACAATACAGTCATGAGCCTATGTTGGAATTTATGAATGCAGGCTTGTAACTTTGCTAATTTTCAATATTTTGACCCCAAACTTTCAAAACAGACATTTCTTAACACCACCTCATGAATGTGACAGCTGTCATTTTTAAAATCCTGGCCAAATTGTGTTTCTCATCCTGAAAAGTGATTTCGCAGTCACTACACAAAATCACCTTTCAGGCAGGAGTTGAAAATTTTTTCGATTATTGTTCATGAGATGGGTTCATAACAAGGCTATGTTGAAAATTTGGTGTAAAAATATTAAAAAACAACAAAGATATGAGCCTACTTTGAAGTTTTCAACAAAAGCATTGCTTCACGGAACCTCAAGAATGTGACAGCTGTCATTATTCATATCTTGGCCAAAATGTGTTTTCGTACCTGTGGCACAAAATTACATTTTGTTGTGGATTTGAGCATTTTCATCTACTACATTCACTAGGTGGGCTGATAGGAAGGCTATGCTGAACATTTGAGATGTTAAACCGAGGTCCCATCTGCCTGGATTAGTGGTAGTTCAGGTGGATGTTAAAGATCCCATGGCACTTATCGAAAAGAGTAGGGGAATTTCCCTGGTGTCCTGGCCAAATTTCTCTAATTCACTAAAAATACTACCAACAGCTTAATCTGGTTCAAGGTCAGTGGGCATTCATCTGTATCCCCCTCTCCCCGGGTCGTGCCTGAAAATAGGCAGAATTTGTCTAGTGCACTTACCCGGTCAACAAAAACCAAATAAATAAATAAATTTGGTGTACAAATATGGTAAAATGCTTAGGTTATGACTGAAAGGTTACACCATTTTCAACATTCACTCATAACTTCAGTCATTTTCAATATTCTGACTCCAACCTTTCAACATAGCAATTTTTCAACACCACCTCATAAATGTGACATGTAATTTTTAAAATCTGGGATGAGATGTGTTTTCACACCTCTGGTGTGAAATCACATCTTGGTCAATATATTATAAATGGCACATGTCATGTCTATAAGGTGAATCCTAAAACAAGTATCTTCAAAATTTGGATTCAGAATTGCAGGAAATGATGGAAGGGTTGATATCTTTTATTTGACCAACAAGTGCCTTTACACAAGCTTTCGGGGCCTCACAGGTCCCCTATTCAGGTGACTAGTAAAACTGAGCAACATAATCAGTATATATATCCACTGTGGAGCAATTCAAAAAAAATATCAAAAAGTGAAGTAGGAAAGTGATAAAAGAGGTGGACTAGAGATAAAAAGTCTATATAAGATGCAAAGTAAAAAAATGATGAGTGAAAAGAAAAGGGAGAATGGTCAGTAGGAGATAAAAGGAAGCTGGAGAGGGAAAAGCAAAGGAATAGATAAGAAAGATCTGAGATCAGAGGTAGGCTATAAGGGTAGAATAGACAGGAGATGCCAAGAAATGCATGGAAATCAAGACATAAAAGAACAAAGGCCCAGATAGACAGAGTGTGAGGTAGTAAACAGTAGGTGTGAAAACAATCAGAGAGCTGAGCTGAAGAGTTTGTAGGAGAGGCAGGGGGGATATAAAGGTAGGAAAAACAAGATTAGGCAAGAACTCAGAAAAAACAATAACAAGAGAAATACAGCACCAAAGTATGATAAATATTGTCAAGAATTAGTCCACAATAAAAAGAGAATCACAGTTTACTATAATGTGCCATGAATCCAATGTCCCGATTCAGCCAGAAATTTTAGATTTAAATTGTTTAATATACTTCAATTCCAATGTCCATCTGTCCTGTGTGTTTTTGAAGTTGCCTCTTAGTATCAAGACAGATAAATCCAAGAGAGAGTGATCTGTTTGAGAAAAATGGTTTCCTACTGAGGTGCTGATAATCTGGTTTACGATTGTGTGATGGTGGTGATTCATCCTGGTTTTCAGTGGTTTACTGGTTTCCCCAATATAGCATCATTTTGTGCACTTCTTGCACTGAATTAGGTAAACAGCATTGCTGGATTGACATGTGTAGGATCCATTAATTTGTATTATGTTGTTCTGGTTTGTCTTGATGGTGGCCTGTGTGCATGTGTGGGTGCAGGTCTTACATCTTGCCATGTTGCATGGTGTTGTCCCTCTTGTTTCTCAGTTATTATGGTCTGCTGGGAGTTTGTTATGAATTGTTATATTCGAGAGGCTGGGGGACTGCTTATAGGCAATGACAGGTAGTTCAGGGAAGATGTCCTTCAGTGTTTCATCTTCTCTCAGCATGGGTTGAAGTTCTTTAATAATGTATTGAAGGGGGTTTAACATGGGGCTGTAAGTGACCACTAGGGGTGTGTGGTCAGTTTGATGTTTTTGCCTGTATTCCAGCAGACTGTGTCTTGGTATTTGCATGGCCCATTCAAATTCTCTATCAGTTTTCTTGGAGACTGGCCCTGCTGAATTAGGGAATTCTGAAGTGTGGAGAGCTGTCTGTCTCTTGTTCTCTCATCAGAGCAGATTCAATGGTATCGAATCATTTGACTGTAGATTATATATTTTTTTGTATGTTTTGGGTGGAAGCTGGAATTATGCACGTAGCAGTGTCTGTCACGTGGGTTTTCTGTAAAGAGCAGTTTGTATACATCCATTTTTAGTGATACTGACTGTGGTGTCAAGAAAATGTATACTGGTGTGGAGTATTCAATGGTGAGATTTAAAGAATGATGAAAGTTGTTAAAATCATGATGGAATTTTTTGAGAGAGACTTCACCTTCTGTCCAAATTAGGAATATGTTATCAATATATCAGAGATACACACATGGTTTATAGGGGTGGTGTTTAAAAAAATCCTCCTCTAAGCAAGCCATAAAGAGATTGGCATATTATGGTGCCATTTTAGTGCCCATGGCTGTCCCCATGATCTGTAAAAAGTGCTTGCCATTAAAGGTGGAGTTGTGTGCCAAAATGAATTTTATTAGGGTGATGATGGTGGTTTCTGGATGTGTTTTCCTTTAAAAATGGTGGGATATTAGTATACAGGGCAGTGACGTCCATTGTGGCTAGGACAGTGTTCAAAGGCAGTTGTCCAATTTGTTTCAGTTTCCTGAGGAAATCTGTGGTGTCCTGAGTAAAACTGCTAGTAGTTCGTACTAGTGGTTTTAAAATGGATTCAATGAGTCCTGAAATGTTTTCAGTGAGTGTGCCAATGCCAGAGATGATGGGTCATCCTGGATTCCCTGGTTTTTGTATTTGGGTAACATATAGAATGTCCCTGGAGTAGGTTTATTTGGAATTAGTATTTTTAACTGTTCTTGGACATCATTTGGTAGAGGCATGATGATTTGTTTGAGTTCTTCTGTATATTGTATCGTAGGGTCTTCAGTGAGTTCTCTATAATAAGCTTCCTCCAATTTTTTTTAATTGCTCCATAGTGGAGATATGTATATACTGCTTATGTTGCTCAGTTTTGCTATTCACCTGAAGAAGGGACCTGTGAGGCCCCAAAAGCTTGTGTATTATTCCATCTTTATAAAGACACTTGTTGGTCCAATAAAAGGTACCAACCCTTCCATCATTTCCTGTTTTCTAAGGACCAGTATGGCTGGAACTTCTTTTGGTTCAGAATTGCAAAAATCAAATTGTTTTACAGGCAGCCAATGTTTGACATTGACAAATGTTTGTTTTTGTTGCCATGGTAATGCTCCTGCAATCTGCTGTTCATCACTTGAAATGTGATTGATAACACTTGGTGGAAACGAGCAACATTGTAAGCTGAAAAATGTGTTTAAATGTACAGTAACCATTTTACTTCTGCTGTGACAGGTATCACTAGACAATAACCCCCCACCCTGTTACAAACTTCTTTCTCTCACCAACCACTTTCCCTCACCTACCAATGCCACAATTTCCCTAAGTTTATTTGATTCCTCAAATCTTTTTTGTGACTAAATCTGCAGGGTAGGTGCACTTATTGTATTAATATGCTCTATTATATGCACTTCATTATCCTTCATGCTCACACTAAATTTGTACAGCGGGCCAGCTTAGAATTGCTGAACTTTACAAATGGGTCATGCTGGTAATCAGCATACTGTTTCAATTTATAAAATGGGTATAAAAATCAAAGAACTTCAATTGGTTAAAACTAGTCAGGTGACTGTGCATTATTCAAGCAAAATGCACAGTCATCTTGGTCCTAAACCACATCACATGATGAGCAAATCAATCATCCTACAACCAGAACTATCTCCCATCAGTCCCCCTACAAGCATAATTGACCTTCCATCACAAACATGGCTGCTACCTTTACACTGTAAAAATCTTCAGCTGGGTCCTAAAAATAAAACTACCTTAAAAAAAAAAATAAAACTAATTAATTAAATGTTGTTTCCTTGATCATCACACTCTCCTTACACACATAAATAAATTGAAAACATTAAATATTGTTTATAGTTTTCATTACAACTATTTCTTTGCTGACAATGAAAAATGCTCCTTCAGTCTTTACCTGCTCATCAGTGAAATCTCTTCTGTTTGCCCTGGCAGTCAGATAATTGAGTCTATGGCTCTAAAAGAGGAATTTGTTGTGTTTGTGTACAATATGTTAGGAAATGAACATTCTGCCAGTGGAACTGAGCAGAATTTTGAATCCATGTGTTCCATGGTAAACATTCCATGATAAACATTCCATATCTTGAATGTGGGGAAAGACAGAGAAAAAAACAGGGTGAAGAAAGTAGACAATAATACTTAATAAGCAAAGAGAAAAGGTGAGCAAACACAGTTACATAGGCAGAGGCAGACCCAAAGTGCTCAAATACATTCATAAAGTATATAAAAACATGTACATTTGAATCATGTATGGGTGTTCTCAGGTGAAATCCATCACCATCCCCCACTAAAAAAGGCAACCTGGCAGGTTTAAAGTTTGGAACACATTTCCATCAAGAAACAGGACTTGTATTGATTTGAAATGCAAGGCAACATTGTTTTGTTTTATAAAAAGGGGTACCATGAACAGTTTTCATTATGTTTTATGTTTTTAGCTAACCCCCAGTCATCAAAATAGGGACAATGTTTTTGTATTCAGAAATAAAATGGAAGCATATTTCAATGAAAGGTCCAGTTTTTATCTTTTTAAAATACTTTCTTTTTATGTTCAGTTGTTTTAAGTCATGTATTTAAATGCCATTTTATAAGAGCAATAAGACATTCCAGGGTGTGCATTCTGGTAAAATAATCGTTCTTCTCAGGTGCATTTAACGGCACTTAGCTGCACCTTCTACTTGACAACGCACCTTAGGCATGTGATTATTTCACCATAATGCACACCGTCATGTCTTATTGCTTACGTAATATCCGCCATTAGCTTGTAAAACGGTAATGCCTACATCCAAATTGTCGTCACTGGCTAACTGAGTAAGAACTTTAAGCCACTACCTACTGCATTGTGTGCAGTGGGAATAAGTGATTCTGGCATGAGCAGAGAAGTGGCACCTTCAAAGATTGTCCCTATGGTCCAGTTTTGTTTTCCCTATACCTGATATTGGCCACCATTATCTGATCATATGGTCAGTTCTGGCACAGAAAAACATGCTACTTAATTTAAATGTTAACAGCCAATATTTAACATTTCTGTGACACGCAAACACATTTTTATTCATCAAGTGGCTCTGACAGGAAGCTGAGCAGTGGCTCCTGCACAGATATTTTTTGTTAGCAGACCATGTTCTAGATTCTTACTTGGTGGGTAATGCACATGCACAGATTGTTTTATTGTACAATTGTCATTTTTATTTTGCTGTGGCACTTATCCCTAAGCAGCAGCCCCCCTTCGGCTGTCACAAACCTCTCCTTATGATCTGTATCCTCTGGTGCAATGGGTTTATGTGGCTGAGAGAGTCTTTTTTGGGGGGCATATCATCTTGGGTAGTGTGGACCAGGGCCTCAGTAAAGCGTATTCTGCATCAATGTTGTGTTAACTGGTAGCCCTCCGGTATTTAATGATTTCAGATTATTTTAGCTGCAGTTTTACTAATCTCAATCATGGAGTTCTGAAGGACACCTTCAATCAGTTAGAGCCCATGAGGTGACTTCCTCCAAAAATGATATTTGTGGCTCCTATTTTCAAAAACAAACAGCAGAATCTTGCTAAACGGGGCCCTTTTAACTAGGTCCTGATGTTTGTTTCTCGAAATGCCAGCATTTTGATATACCAGGCTTGTTCTCACTTTTGTGTTTTTTTTTTTATCGAAGTTTACTTTGAACATTTTCTTTCATAATTCGATCTTTTATTTTCATTTAATTTTTTTGGGGGGTGCACTTCAATGTTATCACAAAAAAGTTACAATTCAAATACTGTCAAATATTTTTTTACCAAACCACCCAAAAACACACCTTGACATATACCCCATTAACCCTGAAAATTCATACAGAAAGTCCATACTGTCTAGGTTGTAGGTGAGAGCAAAAATCCCCATGTTAAGTATAGGGAAAAAAAAGGTTTTTTCTTTCACTTTTTTGACACTCTGTATTTCGAAAACCATACAATCAGCTCTCATGAAACTTTTCACATCTTGAGACACTGACAGCCTGACCATGTATGCCAAATTTTGTGCTAATTCTTTAAATGACTATAAAGATATTAAGGTACAAAAATTGGGTTTAATAATAAACAGCCTGCTCAACCCTAACTATAGTGGTGCTACCACACCACTATAGTATCTATATATATATATATATATATATATATATATATATATACACACATATATATTTCATTCTTTGGTAACTGGAAAATGCCCACTAGCCAGAAATGCTTGTTTTCAAGGGCAGCCTGGGATCACTGGTGCGGTTGAGTGACTTGCTCAGAGTCAAATAGTATGCAAGTGGAGGTTGCAAGATCAAACCCAGGTCTGCTAGACAATCTAACTCATTCACAGCTCATTACTCTAACTTCCGGACTAGACTGCCAGCCATACAAAAATAATACCAAAAATTAAGCAATAATACACGACAGGGTGTTTGTCGTGCTAGGATAACATCACACCTGGATTTGTTGGGCACAAAGCTACAGGATGAGTGCATCCAACACCCCAGAAGTGATGTTATCCAAGCACGACATACACTCTGGAGTGCATTATTGTTATTATACAATGGCTCATTTGTAAAGAAAATTAAAACAAAAATAAAAAACATAATTTAAATAAGTTTTTCCTTCATTTTTGCTCAGTGTAGGAACATGTATTAGGTAGGGAAAATGGGTAGACTAGGTGGGCCAAGCAGTCCTTATCTGCCATCAAATTCTGTGTCTCTACGTTTAGGAAAAAAAGTCTGCAGTTTCCGTTTTGCCCACTAGATGGTGCTGCCAGTACCTACTGTCTTCTGTTTTTCTGTCCATGTTTTGTTTTCTCTCCCCAGGCACAGCTCTGTGTCTGTCCCTCTCTGGGTGGCTCCATGTCAATTCAGCATATCTGTTGCAGTGAATGCAATTTCAGTGCATTAATTACAGCGCATGCATTTACAGCAATAGGTCAATTCAGCGTTTGTCATTTCAGCTACTAAAATCACAGCCCAAAATAACAGACATAAAAATAGAAACAAGAAAATGGAGGTAACAGGGGTTCAAAATAGTCTGTTGCATAACAGTCTGTAACAGCTTTCTGCTAAAGAATGCGATATATCTAAAAATCCCAGCTGACTAATGGTTCAGTGAAAAAGGGGTACCTGAACAGTACAGCATAGTCTGAGAATCAATTGGATACAGTCCCAGCTGGAGGGGAGGAGCAGGTCCTAATAGGCACTCTAAGGCAATCAGAATGGCTGGGGTCCAAAGGGTGATTAGATAGATGCAGCAGTCGAATCCTTGTTCGAATGAAGCTGCAGTAGATTCCTCATTCAATGCAGTTCATGGCAAGATCCTCATTCAATAGAAGCACTGCTTGTGAATCATTATGTGGCACATAACCAGCATCTTTGAAGTAGGCACAGTCATGGCTTAGGAGGCCAGCAGGAGGCTGGTTGGATTGTTCTATTGTTTTGCAGAGGGGCTGTGCCCCCCAAACCCCCTCATCTATGAGATTCTAATGCTGAGTTGCACATTGACTCAGAGTATCGCTGCATACACAGTCGGTCCAATTAGCAGTCACTGTAATGATGCAGTTGCTGAAAACACAGTCGCCATATTGGAGTTGCCCATATTAATGAGCCAAATAGACTTCGTTACTTTGTTGTGCTACTGTCTGGGCCAGCATGTTGGGTCATGTCCACCCTTGTAGCTTCTTTTTAAACTGTGTAACAAATTCAGCCTTTTGTTATGTTAGCTGTGGTGCACAGCTGCCAAGCCTATAGCAAGGACCATGATGGCTGAGGCGACTGGCAATAGCAGCTGCTTTGGCTCTGTTCTGCGAGACTAATGAGATTACAGGTACAACTTCAGTTTCTTAGGAACAGGGCAGGGATTGAGGATATGAGGGATTGAGGGGGAGACAGCCACTTATCGCAAGTGACAGTGGCACACGGAAGTGGTCGCAGTGAATGGTGCTGTATGAGAGAATGGTCAGGGTGCTCCGTTACTGCCAGCTTTTTTATAAATGTGGCTTTCTTTCATATTTTTTCATAGCTGTTTACTGCTGTGTAGGATTTATCATACTTGGAATCATACTAGGAAATGTCAGGAGCTTAAAGGCAATTGACCATGATAGCTCCATACCAATATTTATTTTAAAACTACCTTAATTTACTTCCAAAGAGTATGTATTTATCAAGTTTTTTTTTAAATTCAAACTTATTTTTACTGATAATGGTATCAAGAGGTAGACAGTCTCAGGCGTTTACCACTCTAGATGTAAAAAAGTATTTTCTTTTGTCCGACCTAAATTTTCTTTCCCTGATTTGGAGAGGGTGCCCACAGTTGTCCATCTTACCTGTTTTGTAATCAGTATCCAGTTCTACCATTAATATAGGGTCCTGCATGATATCATACATGAGCAGAATATCTCCCCTAATTCGTCTTGTTTCTAGCGACATCAAATAAGGAGACGACAAGCGTTCTTCATATTTCATATTTGTATGTCCATTTATAATTATGGTAAATCTTTTTTGTATTTTTTCTATTTTATTTCTGTCTCCTTTTTTATATGGGTTTCAAACAGGTGAGGCATACTCAAGATGGGGTCTAACATAAGCTTTGTATAATGGAACTAGTACCTCCCTATCCCTTGACATAACATTCCTCTTAATTGTCTATATTTTTTGTTGGCTTTTTGTGAAGCATCGGAAGTTTGTCTAGAGAAACTTAGGTCACTTATTAGTATGCCCATGTCCTTTTCATTTGTCACTTCTACTAATGGTGTGCCATTTATAGTATAATTATACCCTTGATTGTCTCTTCCTAAGTGAAGGTCTTTACACTTGTTCATATTTAACTTCATTTGCCACTCAGTTACCCGGTTCACTATTTAGTTTAAATCATGTTGTATTAATTCAGCATCTGTTGTTGTCTTGCAGGGCCCACCTTAGTGTCATCAGCATATTTTATGACCTAGAAATTAAGTTTTACTGTAAGATCTGTGATAAATATCTGGAAAAGTATTGGGCCTAGTACTGATTCCTGAGGCACTCCACTAGCAACCTCACCCTCTTCGGACACATAACCGTTCTCCACCACCCTCTGTCACCTCCCACTCAGCCATTCCATAATCCATTTTACTAAAAATGGTTTACTACCGATGTTTTCAAGTTTTTTGATTATTGCCCATTGAGGGGTAAGATAAAATGCGTTGGCAAAATCTAAGTATATGATATCACAGGGGATGCTTTGGTCTATTGTTCTGCTGATTTTCTCATAAAAACAAAGAAGGTTGGTAGTACAGCTTCTCTCCTTTTGAAACTGTGTTGTACAGAATCCAAATCATTCAATAATAAATTTAAATAGTGTTTTTACTATACTCTGTAACAACTTGCCAATAATACTGGTGAGGATTATAGGTCTATAATTTTGGACACTTCCCCATCACCCTTTTTAAATATTGGTACAACATGCACCATTTTCCAGTCCAATAGTACCACACTTGTGTTGATAGACTCTTCAAAAAGGATTTTTAATGGTAGGGCAATCAAGCCCAAGGTAGCTTGTAGCAGTTTTGCCGAAATATTATCTGGACCAGGTGAGGAGTTTTATTTCAGATTTTTAATTTTCTCCTGTATGTCACTTTCTTGGATGCTAATTTTATTGTTTGGAGGTGGAAAATTAGTCATTGATGGATTCTTCCCTTTATTGAAATGGTGAGCCATCTTAGATTTATAGTTAATACTCTCATTGTCAATTATAAGTGGTCTGACTTTGTTTTTTGGTTTTTTAGAGAGTTAATATAAGAATAAAATTATTTGGATTTGCCTTGCTTGCCCTTTTTACAATACTGAGTTCATATTTCCTTTTGGCTTTTTTTAATATCTGTTATGCACTTCTTTTTAATTTCTTTAAAGACTGCTATTGCAGCACTTGTTTTTTGTAGATGAAGGTTTTTATACGGTCTATTTTTTTATTGATTAATCATTTTATTCTCTTGTTTAGCCATTTAGGTTTCTTTGAACCAGTAACCGCTTTCTTAATCTTAGTTATATGTTCCATTGCCAGTTGGTTAAGAGTAGCTTTTATTACTTACCACATCCCTTCTGCATTTTTCCATTCAGATAACTATTCCAACTTATATTTTGTAATACTATCCTGATTTCTGTAATGTTGGCGTTAGTATACAAAAATATTTCACTGCACCCCTTAAGTGGAAAAAAACATATTTTTTATCTTATATCTTATTACATTGTGATCACTACTTCCAAGTGGTGTGTCAATAGTACAATTTTCTATGGAGATATATTCTGTGGTAAGTACCAAGTCCAGAATATTATCACCTCTTGCTGGTTTTAATGCAGGGAATAATACAGATGAATAAGAATAAAATAGGCCTAAGTTCAGAATAGAGACATAATAATAATAATAATAAAAAATAATAAATAATAATAAAGCTTTATTTACTGAGTGCCTTTCAAATGCCAAGGTGCTTTACAGTATTTAAGAACAAATTCCCTAAAAATATAACAGTTAAAATTAGGCCATTAAAATCATGATGGTTCATAAAAAGCTTGACTCCACAACAAAGTCTTAAGTGCCTGCTTAAAGCTCCCCATGGTCGTACATTCCCTGAACTGACGAGGCAGAGAATTCCAGAGGATTGGGGCCGCAAACATAAAAACACGGGCCCCAGAAGATTTCAAGATAACCCTCGGAATCTCCAGCAATCCCTCGTCAGCCGAATGGAGCTGTAGCACAGGGGTGCAAGGAATCAGAAGCTCTTTCAAGTAGTTGGGACCAAGTCCGTGTAGGGCTTTGTAGGTCAATAAATCTACCTTAAAGGTGATGCGCCACTGAATCAGCAGCCAGTGCAGATCGCACAACACAGAGGTGATATGTGATTTTCTAGACACCCCTGTCAGCAGTCGAGCATCAGCATTCTGCACTAGCTGAAAGTGGCGGATATCAACCCCAGGAAACCCTAAGTAAAGGGAGTTGCAGTACTCAAGGCGAGAGGTCACAGAGGTGTGGACCAACACAGGCAAATCGCTAGATGGAATAAGGTGTTTGACCCTGATGATGTTCCTAAGATAATAAAAGGCTGACTTAACGACTGCTGACATCTGATAACGGAGGGTCAGCCCATCATCAAGCACCACTCCAAGGATGCACACCCATTCTGAGGTAAGGATCGGAATGCCCCCAGAAATAATCCAGAGGGCTGATCGGTCCTCAACCCCTCTATCCTGTGACCCGGGTCCACAACCATAACCTCAGTTTTTCCTGCATTCAACTTTAACCAGCTCAAACTCATCCAGTCTTGGATTTTGGTAAGACAGTTACTAAATACTGAGAGAGCACTAGTCTGGTTGGGGGCCAAAGACAGGTAGAGCTGGGTATCATCAGCATAGCAGTGAACCTTAGCCCATACCATCTAAAAATGTCTCCGAAGGGTAGCATATACACTGCAAACAGCATGGGGGACAACACTGAGCCCTGAGGAACCCCACAAGACAGAGAGACAGGGTCGGAAGAAAAAATCCCTGACACTACTCTCAGTGTTCTACCAGCTAGGAAAGATGTAAACAATCTGAGCACTGTACTTGACAGGCCACAGATGTACCTCAGGCACTCAAGCAGGACCCCATGGTCTACAGTGTCAAAGGCTGAAGAGAGATCAAGGAGTACCATAATGGAATGGTTTCTCTGATCTCTCACCATCAGAAGATTATTGAGCACCCAAACCAGAGCTGTCTCAGTACTGTGCCTGTTACCAAAACCCGACTGGAGAGGTTTGTAGACATTATGGATGGTCAAATGGTTCTCCAGCTGGATTGCTACTACTTTCTCAATAACCTTTCCTATAAAGGGAAGGTTCGAAATAGGTCTGTAGTTAGCAAAAATGTGTGGGTCCAATGAAACTTTCTTCATAAGGGGTGTCACCACCGCCTCCTTCAGGGAGCTTGGAAACTCACCTGATTCCAAGGAGCACTGGACAATCTGAGCCAGAAATGAGCCAATGATCTCATAACAACCCAAAATCAGGGAAGTTGGACCCAGATCTAAACTACAGCAGATAGGGTGCATCCCCTGGACAATCTGCATAATATCCTTGAACTCTGGCAGGTCAAAGATACTCCAGGAAGCACAAGGTATAGTGACTAAATGCCAACCAACCACGTCCCCCATAGAGTGAGTCAAGCAGATCTCTGACCTGATGTTGGCCACCTTATTCGCAAAGATTTGAGCATGCTCATCACACTTTTTTTGTGAAAAAGCTCGACAGAGCTGCAGACAGACTGGGTTACACAACCTGTCCACAGTTCGGAAGAGCTGAGCTGGTCAATTCTGAGCAACAGCGATCTCCCTGGAAAGGAACTCTGCCTTCTTACAGGAGATCACTGATTGGTAGAATTGATAATGCTCCACCAAACTAAGGCGGTCAACCACCAGGGCAGATTTCAGCCAGCAATGTTCTAACCTTCATCCCACCCAGCGCAACTCCCTCAAGGACTCATCAAACCAAGGGGCCCAAGGGCAGAGTGGAAGGGGACGAACACAGACAGAAGCTGTCAGGTCTAGAGCTGAGGAAATGGCCATATTATAGTCCAGAACCAATAACTCCGGACTTGAACTGGCATCAGGAAACACCGAGAGGTCAATCACTGCCGACAGGTCTTCAGGGCACACATCCCGTAAAGGGCAGTAACTGACCATCTCCATAGGGGCAGACCTATGAAGAGGGGCACAAATGTTGAACCTCATGGTGTGATGATTGGACATATAGCAGTAACAACCAGGTAGAAAAAAATGAGCAGACTAGATGGGCCTGGCAGTCCTTATCTGCCGTCTACTTCTATGTTTCTGTTTTTTTTTATATGCTGTGTCATTTTTGTGACATTCATCAAGCAGCAGCTTGCTAGCTGTTGTAGTTGCAGTGTTAATTTCCCAATTAATATCATTCACATTAAAATAACTCATAATGATGAATTCCCCTAATTCCCTAGTTTTGGCTATCTCCTCCATCAAATAGGTGGTAGTCTCGATAGGGCAATTGGGGGTGATATATATTTCCAATCATAATTGATGGCAGCTTGCCTCCACTAACCATCACCCCCATAGATTCTGTGTCTAACTGTGTTTTTATTTTCTTAGAAATGTTAGTAGACATAATTGTGTTCATTGTATAAATAGCCACCCCTCCACCCTTCCTATTTGTCCTGTTGTGTTTGTGCAGGGTGTAACCTACAAGATTATTTCCCTATACATCCAAGTCATCCCTCCACCAGGTTTCTGTGATAGATATTATATCAATAGTAGTGTTACTGATTGTTGCCCTCAGTTCATCCATTTTGTCAGTCATACTATATGTGTTTAAGCACAGAATAGATAGATGATGTATATGAGACCTTGACATGAAATTAGTCTTTTGCTGACTGTTTTTTTTTACTAGACATTTCATCTGCTCATTTAGTTTCTTGATTCCCTTCCCCCTTCTTTAAGAGTTTAAAGTCACTCCACTGATTTTGTTGTTTATACAATATGCCAGAACTTTGGTCTCTTTTGGGTTCAAATGGAGTCCATCCTTAGCATAAAGGTCAATTTTTTTGTGAAAAGTGTGCTGTGCATTTATACATTCAATCCGCTCCCTGGCACATTTATTCTGTACTTTTATGTTTATTCTTTCAATTGTATGTTTTTGTTTTTCAGTGTGGGGAGAATACAGGAGATTATAGCCATTTTCCCTTTACTTTTAAATAAATAGTGCCATTTCCACGATTTCATCAACAATGTCCTTTTCGTGATCCTTACCTATATTATTTATACCTGCATGTATTATTACAGTTTGTCCATCTCCATTTGCACTCATTATATTAGGCAAAATCTCTCTAATGTCATTTACCTTAGCACCAGGTAGGCAACTGACCTCTCTGTTAGTTTTATCATTTCCACAAATTGCAGTGCCACCTCTCTTGAGTGTAGATTCCCCTATGATCAAGACATTTTTTGTATTTAGATCATGTTCCATTTTTAGTTGTTCGTTAACCATAGAAACATAGAAACATAGAAGTTGATGGCAGATAAGGACCACAAGGCCCATCCAGTCTGCCCATTTCTTTTTCTACCTTATAAATGTGCCATCGTCCTTTGCTGTCAATGGCATATCTATTCATACTCATCTGTATTGCTCCCTTATGCCATCCCATGCCTGTTTGAAGCCCTGCACTGTATTCATAGCCACCACTTCCTGAGGTAAGCCATTCCATGCATCCACCACCCTTTCTGTGAAAAAGAACTTCCTCACATTACCCCTTAATCAGCCTCCCTCTTATCTCATGCTGTGTCCTCTTGTCCTGCTATTTTTCTTATATTGAAACATGTTAGACTCTTTCACCTTGTTAATGCCCTTAAGGTGTTTGAATGTTTCAATCATATCAACTGTCTCCCTCCTTTTCTCTAGGGTATACATATTGAGCTCCGTTAATCTGCTCTCATGTGTCTTCTGATGCAGTCCCTGCACCATTTTGGTTGCCCTTCTCTGGACTGCCTCAATTTGGTTAATGTCCTTGTGAAGGTGTGGCCTCCAGTACTGCATGCAATACTCCAGATGGGGACTAACCAGTGTCTTGTAAAGAGGGATTATTACCTCCCTCTTATGGCTTGTGATACCCCTACTAATACACCCTAACAGCCCCCTAGCCTTACCTACTGCTTTAGAGGTCTGCTTGGATGATTTCAGGTCATCAGTGATGATGACGCCCAAGTGTCTTTCTTCCTTTGTGACTGCCAGCAACTCCCATCCCAGCCTATAGGTGGCTTCAGGGTTTCTCTTCCCTATGTGCATGATCTTGCACTTCTTTGCATTAAATCCCAATTGCCACTCTTCCAACCATTTTGCTAGTTTATCCAGATCTCTTCTCATTCTGCCCATCCCATCTGTATAATCTACTCTGTTGCAGATCTGGGTGTCATCTGCAAACAGACAAACCTTACCCTCCAGTCCTTCTGAAATGTCACTGATGAAGATATTGAAGAGGACTGGCCCCAGGACTGATCCCTGAGGTACCCCACTTGTGACTTGCATCTCTTCTGACTGCATACCATTTACCTCCACTCTCTGTTTTCTGCCTGTCAACCAGTTTGCCACACAGTTGACCAACTTCTGACCCACCCCAAGCCTACCCAGCTTGTTTATCAATCTTCTATGTGGAACAGTGTTGAAAGCTTTGCTGAAGTCAAGGTAGGCAACATCAATGGCTCCCCCTTGGTCCACCACTCTGGCTACCCAGTCAAAGAAATCTATGAGATTAGTTTGACAGGACCTTCCTTTTGTAAACCCATGCTGTCTTGGATCTTGTGCCCCTATGGATTCCAGGTGTTGCACTATCCTTTCCTTAAGGAATGCCTCCATAATCTTGCCCACTACTGAGGTAAGACTGACTGGTCTGTAGTTCCCTGCCTCCTCCCTGCTACCACTCTTGTGAAGCGGGATCACATGAGTCCTTCTCCAGTCTTCTGGGACCTCTCCTGTGCTCAGAGACTCACTAAACAGTTCTGCTAATGGCTCTGTTAGTTCCACCCTTAGCTCCTTTAGTACCCTGGGATGTATGCCATCAGGTCCCATTGCCTTGTCCACCCTGAGTTTAGTGAGCTCTTGTAGGACCCTTTTTTTTGTGAAAGGAGTAGTGCTCACCTCCCTCCCCTATGTCCTTGGTGCTGAGCTGTGGGCCCTACCCTACATTCTCTTCAGTTAATACTGAGTAAAAGTATCTATTTAGGATAGATGCTTTTACAGGGTCCTCCTCCTCATGTGCCCCCTTTTCTCCTTTGAGCTTAGCAATACCCCCTCTGGACTTTCTCCTTTCACTAATCTATCTATGGAAAGTCTTGTCACCTTCTTCTACTGTTTGTGCTAGTGTTTCCTCAGTTTGGGACTTTGCCTGCCTTACTGCCTTCCCTGCTTCCCTTAGGGCAGTTTGGTATGCCTCCCTATCTTCATCCCACTGTGTTCCCTTATATTTCCTGAAAGCCAGCCTTTTGGCTCTGACCTTTTCAACCAGAACCAGAACATCATACCACTTACTTAATGATAACTGAGTATTACAGAATGCCCTTCTACCTTTTTATTGGGATTACTCTGGACCTTATACCAAACTTCCTCCTCAGGATTACCCCCACTAGTACTGGGGATAGGGGAATCATTTTCTGTCACTATTTCCTGATTACTAGATTTGTTTCTTTCCCTCTTATCTTTCAAAGTAGAATTTATTGACTGTAATTTTTGGAGTTCCAGGCTCTTAACTTTTTCTTTCAGAGTGTTAAGCTCTTTTATCACCTGCCCCATCTCCAGACATTTTGATCAAATAAATCCATCAGTGTTTTATCACCTAAATTTGTTGTGTACGTAAAGTGGTTTAAACATTTGATTGTAGTACCATTGTAACACAAGATAGTAAGAAAGTCATCAGAAGGGTTGTATACAGGCTCCATTTTGTTTGTATTCATTTTATCCTTCCAACCCTATGTTACCTGGACTTTTATAAATCTTAAAACAACCAGAGTGGTTAACTTCTCTACTCTTATCCTTAATAAAGCACATAATTCAATCTTTATTAACCCTGTGAAGTATATTTTTATTTACTTACAGATTACTAAATGTTCGTTCTTCTTTCCCCTCCTTCCCCACCAGACTTGCCTGACACACACCAATGCACGTGTCTCAGTGTGCATCTCTGCATGCGGTGACCAGCGCACCCCACTCGGCTCGCCCCGCTCACAGAGGGGCATCTATTTAAGGTGTCATGACCTGGCAGTTTCCTAGGAGTCACCGAATACTCTATGCACAGTTGTGCCTAAGACCACAATAAAAAGCACTGCTTTATCCCTTTGTGAGGTTTACAATATAGACAAAATGGGCTATAATGCCCAAAATGTAAAATGAAAAGTTTATAGTAGTCAGCAGTTTGTGGGCTCACCACAAACTACAGCAGCCATCACTTCCTGTTTCCCACTTCCTGCCTACAGTTAGGGACTCCCCTTCAGTTTAGCACAGAGCAGTCAGCTAACAAATATCAAACAGTTTGCTTAAAAAATAGTTAATTTCCTCAATGCTGGAGACTGTTGCACAGTATGGCAGCTGTCTCACAGGTCAGCAATGTTCTACTAAACACGGGGGGGGGTTGTGAAGCCCACAATGGCTTCCAGATGAAGGGGTGCAGTTTTGTTTTTGTTTACTTAGGTCGTCTTGCTGCTGGAACTTCATACAGTGATGTCATACTGAGATAACACCACTGGTGAAGATGGGCACTGACCAATCAGAGCCCAGGATTCTTTCTCTGCCATGGTATAATAAATCATTTATTTTGACTCCAGCTCAGAGAACAATGAATGTGATCTAGCAGTAGTTAAGGCACAGACATGAGGAACACAGAGTGTGAGACATGACCCCCCTTCACAATCTGTATGACACTATGATCTAGTAGTAGTTTGGGCACAGAGATGAGCAACAGTGTTTACGCTATGGCAGTATGATCAAGTAGTTGTTCAGGCACAGAAATGGGCAGCACAGAGAGTGAGACAATCTGTATGGCACTATGACCTAGTAGTTTTTCAGGCCCAGAGATGGGCAACACAGAGTCAGCGCTATGGCAGTATGACCTAGTAGTAGTTCAGGCACAGGGATGGGCAACACAGAGTCTAGGGCAGTGTGGTCTTTGAGGGCAGCACAGAGATGGCAAGAAAGAGTCTGAGATGTGGGTGACACCCCGCTTCAAAATCTGTATGTCACTATAAGCACCCCTCAAAATTACTGAGGCACTATGACCTCCTGTCCTGTCTGACTCTGCTCCCCTTAATATATTTTGTATTTTTATTTTCTGCAGTCTGCTGTTGTCTGCTATTGAATTCATTGCTCTCTCTCTCTCTCTTTAACAAAAACAGGTGTTTACTTTTTCATTTTTTTATTGTGGACTTGGGAGTCTGCAAAGTCTACAAAGCACTCTGCTGCTGTCTACTCTACACTCTGCTGTTGAATTCATTGGTCTCTCTACTCTTGCTAATAAAGAGTACTCAACAGTCTGCTGCAACATTTGCAGCACTCTGTTGTTTGCAATCTGCTGTTGAATTCATTGGTCTCTCAGTCTCTTCTCTACTCTCACTCTATCCCTCTCTCTCTAGTCAACAAAATATTTTTTGCTGTTTGTTTTAATCTACACACACACACTGCCTCTGTTGAATGCAAAGCTCCAAATGAGCTCCATACTCAGTTTCCATGGGATGTCCTGTGGTTGCTGACACAGAGGATTGGCTAGAACATGTGTCAATTACAGAACTGAGACCCTCATTGGTTGAATCCCTTCAGTGCCCCAGCATCACAAGTGTTTCCCTTTGCTGGTCATGTGATGGTCCAGAGATTCAGGAGTCTTCAGCAGAGATAATTGGAAAAAAAAATGCATTTTTTCTGCACCTTTCTGTACTCTTCCCTGCCTTTTCCATGCAGTACTGTTGGTAAGAGTGTTATTCCAGACCAGACTGCACTTCCAAACTGGGCCAACACGGCAGTTTCGGTTGAGTCACAAAAGGCTCAGTTTTCCCAGTCATAGCCGAGTCAGCCCGGTCTGGGGGGGGTTCAGAACTGCACTACAGCTGGTTTGCCACCCCTAATTGTTCAGACATTCAAACATTTTCTAAAGGGAGTTCATCAATGAGAGCTGCTGTTGCAGAAGTTATGATAAATAAAATTGTATCAGCCACAGAACAGTTGATGCAGATTCTTTTCTTGAGACACAGAATATTACAAAGGTGCTGCCTCTCATCTCCAAAGTAGGGCTGCAATATCATTTTACCTTTCAAGGAATGTACAAGTTAAACATGATGTTGTTGTATAATATATATGGCTCTGAAAGGATTAAGACTGTGGATTTGAATCCTCCTGCTGCAGAATGAGAAGCCAGGGTTCTATGAAGATGTCACAGCTCTGGAGCGTGTTGGTTCTTAGCAGGTGAGTATATATAATCTCATAGTAAAGAAATGTCCAGAGACAACATTGTAACTAACAGAAAAAATGGTTAGTGTGATAAAATGTCTTCATTCTCCATATAAAATAAACATTTTTTTATTGAAAGCCTGCAATGGTTCACAACTTTTATAAATACTTTTCCTGTCTGCAGCTGTGAGAATACATGGGTAAGGCCACTGTTCTTCCATTTTTTACTAGAAAACCCAGTAAAATGTCAGAATTTGGACTGCCTGCACACTGGTAAAAACAAAGAATTTCACAGAATTTGGCATCTTAGACCAGATCAATAAATCTTCAGATCTTGTTCTTTTCTAGCTGCTTCCAGTACTATTTTCAATGTGCTGCAATTAATTTTCTGTATATTATATAAAAAGGTTCTCAGAAATGCTGCAATCTGATTGGCTGTTAGGATTCCAACAGCCTTACATTAATCCATGTTATACTGTCATGTACAGCCTGATCACAATCGCACATGGATTCTTCCTGTCAGCATTCCATCCTCTAGCACTGCTGAATGACTGGAATGATGAATTCTGATTTTGAACCAGAATTCTTAAACTGTTGGTGTAAGAACTATTTTATTAAAAATCTCCATCTAAATGACAAAAACATTCAAAAGGTATTCTTTTAACCCACTTCTTTTGGAACAATTTTTTATAATAGCAATAAGGCACTCCCAGGAGAGTTAGATTAACAGTCAGTTAATCACCCCCTAGGGGCAATATGGCACTCGGCTGTGCCTTGTGCCACATTACACCCCTAGGGGGTGATTAACAGACAGTTAATCTAACCCCTGGTCATGCCTTATTGCTTAATTAAGCCTTCTTTTCTCTGATTCTACACATTCTAAAAGAATGACAGAGTAGAATCCTGGTAAAATTCCAGACACTAAACTAGCCAGCACTGTTGCAGTTCACAGAATTCCGAGTCTTGAAAACAGACTTTCATAATTTTAATCAGTGCAAATGTGTGGCCTTGTACATTGGTTGCTGTGAATTAATTAAGGTAAACAACACACAGTGGAAACATTTGATTTTCAGCATAGCATTGAAAAAAGAGGGCATACAAGGACACAGGCTTTCTTTCTATTTTCATGTGACAGATTAGGTTGCAAGAAATAGTGGCATGACATGAAAAGAGGCTGCACATTACAGATAAAACTGTACACAAACAATGTTCATTCAGTCTAGCCTACGTGGGGAAATGGGCCCTACTGTACTGTAATAGTTGATGGGGCAGCTAACAATACTGATTGGTTTTCAAGCATTTTGAAATTGTCTGTTGGTACAGTTTGCCTGCTTGCTTGGTACCTTAAAGGAGTACTACACCCTCACATCTTGTAAATGTTGTTTCCTTCTCAACAGATAACTCTTTTTGTGTAGCCATTAGGGGATATATGTGTTTGATTTTGTTAATTTTCACTGTTCATATTAGTCCCATGTAACTAACCTGGGGTATCTGTTTTCTGATTGCTGAAATCTCATTGTCCATGAGAACTGCCTTAGCAGATGAGAACATGATGTGTCAGCGCCCTTTGGACTCCACAGTATGCCTGTCTTTTTAATTAGAGTTCAACAAACTAAGGTGCAGCAAGGTGTTAAATACCACATTTACCACCAATTAGCTCTGCAAACTGTTTTAGATGTAATGCAGGGTTTTTCCTTTGAACTGCATTTAGTTAGTGTGTTTCCAGAGAGTTTTTTCAGAATATTTGTACTTTCAGCATAGATGATGCATGGTGAAAATGGTTATTGTGACATCATGTTCACATATACTAATGTAGTTCTCAGGGACAATGAGATCTCAACAGCCAGAGAATGGAGACTACCCCCCCCCCAAATCCCCAAATAGTTACAGGGACTAGTATGAACAATGAAAATAAACTAAAGAAATCACATATATCTCTTAGCAGCTACATAAAAAGTCATCTGTTGACAAAGAAACACAATTTACAAGATAGGAGGGTGTAGTATTCATTTAGCCAGCTGGAAAGTATGCTAGCTCATACATGTGCTGTTCCATTAGTTGAGCTGGTGTGTGGGTTATAAAGCAATAATAATTAGTCTTGGTGATGGATGAGTGGTAGACCACAATTGTGTGGTTAAGTGGGACAGGGCAGCAGCGGTTTCTCTTTTGCTGCCAGCACACACCATGAGCTCAAATCCTCACACCAGTGGTTAGAATGGATTTGGATTTACCAGCCCTGAAGCAGCAACTCAGGATTCTATTCCATGCTAAGAATTGCAAATATATATTCATACATACAGTACAATTCATATTAAACTGTCACACCAATGAGTTACTTTCACATTATTCAATGACTTTCATAAGTGTCACTGGGTCTGGCACAAAGCCTTGCAAAAACTGCTGTCTAAGAGTTGCATTTCTGTTTTGCATTGCATTGGGACAGATCTGTAGATGCATTTCAGTTGACTTACAAAACCATTTTTAGTTGCTCTTGAGCTGCTTAAGTGCTAATAAACACAATGAGCTGCTGATGCACTGCAAACTTTATAAACCAATGCCAAACCAGCTCACTGGTGTGGCAGCAAAGTGTACTGTGTAGCACAAAGCTGTGAACCAGGCAATCCAGGTCTGAATCACACAACCGTCACTTACTCACTGTGTGGCCTTCAGAGATACACAACACTGACAATATCTCTGTGCTTAACATCACTACATTTTCTTTAACTTCATTCAGTGCTTTTTTTATCCTTACTGTGTGCCTCAACTGTCAGCAACATTTGCTCCATTCTTTGTCTTGGATTGCAAAGCACTTTGGGATGGTATGCCATTAAAAGGGAGACTGGGACTGAGTGACTCAGATATGAGCGACTCAGTCTCCATGCCTGGAATGTGGGCTACCCTGCAAGGGTAGCGAAGAGCAAAGAACAGGGCAACAGGAAGAATGGGAGGGAGACTGGAAGAGGAGGGAGGGTATATAAGGGGTAGTGTGGCGTGAAGCTGCCGAGCTGGTGCCATGCTGGATTGGTGAGGGTGGCTGCCTACAGTGGATAGGGTGCAGGGTTCAGGGCTGGAGAGGGATAAAGTATTTTTCTTGTTTTTTCTTGCTTCATTATTTATGTTTTTTTTTCAAAGTTTCTTCCCCATCCGACATGCACGCCCCTGGAGTTAGTAATCCTTAGCAAGTGGGGTGCATGGGATGCAGACCCCCATGAGGGGTGTGTGGGGGCACACCTTTTCTGTGCTCACCAGTTTTTTCTTGCTGTGAATGTGCATTGCCTTTTTTTCTGGTGATGTACACTCACCATAATATCAATCGCTATTCTGCAATCGCCGTTATGACATGGAACCCTTTGGGATACAGTCTGCATAAGAGACATTATAAAATTTAAAAAAAAAACTTCCCTTTCTTTCATTTTCTATCTGTAATTTATATATATATATATATATATATATATACACACATATACATTATGTTGGTATGGTAGTGCCACCATAGTTAGGGTTGAGTACCCTATTTAAGGTTAAAGTGTGAAATTATGCACCTTAATAACTTTGCTGTGTTTGACAAATCTGCCTGAAATTTGACAGGGACAGAGCGTTAGCATAGATCTTGGGATCTGCCAAGTTTTGTACCAGTCGGATATATGGTTGCAGAGTTATTTAGCGACATTCTGCAGCGCATTTATGCTTTTTGTGCATTCTTTGCTCATGCCTACAGGTCGCACAGTTTGCACGACTGGTCTGAAAACTTCAGGGAATGTGTGGCCAGGGTCCCTGATGTGCCTTTTGCACATTTTGTGAAACAATATTGAACGGTTCAAAAGTTATTCAAAAAACAAGTTTCCCATTATAGTCAATGGGAAAAGTTAACAAAATGTTCAACAGTGTCACAAATGCGGATTTTAGTGTCGCAAATGGCCCTAGCAATGTCGCAAATCTGCCATTTTGTTTTCAGTTACTGACTACAGAAATGCTTCGCATTTAAAATTGGGACCCTCTAGGGACACAATTCTTTTTGTGTTTACCTAGTCGAGCCCTGAGGATGCTAGGCATGTCTTTATTTTGGGGTTAAATACCCCAGAAAAATGTTTTTGAAATTTTGGGAATCTGTAGTGTGACAAAGCAGTGTCGAACCTGCGACACTTTTGTGATTTTTTTTCGAAAGTGTCGTATTTTGAGACACTACTATTCGACACTATGGGGAAAATAACAGGAATTCTTTGCCACTGTGCTGCAAAACACTGGTTTGGTCTTTTGGGCTGGAATTTGGAGGGAAGAACACCAACATTCCACAGATGTGCCTTTCGGTGATTTGGTGACAAAATATTGCAGGGATGGAAAGTTATGGTGCTCCGAAATTGACGCTTTTTCCCATAGACTAACATTGTGGCGTCCACTGCGCCTTTCAGGGCTCGTATCTCAGAAACTCTTCGAGGCACAGACTTTTCGTCAAGAAAATGCTTAGCCCCCCACTAGGGGGCTAAGAACAAAACTAGCCAGGAAAGTCATAATTTATATGAAATTTTAATTTTTTCTCTACAGCGTATGGTTCCTGAGATATAGGCAGTTTAGTATTCCAAGTGCTCATTTTGTGGTCCGAGGCCTATAATTATGCATACATTCTTTGTAGTCACTGTGTTTCTCTATGCAGCTGTTCGGGAAAACCAGGGTGTGTGTTTCTCTTGAAGTTGTACTTAGCATTTCCACTTGCGCTTCCATACCTGTTTGTGTTAGCATTCCCGTATATACCAACATTTGCGTTAACCTTTGTGTTCCCGTATGCCCCCCGCCCCAGAGCAGTTACTGCATCCTGAGTAGAGAGCCACAGCAAAAGTAAAGGTATGGACATCAATAGTACATCTCCCTGATTGCAGGTACACACAAGTTAGGACAGTTAGGAGTTGCACAGCCTCAGCCAGGAAATGCCCTACCCCCCCAGATCAGGTACTGCATCCTGAGTAGAGAGGCCACAGGAAAACAAAGGCCATGGACATCAACGGTACATCTTCCTGACTGCAGGTACACACAGGTTAGCTCAGTTAGGAGTTGCACAGCCTCAGCCAGGCAATGCCCCCCAGACCAGGTATTGCATCCTGTGTGGAGAGCTACAGCAAAACTGAGGCCATTGTCATCAAAGGTACACCTCTCTGATTGCAGGTGCACACAAGTTAGGACAGTTAGGAGTTGCACAGCCTCAGCCAGGCAATGCCCCCCACCCCCAGACCAGGTACTGCATCCTGAGTGGAGAGTCACAGTAAAATAACAGCCATGGACATCAATGGTACACCTCCCTGAATGCAGATGCACACAAGTTAGGACACTGAGGAGTTGCATGAAGTCAGCCAGGTAATGCCCCCCCAAACTAGGTACTGCATGCTTAGTGGAGAACCATAGCAAAACAAAAGCCATGGACATCAATGGTACAGCTCCCTGATTGCAGGTGCAGACAAGTTTACACAGTTAGGAGTTGCACGGCATCAGCCAGGCAATGAACCCCCCCAAAACCAGGTACTGCATGCTTAGTGGAGAGCCACAGCAAAACAAAAGCCATGGACATCAACGGTACAGCTCTCTGATTGCAGGTGCAGACAAGTTTACACAGTTCGGAGTTGCACGGCATCAGCCAGGCAATGAACCCCCCAAAACCAGGTACTGCATGCTTAGTGGAGAGCCACAGTAAAACTAAAGCCATGGACATGAACAGTACACCTCACTGATTACAGGTATACACAAGTTTGCACATTTAGCAGTTGCACGGCATCAGCCAGGCAATGCCCCCCACCCCCCCAGAGCAGGTACTGCATGTTTAGTGGACAGCAACAGCAAAACTAATGCCATGGACATCAATGATACACCTCCCTGATTGCAGGTGCACACAATTTAGGACAGTTAGGAGTTGCATGGACTCAGCCAGGCAATGCCCCAACCCCTAGACCAGGTACTGCATCCTGAGTGGAGAGCCACAGCAAAAGTAAACCCATGGACATCAATAGTACATGTACCTGATTGCAGGTGCCCACAAGTTTGCACTGTTAGGAGTTGCACAGCATCAGCCAGGCAATGCCCCCTCACACCAGACCAGGTACTAGATGCTTAGTGGAGAGCCACAGGAAAACTAAAGCCATGGACATCAACAGCACAGCTCCTTTATTACAGATGCACACAAGATAACACAGTTAGGAGTTGCATGGACTCAGCCAGGCAATGCCCCCCCAGACCAGGTGCTGCATCCTTAGTGGAGAACCACCGGAAAACTAATACCATGAACATCAATGGTACACCTTCCTGATTGGAGGTGCACACAAGTTAGGACAGTTAGGAGTTGCATGGAATCACTCAGGCAATGCGCCAAACCCCTGACCAGGTACTGCATCATGAGTGGAGAGCCACAGGAAAACTGAAGCCATGGAGATCAATGGTACACCTCCCTGGATGCAGGTGTGCACAAGTTAGCAGAGTTAGGACTTGAATGGTAGACCTCCCTGATTGCTGGTGCACACAAGTTAGGATATGAGGAGCTGCACAGACTCAGCCAGGCAATCCCCACCCCTAGACCAGGCACTGCATCCTGAGTGGAGAGCCACAGCAAATGTAAAGCCATGGACATCAACAGTTCATGTACCTGATTGGAGGTGCACACAAGTTTGCACAGTTAGGAGTTGCACGTCATCAGCCAGGCAATGCCCCCCCCCACCAGACCAGGTACTAGATGTTTAGTGGAGAGCCACAGGAAAACTAAAGCCATGGACATCAATGGCACAGCTCCCTGATTGCACGTGCACACAAGTTAGCACAGTTATGAGTTGCATGGACTCAGCCAGGCAATGCCCCCCTCCCCACCAGACCAGTTACTGCATCCTGAGTGGAAAGCCACAGCAAAACCACAGCCATGGACATCAATGGTACACTTCCTTGATTGCTGATTCACACAAGTTAGGACACTGAGTAGTTGCATGGAGTCAGCCAGGCAATGCCCCACCCCCGACCAGGTGCTGCATCCTGAGTGAAGAGCCACAGCAAAACTAAAACCATGGACATCAACAGTATACCTCCCTGATTGCAGGTGCACAGAAGTTAGCACAGTTAGGAGTTGCATGACATCAGCCATGCAATGCCCTTCCCCCACCTCACAGCAGGTACTGCACTGTGAGTGGAGATCCACAGCACAACTAATGCCATGGACATCAATGGTACACCTCCTTGACAGTGACATGCAGAAGTGTTATTTCTCTTGTATATCGCAAATGCATGTACTATGTTACAGTACTTACGCTCAGCAATGCCAGTTGGCTCTTTCTTTACCGCATGCAGCAGCTGCTCCAATTCAGTCCTCCTGGCAACTAAAGAAAAAAGAGACATTTTTGATAATAGATTTTAGCGCTATCTGTATGCTCATTAAGAGTGGGATTATTTTTCATGCTCTCTTCCCTAACTATGTGCTACATGCTGAGTTGTGAGACATAAGTCAAGTAAAGTACTGGACATTAACATCACTGTTTTGTGATAGCAGGTGAATACAAGTTACAATAGTTATTAGTTTGGTGTGTTAAAGAAGGGAATGCAGCTGTTTACTATGCAACCCAAAAAATGCACAGATATTGTGATTCGAGTCTGAAGAGAATAAGTTTTACATTTGCATGACTACGTGCTACTGTCCACACAGAAGTTTGTGTACTGTACAATATTATCCCTTATCAAAACAATGTCATTTCCACTACACTCTCGGACACACTCTGGACACATTAGCTGTTTGATTTCAGGTGCTGACCCGCAGGTGGATAGTGCTTACTCCTTCCATTGAAAGCAAAAGGTATAGGATGCTGGGTGCTAACACACAGATGAACTTAACATATGTATGTCAATTATATAGGTGTCTGACACGAGCTGCACACAATTTGCTGCAATATCATGTTGTGTGTTGTTAGTCAACCAGTGGTCTCCCCCACCAAGAAACCTCTTTCCCACGTGAGGAACATCTATTGGATCCATAGTAGTTATCAACACATCTAGTGAAGTCATGGATGGTAATGGCAGATCTTATTGAGAGTACTCATGCACAGGTTGTTAGAGTGAGGACTTACAAAGAAGACCTTGGCAATGGCATGCCTTGCCACCCGTGACTAGCCATTTTTATCTAAGTCATGACACAGTTCAATTTAAGACATGTATCTTTTTATATAATATTTCACTGTTAGCAGTCATGCACAAGCTACTGTGTGGAGGTATTGCTGAGTTGTAATAACTAATTAAGGAAATATTCCCCCTATTACAGCCATCTGGTTATCTGTCATTGGTGTGGCACTAATGAACTTCTCTTACCTTCTGACTTGACAAGAATCACGCTCTCGTATGAGTCATGGCCCTCCACAGTCTCCATTGTGGCTGGCACTACCTCGGTCTGAGTTAGGGAGTGCCTACGATGTTCTGTAAATGAATAATAATACATACATACAGTGTTGTATACCTCACCGTGCAGTTCAGTATATATTGATTTTATTGTTGCTAATACTATCTATACATTACTAAATTTTATTTTTTTCTCTTCTGTTACTTTATTGAAAACTGTATACTAGTTTTTGGTTACTACTTAAGACTATTCTGAAGTTTCTTCACTCAGATTTAACTAAACATTATCCAGTATGAAGACTCAGACATGCAATGCCCCCCACCTCCCACCCTCCAGACTAGGTACTAGACCCTCAGTGCAGAGTCACAGCAGAACTAAAGCCATGGGCATCTATGGTATACCTTACTGATTGTGAGTGCACACAACTTAGCACAGTTAGGAGTTGTACGGTGTCAGTCAGGCAATGTACCTTCCCCCCTCCAGAGCAGGTACTGCATCCTGAGTGGAGATCAACAGCAAAACTAAAGCCATGGACATCAAAGATACAAGTCCCTGATTGAAAGTGCACACAACTTAGCACAGTTAGGAGTTGCACAGTGTCAGTCAGGCAATGTACCTTCCCCCCTCCAGAGCAGGTACTGCATCCTGAGTGGAGAGCAACAGCAAAACTAAGCCATGGACATCAACGGTGCACCTCCCTGATTGCAAGTGCAGACAAGTTACCACAGTTAGAAGTTGTGCGTCATCAGACAAGCAATGCCATGACCTCCACCCCCCACAAGACCAGGTAGTGGGTACTGAGTGGAGAGCTGCAGCAAAACTAAACTGATGGAGATCAATGGTACACCTGCTTTATTGCAGGTACACACAAGTCAGCACATGTAGGAGTTGCACAGTGTAGGCAGTGCCCCCCCCAGATCAAGTACTGCATCCTGAGTGTACGTCCACAGCAAAACTAAAGACATGGGCATGAATGGTAAACTTCTGTGATTCCAGATGCACACAAGTTAGCACAGTTAGGAGTTATACGGCCTCAGCCAGACAAGGCCCCTCCCCCACAGAGCAGAACTGGGCTTTATTGGGATACCTCTGTGACAGAATCTGTAGAATACTTAGGACAGTGAGGAGTTGCATGGCTTGCACTAGACAAAGGCCCCCCCACCCGCTGCAGAAAAGGTACTGTGTTTTGAGTGTAATACTGCAGTTCAAGTACTATACAACTGTTGAATCACTGACATTGCTACCAAATGTGACTCTGCAGCATTGTTGTTACTGTGTAAAATTTTGCATATAGTATTGAGTTTGCTCTATACTTACAATGCTGAAGGCACTCCCCAGCAGGCTTCCCGGCTGACTCCCACATCTCATGGGCAAGGTAGTACCAGCCAACATCGTTGTCCAGTATCTTCTCACGCTGTTTCGACACGTAGAAACACTGGCGCAGCAGTTTCCACTTCCTTTTGCACATCTCTGCCATTTTCGTCTTGATTTTAAATCAGTAGTTAAGATGTGCATTGATGAGCCTCCACATGTGGTCCAGCTTCCTATTGGTGCTGCGCATTAGCACCTTGTTATTTCCTTTGGCCTGTGCCGCCTCCACCAGACAGCACACCTCCCTCATGGTCCAGAGTCTTATTGTTGAGTAGTTTTCTTGCTGAAATAAATAGGAGAGAGATAGTAGTTATTTAGTACACATGTGTATATGTATTCTTGTCAGCTAGGTGTATTTAGTTGTTAAATGTTTTCACACTTAGTGTGGACATAGATGATCAGAACAATTTCTGTTTCTGATATTAATTTTGTTAATGTTAGAGCACTCATGACTTCAATAACTCAGACAGAGAATTTATTTTTACCACCACACCCCCCAGTACCCCCTCTCCATGATCTTGCTCCAGTGCACTCCCAATATAGCAGAGATTGTATGTGTGTGTGTTATGTATGTTATGTATGCAGCTTTTCTATTTTTTGACCACGGTTTTGTGGCTCTTAAAAGAACCATTTTTTTAAATGTGTACATTTAAACAATATGATATTTTTAGAGGACCGTGAGGATTCCATCTCGAAGATCTCCCAGGAAATGGCAATTGTGAGCATGAGAGAAGTGCACACTATCTAGTAGGTATAGTCAACCATTATAATACTTAATTTCAGGGTGACGTATGGTGTGCATCCCAGACATGCGCAAATATTCAAATAGCTGTATGTTCACCTTTCTTCGTGCTCTGTCAAGCAGGTACGTGTGCTGTTCTGCTTGCCAGACCCTACGCTCTGTAATATCAGAAAAAAATGATCGTACAGGCAGGTAACATACCCATGAAAGAAGCAAGGTCCAGTTTTGCTTCTGTCACTAAATCTACCCATTGTTTGGTGCCTAAATCATTGCCTCTAAAATGAATCTGCAGTATGTCTGGATGAGCTTGAGTGCTCAGTAGTCTGTGCATTGTTGGCATGAGATGCTCCCATCTCATGCCTCCCCTGCCAAACCACTTAACAGAGCAATTTGGAAGCTGCAGGTCTTTGCCAAAATCACTCCTCTGAGCATACACTGAAGCTCGTCATACTATGCTGCTGCTGACAACCCACACAGTCCATTTGCTGTTTTCTGCCATTCTGAGATTTTAAACTGAGAAGTGGACAGAAAGCAACCAAAAAAATCTGTGTTTGTCCTGCAGTATCTAGTCATTACTGAATATGAAACTGAAATTTCCCTCTCTGTTTCAACATTGGTTTGGTGGGCTGTTCCAAAACACAGTGATTAACAAACTAATTGGTTAATGCTTTCTCATGGTAAACCAATACAGTGGATGCATGCACTATGACTACACTGAATGACTGCAGCTCTTGCAACCAGAAATGTTGCAAGGTTTCTAGGTGGGAAAATATTACATTTTCATAGGCTAGTTCAAACAATCACAAGTACATAGACAGCTATCATTGGTTGCCTCTTATGTTATGATACATGTGCTGCCTGCTTTCTGCCTCTATTTGCAGCTCTATCTGTGCTAGTAAGTATTAATTGACACTCTGACTTTAAACAGTTATTACTTCTTTTCACAACATCACAGTTTATTTATATTACCATAGTCAAACAGAGGAGTAAAAAATGTTTTGTTTAATGTTATTTGTGTGTTTCTATCAGTTTTTATAATGCTAGAAAAATTCTTATGAAAATGTAATGTACTTACATAGTGCAAAGCAGGGTCTCTCAGTTTCTTTCTAAGATGGCTGCTATGTCCTTCTTCTCCACTCTTCAGCACTTGTGATTGGTTGCTTGACATGGCCTGACGAATGTTATGTTCCATCGTTGTGAGCATCCGTCACTCAAATACAAGGCAGTATCTGATTGGCTTAGCCTTAAAGAGAGTGGTTTTCTAATGTTATTATTCGATACTTTCATGCTCACAACACTGTTATTCGACACTTTCATGCTGACGACACTATTTTGCGACACTACGTTCGACAGTGTCATGCTGACGACACCAAAATTTGCGACACTGTCGTGCTCACGACACCAATGTTTGCGACACTGTTGTTCATTCGACACAACTTTTTGAAAATGTTGCAAAAAAACTGTTTTTTGGAAAAATAATGTGGATAGTTAAAATTTTGATAATACTTTAGTTTCTGCAATAATTAGATATATTTTCTCATGTTATAAGTCAGCTTCTGTTCTGCAACATTTAAAATCATTGTATGTTGCCTTCACTAGTGTTCTGCTGTGAGAAGGGTTATGTGTGCAATGTTTTGTTAGCAGTGACATTTATTCCCATAACATGACACATGAACAGTGTGTGTGACTATGTAATGTTATTACAAAAAAGATTGCTCAGCACTAAATACTTGTTTTTCTCAATTTTTTATACAGGTGTCTGATAGTTACAGAACATTGTCCCACGCTACTGTCAATTTCTAGTGAAGAAAGATTCCTTCCAAGCAGAGACGCAGTTCTATGCAGAGACGAAACAGGTATCCTAGTAGTATACTATTGCTTAAGAGTGGTTCAAAAACCCCACATGGAACATCAATACATAAACTTAATCAGCATTCCGCTCAAAGATTGACTTCACAGATTGCACACTCCAAAGAAACAGTACGTACTTGTTCAACTGCAAGGCAAAAATGCATAGCTCAGCAACAGTTGT
This sequence comes from Neoceratodus forsteri, assembly GCA_016271365.2. Lineage (NCBI taxonomy): Eukaryota > Metazoa > Chordata > Ceratodontiformes > Ceratodontidae > Neoceratodus > Neoceratodus forsteri. Next base: position 1,201,161,519 of record CM057453.1, on the reverse strand, counting down.
AAAAATCTTTCAGACAAAAGACTAATGTTGCAAAGGCAAGCATAAAAAAAACATACTAAGCAATAATGTAAAGGCATGGCTGCTGATACTTATCTGAGGAAGCAAAAGTATTTCCGATCACTAGCTTCTAAAGCTAAGATTGATAGACTTATTGCTGCTGTGATGAGACGTGAGCACAAAAAACTAAAGCGTCATCTGTCTTTGATGAAATTGCACCTCAGAGTCTGTACATTTGTCAACAGAGCACTATTTGTTCTTCAATGCTTGTGGCATAAAATGGCACATGTACTTGAGCAGTTCAGGAAAGTTGTCTACAGCATTAAGATGAGGCTACAACACTATCCTGTCTTGAACCAACACAATGTCTGTGATGTTTTAACGGGTAGCTGGCTATGCACACAACACTCAAAGGCATATTTCTGGGAGGTGTCATATTACTCACAGAAAAAGGACAGCAACTTCTGCATTGATGAGTCCGGTAAACTGTGTAATGTGCTGAGTGTATGTGATGACACTACAGTGCAGTCAGATGATGAGTGTGAGGCAACTGTTCAGCCTCGTAAGTGTCACTGTCTGTCATGGACATGAGATGCGACTTGCAACCGGAGACAATCATCATTTGACAAAGTCAAGCACTTCATCAACCTGTTTGTCGTTACTGATCGTAAAGACAGATCTATAGACCTTTGTGAGATCTGTCCACATTCTGGACTTATGGGTCATTTGCTTGCATGCCTAGATAGTGGTGTTTGCGACAGTGTCTTTCACCACATGCAGATGCTGGGAGTGCAACAATCAGGCATTCAGAACTTTGTGTATAGGGTCTATGAGGTGTGACGAGTTGTTGCACAGTATACTCATCTGAATGAATTACTGCAGTCTGGTGACATGCATGGTGCCATGATATTTCTGAAACAGCTGTGACATGTCAGTAGTGTCACGGATACTGTGATTGATCAGTAATCAATTTCTGATGGAAATTCTGTCTCTGTCTTAGAAACAGATATTCTCAAGCAGTTTGGGAAATCCATTGCCAAATTTGAGTCAGCAAAGACAGAAATTTGACTCTGTATGTGTGTCATGTGATCGGCTCTGTTACAAGAAACAAATGGTCACAGTGAACCTGGAAACCATGTCACCATACAATGACATGTGGTTTCAACTGTCAACATTTCTGCTGTTAAAGTGTGACTTCCAGTTAGACCCAATCATTGTGATGTGCAAGCGTGTTTCTCCAAGGTAAAGGCTAACACTCTGCCACCAAGGTCATTGTTGAACAATATGGAGGCACATGTTACACCTGCTGAGACTGCCACATTGAATACTTTTAAATGGATTCTTATTCAGACCATGAAACTCTTTCAAGCTATTCTACATCTGAATACAAAAACACAGAACATTCCACAAAAAGAACTCATTAGGTCTCTTAAGGGTTCCATTATGCATCTTCCACTTCCTCTGCAGGAAAATGTGGAGGCAATCTCCAGTGAGAACAGTTTGGTGATTCTTGCCAATGGTGTTCCAACAAAGTCAAAGGTCATTTGGCAGGATGTTGTCAATGTAGAGAAGGTGAAGCTTGCTCTTACTTCCTTGAAGAACAATAATCCCTTTTATGCAGACCTTGACTTTGATCATATGAGCAGCATGTGTTAAAATAAATGCCTGGTTAAATAAAGTGATTGATTGATTGATTGATGTGTGATGAACACGATCTGTTGGATACGACAAAAACCAATGACTGAGAAGGTCAATGTAGAGACAAATGACAATGTGTATGAACAGTACACAATACACCCACTGCATGGCAGAGATCCAGTAGGGGATACCATCGATCTGTACCAAATGAAACAGGTGGAAGGTGAGCCTGCCAGCATTTGGGAGGCAACATTGGAAGCACGTTGCTTTCCAGATTTATTCCCAAATGGGTCAGGTGGACATCTAGATGATAGAGAAGTGTGTGTGCAAGCTGCTGAATATCGTACTAGTCATGTGCTCAGTAAGGATGGCAAATTCAGATGCAACATACAGCACCTGTTACATCTCCTCTGGGAGAGTGAGCTTAGCATACTGTCTGCATCTGTTGCACATACTATACGGCCCACAACTGCACTTGATAGAATAACTGCTGTAGAGTTTTTGCAGAAATTAAGGCAAAACGATGAAAATGTGCAAGTCAATTTGTCTTCCATACTGTCAAGTCTACGTGGCCACAAAGAATACTGGTATCACATACACGCTGAGGTAATGACTATGCTGCCAGAGTATAGCACAGTCACATAGTTTGTCACACTCAGATGTGCCAAGTATACTTGGGAGGAGGTCACTGGACTCTTGAAGTGGGCAAATTGTGATGTAGAGGGCATTTCATTAATGACTCTCGGAGAAATGTGCTCACTTGACTCAGTGTCTTGGACTAGACATTTTCACAAGCGATCCCATAATATTCTGACTTTCATTTTGTCAAAAGACAATCCGCCTCTAGGTATTGTAGAGCATTACTTCTGGAGGACAGAATATCAGGTACGAGGCACTCCTCCTATTCATATGTTACTGTGGATCAAGGAGGCCCTGCGCATATGTGAACATGAAGCAGCAGAAGTGCTTGCATTCATTAAGTGATACATCACTTGCTGCACACTGGACAAGTATGACAGTCCTACATTGTGGAAGTTGGTGCACAGGTTCCAATGCCATATTTGTGTGAAACACTGCTGCCGGGTAGTGAAGAACAAATCCGATTGGTACACAAGATGTCGCTTGAGATTTCCCAGATGTGTCTGTCAGGAAGGTCACATGAATGAACTGTTTTCAGCTATGCAACACCACTTGAAGGCAAAATCAAAATAAAGAGGGTATATGAGTTAACCAGGGATGAGAATGAGGTGTACATCAATGACTACAACCCCACTCTTCTTCTAATGTGGTAAGCGAACATAGATGTTCAGTTTGTGGCTGACAACTCGATGGCACTGGTTAGGTACGTCACTTTGTACATCACGAAACATGAACAGACTAGCTTGCAAGATCTTTGGGAAGATATTGCCAGTTCAAGCAAGTCACTGACATCTCAGTTATGGTCACTGGTATTGAAGACCCTATCACACAGAGAATGTGGTTCTTATGAGGCCAGTGATCACTTGATCGATCCATATTTGTACTGCAAATCTGATGCTGTGCGATTTTTTCACTGTAAACTACAAAGAGAAGCACAAATGTGTACTTATTCCTCATGCTGAGATTGAGGAACTGGCTCTCAAGAGACCCTTTTCAAAATATATTTTGAAGAATAACCTCATTGACACGTACTACCCCTGTAGACATGAAGACATGAATAGAATGTGTTTATCTGAGATGGCTAAATGGTATGACTACAAGACGGATGTCTCACCTGATTGCACATGTGACATTTACAAGGTCAAAGTAGTGGATGGCTGCCTCATGAAGAGGCATAAGCCTTGGCTCATTGATCACTGAAAATTACATCTAGGCACATCTGAGAGCAGAGAGCATTACTACTTTGCTCTGCTATTCTTATTTAAACCCTGGAGGAATGAGTCAGAATTAAAAGGTGGCTGTGATACATTAGAGGAATAATTCAATCACAGTTATGAGACATTCAGAACCAAATACTCTGACACATTTATACAGAGACTAGATGCTGAGAAGGAGCAGCTTAAAACGGCACAGAAACAACTTGAAGAGGACACTCGTGTTAGTTCACAGGACAACCTTAATCCAGAAG